>OZ014519.1:424946773-426146773 GCA_963966055.1 Lathyrus aphaca | reverse complement strand
CCCTAGCATTAATGATTCCTAATTGGTGCAAGTTGTTCTCACAGAAGTAATTGAGTGGAAAGTCAGACATAGTGCTCGCATTTATCCTGTTGCTCATATTCTCACAATGTTTGCCCAAAAGGAAGATCAATATTATGCATAGAATAAAACAAATATACCATGGGAAGACATAAGCACATAGGAAATATCAAGACAAAAAAAATATAATAATAACACTTCTATTCCAAATTAAGTCACAATACAAGGAAAAGAGGGGGGCAACACCCTGATAGTTACACACCAGAATAAAGTTAACTCCAGTATAATTCATTGCAGGAAAAATTCAGTACTAAGATGCTTCTAACTGAATAACAGACAGAGAAATTCAGAATTACATAGCAGATGGAAAAAATCAGGAGTTTACAACTGAAAAATCAGTTATGCAATAACTGAGGTTAGAGAAGTTCAGGCTAAGGTGGAGAAGAGAATCTGATACAGAGTTGTGAAGAACTTGGACTCTTCTCTCAATCCCATTTTTCTTCATTCCCTTGTCACCACATTCTTCAATCCTTCCTCAATTGAATATCATAACCTAGTTCAATCTTCGTCCTTGTTTTCATCACACAAAAACAAGAATATTGATGACTCATCTCCATTAACAAAATTTCTCAAATCTTCTTGGCCGTAATCAGAGATCTCCAATAAACACTCGAATCTTCATCGAGTTCCATTATTACTCTGAACCTGCAAAGCAAGGAAAACCACAAACAAAAAGAAGATGTGAACTATATTAAGAATCAGTCACGAAGTCAGAAGGAAAAGTAGAGAATTGCATAAACAAACAGTGCGAAATCCTAACAAATTCAAAACAGAATTCCCAACTGATTTTACCTGGAAGTCACCATTATACCCTCAATACTTCTTCTATAAAAGAGGATCATCACTCTGCAAATTGGAGATTCCTCCATTTTTTTTCGTTTTCTGCAGAAATCATTTCCTTTTCTCCTTCATTCTTACAATTTCATTCTGAAAACTCTCTTCAATCTCTCACCTTTATCAATCTGCATTCCTCACCAGCCTGCATCATCAATCTCACCATAACCGAATTGCTTCAATCCTCGATTGTCATCTTTCACCTTCAGCTCCTTCGAACTTCTTAACCACTCCACCATTTCATCACCTTCTTCAATCCCTACCATCTTCACCATCACCTTCAATATCTGAATCCCGCACCATCCTCACCTTCACCAAACGACATCATCATCAATATATATAACCTGCGAGAAAAATCGGTACAAGAACGAGAATGCATCAGTTTTTGAGCCTAACGATCAAGACGCGACTACAACCGTGCAATCCCTGAAATTCGCCTTCGCAACCAATATCGCATCGATTCAACGTCGAGTTTGCAAATCACAGCAAGAACATGTGTTGGTTATTACGAAGCACGTTTTCAGAAAGGATTCGATGCAACAGCAAAATTTTTCACGAATACACGATTCCGAAACGAATTCGATATCGCGAAATAGAAAGAAAATTCACGGAGTAAGCGAGATAAATGAGTTCTGGAAGCATACCTGAAGGAATTTCTCTTCGTACATTATTGAAGCATACGCTTGCATCTCCATTATGATTCAAGGTACGAGTCTGAATCGGTTACATATAGGAGGTTTTAGTCATGTATGGTGTGTTGTTCGAATTTCTTGAGTGAGTTATTGAGTTCTTGTGTATTTCGGTTTAGGCTAGGGGGATGTTGACCTTAGAGAGGTTATGTGCTTCACCGGAGTTGTTTTTCTCCGGATTTTATTCATGGCGGCGTTAGGTTTAGTTTGTATGAGGTTGAAGAAAAGGAGAGTTAGGTTGTGCAATTTTCAAATTGGAGGAAGAAGATAAGTTAGGTTATAACGGTGTTTTGATTTCAGGTTAGAAGAGAGTTTATGCATGAAAATGATGATGGTGATAGCGGAGGAAAGAAGAAGATAGGGATGATGATGGCGGAGGAAAGAAGAAGACAGGGATGATGATGGCAGAGATAATAATTTGACGGAGGTGATGATGAGGGTGATAACGGCGGCAGGGGAAGCAAAAGGGGCCTAGGGTTTTTGCGATTTCTTCATCCCCTTTGTGTCTTCTTCTGTTGTTTTATAACTTTAACTTTTAAGTTAATTTTAATAAAAGGTTAAGAGGATTTTAGGAGTTGATGAGATATTAATAGTAATTAAGAACAATTAATAGTATTAAAATGCATGTAAATCCCAATCACTTTACCGTTTCAAATTTCTAAAGGATAAGCTTGGATAGGGTTGTGAATCCCTCAGCCACTCCGGCGGTGACACTTGTCACTGTCCGGTAGGCTAGTCCTGCGGTCAATCGTGTGTGTGTCAACCACTGTAAGCACAGTGTTCCTGCATTAGTAGATCCACTTGATGAAATTACCTAGAGGAAGACTGGATCTAACGGCTTCCAGCAAGTCAACGTTTGTTGACTGAGTCCTCACTGTGCGCCCTCAGGGCCTTTGCACTAGTGGACTTAACCCAATTTCTATCCGCACCCCACATTTGCAAGCCCAATGTTTTTTTAACCAATAAAATTGCTTCCTGCACCTCCATTTCCAAATTCTTATTTTTTTAATTTATGTTTTATGAAGTTTCAATTTTAATCCGTAAAAAATATCAAAAAGCCTAATAAAATTCTACAAAAATTATAGGAGGTTTATAACTCATTTTAGAACCTTTCCATATTTTTACTTTCTGATTTTTGCCATTTTTCAATTTTATTTCGATTTTCCATTTAATTACTTTTCTATTGAATTCTTACATGAACACATAATTTTGTACATTTTATTTCTCCCACTTCCTATAATATTTTTGTCCCATTATTTTTGCTATGATTAGAGGATTAATAGTAGAACCTGGAATAATGTTTGGTATATTTTTTAGGCCATTTTATCAACTATTTTGGTAGTGTGGTTTGTGTAAAATTATGATTGAATCTTAGATAGATTTAAGTGACCATTTGACATAGTTAGGTTATAAATTTTTAGGAGATTTTTTTACACAATATTATAGTCAGGTTAGGGACCCTAGGGAACTAATTTCATATTTTTTCCAGGACTTTTGCTATTTTTAGTGCCTTGATCTCATTCAACTTTTCCATTGTAAATCCATCTAGTTTAGCTTAGGATTTTATGGTGCATTAGGACATAGATTAATTAGGATTGATATTAGAATAATAGAAGGCCTTAGTATGGGTTAGCTAATGATTTTAGAATGTTGATATCATGAAAAATCCTCTAGTTTTAGGACTTAGGCTTAGAAACCGTTCAAGTGTGTTTCCATGAAGCGATTAGCCATTATTTCGGTTTTATGCCTTATATGCTTTAGAAATTCTTGCAAATTTTTGTTATTTTAATTCATTTTCGACATATTGTTGCATATGCATCTTCATTTCATTTACTAACATTTTCCTTTTGTGAAAGGTATTTTTTTTCGAGGATTCGCTTATGGACTTGGATTATTTTTATTATGCCTCTATTATATTTGTGTGGTTTGTACTTTATGATGTAATAGTTAGAACTTTATATGTGATACCAAAAATTAGAATAGAAAAGATAAAATGAATCGATAGAAAACAAAATCTCAAAAATAAAATAAGGAAATACTCGATCCAACGTCGAGTAAATTTTCAAATAAATAAATAAAGTTTCATGTGACTTTAGGATTCCTCGATAACCATCACTCCACTCTATTACACCAAGAGCAAGTCTTGTATGTTGCACACCATAAGTCGTGCATCTCAGCACCATGCAACCGACCCACCCGATCCATCATTTCATCTCACTTACGATTCATACACGTTTTTACCCACCATGACGTAGGAGGGCCATATTATTCATTATTACTTTTTGTACTTGCATTTCTAGTCTAATATCCTCTTAGGTAGCTTTAATCTTTCAAACCTCACTAACCATAGGTCTCCCTTAAACTCAACTAACTTAGGGTAAAGTCTAGTTTCCCTTAGAGTTTTTTCCTTTCAATTTGAGTCTCACTTCTCACCTTTAAAGAAAAAAATCAAAAGACATTTAAAAGGAAAGTAGGTACAATACGCCACGAGCCTTAAGCTATATGGGAAATGATTAGTGGAGGTCTCCTCCACTCTTCTAGAATGATTTACAAACGTTCCATTGGGGGCGACCTTGGAAAGTATTCGCTCCCGTATCATAGTATTTAGTGTTGTACATGCGATAAACACAAAATCAAGACATTTCTTCTAAAAGACAATAAACCAACGAGACAACACGTCTTCTCTTCTCTTTGTATACTCTTTACGGACGAATGCGACTTGCCTCGACAGTTCAAACAGCGATACAGTAAACACCCTCGAGTCAGAGCTGGTAACACCTGAGCTAGAGTTATGGAAACGTCATCCTAAAAAACACAAACAAGATCCCGCCTTAGTTAGACGAACTACGGCGACTCTGATCCTCTTTTTCCTGATGAGGTACGTATGCAGTGGGGTAGGGCCCATTCTAGCACATTCTTTATTTTCCCTACGTTTTCCCCCTCTCTTTCCATTTTCCTTTCTAATTCCTTTTCTCATTTCCATTCCATTCCAGATAGCCATTCTTTCATTTGAACAGCATCGTATTTCTCACCCTTTGAAACAAGCAAACAAACGTGGATCCCGTCGGGTACGGCGGACGAATTGGGGTGTTAATACCTTCCCAATTCGTAACCGACTTTCGGATCCAGATCATTGGTTCGCAAGGCCTCGTCCTTTCCTTCTTCCTTAGGTTTGTGCAACATTACCTTTCCCATTCATTCGAGATAAAAATGTCTGGCTGGCGACTCTACCATTTCCGCGCCACTTTCGCGTTTGTACTAGGATGAAAATCCCGGGAGCGACACAAATACAACTCTTGTTCTTACAATCTCCCACTTTTTGATGATGACAAAACCATGTATTTTGATAGAACATTTTATACAGGTAATCACCAAACGTAATAGGGCAATAACTGGGTAATCACCAGTGAGAACATTTTTTAGTTTTCGAGCAACAACTCCCCCTGAATGTGTTATCCCCGAAATTTTATTAATGTTTGTTCAGAGTCTCCCCCTGATCCTAAGACTCACAAAATATAAATTTGAGTTATTCAGAACATATGATATAGAAGGATTACTTTTCTATACTCATCAGAGTCTGACTATAACACATGCCTTCATATCAGAACCTTGTTAATATCAGAACTCCATGATTGTTCGTCTGATACCAAATGCAATATCACTGCTTGGTCTGTCATAACTTCATCATAGTTCTTTAAGTATAAAACAATATACTTCTAGAGTATCAGAGTTTGTCTTGACAGAACTTCTCTCTTGGATCTTCATATTTGGATATTCAGACATTATTGATACTTCTGATTAGCTCGTTGTTCTGAAAAGCATCATTGAATGTAGACTTTGTCTTGACCGCTTTCAGGAAGACTTCTCAGTAATAATATTTTAATTATATGCTCTACAATCTCATAATCTCAATAAAAATATTTTAATTATATGCTCTACAATCTCATAATCTCAATAATTAGTAAATTATCAAATTACCACTATGCTTCGCAAACATCAAATTTCAATATAGTGAATTCACGCAAACAATTAAATAATATACTCAAATTATAAGTTGAGGTGTTACATTATGAAATTGTAAGTTGCATTTGAACTGACCATTGGCAAAGATAACAAAAAGAGTATTTACGAGACAATTACAATTGTCGATAATGTAACAATAAATAATTGAGGGGCGCAACGTTGGAGACTAGAGAAATTCGTTGAAAATTTTATGAGAAAAAAGACAATTCCTATAGACGATGCCTTCATTGTGCAAATGATTACATGATCATGACTTCAACCATACTTATATAAACGTAACAATTTGAACCGTTCATGGTTTATCTGACATGAAGTGCAAACAATATTTGAATATGATCAAAAATCATGATGAAAGAGAATATTTTAAGGTTTAGAAACACAAGAAATGGGGGTTTGAGTGAGGTTTCACCAATTGAAAAAAATTTCGGAATTATAAACTATAATGCTAAAAAGGAAATAAAAATAAATTGACACAATTATTTTTATCTTGGTTCACTGTTAACAAAGCTACCCCAGTCCATCCATCAGGTGATTTGCCTTAGATAATGACTTAATCCACTAATCTTTGACAAGATTACAACACCAATGGATACCCTCCATTTTCCTCTTGATAATTCTGGCTAAGACTAGCCGCCCAAGGAAATCAACCTCTAAGTGTTAGAAAACAACTTAGCCCTCTCAAGTATCCAAACTATAAACATAGCCATTTGAGGAATCATCACCTTAGACAAGGCTTTGGAAAAGTATTTTTCATGTGTGCAATAATTACTTCTAATAAACGAATTATACAATTGAAGAGCAATAACATAAATGTGTTTCTAAGAAAGATATTAGCAACAACTCCTTGTTATTCTACAAAACATCTTAAGATTAATCTCTAAGAGATTATGAAGCACTAGTTTTGTATTGCTCAAAAGCATTTCTTGTTGAGCACTATGGCTTCTTATCATTGAGCTTTAAGCTTCTTTTTTGTACTCCTTCATGAGTTATAAAGCCTACTCATGTTTAACCATCAAGTTTAACTAAGCTCATATGATTCACTTATTGATGGTATACTTGAATTGTTTCACATGGATTTATCATGATTTCATCGTTGAGCTCTAAACGCTTTTCATTTTAGCTTCGTTAATAGCAACAACCATTTTCAGCATCTCGCACTTTTCTTGCTTCAGCCAACACTTCTTTCTTGCACACACATGTGTGGCTCCCAACCATTTTTGCACTTGTACACATGTGTCCATTTCTTCAAGCTATGATGTAACATGGTGGGAGAACTGACTTTTTAGTCATGTTGCGGATAGCAAGAGTCGCCACCGACTTTTATTTTATCCAAATGTAAAGGACATAAAAGAACAGGAAAGACCTATTTTAAAAGACTTGGATTCGTGGGGTAGGTTATACAAAGGGAAGGTGTTAGCACCCTTTATATCCATGGTTATCCATAGGCTCTTAGTTACTTAGCTCACTTAAATTGTTTTTGAAGAGTGTAGTGTGTGATTAGAAATTTTTCTAAGTACTTTGTAATGATCCTCGTATGGATGTATACAAAGCCTTGTTTTGAAAAATGTTTATGAAAGTGAGGCGTAAAAGAGTAATTTGAAATGTGAGCAAGCAACTAAGAGGTACCTACCCTAGATTAAGTCTTTCGTGTTCTCGTATGTTCTTTCAAGGGTAAGACTATCCCTATTATTAAGGAATAGGTAGTCATTACCTTGGATGTATTAAGGGACAAGCGTAGGGTCATCGTATGGTCATAGAAGGCAACAGGTAGGGTGTCTTTAGCAATTCATAGAGACTATCATCATTTATTCGAAGGGACAAGATCATTATCGTAGGCAACTTCGAATGGACTTGATCTTTTAAACTGTTGGGACTATGATGATTTATACTTGAAGGGACTTTGCTTTAAGACACCCCTATTTTCGAGGGACTTGACCATTTTATTTTAAGGCAACCAAGAGGAATACCCTAGGAAGTGCAAGATGGCGATCAAAGATCGACTTACGTATGTGAGTGTTTATTTTCAAATATTTATCTATTAAAGTTAATTATCTAAATTAATTTTAATTACAAATAGTTTCCACACCCTATTTATTGACCACACAGTTAAATATTTATAAGAAAATAAAGACGGAAAATAAATCTAGAATTATTACACGGCTTTGGGATAGTTACAATATAATTGGATAATAATAAATAATAATAATAATAATAAAGCAAATATAAGCAATAATAATAAATAAAGCAATAATAATAAATATTAGAAAAAATAATAATAATGATGCAATAAAGAAAAATTATAATTTTTAAAGAAATCATTTTAAGTTAAATAAGTTAGAATTTTAGAGTTTATAAGTTTAAATGATAATAATGATAATAAAAGGATAAGGTATTAAAACTTTATACAAAATAAAAAGAAATTTATTATAAAAATATTTTAATTAGGGTTAGAGAAAATAAATTAAATTTTTAGGGTTAATGAAAAAAAATTAGGTTAGTTAAAGAAATTAGGGTTTTAAATAATTAGTTAAAATAAATTAATTTTTATTTACAATATATATATATATATATATATATATATATATATATATATATATATATATATATATATATATATATATATATATATATATATATATATATATATATATATATATATATATAATAAAAGTTATATACAAAAATATTATTAGGAAAATAAAATTAATTAAAATAAATATTAAGAAAAAATATTATGAGTTTTTAAAAAAATAAGATTTATAAAAAGCATTATTGGTTTTAAATTTAATAAATTAATTAATTAAAATAAAGAAAATAAGAAAATATGAAGAAAAAGTGAGAAAAATAGCCAAAAAGATAGGACCTGGGAATTGAACCCAGGTCTCTTACCTCAACAGCATAACACAAAACCAACAGAGCCAGCACGCGCTGGTGATAATCAGATGGGAATACATCATTATATATTAGACCTGCAAAATGAATGAATTAAAAGCAAAAAACACAAAACCTGGGGATCGAACCCAGGTCTAAGAGCATTAATGCGCGCCTCCTTGCCAACTGAGCCATTGGACCAATCTGAAATTATAATACAAATAATTCATAGTAAAATAAACAAGATTTCAAATTCAAATTTTCGCGCCACACTTCTTCTTCTTCCTCTAGCTGTCGTATTAGGCTTTAGTGACATTTTTCTGTCACTAAAGCTTATAGTGACGGATTCTTTGCGTAGCTAAAAGTCCTGCAAGCTTAAACATCAAAAACACGCATGATAAATAATTTCTAAAGGTTCAAATCATTTAATATGAGTCCCTTAAGTCCAAATATCTTATTGATTTGGTCTAAAATCATCTCATTATAGAATCCCTAATTCACGATTTGAAGAACCCTAACCATGGTTATTCTTGATGCCTGCAATGAAACTCCATACAAACCAACCAGAAACCACCCACAGATCATGATAAACAACATTCAATTGTCAAAAACAACATAAAACATCAGAATCTATGCAATCGAAAAAATGAAAATTGTCTCAAAAGTGAGATGCGGTTTATGCATTTTGATGTGTTTTTGATGATGCAAAGCATTGAGATAGCATCAAGGATGATCAAAGATCATGTTTAAACCTTCAAATTGCCTGAAAAAACAACAAAAAGTGAGAATCCGAATTTGAATTTTTTTTGAAAAGTTGAAGATTGTTCTTGGTTCTTGGAGGCAAAAAATTCGTCCTTTTTGCTTGTGTTAGGTTTGTGTACTTGTATGGAAAAGAATTAGGTCAAAATAGTTGTGGATTATTGGGCTTTTGAAGTAACTTGATCATGAAGAAACCAATCACCATAAAAGTTCAAAAATCATATGAATACTTGCTATTTTAGGTTCAATCTGACTTTAGTTGATTTCCAATCATTCTAAATATAATTCAAATGATTTTCAATCAAAGGTTTCATGATTTATTTGATTTTTCATATTTTATATATATTTAAATTGAATTTTAATGAATAAAATCCAAATAAATATAAAATAAACTATAAAAATCTGAAAAAATAAGCATTGGGTTGTGCATGATGTCATTGTAAAGATTGCATTATAAAATTGCAAGCCCATTTGGAAAATTTTGGTTTTAATACCTCATTTGCTCAATATACCCCTAAAACATTTCCCAACTTTTCCAAGGCATAAATCCCTCAATTTTAAGGATAGAAAGGTGTTCTTGGACATTTTGGAAATCTTAAAGAGTCCTCTAACCAACCTCTTTGGTCTCATGTCCATATCCTTTAACATTTTCAAATTATGCCCTTTGGAAAATGTTGACTTTTTGTTGACTTTTGAAATAACCTATAATGTTTTAGCTCATATCTTCTAAATGAAGCATTTTTAGGCTTGGCTTGTGATACACAAAGTTGTAGAGAATTCAATTTCCTTCAAAATGAGCTTTGGATGTAAAATTTCTGATGAAGCATGTGAAAGTTATGGCTGGTCAAAGTTCAGTTGACTTTTCTTAAGAAAACCCTAATTTAGAAACTCCTGATTCTTGATGATCTGAGACTTCCTTGATGAATTGTGATCAAACCTTGATCAAATGATGAATTTTACTTCATGAACTTGATGTTGGGAAAAAAATCTTGAAGTTTGACTTTAATTTGACCACAGTTGACCTCAGTTTGACGTTTTAACTACTTTGACTGATTTTTGCATATCTGATCATCTGACTTAGCAAATTTATTGGGAAAGCCTTGAAACTTGACATGGGGATTCTTGTATACATGTGGGATGTTATGAAGCTCACTTTAGGCCTTGAAAGTCATTTTAACCTGAGGAAACACAAAACCCTAGTTTTGGACACTTTACTTAGGAGGAGGCATTGTCTGAGGAAACTTCCACACTTCTTGACTAATTGGGAGTCTTGAGGATCTTATGATCATTTAGAAGCCTTGAGAGAGGTTTTCTTGATTGTGGGAGGGAAAATTTTGGGGTACAACATATGAGATATTTAATATATAGAGCTTGAGAAAATATATTTGTTGGAGGACATTCTTAGAAACATATTCCAATAGAAAATTACCAACGTTCATATGAAGGAATGGTCAACATCACAGTACTGAAAAAGTTGTCCTTGCGCCACCTTTTCATGGTAGAGGTCATAAAGTTTTATTACTTTTAAATTCAGCATAAAACATTATGATCTTCAATCTTATAATATCTTAAGAGGCTTCAAATATGTATTTGTTGAAGCTTTTCGTAAAAGAGTCAATCTTGTAATCTTCAGAATCTAAGTCTTTAGAGTCTCAGATCTTTGTTCAGTAGAACCTTGTCTTGAGAACCTTCAAAACTTGTTCTTTAGAAGAAATGTCTTTAGAATATTTAGAGCTTGTTTAATTAGAACCTCATCTTCAAAACTCATTTAACGCATACTCATTTGTCTTTAGAGTCTTTAGACCTTCGTTCAACATAACCTTGTCTTCAGAATCTTCAAAACTTGAACTTAAAAAATAATGTCTTCAGAATCCTCAAAACTTCGTTCAATAGAACCCTGTATTCATAGTCTTCAGAACAAGTAACATTAGAAGCACATCTCTTGTAAAACCTTCTAGGCTTACTTGTAAAGTCTCAATCATAAGCTTCAGAACCATTGTATTAGTAGCGTTCTTGAACCTTGACTTTATCTTGTACATAACATATGTTTTCTTCCAAAGTGTTGAGGTCAGAGTCTGATGATGTCACACGTCTTCTTATCAGAGTCATACTCAGATTAGAAAAAGCTACACACTAGACAGAAACCATAAAGTACATAATTGTTCTCTTAGATAACATGTGCAGTTATCATCAAAACTTAAGGCCATATGTAGAATAAAATATTGTTCTTACAATCCCCCCATTTTTATGATGAGAAACAATGTATTTTGATAGATAATTTGTACAAGGTAATCATCACAAATCACAGAGTCAGATTTAAGCTTAACCGCCTCCTCCTGAATCAGTTACTCCCAAAATTCATTTATGCTTGTTCAGAGTCTCCCCCTGATCCAAAGACTCACAAAATAATTTTGAAGTATGATCAATTGATCAAAGAATGAATAATTCTTATTGACGTCTCATCAGAATCTGACTAGAACTACTTGGTCTTCATCTAAGAACCTGGCTTGCTATCAAAACCCGTAGACGTATCAAAACCTGATTAAATTTTCTTGATGCCTCGCATCATATATCCGAACTAAATTCTTTCAATATTTCAAACAGATCACCAACAGGTGCACAAAGCAGCATATCATCAGAAGATATAGATATTGAGCTTATCCTGAATGACCATGTCTTGATTAGATATCCAAAAGGTCTATCGCCTTTGAAATGCTAGAGTCTAGCTATGATGCTTTCATAAAGTTCACAACTTGTGACAAGATTGAGCATTCATAGACATTCTTTCAAATTGTCTTTTACTTCTTATAACTTTAGTGGTCAAAACCAGATATTCCTATATCATCATAGCAAGCTCATTTAAAGCATTCTTCTTGCTTTAGTTCTTCTGATATATCAGATCTTTTGATAGATTAATTCTTCTGATAGACTTTTTCTAAACACAGTGAACTTTTACAAAGTTCCTGATCAAGTCTCAAACATATGTTAGAATTAAAACATATTTAAATATATTTATGATCAAGATTCTTGAGAATAAGTTATCAAAATCATATATCACTTTCTCCCCCTTTGTCAGAAATAAAAAAAAGGTATAGAATTATAAATTGACAAAGAAATAAATAAATAAAGATAGATAGATAAAGAAACAAGATAAAATAACATAAGATAAGAAACTTCAGATTTCATCCATTTAAATAAGCAAATATGACAAGAAGGTAGACTAAATATCAAAGCAAAAGCTAAAGAGATCCTATAGTGCCTAAGGTTTGGAGATAGGAGGAGTCCTTTGAAGAAGTTGAGTGAGCATATCCAGAACATTCTTGTTGACTTCTTCTTGCTTATCGAGTCTAGTTCTAAGCATCTTTTGTTCTTTATGTACATCCATTAAAGTGTTCAACACGTGACGAATTAGATTTATTTCAGAATTAGGTGGCTCGTTAGAATGTACTACATAGCCCAATGAGGTTTATGTAGATTCCTTTTCAGTGACTACCCTTTCAGTAACTTCTTTCTCCTTAGATAGATCAATCATTTCAGCTTTCCTTTTTCTTCTACTATCTGAACTTGTTTCTATATCATGCACTTGTGGAGTCTTAATCATATCAGTGATTAAACCCATTCCAACCAAATCTTTACTATGGAAATATTTCCCAGTCATAATTTAGGGTATGGCTCAAGGATTCCACAGTTCCATAATCTTATTATCAATAATAATGACAAAGATTAACCTTCCATGGGGAATCCAAGTCCTTTGATTCTTGGATATTCTCTTAGAATATTTTATAGATTCACACAGATAGTATAAGAGACATGCAGGCAAGTTAATATTTTTTTCCTTTAGCCAAGTAAAACAACATATACTTGGATTCAATGTCCACGCGCTTGACAAAATTTGTTCCTAGCGAGTGATAAATATTGCCATTGATGATCCTTAACCAAAATCTTAGATTATCAAAAAGATCCTTTGTTAGAGTTGAGTCCTTCCCATTTTTGAAAATGATATGACTGATCCTTTGAATGATCTCGTAATAGTTTTTCGATTATCACGTAGTATAACAACTCTTTTGTTGTAGCATTTAATTCCAGTGTTGTCATGAAGATGTGTCATACCCTAAATTTTGACCAGAGAGTTTTTAAAATTTTAATTCATCTGACTGTATCCTTATTTTTCATCATGTGCATAACATTTGGCATTACATGTGTGTGTTCTTTTATGTATTATTATCCCATGAAAATCAAAGAAAATATATGTTGTTACTTTCTTTTTCTTGTTATCTAGGTTCAAGTGGTTACAAGAATGAATCGAGCCAAACAGGGTTGTCAGGACAAATTGTGTGTGCAGTAATGGTTGATGTCCAGTTGGGTCTAACCTAATCTTGGTCAAACGAGATTTTTCTTCATTCTTAAGTTATCACACTTTGCTGAATTTAAGAGCTTTATGTTTGAAAATCATCAAAGAGGTCCAAAGATTTGCTTGAAAAAGGTCTGATTAATTTTTGTGCATTCCTCAAGGTTGTGCTCAAGGCATTTGTTCATTTGTGTGACATGGTGAAAGTTTGTGGTTCAATATTGTTTCGTAATCAGGGCAAAGTTCGAAATTCAAGTCCATGTCTATTCTTTCTAAATACATATTATTACTCATTTCCCTTTCGATTTACCCATTTCAGTTATCCATTCTTCTTTTCCATAAATATCCATTCCAATTTCATGACCATTTTGATTACAAATTTTCTAATCAATTTCCATTATCCATTTTAATTTTTTAGACCATTTTCCTAATCCATTGCTAATTTTCCATATTTCATATCCATTTTATCATCCATTTAATACCCACTTTTTATTCTATCCATAAATTTGTAATTAAAAAAAACAATTCCATTATTACAAAAATCCATAATCCAAAAACTCATTTACATTACAAAATGGTCCATTTACACATTCCATAATCAAAAGCCCATTTTCATTTTACCAAAGATGGGGGACTATGTTTCTATTACATAAAGTGAAAAGATTTAAGTCAAGCTGCAACATGAAATAAAATAAGGCTCCTAAAACCATGTTATACATAAGCCTTCACACATAGGACAATGACCCCACATTTTCCTTGACCAAAATAAAGACTCATCAAGCTATGCACCAAACATACCCAATTCCATAATACAACAGTTTGCCACTACATACTACAACCCGTCCAAGAAGATACATCAAAATGGAAGGAAAAATTCAGATATCCAAAAAGTCATACACCATACCTGCAATGAGCCATCCCACGCCATAACACTCCAAAGGAAAAACTTTGTAGCTCCAAGACAAAATTCTGAAACATGACAAATACATTACAATGTCAAACAAACAAGTCTAAAAAAACTGCATCAACAATGATAACACAGCAATAACGATTCAAAAGAGGAATTAGAGGGCTTTAAAGGGGCAATATTGGGAGAGAATGGGAGCGTCTACAATCTGAAAATGGAGATTCAACAAAAACATTATTCAATAGAAAAAAAACGATATTGACCTTAATCTGCATTAAGCATCACTTTATTTCAAACAAAGTCATTACTGTCATTCTTACTAAACTCCCTCCACAAGGAATTTCAGCATCCTCGGTCTCAATGTAACACCCCACTTTTCCCAATTTATAAAATAATAATTTTAATACTAAAGATCATAGTTTTATCAGTGGAATGCCACATTGTCAAAATAACCAACATAATCCTTTCACTAAAACAGCGGAAAAGAAATTTGTTTCACATAGGCAATATGCCATCAAATCACCAATAAATCCCCAATATCTCTAGTTTGTAAAATTTCTAGCAGTGTTTAAAGATACGTAACCAAAATAAATAAACAACAAAAATATCTCGTCCCGTGTTACGTATCAGAGCATCCTAAGACTCGAACAGATAACACACTTCTATGCACTCTCAAGTACCTGGATTATATGTACTTCCAAAGAAGCACAGACACAACAATAAACAACAGAGGGTGAGAAACAAATTCAAATAATAATGGTGCATAAAACACGTCAAGGCTAGTTTCTCACTCACAACAACACATACAACAAATCACACTGTAACACGGTGGGAGAACTGACTTTTAATTTATGTTGCGGTAAGCAAGAGTCGCCCGCCGACTTTTATTTAATCCAATAAAGAAAAGGAATAAAAGAACAGGAAAGACCTTTTTTAAAGATATTTGAGTTCAGGGGGTAAGTTATACAAAGGGAAGGTGTTAACACCCTTTGTATCCATGGTTATCCATAAGCTCTTAACTACTTAGCTCACTTTACTTTTGTTTGAAAAATAGTGTAGTGTGTGTTTAGAAAATATTTTCATAAATCTTTAACTTTGCAATGATCCTCGTATGGATGTATACAAAGTGTTTAGTTTGAAAGTATTTTGAAAAGCGGAGTGTAAAGAGTGTTTTGAAAAGAAGTGAGCAAGTACTTAAGAACTACTTACCCTAAGTTTGTAAGGTCTTTCTTGTTATTTATTTCCTTTAGGGGTAAGATTGTCCTTACTATTAGTGAGTAAGTAGTCTTTACCTTGGATGTTTAAAGGGACAGGCGTAGGGTCATCGTATGGTCATAGAAGACAACCTTGCAGCGGTATCTTAGTAATTCGAAGGGATGATCATCATTTTTTCGTAGGGTCATCGAGGGACAAGATCATTTATTCGTAGGGACTTGAAGGGACAACGAGGGACTATGATATTTATATCGAAGGGACTTGATGATTTTATTCGTAGACAACTTTACTAAGATACCCCCACGTTCGAGGGACTTGACCATATTGTAAGGCAACAAAGAGGAGAAACCCTAGAGGTGCAGATGAAAATCGTATAACGATCGACTTACGTGTGTGAGTGTATTTATTTCAGATATTTTGTCTTAGAAGTCAGTGGGCTATGTCCAATTATTTTTGCATACATTATTTTCACACCCTAGTATACTAACCACGCAGTTTAATATTTTTGCAAATTTAAATGCGGAAAATAAAACATAAACTATTACATCATGGGGAGGGGGATACATAGTTTAAATCGGGGGAGTGTGGGAAGTAAAAGTGCGGAAAAATAAATATAAAAAAATAATTAATAATCTTATACACTTATTCTAATAAAAATAAATGATGAAAAAAATAAAATCGGGAAAGAGATAATAATGAAGGAGGAAGAAATATAGGAGGATTCGATTGAAATCGTTTAATTGAATTTTTTTAAAAATTATAATCAAATATTGATTTAATTTTATGAAAAAATATTCTTTATGCATTTTTTTATCAAGAGAAAAAAAAGTCATTAATTTTCTAATTTGTTATTGGTTAGAAAAAAAATTGATTATTAATTAATTTAATTATGAAAAAAATATTCATTTATGTATTTATTTTTATTTACAAAAGAAAAGAAAAAAAGTTATTAATTTTTATGAATTTATTTTATTTACAAAAGAAAAAGAAAATAATTATTACTCTTTTTAAAAATTGTTATTGATTAAAAAAGATTATTAGTTAATTAATTACTTATAATAAAATTAGAAGAAAAAAAGAAATAAGTTAAGAAAATAGAAAAAGAAAGGAAAAGGGCTAAAAAAAGGGCGTTGGGTTTATTGCTACGGTTTTGTTTCCATCCAGCTATGATTCAGCTACAATTTTTCGTAACTAATTGACCATGACACTTCTTCATACTTGCACCTAAACCTGAAAACAATGGATTTAAATGATCCTAAACATCAAATTAAATGCATATATGAATGAAACATCAATGGAAATAACATGTAATAAGAGTTTCGAAAAAATAAAAGTGAGAATGGCGGCCATGCATGGAGGCCGTGTTTCACGAATTTTCCACCTTCAACAATAGTGGGGATTGTCTCCTGGAACCTTCTTGAAGATGTTTGGACGTGAAGAAGTGAAGAAAACCTGCTACAAATTACTTTGGTAGTTTGACCTAATTTACCTTCTTTTTTATGAGTTTTTTTTAGGATTTTTTTGGTGTAAGAATTTCGTGTCCTTAACTTCTGAATATGATAGGTATATATAGGAGTGTATTTTAGGTCAAAAAGTTTGGGATTGGGTGAAGGAAGCTTGGTTGCTTTTGAGTGAAGAAAGAAACTTTCTATTTTGGTCAAAAAATTAGATGAAATCATACTCTTTTGGTCTTGCACGAATTTGGACACTTACAATCATCATCAACATCAATTATTTGATCCCAAAATAGATCTAAGATCAAATATTTGATTTTTCAATATTTATCTTGATTAAAATTGAATTTAAATGAATAAATCCAATATAATATAAAATAAATATAAAAAGTCAGATATTATGATCTATGGTTCGTGCATGATCTTATAATTGAGTTTGGGTTAGAAAAATATGGGCCCAATGGTAAAATTTCCTTCCAATTTCCTTTACTTTCCAAAACGTATGCCCGTAGCATATCTTCCATCGTTTTAATTGTACGTTCCATCTGACCATCTTTTTGAGGATGATTAGAAGTGCTCAAACGTAAATCTGTGCCCATAGCCTGTTGGAACACTTTCCAAAACCTCGAAGTCAACTTTGGATCTCTATCATACACAATACTAGACAGTACACCATGCAACCTCACAATCTCATAAATAAACAACCTCGCAAGATGACTTGCCTTGTATGTAGTCTTAACGGCTAAGAAATGTGCAGATTTCGTTAGTCGATCTACAATCACCCAAACAGAATCATAACCACCTTGAGTACTTGGTAAACCCACTGCAAAGTCCATAGAAATAATATCCCACTTCCAAATTGGTATGTCCAAAGGTTGCAACAAACCTCCTGATCTTTGGTGCTCAATCTTCACTTGTTGACACACCGCACATTCAGACACAAATACCGCAATATCCTTTTTCATATCGAACCACCAATACTCTTTCTTCAAGTCTTGATACATCTTCTAAGAACTCGGATGTATAGTAAAATAATCTTTATGGTCTTGCTCTAAAACCTTTCTCTTTAACACATCATCATTCGGAATGCAAATTCTTTGGTTGAATAGGATAATCCCATCCAACACTCTCACAAAACCCCGTTGGAGTAACATATCTTGCAACTTCTCATCTAGAACTTGTGCTTGTTGGATCTCATTCCTCAAGATAGAATTGATGTTCAAATTTCCCATAATCACACCATTCGGAGTCCAAACAAACTGAAGGTTAAGGTCTCGAAACTTTTCTAACAGTGCATACTCTAACACCATTAACTTGGCACTATGAATCAATTTTCGACTTAAAGCATCCGCCACTTTATTCGCTTTTCCCGGTTGATACATCAATTAAAGGTCATAATCTTTCAAATACTTCATCCATATTCTTTGTCTCATATTTAATTCCTTCTGATCAAAGAGATACTTCAAACTCTTATGATCACTGAACATCTCAAAACACACACCATACAGATAGAGCCGTAACACTTTCAAAGTAAACACCACGGCCTCCAGCTCTAAATCATGATTGGATAATTCTTCTCATGGACTCTCAACTGTCTAGAAGCATAAGCTACAACTTGACCTTCTTGCATAAGAACACCTCTTAATCCCCTCTTAGAAGCATCGCAAAACACTTCGTAAGATTTGTTAGGATCGAGAATGATCAAAACTAGAGCAGTTGTCAATTTCTCCTTCAAACACATGAAACTTTGCTCATAACTAGAATTCCATTCATAAGAGAAGTCCTTTCTAGTAAGCTTAGTTAATGGTAACGCCATCTGAGAAAAACCTTTAATGAACCTTTTGTAGTAACCTGCCAAACCTAAGAAGCTTCTTACTTTCAAAACACTCTTTGATCTCTCCCAATTAATCACGGCGTCAATCTTTAATGGATCCACTGCTACACCTCCCTGGGATATCACATGTCCAAGAAACTTGACTTATGGCATCCAAAACTCACACTTGCTGAACTTGGAAAAAAGTTGTTTCTCTTGCAGTACCGATAGAACAATCCTCAAATGTTCTTCGTGCTCTTA
The DNA here is from genome assembly GCA_963966055.1 of Lathyrus aphaca. Taxonomy (NCBI): domain Eukaryota; kingdom Viridiplantae; phylum Streptophyta; class Magnoliopsida; order Fabales; family Fabaceae; genus Lathyrus; species Lathyrus aphaca. The sequence continues at coordinate 426,127,521 of OZ014519.1, read as the reverse complement.
TGGAGTACGAGAATAAATAAGAATGTCATCGATAAAGATCACCACAAATTGATCCAAATAATCTTGAAATATTCGATTCATGTAATCTATAAAAACAGGTGGAGCATTCGTCACACCGAAAGGCATCACTAGGAATTCATATTGACCGTAACGGGTTCTGAACGCAGTCTTCGGAACATCAAAACTCTTCACACGAATCTGATGATAGCCTGAACTCAAGTCAGTCTTCGAGAACACGCAGGCTCCTTTCAAATGATATAAAAGGTCGTCTATCCTTGGCAAGGGATATTTATTCTTGATAGTAACCTTCTTCTTTACCAACAAAATAGGAGCTCCCCACGGTGAAACACTTGGTCTAACAAAATGCTTTGCCATCAAATCCTCTAATTGATCCTTCAATTTTCTTAACTCGAACGGTGCCATCCGATAAGGGGAAACAGATATAGGAGCCGTTCCCGGTACCAGGTCAACTGAGAATTCAATTTCCCTCACCGGAGGTAAGGAAGTAACATCCTCAGGAAAGACATCAGGAAATGCACAGACTATCAAAATATTGAAAACTTGCTGACCATTACTCTCGTCTTTAGTAAGGACAAGCAAAACAAATTTCTCTTGTTCAAACAGAAAATTTACCATTCCAAATGTACCTTCTAAGATCGTTATCAACACATCTTTCGGAGGCACTTCAATGGGTGGAAATAAGGATCAACTTTTCTTCACACCCAATAAACACAAAATTCGCAGACAACCAGTCCATTCCCAGGATAACATCAACTTTCTTAAGGGGCAGTAAAATAAGATCAATTTGAAAAACTCTACCATCCACGGACAAGGTACAATTCTCACACCTAAGGGTGTCTCAACGGTTTCATCCATAGCGGTAGTAACCACCATCGGAGGAGATAAGGGAAAAACTCGTAACCCAAGTCGCTTCACACAACTAGTAGACACAAAAGAGTGTGTCACTCCACAATAAAATAAAACAAGAAAAAGATGATCATTAACAAGAAAGGTACCCTCAATGAGAGAGTTGTCGAATTTGGTCTTTCTAGCATCCATAGTATAAACCCTTGCTTGAACTTGATTTCTCAGCTTGGTACAATCTCTTGACATGTGGCCCACTTCATTACAATTGTAACACCTCTATCCTTCATCTCTTTGACACCTACCAAAATGACGTTTGTTACACAACATACACGTGGGTGGAGTGTTAGGTCTGGCACTTTGAATTTTCTTCCCTTTGAAGGGTTGAGGCCTTGGCCTAAAAGGTTGATTAGTCCTTCCACAATCACTTTGAACAACTCTTCCAGCACCTGCTCCAGCTTGCATTTTCATCAAACTATGCTCAGCTACATAACATTGTCTCAACATCTCAGAATAGGTAGTGAACTCTCTTTGAGAGACACTATGAGATATTTCGGCCCTCAAACCAAACAATAACTGACCAATCTTCCATCTTTCATCTGGAGCATACATAGCTTTCCTAGAGTAAGTCGCCATGTCTTCGAACGTCTCGGCATAACTAGCCACATTCATGCTCCCTTGTCTAAGCTGTTGGAATTCAAACTCTTTTTGGGTTCTCAAGGAACTCGGAAAGTACTTCTCCATAAAAATTGTCTTAAATTGTTGCCACACTTTTGAAACTCCTTGCACCGTCATAAGATTTGAAGCACTCTTCCACCACCTAGTAGCAGGACCTTTTAGCAAATGTGACGCAAAAGTCACCTTGTCTTCTTCACCACAAATCACAATTTGGAAGATTCTCTCCATTCTGGTTACCTATTCATGCGCCTTCACCGGATCCAATCCACCATGAAACTTCTGAGGATTGATGCGGAATAAATCTCGGAAGGTTCCACCTCCAGCTTCAGAAGCAACTACATGAGGATGAAGACCCTCTTTCATCTGGTGCATCATCTCCTGCATGGATTGATGTTGCTGCTATTGCATCTGTTGCATGAATTGGAACATATGAGCATCCCCTTCATCACCCTACTGATCATTAACAGTAGGAGTGACACTAGGTCGACCATGAGTTCCACGCCTACCAGCCATATTCCTAAATTTCATCAAAACAAGATTAAGTTGATCAGGCTCAATACCATAAACATAACATTTAGTCCTACAACGATATTACGTGTATGGATGGAAATAAACACTTATAATATTCCAAGGCTAGGTCGAGGATACGACCTGCTCTGATACCAACTGTAATACCCATATATAAAATACATACATCAAAGCATATTTTTCATATATAAATTCAAGTTTGGTATTGAAATACAACAAGTTCTTAGTAACACATTGCATAAATATAGCCCCTACAACATAAGGTACTAATACAAAAGGTTATAAATAATACAAGATGTTCACAAAATAAAAAGTCTAAGAACTAGATCCGGAGATCTCAAAAGTCCACAGCGGAAGAAACCATCAAACAAGCAAAGATAATGAAGTCTCCTTATCTTTACCCTTTGCGGAACCTGAAGTACCTGAAATAACAAGATCAACATGGGGTGAGATAAAACATCTCAGTGAGTTCCCTATCTTAGAGTTCTCTCGGCTCTAAAAGGTCAAAACTAGACACTACTCGAGTCGGGGAAAACATAGACTTCGAGCTCACATAAAACTAAAGACATCAAAGTAAAATAAAACGGAGCATACACAAGGTGCTTTAAGGCATATTTCCCTGCCCAGCCACACTCCTCGGTGGCAAGCAAGTACGGGTCACTCGATCCTTAACGTATAAATAACTTTCCTCGTCCAGCCATACTCCCTGGTGGCAAGCAAGGACAGGTCACTCATTATCTACCGAAGGTACTTTCCCCGCCCAGTCATACCTGATGACAAGCAAGCACGGGTCATGGTACCCTACAACTAAGTAACTTTCCCCGCCCAGTCATACTCCCAGATGACAAGCAAGCACGGGTCACGGTCACTCTTCCTAATGGATACTTTCCCCGCCCAGTCATATTCCCAAATGATAAGCAAGCATGGGTCACGGTCATCTATTAAGAGGTTGGAATCCATGAATTAATTATATCTCCCCGTCCGTCCCACCTCATGAGACTTCGACACGAGCCAGATATAATTAAATTAGGATATATTGTAAGGAAGTAAACTTCCAACTTCTCACAACTACCTAGCCCGAAGACACCCACCGAGTATTGACGCCTAAGTATTGTCAAGTCTCTAAAACAATTCTGTAACCACCTAAGGTAACCTAACTACCTCACAAGTTTTACCTTTTTATTACTTTTAGCTCACAATTCCCTAACTTAACATTTTTACGGTATTTTCGAAAAGTCAGGAAAAAGTCGGGTAAAAATAATATTTATCGGTACCATGTGATAGTACATAATTTTAGCTTTCAAATGGTATAAAGAACACTTAAATCGGATAACCGAGTAAAAAGTTATGAATTTTCAAAGTTTGGAACTAAACAATATTTCTTCACACTTACAGTGTTAACTGGTTAACACCTAGGGTTAACCGGTTAACTAAACCAGAAAGCAGACCCAGAAGCACAATATCAGACGCGTTAACCGGTTAACGCCCTGGGTGAACCGGTTAACCGAAGTCAGAATGTTGAAAAATACGCATTTTCCATGACAGAACCAACCAAAATCCATTCAAAACATTAGCAAACATCAAAACAACATGGTAACAAGGTTCCTACACATAGAGGAAATATACTCAAGCATTTCCATCGATTTCTAACCGAGTAATCTACCAATTCTAAGATTTTTCCATAAAACCCTAAAAGTTCACAACTTCTAAAACTCAACCAAAACCAAAAGCAAAAGTTTATAGCTATGAACCCACCTCTAGCAAGATGATTGGAGAAGATTGAATGATGAATGTATGGTGGAAGCAATAATATCAAGAGCTTTCTTCTTCTTCAAGACTTTCGCTTCTTCTTATTTCTCTCCCTTTTCTCTTCTTCTTCTTTCTATACTTCTATTTTTATAAAAACAAAAGAAAGAAGACTTCATGTCTTAAAGGAAAACATAACTTTTCCTACCAACGGGTCCAAATAGAGAGTATCCAAAAATGTCTCATAATTCGATATTTTATAAAACCTCTGAGTCATCTAATATTAGTTAATAAAATAAAATCCTGCTGATTACTCTAGTTAATATCAAACAATATTATTCAGAGCATTAAATAAATTACGGGGTATTACAGATACTTATATTTCTCTCTCTTCATCCCATAATAACCACGACAGATAACTTTTAATCAATCCCGTAGCTCACAGTTCACCGTCTCAAAAACATCCACAAGACTATCCATACTGTCGCTCCCGGGATTTTCATCCTAGTACAAACGCGAAAGTGGCGCGGAAAAGGTAGAGTCGCCAGCCAGGCATTTTTATCCCAAAGGAACGGGAAAGGTAATGCTGCATAAACCTGAGGAAGAAGGAAAGGACAAGGTCCTGCGAACCAAAGATCTGGGTTCGGGAGTCGGTTACGACCTGGGAAGGTATTAGCACCCCAGACCGTCTGCCGTACCCGACGGGATCCACGCTTGCTTGTTTGTTTCAAAGGGTGAGAAAAATATAAATGTTGTTGAACAAATGAACTGCTAACTGGAATGGGAATGAGAAAGGAACTGAAAAAAAGAGAATGAAAAGAAAGAATGGGGAAAATGTAGGGAAAATAAAGAATGTGCTCGAACGGGCCCTACCCCGCCGCCTACGTACCTCATCAGGATAATGAGGATCAGAGTCGACGTAGTTCGCCTAACTAAGGCGGGAACTATTTGTTTGTGTTTTTTATAGCTAAAATTGTGTATGTCTATGCTCAGGTGTTGCAGGCTCGTCTGGTACGAGTGTGTTTACCGTCTTGCATGTGAGACAAGTAGTCGCGAGTTTGCGTTCAGAATGAATGAGATGAGAAAAGAAGTTCCCGCAGGATAGTCGCTTATTATTTGTTTTTGTATTTTAAGAGAAATGTTTTGAATTTGTTTTTGAACATTCTCGTACTAAGACCTATCCATCGTGGTAAGTACTTACACCTCGCCCCGAAACAGGACGTGTATAAGCACTCCGCAACAAAGTCTCGTGTCGTACAAGAATGTTCGATTTTCATTAAGTGTTTTATTACTTCTTTATGAGATGAGAAAGAAGGACTCAAGTTGAGAAAAGGACAAAATCCAAGGGACTAAGACTCAATCCTAATTTTGTTTATTTATTTACAAGAGGTCCTAATGGTTTGTGAGGTATTCTAAACCTAATGAAGAAAAGAGCTAGAAACTACTAGAATGCAACTTACTTCCTAAGGAAGTTAAGTTGATTCTAAAGCAAGAGAGAAACCTATACAAATGAAAAAAACTTCAAGTAATAAAGCAATGCAATAAAATAGAATAAGGAATAATATTCTAAAACAAAACATTTAAGGTATGAAACCAACAAGTAAGCCTAAACTTATGCTAAGTTCATTTATTATGAATTTTAAGCCTAAGTCCTAAAACTAAGGGCATTACCTAATATTGTCATTCTAAAAATCATAAATTAAACTAAGCTAAGTCATCATTAAATCCTAAGATTAAACCTAAGCAAACTATTTCTTAATGAAATCCTAATATTCTAGCCTAAACTAATTGGATTTTACATGTATAAAAGCCTAAAGATTAATACCCTAAAAATAGTAAAGGTCCTGGAAAAATTATGGGATTAACTCTATAGGGTCGTAAAACTACCTATAATATTGTGTTAAAAAATATCCTAAAAAATCAGAAGTTAACTATGCCTAAAAATCACTTAATTCTACCTAAGGATTAATCATGATTTTCTAAGGATTAAGCTACTAAAACAGGGGATAAAATGACCTAAAAAATCTACCAAAATTATTCTAAGTCCTATTATGAGTCCTCTAACTATAGCAAAAATAATGGGTCAAAAATCCTACTGGAAGGTTAAAAAATAAAATGAACAAAATCATGTACAGTTAAAGGAAATTCAATAAAAGCTAATTAAAAGAAAAAATCAAAATTAAATCGAAAATACTGCAAAATTCAAAAAACAAAAATGCCAAAAATTCTAATGGGAATTAGAAAGTTACTTAATTTTTTGTAGAATTTTATAATGCTTTTTTCTATTTTTAATGAATTATTTTGAAACTATGGTAAACTAAAATTAAATTCTAAAAAGGAAATAGAATGGGGGTTAAGAAGTATTTTTTATAGTTCATTTTCTTTACTGGGCTTAAAAACAGTGGTGTGAACAGCAAAGCAGAGGGCCCAATGCGCAGGATTAAGGGGGGTGCACTTAGAAGTTTTTTCTAGTTAATTGTGTTAACGGGCCTAACATGAAGGGTGTGAATAGCAGGATCACCAGGCCCATACGCGCTGGGTCTGAGGGTGCATCATGGAATGCAGTCAATTATTTTGACTTGGTCTTGGCCGTTGATTCAGTTTTCTTCACCATGTACTCTCATCACAAGGATCTAAGGCGCGGGAACATGATTGCTTATGGTGGGCAACCCGCACACGAACCACCTCCAGAAAGGCCAACCGGACGGTGAGACGTGTCACCGCCGGTGTGGCTGAAGTTCAAAACACCCACCAAACTCTCATATGCCAACGGTAACAATAGAGATTAATGAGGATTAATGCAATTTATTATGGATTAATGGAGTTTTTGAGAATTTAATCATTTTTATTGTTGATTAATAGATTAATTCATTAAAGACATAATAATTTATAAGAACAAAAGGAACAAAAGCTAGATAAACCTAACCCTAATTTCTCTATTTCCCTCTTCTTCTACCTCTCGCCGCCGCACCTTCCTTCATCTCTTCCATCCCCTTTTCTTCTCCCTCACCGCCATCCTCAACTCCTATTCTTCCTCTTCATCATCGTCTCCTTCATCCACAAAAACTCTAAAGCCTTCCTCATCTCCTTCGCCGCCACCATCACCTTCTCTCGGCCAAACTAAACTCGTCCACAAACCCTAACCTTCTATCTTCTTAACCTAGCCTCCATGCCTACTATAGAACTGAACTCAAAGCTTCAACAACAATCTCATTGACGAATTGACCAAAGTCCTAAAAAACTATAATTAGATTCGTACCTTTCTAGTCGATGAAGCACAGAGGTCGCGACGGGGACGCTACCAAGCGATTCGCGGTGAAGAAGAATAAGGTGATGTCTCCGCTCGGCTTCTTCGAAGGTCCTATGGAGGTGATCGAGGGTGACGCGAAGACAATGCTTGAGGTATGAACTTTGAGTCGTTCCTCCTCTTTATCTCTTCTTGTAATTTCATTATCACTTCTGATAAATATTTGTTGCCTCTATTACCTTATTGAATTTGCATACTTAGATTTGCGGCAGGTTCCGTGAAATTGTTCCTAGACTCTCAACTTCGTTGAGGATGCGATGAAGATGGATGAAGGAAGGCTAGCGTAAATCCGAAAAGGGAGATTGATGAGAGTTTCAATTGGAGCTGAAGAACACAAGTTTAAGTGTATGAAGAAAGGATGATAGGAATAGTGAAGGTGCAAACGAAAATCATGGAGATGAAGGTCTGAAAAATAGTGAAACGTGATGAAGAAATGAGGTTCAGAAAGTGGAGAATGAGGAAGAAAAATCAGAGGGTGGTGAAGAGTGAAGAAGAATCAGGAAGAAAAATGATGAAAATGAAGAGAAAGATTGAGAGGAGAAGGTGTGAGAGAGATGGATCAAAAACTGTGTAGCAGAAAAAAACTGAAGTTATGGTTATCTTCCTGCTTTATAGAAGATTGAAGAGACTTTGATGAAGAAATTCAGGTAAGGTTACTAGAAGCATTCTGTTATGCAGTTTGTTGTGAAATCAGTTAGGGTTAGTTACATTTCAGTTATGAATTCAATTTCGGTTCCAATTCTGTTATCAAATTGTTTTTTCAGTTAGAATTCTGTAGGAGTCTGTTATGAATTTTGATGTAGTTTTGATTCGATTTTTCCTTTCGATTTCCTGTCAAGTTCTTCTTTCACATCTCTCCTGGTTATGTACTCTTTTATTGCTTTCCTTTTGAACTTGCAGGATTGTTGCTTGATGAGGATATGATGCAGAAGTGAGGTTTTCATATGATTTAAAAAGATGATTGGAGATTGCAGAGATTGATGCAGGTGTTGTTTCTTTCCGATTGAAGTTGAAAAGAGGTTCTTGATAGATAGATTTTTTAGAGAGTTTCATAATTGTCCTTTGTCCTGCGAAGCTTTCTCCATCCATAGGGAGTCCAAAGACCAAAGCCACCATGTACAACAATGTAGAAAGCCCATACATAGGGATAAGCTTCTGCATGCTCTTTGATTATTTTTGATACCGTTGTTCCAATGAATCTATAAAGCCCACAGCAGAAGGGCCGCTGATTGCTTGATCCTCATCAGTTTTCTGGATAAGTGCTGCAGAACTTAGCACTTATGGTTTTCATTATTTGGTTGATTTTCCATGTTCTTAGCTTGAGTGTTCCAGCTATCGATAGTTTAAAAACAGATTATGTTTGTGATGCTGAATCTGAAAAGGGGTGATTGGTTCTTGAAGTTGGATGAAGAAGTTGGAGGAGTTTTGTGGTGAGATTAAGATTGTTGGGCCTGAAGATTGTTGTGATTGACTGTATTGAAAATGATGAAGATCGATGATGATTTTCTTTTAGTTTTGTGTAATGAGAAAAACCTCCTTGTAACTATATTTTTCTGAAGTTATAACTGGATTTTTTGTAATCACATCCTGTGTAATTTTCTCTGCTATGTATTTTTTTGCTTTCTGTTAAAATTCTGATGCTTTCTATTGATGCCAAACACTAATGCCTCCCTTTTTTAAAGAATGACTTGTCTGAATTCCTAAGAGAATGGTTTAAAGGGAATAAGTGGAATAATGGATGAATTTTTTCTAAAAGATGGCTCAACATGAATGAAATTGGGCTTGAATTGGGAAAAGAAAACATGATTACCTTAATTAAACACATATTTGAATGGTTTAAGAATTGATCAACTTAAGACACCAAAAATGAATAAAGGTGGATTTATAACTTGGTTAGGAATATTGACAATAGAATTAAATGGAAACTAGGCTTGTATGAGATACGGCTAATGGGCTTTAAATCGGCCAACAAAAATGTGAACTTTAATCATAATGGGCTTATGGTTGTAAAAGAGAATAGATGAGTTTAAAAGCAAATGGAATGAATTTGTGGTAAATGTGATAGTTATGAATATTGACAAAAATGGAATTTATAAAAAGAGAATTATATGGGTAATTGGATATGGACAAAAATAAATGGAAAGATGAATAAAAGAAATTGAAAAATGGATTAATGAAAACATAGAGAATGATGGAAATTGAAAAAATGAAAGTGGAATGGAATAATCGGGAATGGTTTATGAAAATGAGAACAAAGCAATGAATGGATATGAAAACTCGATTTTAGCCCAAAGCCTATTGTAAACACCCCAAATTTGCCCTCACCCATTTCACACCATGGCTTGTGATCATCCTCATATGCATAAACACAATCATATCACCTCATATCTCATTTTTGATTCACTGGATAGTTTCTAAGGCATCTGCACCTAGGGTTTGTGATCTGAGCAACCTCAAAGCATCTTGAGCCACTCCAAAGGCCACCAATCAACTCAAAGGGGTCCATGTGTGTTCATATGTCATATTTCATCTCCTCAAAGTCAAAATGCAAAGGAATCACAAGAACTAGGGTTTGAGTGGATGCAGAGCCAGGATGAACTGCACAGTTGACAGAAAATTAGGGTTTTGGTTTCAGAGGCCATAACTCCAATTTTTTTGGTCATTCTTGTTTCCATTGATCTCTATTTGGTATAGGGAGTATGCATATCAATTTTCATGAAGAAATTCCATGGGGAAGTCATCTGATCAAGGGTTGACTTTTCAGACAAGTCAGTGTAAAATCAGGGCATCTGAGGCCCCCAATGACCCAACCAATGGGTGATCTTCATCATTTTGAGTGTATATGATATTTATTTGATCATGGAAGAAGGTTGAAGTTCATAGAAATCAAGAATTTAGGGTTTTTGCAAATGTTGACTTTTTAGGCATAGTTGACTTTTCAAGAATGCATCATTTTAGGTCATTTTTCAAGCCTTGATTCTTGATCCAAAAAGGCTTCAAATGGAAAAACTTTGGTCATGAAAGTTGTAGATCTCATCTTTCCCTTTTCAAAAAGTACAAGAACATGATCAAACTCTTCTTGGATCAAAAGTTATGGCAATGAAAAGTTGGCTAAAATCATTGATTTTCAAGGCATGCCCTAAGTGAGAATTTTGCAAAATCTTGGACCAATGCATATTGCAGCCTCTAATTCATTTCAAACCAGCACATAAACATTCTCTAAGTCCTAAAAATCAGATTTGGACCAAGAATGCCTATGGTTTATGTTTGGTTAGGCAAAAGAAGTCACATGTGAACCAAAGGCCACAACTTGCAAAAACTCATGATCATTCTTCTTACACCTTGCAGCCTTGGATGCTGAGCTTTGCTAGACCTCTCCCTAACCCTTGCTGCGCCAGCCCATGCTTTGTACCAAGCTAGCACTTCACCATACCTCTCTTACACATAAAGTGGATTTTGAGCAAAAGTAAACTTACCAATCACTATAGGCCAGGTCACATCATCTGACCTATAGGATTATAATACAATATCCCTTGGCAAGCCAAAGATATGAGAAGGCAAGGCTGAAACATCTCATACACACACATTCACAAAAACACTCCCAATTGCAACTTGCTTCGAATCTGATTTCACAGCTTGCAAACACACAAACTATCTTCACTATTCAACTCACCTTGCTCCATAGATCACCCAGCACCCAGAACCCAAGCCTGAAACAACCAGAATACTCCATAACCATTTCTCACCTCAGCCTGCATTTCTCTTCGAAACTCTCACCACAGCTTGCAAACACACAAACAAACACCACAGACCTTCTCCATTCATCCTCAGGATCACAAACAACCATTCACAATGACCTGAAGCTCTCTATTTCACCATTGCCATTTCTGACCAAGCTTGAGCAGAAGCTTTCGAATCTCATTATCCAGTCAACTTAAACTCCTTTTGAGCATTCAAGCATCTTCTGTGGACCAAGTGGAGTGGATTGCACAAGGAGAAGTGGCCAGAAAGTCTTCAAACTGAAAGCTTCAAATCTCAGGTAGCTTGAAAATTATTTTTCCAGAAATCATTTTTCTTGTTACAAACTTGTTCTATGTGATTCACTGATTATCCTGATGTCTTTGGTTTTGAAAATGGCTTTGATTTGAGAGTTTAATTTGTCTCTGAAACCTGCGTGCCCTAGAACTTGTTCTCTTCGATTCAGTTTGTTTAGGAAGAAGAAATTTGTTTTGAGAGAGGGGTTTGATTCGTGAGAGGTTGAGGAACATTTCCATGGTTTTAGATTTCATTTTAGTGACCTAGGGAAAGATTTGGAAGTTTTCAGGGAGGAAGGTCACCGGAGAAGACGACCGGAGCTCGTCTCCGGTGACCTGAAAGTCATTAATGTGTGATTAGGGTTAGGGCTCCCAGTTTGAATTTCAGGCGTTGGATGAGTTGACCAGGTCTTTTCCCGCGCGCATCCAATGGCCCAGATCTTGTCATTAACTTAATTAGGTTTAATTTATTTAATTAATTAAGTTTAGCCCAGTTTGAATGTGGCCCATTGGATCTGGCGCGCAGTCAACCCTCTCATTTCCAGATTGAATCCTGGCCTTCCATGCTGCATACTTTCATTTTATTTAATTTTTATTTCATTTTCTTTCATTTAATTTGCATAATTATTTAAAAATAGCAAAAATGTCTTAAAAATTATGAAACTTTTTCTTTAAAGTTTTATTAATTTTTAAGACCCAAAAATATTTTTATTTTATTTTTCATCATTAAAAAAGTATTTTTAAATATTTAAAAGATTATTTTTAATTGATTAATGGGAATTAATTAATTAAAAATACTTTTAGGTATTTAAAAATTACAAAAAAATTCATGAAATGTTCTAAGACATTTAGAAACATTGTCCAACCTTCAAACCAAATTTCTTTTTTGATCTTGATGCATTTTAAGAATTTTTCATTGAATTAAATCATTTTTTATGCATTATTTTGATCATGGATTCAAAAATTCATTTCTGCCTATTGGAGAAGGTTGAGACATTGATTCTTCTTGCATTGTGTTATGTTTAGCATGTAGTTTCTAGGGAAAAATGGCCATGATTTGATCTTGCATTTTCCAATTGTTTGGCATTTCTTTTGTTAAGAACCCTAAAAAACCCTAATAACTTAGAAAATTCATATCTTGAGTTTGGTTGAGAGTTGAGAGCTCCCCTTTGGGCAGTGGTTCATTATAGGTTTAGGGTTTCTTTGGATGCCATTTTCCATTTTTTATCTTAGGGTTTGCTTCTGTTTTGAGTTTTGGTTTGATGTTTGATTCATAAACCCTAATTTGGGCTTCCATATGCATCCATCTTGCATTCTCTTGCATAACATGCCTTGCCATGACATTCCATGCTTCCATGTGATTCATTTGACATCATAAGACATATTGAAAGCATGTTTGATCATTGCATCTTGCATTTGCCATGTTGTATGCCATATGCACCTCATAACTTTTCATGTATGTTCATGTGTCTTAGCATTTTTCATCAGCATCCATAAGCTTGTATGATCATCTCCATGCCTTGTTTCATGTTTGTATCACTTCATAGCATCTTTACCATCTCATATTTGCTTCTGGTTTTGGTTTGCATCATGTCATTCCATCCCATTTTGCATTGCATTGCATTTCTTTTCTAACCTTTCAGGTGGTAAGTGACTTTGAGAAGTGAATTTGCCTTCACTTCTCATAACTTTTCTTTTCATCTACCTTGCATCCATGCTGAATTTTTATATGTGTTTGAGTTTGGGCTTGCTCATTCTTCTTCTTCCCACTTTCTTTCTTCAAGTGACTTGACTTCTTGAATGAAGCAAGTCACTTTGCTTCTCTTGATCTTATTCATCTGCTTCCTGGTGGCTCCTCTGAAGATTGTTCTTGAAAACCTCACAAACCTTAGGATCACCCAAGCATGACAATGAATTAGGGTTTTGATTAGTATCCCCTCTAGTTTTACCTTTGTGTCTCTCTTTGAGTCTTCTCTTCTCATCCCATAATCAGGGACTAAACCCTAAAGGCTTTAAGACTTTGTGATTAAGCTTATGCCTGCATCCTTCTCTTAGGATGGAGTGTATAACTTTAATCCTAAGTCTTGAACCCTTAATGTGTTTAAATCCCTTAATCAATCCATCTAATAATTATCAAGACATCACACTTGTAACTTGGGCCTTGCATTAGGGTTCTAATTCTTCCTTAAGTGGTTAAGAAGGACTAACCCTAGTGTTAATGGACAAGTCCCCCTCAAGTTGTCTTACAAACAATAAAATCACTTCATCATCATACCATTAAATAAAATTCACTTAATCAAAGGCTTGTTTTGTCATGGGTTTAATCCCTAATCATGGGTTAAGTTGAGGAGCTTTCCTCAACTTAAACATTCTCATCTATCATCCTTCTTTTAGGATGGTGTAATGAGTCTGTTTAATCCATGATTATGGCTTAACCTCATTACTCAACACTAAACAAAAACACCAAAAACATCTAAATAATCACAAGCAGGTTAATGATCTCAATCCTACACCAAAGGTAATTAAGTGTGAGAATCTGACTTCACACTTAAGGTATTCTCATTACCCCTAATCAGAGGGAAGATGTGATGAGTTCACTAAATCCATTGGTTTAGACTTAAGCTCATTAACTTATGACAAACTTTCAAAAGCAATAAAAGACTGAAAACACAAAAAACAAACAATAATCGTCTCCTCCGGGATTCTTTTCTCATCATCTTCACTCACAATCGAGAACTTGCTTCTTCCGTCTAATGCAAGACAGTAAGCACCTGGGCCAGACAGGTCATACACTTGAGCATAGACAAGCAAGCAGTTCATAAGTCAATTCATCTTTCAGTCTCTTTGGGTCGAACTACGGTGTTCTGACTTCCTCATTGCACGAGAGGATACGTAGGCATAACTTAACAGTTATCGAACAAAAGTCTCTGTATATTCCCCCTCTTTCCAGCAATTAATCTTTAAGCCTCATAATCATGAGCATACTCTTTCCTTACACTGACACTTCATTTATACACTTCACTTCTCCTACACTGACACCTGTACATCTTTCCAGCTCTTTTACACACAAATTGCACTGACACTACCCCTTTAAAACACAAATCTTTTAAGCGTGGATCCCGTCGAGTACGACGGACAATCTGGGTGCCAATACCTTCCCAGGTTGTAACCAACCCCCTTTCTCAGTCTCTCTGGTTCGCAACCGTCTTATCCATCTTTTTCTAGGTCTATGTAGCATTGCCTTTCCTCCGGGATAAAAATGCCTAGCTGGCGACTCTATTCATCTCCAGTGAGTTCACGGCTGTGTGTTCTCACTGTTCCCTTCGCCGACCGTTCGCGTCTGTACCTTCATCTGACCCTGTGTCACTTGTCGGGAGCGACAGCTTGGCGACTCTGCTGGGGAACCTTATACTGCAACCAGGGCTTCTGGTTCTTTTTGTGGGTTCCTCCTAGCGCTTGTTTGATTTGTGTTTACTGGGGTGTTATGTGCTTGTTTGTGCTTGTATTTGTTTTTGTTTACTGCTTTATATACAGTTACTTTACTGCTTTCTTTATTGCATTTATTTATATCATATTGTCATTGCTGCTGGCTGGATCTGGTTTCTTGTTTTGGTGGGTGGGTGTTCCATTGAGAGTTAAGGTCCTATACCTGGGACCTGAGTGACACCTAGGCTAGAGTGAATCATATTCTTTCCCATTCCATTTCGGTCTGGTGCGGGAATATGAAACACGGTTCAGATATGGGTTTCTTCTTGAGAACTCTGTGTTGCAGATTTCCTGCAATGCTAGGGCTATCTGGGAAGCCTGCTAAGTCTGGATGACCTTTTAGTACTGACCTTCAGAAACTGAGGTGAATTAGAAGAGGAACTTTTATGGTTATTGTAAACACTGTACCTCCGGGTTAGAAGTGTTTACACTTCTCATAACTGATCCAAGTCTGAGGATCCTTGTTCTAGATCATCACCTGTGATGGGGTTGGGCTGTTTACAGGTTTGCAGGTACCTTGACCTCAGAATACCCTGTTACTTTGACTTTGTTAAGAATACTCCATGTTGGACAGTTCTTGTGATTCTGAAACCCTGGACGTGTGACTCTTTATTTGAGTCCCCCACCCTGGTTACTGGATTTATAGACCTCCATCTGGGATTCTTGAACACACATGGATCTATACCAATGCAGTTAATCAGATCCGGCTCAGTCACAAACCCTTGCATTACATTTGCATACATACCCATTGCATCATATTAACATTTGCTTATTTGTGTTTCAGGGTATCCACCATCATCTGGTTTTGGTTTTGACCCCATCTGCTATATTGACCTGTCCCCACCAGCACTTGCTTCAGCTTGTCAGCCATATACTTCAGTTACTTGCACTAGCCAGTCAGTGGCCCACTCCTCAGCATCTTCATCAGCACTTACTCTACTCAGTCTCAGCATCATGGCTCCAAAGAAAAGCAACATCACTTATCATTTCTTCCAACCAGACTTATCAGACATCAGGAGGATCCAAACCCTGATCACTCCAGATCACATACCTTTATTCAGGGAGCATTATGGGGATATACTTGACTTGGTCATGGATCTAGACCCATCCCAGAGGAGCCTCATCCACACTTGCATTCAGTTCTATGATCCCCCTTTGAGATGTTTCACCTTTCAAGACTTCCAGTTGGGCCCTCTATTAGAAGAATACTCATCATTGATTGGTCTGCCTATCAGGAGAGAAATCCCTTTCAACCCTGAAATGGTCTTTCCCAGCAATGGAGAGGTGGCAAAAGCTTTGCACTTGGAGCCTGTTTTGATTGAACAGCATATGACCTCTAAAGCTGGGATCCCTGGATTTCATCTGGACTTCTTAATTTCTCAAGCTAGTCTGAAGGCCTCCCTGGGGGAGTGGGAAGCTGTTTGTGCTTTGCTGGCCTTATGCATATATGGGATTGTGTTGTTTGCAGATGAGCCTCGATTCATCAGCAAGAATGCAATCCACCTGTTCATCCTGAAGAATCCAGTGCCAACTTTATTGGGGGACCTTTATTATTCAGTGCATCAGAGGAATGAGAAGCAGAGGGGAAGGCTAGTGAGGTGTTGTGCTCCATTATTTCATACTTGGCTTCTCAAGCATCTACCCAGAACAGATGCATTTCTCAACCCTCATCAGCAAAGCAACTGGGCTAAGAGGCTCACTACTCTCACTTCAGCAGACATCAGATGGTGTACTCAAAGCACCAAGGGCAGAGATATAATCACCAGCTGTGGGCACTTTCCCAATGTGCCCTTAATAGGAGTTAAGGGAAGTATCAATTACAACCCTCTGCTGTTCAGGAGGCAATTAGGCTATGCACTGGTTCATACTCCTAGGGAACAAGACTTGGTTGAGACCCTCTACTGTGAGAACAAGATTAGTCTGGCTACTGTTAGGCAGGCTGCCTGGGCCTGGGATCATGTTCAAACCAAGGGGATCACCATTCTGGGGAAATGCAATAATGTGGCATCAGCCCAATATTATGAGTGGTCCTATGCCAGGGCCCAATTCTCTGGAATGCCCTTCACCATAGAAGACATGCCTGAGTCATCTTCAGCACCACCCCCTGCCACCATCAGTTTGGAGGAGTTTGAGAGCTTGAAGGAAAGAAATGAGAAGCTAACCCAGGCTTTGCAGAAGACCCTCCGGGAGAGGAGTGAAGGTGTGAGGGAGATCGAGAGATTGGAGAAATTGAGAGTGGAACACTTGACTAAAATTGAGAAGTCTGGAGATTATATCAACAAGTCCAAAGCTGGTGAGCAGATTCTGAAGAACGCTTGTAAAGAAGCCCAGTTTCAAAGAGCAAGAACAGACTTGTATTTGAAAGAGAGTCAGGCCAGGTGGGTCCGGATCACTGAGGCCCGTACTCTAGAAGACAAGAGAGTTCAAGACAAAATGGAACAGATGGAAAAAGCCCTGGCAGCAGCCCAGAGGGAAATATCAGAGCTAGAAATCAGAGCTGGAGTGAAGAGGTCTAAGGACCAAAGTCAGAACAGGAAGTTGACTGCAGCTGTTGCAACAAGAAACCTTCTCATCAGAGGTCTCACGGAACATCCGGCTGATCCTGTGACCGAAGCACTTCTCAAGGAAGTTCGTGAGGATGAGTTTGGCCTTGGAGTTTGATCATTTGCTTGTTGTTGTTCCTTTTCCATGTACTTTTGTTTTTTGTGATGTATTTTGACCCCTCTGAGGGCTTATGTTGTAAAATGAACAAGTTGTATTATTTCACATTTTGTAATATATTTGTGTTAGTTTCCATCTGGGTTACATCAAAAGCACCTTCAACAGCAGCCTCTTCAAGGGTCTGGAAGGGTCAAAACTGAAGGCCAAACCGGATACCTTGAGAACAAATAAGCATAACTGCATTGCATGCTAACCCTTTTGTTTGTTTTGTAGGTTTTTGTTTTGTTGTTGCTAACCTCTGTTGTGATATTCAGGAATTATTGCTCGCCGCCGGGTATTTCCTCTCAACAGGCCACACAGGTACCCAACTAGAAACAACCTTCCGGGAATCCAGATGGATCAGATGCAACAAGACCTTACGGAGGTCAGAAACCAGATGGCCAACGAAAGGTTGGAGATGAGAACTCAGATAACACAGTTCATGGAAGTAATGAACAACTTAGCTCAAAGCCAGGAGAGGCTCAGAACTTTGGTAGAAGGGAGGAATCAAGAGGAGCCCCATGTGGGGACTGCAGGCACAAGTAACAACGAGAGGGTCCAACCTCATGTCAATCCCCCAGTTTTTGGACCCCATCTCCATCCAGAGGCCAACATCCCAGTCAATATACAAGGGACTGCCACAGCAGGGAGAGTACTTCAAGAAGATCCTCAGGAGGACCAATTTACAGTAATGGGTGCTGGAGAGGAAACTTATGATAGACGGTTGGAAGAAATAGCTGAGAAGTTAAGGTCCTTAGAATCTCAAAATTCTTTGGGTTTCGACGTCATGGACATGGGTTTGGTAGAAGGGGTCAGGATCCCCCATAAGTTCAAGCCTCCTTGTTTCGAAAAGTATAATGGGACTTCATGCCCCCGGACTCATCTACAATCATTTCTGGGAAGGCTGAAGGCCTATACAATGGATGAGAAACTTTGGATGTTCTACTTCGAAGATAGCTTGACTGGAGCTTCTAGGGAATGGTATTCCCACTTGACAAGAGCAACTATAAGATGCTGGAAGGACCTGGCAGAGGCCTTCATCAGACAGTATCAGTATAATCTAGATATGGCACCCAACAGGACCCTCCTAATGGGAATGTCACAGTCATCTAGGGAGAGCTTCAGAGAATATGCCCAAAGGTGGAGGCAACTGGCTGCTGCTGTTCAACCACCTATGTCTGAGAGAGAAATGGCAGACATGTTTATGAACACTCTCCAGGGAACGTATATTGACAGGTTGGCTGCTTTCTCTTCCACCAGCTTCGCAGATGTTGTCATAGCTGGGGAGAGAATTGAAAGCCTGTTGAAAATGGGTAAGATCTCTGATAATGGTGCCAGTTCGTCCAGTGGTACAAGAAAGCCTTTTGCAAGCCCGAGAAGAACTGGCGAGACCAATGCCATTCACACCAACAGGGGTAGGCCCCAATATGTTCAAAGGACAATAGCAGCAGTCACTATCCCTGCTCCAGCTCATCCTCAGCCAGTCTATCAACCTCCGCAACAAAACTTCCAACAACAACCTCAGTATCAGCAGAATCAGTATCCTCCGAGGAACTACAGCAACAACTCCAACAACAACAATCAACAGAGGCCATTCCAACAAAGGCCATCCCAAGCTAACCGAGTGATCGACCCGATCCCAATGCCGTATGCTGCTTTGCTGCCACAACTTCTGAAACTCAACCTAGTTGAGCTAAGAACGTTGGCACCTCCGGATCCCAACAGTCTACCAAGGAACTATGACTCCAATGCAAGGTGTGCTTTCCATTCAAACGCACCTGGTCACAGTACAGAAAAATGCAGGGCTCTGCATATGAAGGTACAAGACTTGGTAGACTCCAAGGCTCTGAATTTTGCACCTCCGCCCAATGTCAATAAAAACCCAATGCCAAACCATGGTGGTCCCCGAATTAATGCTATTGAAGAAGACAGACCGTCTTATTTAATAACCAGTGTGGATCAGATCAGGACACCATTGGTGGAAATCAAAGCTCAACTCCGTGAAAGCCAAATATTTCCGGGGTGTGAACTAGGATGTCCCTACTGCAATATTTCATGGAATGGGTGTGAGGACCTGAGGAATGGCATTGACAGTCTTATTCAGAGTGGCTTGCTCCAGATCACTACATCATTCCCGACAAACCCAACAACTTCATCAGCAACGGTTTCAGAACCTCCTACAACTGCAGCAACTATTGTTCCCGACAATTCATCAGCACCATCAACAAGTACTTCATCTGTCCTCCCAAATGATCAGTTTTCAACAGTTTCTCCTGCTACAACTTCAGTTTCATTCCATCTCGAATCTCCATCAACAACAACAACATCAGTTCTTCCAACAGTACCTCCTACAACACCAGCAATCAATCATGAAGATGTCTCTACTGTTACCATATTCTACGATCCTGAAAATAATTCTGCCTACCATTCAGAAGGTGCTGCTCCAGCCAGAGCACCAGTTACAATCTTTTATGATCCACAAACAATAACAGTCCCTTCAGCAGCAGCAATCAGCCCAGTCACTGTCACGGTGCCTGGACCAGTACCATATGAAAGCAATAGGGCCATCCCTTGGCACTATGGCTCTGACGTGTACTGTGAAGGGAAAAGAATCACTCTTGAAACATCAGCACCTGCACCACAAGTAGATAATGTGGGGGGAGGCGGAGGCTTCACTCGAAGCGGACGTCTCTTTGCTTCACAAGTTCGAAGACCTACTGCCGAAGCAGAAGCTGCTGCCAAGGCAAAGGGAAAAGGCCCGGTGCAGGAAGACCCAGCTGCCAAAGAAGCCATGAAGACTCCATTCGATCAGGAAGTTGATGAGTTTATGCGAATCATCAAAAAGAGTGATTATAAAGTTGTGGATCAGCTTCATCAGACGCCATCCAAAATCTCTATCCTCTCACTGCTTATGTGCTCCGAAGCCCATCGGAATGCACTACTTAAAGTCTTGCACGCAGCTTACGTGCCTGAGGAAATCACTGTCAACCAATTGGAAACCGTGGTTGGAAATGTTACTGCTAGCAATGGGCTAGGGTTTACCAATTCTGACTTGACAGCGGATGGCCGCAATCACAACAAAGCCTTGCACATAACCATGGAATGCAAAGGAGCTGTCCTTTCTCATGTGCTGGTAGACACAGGTTCATCCCTGAATGTCTTACCGAAGAAGGCTCTGGTGAAGTTAGAGTATGATGGATTGGCATTGAGACCCAGCAACCTGGTGGTAAGAGCTTTTGATGGCTCAAAGAGATCGGTTCTGGGAGAGATTGAGCTGCCTGTGACAATTGGCCCACAGACTTTTAAAACTATCTTTTATGTGATGGACATTCAGCCCGCCTACAGCTGTTTGTTGGGTAGACCCTGGATTCACGCCGCCGGCGCAATAACGTCTACCCTTCACCAAAAGTTAAAATTTGAGTGGGAAGGTCAAGTTGTCACAATCTGTGGAGAAGAGGATATTTTCGTTAGCCATCTGGCTACCTACAAATACATTGAGATGGATGGGGAGATCCATGAAACAATGAGCCAAGGTTTTGAAGCCTTGAACGTCAATGAAGCATCTGCTGTGTCAGGTATCTCCATGTCATCTTACCAACAAGCCCGGAAGGTTGTTGAAGAAGGAACTGCCCTAGGCTGGGGCAAGGTTTTAGCTGTGGAGGAGAAGAAGGACAAATTTGGGTTGGGTTACAGACTAACTCAACATCAAGCAAAGGCTGCTGCAGAGTCTGGTTTTGTCAGTGGGGGAATGCTTACCCCTGATGCTATCAACTGTTTGGAAGACGAGCTGGAAGAGGAGTGCAATCTGGAGAATTGGATTCGTCCAAAGATCCCGGGGAGCAGTGTCTCGAACTGGTCTTCCCAGGAAATTATAAGAGTTACTCATGCAGAGTAATTATTATTTCCTGTATTTTTTATAGCATGCATCAAAGTCTTGCATCTTGCCCAAGATGACAAGACTCATTTTGTAATCAGGGCCATCTGTACTTTTGTGCAAACAAGATTAAATTAATGAAATATCAGACATCTTTTTGCAAACGAGTCTTTTTCTTTTTTGTTCACTGTTTTTCCATTTTTCTTTTTGTACAAAAATAAATGGCGGTGTTTTCAAAATGATAACTTCATTTCACTTTTTTCTAAAGCAAGATTAAAATCAATCACTAAAATGAACAAACTTAACCCTTGCAGAGAGTGCCTTCCAGACAGCACCGACAACAGCACGGCTATGGCATCGTATGACTTTGACAATCCAATCAATCAAGCTGATGAAGGGGTTGATAAAGAATATGAGCTTCCTGAAGAGCTAGCCAGGTTGTTGAGACAAGAGGAAAAGGTTATTACTCCTCATCAGGAGGAGATTGAAGTGATTAATCTTGGTACTGACGAAGACGTGAAAGAAGTTAAAATCGGGGCCTGCCTGCAAGACTCAGTGAAGAGACAACTGATAGATCTGCTTCAAGAGTATGTTGATGTGTTTGCTTGGTCGTATCAAGATATGCCAGGGTTGGATACCGACATTGTTGTGCACAAGCTGCCTCTGAGGGAAGAATGCCCGCCAGTTAAACAGAAGTTGCGCCGAACTCACCCAGACATGGCTATGAAAATCAAGGAAGAGGTACAAAAGCAATGGGACGCCGGATTCCTTGCTGTGACTAGCTATCCGCCGTGGGTTGCTAACATAGTACCTGTGCCTAAGAAGGATGGCAAAGTAAGAATGTGTGTTGACTACCGGGATCTGAACAGAGCCAGCCCGAAAGATGACTTCCCATTACCTCACATTGATGTATTGGTGGATAACACGGCTCAGTTCTCGGTATTCTCCTTCATGGATGGATTTTCAGGATATAATCAGATCAAGATGTCACCTGAAGACATGGAGAAGACAACATTCATTACACCTTGGGGCACGTTCTGTTACAAAGTGATGCCATTTGGGCTCAAGAATGCCGGTGCGACATATCAACGGGCTATGGTGACATTATTCCACGATATGATCCACAAGGAAATCGAGTGTTATGTGGATGATATGATCGCCAAGTCCCTTACAGAGGAAGATCACCTGGTGAATCTGCTGAAGTTGTTCAAGCGTCTGAGGAAATACCAACTGAAGTTGAACCCCAACAAATGCACATTCGGGGTGCGATCCGGTAAATTGCTGGGCTTTATTGTAAGCGAGAAAGGGATTGAGGTTGACCCTGATAAAGTCAAGGCTATACAAGAAATGCCTGCACCGAAAACTGAGAAAGAAGTTCGAGGGTTCTTAGGTCGATTGAACTACATTTCACGGTTCATATCTCACCTTACAGCGACCTGTGAACCCTTGTTCAAGCTGTTAAGAAAAGAACAAACGGTCAGGTGGAACGAAGATTGCCAGAAGGCTTTTGACAAGATCAAAGAATATCTGCAAGAACCTCCAATCCTCATGCCTCCAGTAGAAGGAAGACCTCTGATTATGTACTTGACAGTATTAGAGGAGTCAATGGGGTGTGTGCTGGGCCAGCGTGACGAGTCTGGTCGAAAAGAGTATGCAATATACTACCTAAGCAAAAAGTTTACCGACTGTGAACAGCGTTATTCACTGCTCGAGAAAACTTGCTGTGCTTTAGCGTGGGCTGCTCGCCGACTGAGACAGTATATGTTGACCCACACTACCTTATTAATCTCAAAAATGGATCCAGTTAAGTACATTTTCGAGAAGCCAGCTCTTACCGGACGGGTTGCAAGATGGCAGATGATTCTCACAGAATACGACATACAGTACACCTCTCAGAAAGCCATCAAGGGCAGTGTACTATCTGAATATCTTGCTGAGCAACCCATTGATGACTACCAGCCAATGAGGTTTGACTTCCCTGATGAAGACATCATGTTCATTAAAGCAAAAGATCATGAAGAGCCTATTCACACTGAAGGGCCTGACCCGGAGGAAGAATGGACTATGATGTTTGATGGGGCTGTTAACATGAATGGTCGTGGTGTTGGTGTAGTACTCATAACACCAAAAGGAGTTCACATGCCTTTCTCGGCAAAACTCACTTTCAACTGCACTAACAACGAAGCTGAATACGAAGCTTGCATTATGGGTCTTGAGGAAGCCATTGACCTCAGGATCAAGACATTGACCGTATTCGGAGATTCAGCTTTAGTAGTCAATCAAACCAACGGAAAATGGTACACCCACCAGGATCATCTGATACCTTACAGGGATTATACAAGGAGGTTATTGACTTTCTTCACAACAGTCAAGCTTGAGTATATCCCTCGGGACGAGAATCAGTTTGCGGATGCTCTTGCTACCATTTCATCCATGATCAAAGTTCAAACGGCTAACTTTGTACCTCAGATTTCAGTGTCTAGACTTGATAGACCAGCATATGTATTTGCAGCGGATATTGTAAAAGATGATAAGCCTTGGTTCCATGACATTAAGTGCTTCTTGGAGGATCAGACATACCCACCTGGGGCATCTTCCAATGATAAGAAGACTTTGAGAAGGCTTGCTGGTAGTTTCTTTCTGAACACTGATGGGTCTTTATACAAGAGGAACTTTGACATGGTACTCCTCAGATGTGTTGACAAGACGGAAGCAGATTTGCTGATGCATGAAGTGCACGAAGGATCTTTTGGTACCCATGCAGGAGGGCATGCTATGGCTAAGAAATTGCTAAGATCAGGCTATTACTGGATCACAATGGATGCAGACTGTTGTGCTTACGCCAGGAAATGTCACAAATGCCAAATCTATGCAGATAAGGTGCATGTGCCTCCCAATCCTTTGAACATCATGTCTTCACCATGGCCCTTTGCTATGTGGGGTATTGATATGATTGGCAGGATTGAGCCGAATGCTTCAAATGGTCACAGATTCATCCTGGTCGCCATTGACTATTTCACTAAGTGGGTCGAAGCAGCCTCATACGCAAACGTTACAAGACAAGTGGTAGCCAAATTTCTGAAGAGAGATATCATCTGTCGATATGGATTGCCCGAGCGAATCATTACTGATAATGGTTCCAACTTGAACAACAAAATGATGGCAGAGCTGTGTCGGGACTTCAAAATCCAACATCACAATTCTTCTCCTTACAGGCCAAAGATGAACGGTGCTGTTGAGGCAGCAAATAAGAATATCAAGAAGATTGTGCAGAAGATGGTAATCACATACAAAGACTGGCACGAAATGCTACCATTTGCTTTGCATGGGTACCGCACATCAATCAGAACATCCACTGGGGCAACACCGTATCAGCTTGTATATGGTATGGAAGCAGTCCTACCTATTGAAGTTGAATTACCCTCTCTACGGGTATTGATGGATGTTAAAGTAAGTGAAGCGGAATGGGTTCGGTCCCGATTCGAGCAACTGAGTCTGATCGAAGAGAAAAGGTTGGCTGCAATCTGCCACGGGCAGTTATATCAGAAGAGAATGAAGAAGTCCTTCGATCAGAAAGTCAGGCTCCGAGAGTACCAAGTGGGAGATCTTGTGCTGAAAAGAATCCTCCCTCCTCATACAGACCACAGGGGCAAATGGACTCCAAACTATGAAGGACCATTCGTTGTAAAGAAAGTTTTCTCTGGTGGAGCACTGATGCTCAGCACCATGGATGGTGAAGATTTCCCATCCCCTGTGAATTCAGATGCAGTTAAAAAATACTTCGCATAAAATGACCCGCTGGACATAAAAACAGAATGTAAGTCCAGGCAAAAATAGGGCATCCCGGCGAGTCAAAAACAGAATAAAAGACTCGGGCAAAAATAAGGGAAATAAACAAAAAAATGTACACCCGCTGAGTTGAAAAGCCGCATTGGACAGCTCAGGCAAAAATGGGTATCCCGATGGATTGAAAACCCGAAAGGGCGATCCATGCAAAATAAGGGAATAAGCGAACAACTGCATTCTGAATTCGTCTGTATCACCTACAACTTGGTAAGCTTCAAGGGATCAAGCTTCAATCAGAATCAACTCTCTCCAGAAAGCAAGACGAGAAGGACGTCATTGTCATACGAGTCATAGCAGAAGAGGAAGCTCTTTGAAAGCGTCGTCAGCATCGCCAGCACTTTATTTCTCAATTTGTAACAATCTCCTCATTCCAGGAGATATGTTTCTTTGACTGTATCTTGCCAATTCAGGGCACATGAATTAATAAAAATCAGATTTTCGGTCATGTTTCGTTTTTACATTTATGTTTTGCAAAAAGTTGTCTGATATCTCTAAAAAATACAATTGCATAAGTACAGATGCCTTTCTCTAAAAATAAAAAAAAAACACATGCTTACAGGGAATGTGATTATTCTCGAAAATACTTAACTCCTATGACGGAATCCAGTAAGGGATACCTCGGGACCTTTTGTACGTTTCCTTACCTTTGCAGGATTGCAGGTATCCAGGACGCAGCCTGGGGCATGCAGGTTACGTCTCAGCAAGTTGGCGAATCATTATCAACTCGGTCTATCTTCCACGTGGCACTGGAGAGTGCCCACTTCCCCAGCAAAGTTGCCAAATCAACAAACAGGCTTAACACTCAGGATGTTTTCTCCCCAGCCGAGTTGCCTCCCATTGCTCTCCCCAGCTGAGGTACCAACAGCATTCCCCAGTTGAAGCACCAACCATTCTTCCTCGGCAAGATACAAGAATCAGGGAATCATCTCCCCACCGAATCCCCAGCCTCTATTCAGAGAAGCAACGCATGAAGAAGTCACAACAGAGTACAGAAAGCTTCTACAAACCCCAGCTGGGTTCCATATTATAAGGATATGTCAATCAGTGACCTATATCCCCAAACAGATACATCATTAGATCTACCAATGATCTCATCCTCAGCTGGGATATTCACTTCAAGCAGATCGTTCAGAGATCTTCGTAGCAATGGGATCCGAATCCCGGATCTGTGCCCCTTTGCATAATCATGGCATCCGCATCATATTCACCCCCCAGAGCGTAGCATTCCGTCTAATACGGAGCATTGCGGCAAAAATCAAATGCATAGCATAATCATAAGCCATGTTCTGAAGTAACACTTGTGAATAATAAACCGTTCGTCATCATTATACAGAAAGATCCCCACCAGGGTCCCAGCAAAAGCAGTTGCCTCTCAAATCACCAAACACCAGTATATACACCTTTTGGCACCCGTCCGTGCCATCTTTCCCCAGTAAAGTCGCCTGAACACTCTTTACAAACAAATCACCCATATCACGGATACTTCATGACACCCGTCCGTGTCATATCACCAGCAGAAAGCCGAAGACGTCCTCTTTGCACTCACATATCCTTGTATGTACACTTTTCTTGACACCCGTCTGTGTCATATCCCCAGCGCAGTCGCTCACTTTCATTAACCCATCCACTTGTTAATATTATACTTTTCTCTCTTGACACTCGTCCGTGTCACTCTCCCCAGCAGTTAAAACACTCATCTTATATACAATACTCACTACTCATGGTACACTTATACAAATACTCATCCGTATCTTGTATACACCATCACTCATATCCCTACAGATTCGACAATAGTCCTTGTTCTTTGTTAACCAGTTGGTACTCGTCCGTACCATCATCTCAGAACATTGCGTCTAGTGTTTGTTTCTACATGATACTCGTCCGTATCATAGTCTTAAGGATGCTCGTCCGCATCTTTAATCCATACACCGTGTCAAACACTTGTGTCTTCTTGAACATAGATACTCGTCTGTGTCTACTACTCCCCAGAAGAGTCCTTTCAGATGCAACACTCGTCCGTGTTCTTTGTTAACCAGTTGATACCCGTCCGTATCATCATCTCAGAACATGTGTCAGTTTGTTTCTACATGATACTCGTCCGTATCATAGCCTTAAGGATGCTCGTCCGCATCTTTAATCTATACACAATACCGAACACTTATACTTTCCTTTCTTGGGTGTGAACGCTCGTCCGTGTTCACTATATCCCCAGTAGATCGCCAACAAATTTTCTTTTTATCTAACACTCGTCCTGTGTTATGATACCCCTGAGAGCAGCCGTACCCTGCTGAGTGGTCGTCCTCCACTTCTTGATGGTCGTCCTCCATCATGCTCATCCGATGGCCGTCCCCATCGTTGATTTTAGCAGCCGTCCCCTGCTAGGTGGTCGTCCTCCACCTTTTTGATGATCGTCCTTCATCAACTTTATCCAATGGCCGTCCCCATTGTTGATTTTGGTTATCTGACATTCGTCCTGTGTCATGAGAAACCTCGAGAGCAGCCGTACCCTGCTGAGTGGTCGTCCTCCACTTCTTGATGGTCGTCCTCCATCATGCTCGCCCGATGGCCGTCCCCATCATTGACCTTTTCTATCCGGCATTCGTCCTATGTCGCGATATTTTCGGCAGTCGTACCCTGCCAGGTGGTCGTCCTCCACCTTTGATGGCCGTCCCCATCATATTTCTTTTATTCCCGACAGAGCAGCCGTCCCCTGCTAGGTGATCGTCCTTCACCTTTGATGGCCGTACCCCATCATCTGTTTATTTCATTTATTCTTTAACCCGATGGCCGTCCCCGTCGTGGTCCCTTTTCCTTTTAACCCGGTGGCCGTCCCCATCGTCGGTTACTTTGCTTTATGAACTTGATGGCCGTCCCCATCATGATATTTTATTTTTCCCAGCTAGTCGGCCGTCCCCGTCTTAGCTCTACCTTTTATCCCCAGCATGTCGGCCGTCCCCGTCATCGCTTTACTTCGCATTTATCCCAGCATGTCGGCCGTCCCCGTCATCGCTCTTTACCCAGCAGTCGTCCTCTGCTCGACGGTCGTCCTCCGTCACCCACTTTACAATATACTTTATTTTTCATTTACAATCTATATCCCTTTTCTTCTTCATTTTGTGAGTGCAAATTTTGGACTGTCTTCGATATTCAACCACAAGTTATCTTGTTTGCCTGTTAAGCCGTTGCTTACATCCTGCACAGCTAACTCATGTTTGAATAGGGGCAGCTGTAAACACCCCAAATTTGCCCTCACCCATTTCACACCATGGCTTGTGATCATCCTCATATGCATAAACACAATCATATCACCTCATATCTCATTTTTGATTCACTGGATAGTTTCTAAGGCATCTGCACCTAGGGTTTGTGATCTGAGCAACCTCAAAGCATCTTGAGCCACTCCAAAGGCCACCAATCAACTCAAAGGGGTCCATGTGTGTTCATATGTCATATTTCATCTCCTCAAAGTCAAAATGCAAAGGAATCACAAGAACTAGGGTTTGAGTAGATGCAGAGCCAGGATGAACTGCACAGTTGACAGAAAATTAGGGTTTTGGTTTCAGAGGCCATAACTCCAATTTTTTTGGTCATTCTTGTTTCCATTGATCTCTATTTGGTATAGGGAGTATGCATATCAATTTTCATGAAGAAATTCCATGGGGAAGTCATCTGATCAAGGGTTGACTTTTCAGACAAGTCAGTGTAAAATCAGGGCATCTGAGGCCCCCAATGACCCAACCAATGGGTGATCTTCATCATTTTGAGTGTATATGATCTTTATTTGATCATGGAAGAAGGTTGAAGTTCATAGAAATCAAGAATTTAGGGTTTTTGCAAATGTTGACTTTTTAGGCATAGTTGACTTTTCAAGAATGCATCATTTTAGGTCATTTTTCAAGCCTTGATTCTTGATCCAAAAAGGCTTCAAATGGAAAAACTTTGGTCATGAAAGTTGTAGATCTCATCTTTCCCTTTTCAAAAAGTACAAGAACATGATCAAACTCTTCTTGGATCAAAAGTTATGGCAATGCAAAGTTGGCTAAAATCATTGATTTTCAAGGCATGCCCTAAGTGAGAATTTTGCAAAATCTTGGACCAATGCATATTGCAGCCTCTAATTCATTTCAAACCAGCACATAAACATTCTCTAAGTCCTAAAAATCAGATTTGGACCAAGAATGCCTATGGTTTATGTTTGGTTAGGCAAAAGAAGTCACATGTGAACCAAAGGCCACAACTTGCAAAAACTCATGATCATTCTTCTTACACCTTGCAGCCTTGGATGCTGAGCTTTGCTAGACCTCTCCCTCACCCTTGCTGCGCCAGCCCATGCTTTGTACCAAGCTAGCACTTCACCATACCTCTCTTACACATAAAGTGGATTTTGAGCAAAAGTAAACTTACCAATCACTATAGGCCAGGTCACATCATCTGACCTATAGGATTATAATACAATATCCCTTGGCAAGCCAAAGATATGAGAAGGCAAGGCTGAAACATCTCATACACACACATTCACAAAAACACTCCCAATTGCAACTTGCTTCGAATCTGATTTCACAGCTTGCAAACACACAAACTATCTTCACTATTCAACTCACCTTGCTCCATAGATCACCCAGCACCCAGAACCCAAGCCTGAAACAACCAGAATACTCCATAACCATTTCTCACCTCAGCCTGCATTTCTCTTCGAAACTCTCACCACAGCTTGCAAACACACAAACAAACACCACAGACCTTCTCCATTCATCCTCAGGATCACAAACAACCATTCACAATGACCTGAAGCTCTCTATTTCACCATTGCCATTTCTGACCAAGCTTGAGCAGAAGCTTTCGAATCTCATTATCCAGTCAACTTAAACTCCTTTTGAGCATTCAAGCATCTTCTGTGGACCAAGTGGAGTGGATTGCACAAGGAGAAGTGGCCAGAAAGTCTTCAAACTGAAAGCTTCAAATCTCAGGTAGCTTGAAAATTATTTTTCCAGAAATCATTTTTCTTGTTACAAACTTGTTCTATGTGATTCACTGATTATCCTGATGTCTTTGGTTTTGAAAATGGCTTTGATTTGAGAGTTTAATTTGTCTCTGAAACCTGCGTGCCCTAGAACTTGTTCTCTTCGATTCAGTTTGTTTAGGAAGAAGAAATTTGTTTTGAGAGAGGGGTTTGATTCGTGAGAGGTTGAGGAACATTTCCATGGTTTTAGATTTCATTTTAGTGACCTAGGGAAAGATTTGGAAGTTTTCAGGGAGGAAGGTCACCGGAGAAGACGACCGGAGCTCGTCTCCGGTGACCTGAAAGTCATTAATGTGTGATTAGGGTTAGGGCTCCCAGTTTGAATTTCAGGCGTTGGATGAGTTGACCAGGTCTTTTCCCGCGCGCATCCAATGGCCCAGATCTTGTCATTAACTTAATTAGGTTTAATTTATTTAATTAATTAAGTTTAGCCCAGTTTGAATGTGGCCCATTGGATCTGGCGCGCAGTCAACCCTCTCATTTCCAGATTGAATCCTGGCCTTCCATGCTGCATACTTTCATTTTATTTAATTTTTATTTCATTTTCTTTCATTTAATTTGCATAATTATTTAAAAATAGCAAAAATGTCTTAAAAATTATGAAACTTTTTCTTTAAAGTTTTATTAATTTTTAAGACCCAAAAATATTTTTATTTTATTTTTCATCATTAAAAAAGTATTTTTAAATATTTAAAAGATTATTTTTAATTGATTAATGGGAATTAATTAATTAAAAATACTTTTAGGTATTTAAAAATTACAAAAAAATTCATGAAATGTTCTAAGACATTTAGAAACATTGTCCAACCTTCAAACCAAATTTCTTTTTTGATCTTGATGCATTTTAAGAATTTTTCATTGAATTAAATCATTTTTTATGCATTATTTTGATCATGGATTCAAAAATTCATTTCTGCCTATTGGAGAAGGTTGAGACATTGATTCTTCTTGCATTGTGTTATGTTTAGCATGTAGTTTCTAGGGAAAAATGGCCATGATTTGATCTTGCATTTTCCAATTGTTTGGCATTTCTTTTGTTAAGAACCCTAAAAAACCCTAATAACTTAGAAAATTCATATCTTGAGTTTGGTTGAGAGTTGAGAGCTCCCCTTTGGGCAGTGGTTCATTATAGGTTTAGGGTTTCTTTGGATGCCATTTTCCATTTTTTATCTTAGGGTTTGCTTCTGTTTTGAGTTTTGGTTTGATGTTTGATTCATAAACCCTAATTTGGGCTTCCATATGCATCCATCTTGCATTCTCTTGCATAACATGCCTTGCCATGACATTCCATGCTTCCATGTGATTCATTTGACATCATAAGACATATTGAAAGCATGTTTGATCATTGCATCTTGCATTTGCCATGTTGTATGCCATATGCACCTCATAACTTTTCATGTATGTTCATGTGTCTTAGCATTTTTCATCAGCATCCATAAGCTTGTATGATCATCTCCATGCCTTGTTTCATGTTTGTATCACTTCATAGCATCTTTACCATCTCATATTTGCTTCTGGTTTTGGTTTGCATCATGTCATTCCATCCCATTTTGCATTGCATTGCATTTCTTTTCTAACCTTTCAGGTGGTAAGTGACTTTGAGAAGTGAATTTGCCTTCACTTCTCATAACTTTTCTTTTCATCTACCTTGCATCCATGCTGAATTTTTATATGTGTTTGAGTTTGGGCTTGCTCATTCTTCTTCTTCCCACTTTCTTTCTTCAAGTGACTTGACTTCTTGAATGAAGCAAGTCACTTTGCTTCTCTTGATCTTATTCATCTGCTTCCTGGTGGCTCCTCTGAAGATTGTTCTTGAAAACCTCACAAACCTTAGGATCACCCAAGCATGACAATGAATTAGGGTTTTGATTAGTATCCCCTCTAGTTTTACCTTTGTGTCTCTCTTTGAGTCTTCTCTTCTCATCCCATAATCAGGGACTAAACCCTAAAGGCTTTAAGACTTTGTGATTAAGCTTATGCCTGCATCCTTCTCTTAGGATGGAGTGTATAACTTTAATCCTAAGTCTTGAACCCTTAATGTGTTTAAATCCCTTAATCAATCCATCTAATAATTATCAAGACATCACACTTGTAACTTGGGCCTTGCATTAGGGTTCTAATTCTTCCTTAAGTGGTTAAGAAGGACTAACCCTAGTGTTAATGGACAAGTCCCCCTCAAGTTGTCTTACAAACAATAAAATCACTTCATCATCATACCATTAAATAAAATTCACTTAATCAAAGGCTTGTTTTGTCATGGGTTTAATCCCTAATCATGGGTTAAGTTGAGGAGCTTTCCTCAACTTAAACATTCTCATCTATCATCCTTCTTTTAGGATGGTGTAATGAGTCTGTTTAATCCATGATTATGGCTTAACCTCATTACTCAACACTAAACAAAAACACCAAAAACATCTAAATAATCACAAGCAGGTTAATGATCTCAATCCTACACCAAAGGTAATTAAGTGTGAGAATCTGACTTCACACTTAAGGTATTCTCATTACCCCTAATCAGAGGGAAGATGTGATGAGTTCACTAAATCCATTGGTTTAGACTTAAGCTCATTAACTTATGACAAACTTTCAAAAGCAATAAAAGACTGAAAACACAAAAAACAAACAATAATCGTCTCCTCCGGGATTCTTTTCTCATCATCTTCACTCACAATCGAGAACTTGCTTCTTCCGTCTAATGCAAGACAGTAAGCACCTGGGCCAGACAGGTCATACACTTGAGCATAGACAAGCAAGCAGTTCATAAGTCAATTCATCTTTCAGTCTCTTTGGGTCGAACTACGGTGTTCTGACTTCCTCATTGCACGAGAGGATACGTAGGCATAACTTAACAGTTATCGAACAAAAGTCTCTGTATATTCCCCCTCTTTCCAGCAATTAATCTTTAAGCCTCATAATCATGAGCATACTCTTTCCTTACACTGACACTTCATTTATACACTTCACTTCTCCTACACTGACACCTGTACATCTTTCCAGCTCTTTTACACACAAATTGCACTGACACTACCCCTTTAAAACACAAATCTTTTAAGCGTGGATCCCGTCGAGTACGACGGACAATCTGGGTGCCAATACCTTCCCAGGTTGTAACCAACCCCCTTTCTCAGTCTCTCTGGTTCGCAACCGTCTTATCCATCTTTTTCTAGGTCTATGCAGCATTGCCTTTCCTCCGGGATAAAAATGCCTAGCTGGCGACTCTATTCATCTCCAGTGAGTTCACGGCTGTGTGTTCTCACTGTTCCCTTCGCCGACCGTTCGCGTCTGTACCTTCATCTGACCCTGTGTCACTTGTCGGGAGCGACACCTATTTTGAATTCTTTCCACAAGCCTATGAACACGACCACTTCTAAACCACTGAATAATTTTCCAAATTAGTCACACCCCTTTGAATCGTCTGAAACATGCCATGACCATTCGAATCCATGTTAAGGGAAATAAATCAAGAGATGAATCACTGATAAACTGAAGATTCAAACCAAACTTCACACGAAATGATGCTCGATACACTGATGAATCTCAACACACGGCAACCTGAACTTTGAATATGCATTGTCTAAGAAATAGTCCAGTGGCCCAAATAATCTTGCAGTTGCAACAATCTTTTGATAGTTTAACCATAACTAGGTCAAACTCCCATCTGAGTCGAAACATAACTGAACAACCGCATTTGAAGTGGAATCATTGTCCAGTGAATATTCTCCATCATTTCAATCCCTGACAGATACGGATAAGGTACGAAACCCTAATTACCTAGGGCCTTGATCACATGCCCTATGAATCCACGAAATGCATTATTATGATGTTAATGACCTAATGAGAAATGCAGATGAATGCGAAGCGATAAGCCGGTTAAGGTAAAAAGAAATGAGGGCAAATTTCGAGGTATTACACATACTATGTATCAACATATACCACACTCCTAAGGCAACGACTCAACATCACTACATTGTGAAGACACCTGGTTATAATTAATTTCTGACAAAAATTACACCTTCATACTTGTCACACCCTAAATTTTGACCGAAACGTTTTCAAGTTTTTAATCTGATGCTTCTTTATCGCAGTATCGATTGTCAGTTCTTTTTTTTTGCATTCTTGGTCTATTAATCTTCATAATCATGCATTTTTCTAGACAGTTTCATTTTATTTTTATCTTAGATTTTGTTTCAATATAAATAGGATGTTTGTTTTATTTTATCATTTATTTATTTTCATTTTTAATTCATTAATTAAATATGTAAATTAGAATTATTTAGTGCAATTTGAATTTAATTTAATTTTAGTCTATATTAGTTAATTTTAATTAGGTAACTTTTATTAGTTATTTCTAGCTAGTCTAATTAATTTAGTTTTAGGTTTAATTAAGTCTTATTTTTAAGTTAGTTTAATTTAATTATTTTAATTATTTTTATATTTAAATTAATTTCTGATTTAATTTAATCTCATTTTAAGTTAATTTCTAATTAGAGTTAAATTAGTTTTTTGTATTTATCTATTTAGTCCAACAATTTTCTTCTAACTGTACATACTACACACTACCATCCATATTTCCTGC
Source organism: Lathyrus aphaca (assembly GCA_963966055.1). Classification (NCBI taxonomy): domain Eukaryota; kingdom Viridiplantae; phylum Streptophyta; class Magnoliopsida; order Fabales; family Fabaceae; genus Lathyrus; species Lathyrus aphaca. The sequence continues at coordinate 426,092,862 of OZ014519.1, read as the reverse complement.
TATACCCTATACATATACAACAGTCTGAATTTGACCAAAAATCACTTCATGCCAAATTTATATTCCAACCACAACCTGCACAAACAGCCTGCACAAGCAACATTGACTTTTCATCAAATTAACAAAGAACAAAACCTGCATTTTTAAAAAGGGAGACTTCACAGATTACACAAATAGATTAAACTTGTTGAAGAAGATTGCAAGTTTGTTTGGATAAAAAGAGGGAAAACAATATAATAAGAGACAGCAAAACCTAAAAAAAAAAAGAGACAGCAAAACCTCAAAAAAAAATAGACAGAAATACCTCAAAAAAAAATAGATAGCAAAACTCTTTTCAACTCTTAAAACGCACACCACCTCTCTAAAATCCACCACCGCCACCCACCTTTCATCACTGTGAAAACCGCTCATCCAAAACCAATAAACCGCGAATCCGTCCAAAACCTCCGCCAAAAACCGTTTCGCAAAACCGCAGAAAACCATCAAAACCGCCGTTCAAAACCGCGAATGAAACCCAAACCATAACCACAACTTCGACAAAAGCAACACCCGTCGAGTAACACGCCACAAAACCGATCTGAAATAAAAAACACAATAGAAGATAGAGAGAGAGAGAGAGATAGAGATAGAGAGAGAGCGAGAGAGAGAGACGTAAGAGTTAAGCCGAAACAGGCGGTGTTGTTGAGGATCGATATAAGACAAAGGAGAACGAGTAATCGAAACAAAAAGACGAGGGAGGTTCTTACTTACATCTTCTTCTCGGTTCCGTTATCCTTATTTGAGGTTATCTTCCTTTTCAATTGTTTACACCGATTGAGTTATGTCAGTCAAATAAATGAGCTCTTTTTGCTAGTTTCTTTTTATGGTCATCATGTAGTTTATTTTCTATTTGTGTTGTTACATTACCCGAAGAATGCTTTCAACAGGTAGTGTCTTGCATTTTGGTATTTAGCTAATATAATAATGTTCCCAAGACATTAGTTTTTTTTATATATATCTTGATGGCCATGTGGAGCTATAATCCTTATTGATGACCGTGATTGATGGCTTGTATCAATGACAAAAGCTTTTCATTTTGGGTCCAATCGATATTGTTTCTTTCTTATTATTAATTTGCCATACCTTAATTTTGCTATAAATTTCTCCTTTGGATTTGTAAAATGTGATAATTTATATTTTAATTGGTTGATATGAGACTAGTTTCGTTGGTTTTTAACATTTTTACAATATATGCTAGTTGATATTGTTGGAACACATTGGTGACCATATAATCATTTTGTATTTTTCTTACTATATTCTAGTTTTTCAAAATGTGGTTTTCATACTGCAAGTGATATAAATTTTGCTCTTAAAATAATGTTCTATACGTGTAGTTTAAAAGACAATAGTATGTGCCTCAAATTTATTTATGCAGTATTGCAACTCGGAGGAAACTCATTCCTTTTGTTGTGACTTTGGCATTTGATTAAGTTTGATTAATGATAGTAAATACTTTTTTATTTCTCTTATTTTAGTGATTTTTATTTAATATTAGATCCATTTGTTATTGATTTATTTTTTCGGGCCGATGATATGACAAAAGGTTACGATAAATCGTTTCCGATTAATCGTGACCAATATGAGGCCATTTATTTATTGTATTTTCATTTTATTTAATTTATTCTATTTCACAATTTATTTCACTTTATTTAGTCTATTTATTTATTTTATTTATTTCTCGCACTTTTTATACCATATTATTTTCTAACGATTCTGATTAATTCATACACTGCACACACGCTTCCTCTTGGGCAAATTACAACGATAACCTTTATTTCTTCGCAATCCCGTATAAATTATTATTGTATCCCTCTCCCGTTTATTTTGTACGCAATTTATCTTTCCGCTTTTATTTTACAGTTTCATATTGCTAGGAATATCCATAGGAACTAGGAATCGAATCCACTTATATAATTAATTAAAACATTCTCGCCTACGTCTCACATACACGTAAGTCGGTCACTAAGTGATCGCCATCTGCATGATTGATGCGTGTTTTTCACAAGTGTACGAACACGTCAGAGTAATATAAAAGATTGTCGAATCCACAAAGACCAAGTGTCAATCTATCGTACTTGTTGTTATGGTGTGTATCTAAGGCAACTGAATATAAGGGTTTTAAGGAGTGTGCAATGGTAAATAAAATAATAATTTTAAACAATTAATAAAGACAGGCTCGAATGTAATTCACGTAATCAATAGATATTCTGGTACTTGTTAATAGAACTACTTATGGGAAATGTTTTCCACTTTGAAAAGAACTAATTTAACAGGAACTGTCGCTTTCGCGTATTCAAAACCGATTTGTACTCTCTAATCAACCGCTCCTATTGTCACGGATAAAAAGGTGTGTACTGCGTTAGAGTAGTAAACCTATTTTTAAGAAATATAGTATCTTAACTAAGTTGAAAAGTACTTTAACCTGGATTTCTTAGCAAAAAGAGGTTCTCATGAACCAGACTCTAAACTTCTTAACGCGTCCGAAAATCGTTTTAAAATCTCTTTTCTTTTTAATCTAAAAACTCCTAATGAACTAGACAAAGCGCTTTTGGCTGCTTTTGAAATAGTTAAAAACAATTAAACTTATATTGAAAGTTAAAATAGCCCTTAAGTGTTTCTACAAACAATTGTACGGATTACTGGTTCAATTACGATCCTTACATTCTAACCTTTATGGATTTAGTTAGACATGGTAAGGTAAAAGTTCTTTTTATAATTTTTCATAAAAGTATTTAGTGCGAGTGCGGAAAGTAAATAAAAGTAGTGCGAGTGCAGAAAGTAAATAAAAGTAGTGCGAGTGCGAGAAATAAAGGTATTTAAAACGAGTGCGGAAAATAAACGAAAGTAGTGCGAGTGCGAGAAATAAATAAAGTAAAGCGAGTGCGGGAAATAAATAAAGTAAAGCAATGCGGAAAAATAAAATACGAATTGGAATTAAAATGGCGGCAGGATTAACTTCCTCCCAGAGTGCTCCAAAACTCGATCACACAGACGTATACAGACTCGATCACTCAATTGCAGTAACACCCCGATGTGGAATGATAACTGCTTTAAAACGGATATATGCCTAAGAGATTCTAAGTTTGGATGATTGAAAACGAAAATCTAAGGCCCTATTTATAGGAAAACAAATAGCAAGAAAAGACCAGGATGCCCCCTCCACTAAAAAGTGGAGGGAAAAGTTTTAGCCTTGTGGCGCCCGCCACAAGGCCATGGCGCCCGCCATGAGACTAATGTGGAAGAAGAGAGTGGGGATTGTGGGTCTTGGCAGTTGTGGAGTGGTCTTGAGACGTGGCCACGTCATGGCAGACCCCATGGCGCCAGCCATGGCGGATGCCGTAAGTGTAAAAAGCTGAATTTCTTGGTTTTCGTCCGTTTCCACTCCTTTTTCGCTCATTTTCTCGATTTAGGCCCCGATTACATAGAAAACCTGAAAATACAGAAAAACAAAGTAATAACATAACAAAATAACAATAAAAGCTAAGAATGCATGCGAAATCGGAGTCAGAAATACGGTGAATTTTAGTGTTATCAACGACCTCTGCGCGTCTTAATTAATTAATGAGGAACTGAACTTCGGAATCTAGCATTCTGCGGGTTCTCTAATGAACCACTCTTGGGGCTAGCCTTCGAGTTGTGTTTCATTTACTCCTTCGTTATAAAATATTAAACCCTAAATTATTTTAAAAATAAATATTCAAACAAAATACAATCAACTCTTAATACACATAATTAATTAACATAAGAACTAAACTCAGGAATCTAGCATTCCTCGGGTTTTTGAATTGAATTACTCTTGAGGCTAGCCTTCGAGTTGTAACTCATTCGCTCTTTCGTTTTCAAAACATAAATCTTAAATTAAAATCGTGAAAGAACTAAACTCATGAATCTAGCATTCCTCGGGTTTTTGAATTGAATTACTGTTGAGGCTAGCCCTCGATTTGTAATTCATTCGCCCTTTCACAATGAAATAATACAACTTAAAACTCACCAACAAATGCAAATAATTTTATAATTAATCAACGAAGAACTAAACTCAGGAGTCTAGCATTCCTCGGGTTTTTGAATTGAACTACCTTTAAGGCTAGCCCTCGAGTTGTGCTTCTTTCGCTCTTTCGTTTAAAACACTTTAATAAAGATCAAACATCTTTTTCAAAACAGACATTGTTTAAATCTTTCTATCTCGCAAACAAGCTAGCGCTTCAGCCTCCACCGCGAGTATAAGCCAATGCTTAGCAGTAGAATGCGTTTTAAACAATTGTTCAACTAAAAAATACAAACTGTAGTTGCACGAACTACGAAGCTCTGACTTTCCCATTGCACAAGGGAATACGTAGGCACAGGGATTTTAATCCTTCGCGAGCACCCTAATAAAAAAAATTAATCTTTCCCCCGTAATATTAATAATAATTAAAATACTTTCCTTTTCATTATAACAAACATATTAATAACCATTTAGAAGACATAAGACTTAAATCAACATTTAATCTCACAGTTAGCTAAGAGGTTCCCGTTGAGTACAACGGACGTGAGGGGTGCTAATACTTTCTCCTTGCGTAACCGACTCCCGAACTTAGAATTTGGTTTCGTAAACCATTTATTGTCCTTCCTTTAGGTTGTATCTATATCTCCCTTTTCTCTCGTAGAATAAATAGAATTAGGTGGTGACTCTGTTGTTTTCTTTCCGCGTCCCATCGTGAGGATCGTATTTTTTTCGAGGTACGACAGTTGGCGACTCTGCTGGGGAATTGCTCCATGCTAGATAGAGTCGAGCCTAACTTAGATTTGTGTGTTTATTTCTTTGATTTTATCTTTTTGTCTTCTCTATGTTTATTATTTACGTTTGTGTATTTGTTCTTTTACCGCTTTCTCTTATTTGCTCATTATATTATTTGTCTGTGGGATCTCGGGGTCACATTGCAAGTAAAATCTGAGTTGTGGAAAAAAACAGAGGGAACACCTAGGTTAGAATTGGTAGTATTAGTGTTAGTCTCCAAGAACTCGCTTCTTGAGGGCCTAGCATGAAAGCTCCCCCAGATAGTTAGACTTTTCGTAAATCTTGTCACAATGCAGCTAGCCTGTCGCGTGACCTGATTCATGAAAGGGCTGTGATTCTAGGATCCACTGTTAAGAACCAGTTTCTATATTGGTAGTTGTGTAATGTTAGTCTCCAAGGGCTTGCCTCTTGAGGGCCTAGCATGAGAACTCCACTCAAGGTAGACCTTATCGTTATTGTCGTTAAAATGCAGCTGACCTGCGGCGGGGCATTAATACGATAAACGTACATGACTTTGAGTTTCCTTAAACCATCACTGTAGAAACCATCCTGTGAGTGGGACTTATGGGTAGCAAAACTTAGAACCAATCTCTTACAACCTACCTATTAAGAATGTTCCGGATTTACTTGTGATACCTCGCATCCTTGCATCCTTGCATCCCTGCATCTTTGCATCTCAGCATCATATGGATCGTTTTAGTAAGAGCTTCAAGGAACAAAGAGATGCTTGTTGCAAACATCATATATTTTACCATAAATGGACTTCAATTTATTAGTTCTTGAAAAATATAAAGAAAGCTTTACCCATTTTAATGTTTTGTAATAACTTCTTAAGTCCCTTGAAGCATTCGCATTTTTCTACTCATGAGTGCATCTCTGCATTTGCATTTTGTCAAAAAAAACTCATTCTTGTCACCTCCTTTCCATACTGACACACTGAGGATCTCATGCAAATACTCCACTCGAGCTCAGGCCAAGAAGAAGATGGCTGACAGAGACCCAGAGATGGACAAAGTTAATGAGGAGCTTACTGATCTTCGTGGAAATGTGGGCCAGATTATGGAAATGCTGCAAGTCATTCGAGCAAAGATGGATACCCAACAGACTGTGGTTTCTGAGATTGTCACCGCAACGACTGAGCCTACACCACCAGTCACTACCCCTGTAACCTGACCTCCTTTTGGGCTTCCTCACGGGTTTATACCTCCTCCTCAGGGTTTTGCTTCTCAAAGTTTTATTCCTCCTTCCCAAGGATTTACTGCTCAGGGTTTCTTACCTCCTTCCCAAGGTTTTGTTTCTCAAGGTTTCACGCCTCCTTCTCAAGGGTTTGCATTTCCTTCCCAAGGTTTTGTGTCTCAAGGTTTCGCGCCTCCTTCTCAAGGGTTTGCATTTCCTTCCCAAGGTTTTGTACCTCCCCCTCAAGGATTTACCACTCAACAAACTATTCCTTTGACTAATGAAGAGAACCACATGGTTACTAATTTTACACCAAATATTGTGCACACCCGTGTCCAACCATACTTTAACGATCCTCAGGTGTACGATGTGCCAGACATGTCTGAAAACGGAAATGAGAAACTTGAGAAGATGCAAGAGAATTTTGACACTCTTGAAAAGAGGTTGAGAGCAATTGAAGGTGACCAGATCTTTGGTGCTGCTGCTAGAGAGATGTGCATCGTGTCTGGACTAGTGATACCTCCCAAGTTCAAGACGCCTACTTTTGATCTGTATGAAGGTGCAACATGTCCTAAAATCCATCTTTTAATGTACTATCGGAGAATGGTAGTGCAAGTTGATAATGACAAACTGATGATCCATTGCTTCCAGGATAGTCTGAAAGGAATTTCCTCCAAATGGTTTCTGACTCTAGATCAGTCAAAAATTCGTTGTTTCCAAGACCTGACGGATGCTTTCATTCTGCAATACAAGTATAATATGGACCTCGCTCTCGATAGGAGGCAGTTGTTGAGTATGTCCCAGAAAGATTCTGAGTCTTTTAAAGAATACGCTCAAAGGTAGAGAGGGACCGCTTCTCAAGTAGATCCCCCGTTGACTGAGAAAGAATTGGATGACAGGTTTGTTGACACTATACGACCAGAATTCTTTGAGAGAATGGTGGGAAGCATAACTACTAGCTTCTCTGATCTTGTGGCTGTGGGAATCAAGGTTGAACTTGGTCTAAAGAATGGTAAGATGAGTGGTGCATCCAGTAGCTCCAACAACAATAGTGGGAACAATATTAAGAAGTTTACCAACAATTTCCACAAAAATAAAGAGGGCGAGACAAATGCAGTGATGACGAGTCAAAGGAGAAATCAGCTTTGGCAAAGGCCTCCACCTATGGCTCAACAGCAGTATGCCTATCCACCACAGTATGTTCAACATCCTTATGTAGCGGCAGTTCAACCGTCATATAATCAACAAGTTCCAATATATCGGCCAACTCAAGCAGTACCGATGTATCAGCAAGCGACACCAGTGGTTCCATCCTATCAACCAATGCTCAACAATCCAGGCTATCAACAAGCACTCAATGCTTCAGCCTACCAGCAGAGGACTCCAGCTCCTCATCCAAATTCTAACTTTTAGAATAGAAGACCAGGAGGAAGGCCTGCCAATCCTCGGATCCCTATGACCTATACTGAATTATATCCCTCACTACTGAAGAGGGGCTTGGTTACTCCAAGGCCTTTAGGTCCTCCACCAGATCCGCTCCCACCAAGTTACAACTCAAGCGCCCACTGTTTATTCCATGAAGGTGCTCCAGGGCACGATTTGGAAAATTGTATTGCTTTGAGGTATGTTGTGAAGGATTTGATGGATAAAAATATTTTGTCATTTGGAAATACTGGTCCGAATGTCAAAGATAATCCTTTCCCTAAACATGGGTCCATAAATGCCATTGTTGGTGAGTCTGACGAAGATTTGATCTTCGATGCCACAAAGATCAAAACCCCGCTTAGAGACTTCCATGTGAAGTTAGTAGAGGTGGGTATGTTGAAGAACTGTCATAAGAATTGTGAAGCTTGTGCTAATAATCCAAAGGGATGTGAACTGGTCTTAAGAGATGTTCAAAGTTTGATTAATCTGGGTGTTTTACAAGTAAGCGATTGTGTGAAGAGGAATGAAGTGGAAATGATTGAACCCATTTTCAACTTGCCTGAATCTGATTCTACCATGGCACCAGTGTTTAACATGCTTGAATCCCCAAGAGTTCAACCCATATTCAATATGCTAGAACCTGTGGTGCCCATTTTCAATATGCTCGAACCGAGGATGGAGCAAAGAAGTAACCCTTTCCTTCATGAAGATACCAAAGCAGTTCCATGGAAGTATGATACATGGGGGAGTTCATCAGAAGTTTGAACAGATTGTTCAGAAGGAAAGTTTAAAAGTGGCGAGTGCTGACATAGTAGGTGCAAGTCGATTAACTCGCAGTGGTTGTGTTTACACTCAGCAGGTCAATACGGTTCCACCAGTTCCACCTAAAGAAGTAATTCCCGTTGTTGCCAACAAGGATAAAGGGTTGGTCTCGGAAGAGGAGGATGCCAAATTTCTCAGAATCATTAAGAAGATTGATTATAAGGTTATTGATCAGTTACATCAAACGCCTTCCAAAATATCTATCTTATCACTTCTTATGCATTCGCCAGCCCACCGAGGTGCTCTCCAGAAATTACTAGCCCAAGCTCATGTTACGCATGACATAATTGTGAATTAGTTTGATGGAGTCATCGCCAACATCACTGCGTGTAATAATCTCAGCTTCAGTATGGAGGATCTTCCAAAGGATGGCTTGGACCACAACCGTGCTCTCCATATATCTGTGAAGTGTCAAGAGTATACTCTAGCAAGAGTTCTTGTGGATACAGGATCTTCATTGAATGTTTTTCCGAAAAGAGCACTTGCTAAGTTATCTTATCAAGGGGAAGAGATGAGGCCCAGTTCACTGATCGTGAAAGCTTTTGATGGGTCAAGGAGGACTGTTATTAGAGAAGTAGATCTGCCAATCTTGATTGGACCACAGGTGTTCAAAGTCACCTTCCAGGTTATGGACATTAACCCCGATTACAATTGTTTACTGGAAAGACCATGGATTCATGCTCCTGGGGCAGTCACTTCTACCCTACACCAGAGGATGAAGTTTGTAGTCGATAATAAGCTGGTAACTGTGTCTGGCGAAGAAGATCTCATGGTCAGCAATCTTTCCTCATTTAGTTAAATTGAGGCTGATGAAGATGCTTTGGAAACTGCTTTCCAAGCTCTAGAGATAGCCAATGTTGTCCTTATGGAAGTAGAGGAACCAAAGGAGAAGGGTATTCCATCTTTTGCGTCGCTGAAGAGTACCATTTTTACTATTGAAAAAGGAAGCCATGATGGATGGGGTCATATCATTTAAGTCAAGAAGAAGCTGGATCGCTACGGGTTGGGTTACAAACCGACTCATGTGAAGGAATGAGCATCAACCTCCGTTAAAGGATGTCTAAAGACTATTCAAGAGGTGTTTTCCAGTGCCGGCTATCAGATCAATGCAATTGATAGGGATGTTGAAGATGAAGATGTGGATCATTTGGTGTATCAGATTGAAGCAGCTTTGGACAATTGGGAGGAAGTTGAGATCCCAGAATTTTTTCCGCTGTCAAAGTAATTTGTTGTTTTTCTTTAAGTGTTTTCAAAGTTCCCTAGCTCTGCCCAAGGCTATGGGATCATTTTGTAGGGCCCCTTCTCATTTTCAATTTATTCAATAAATGAAGGCATTTTGTTAAAATTCTTATTTTGTTTTATTTACCGTTTTTTCTCTTTTCACCTTTAAAAAGAAAATGGCAATCTTTCAAAACCAATAAAAAGTTTCTTGCATCTTTCTGTTTTTACTTTTAATAAAAGCAAATCATTCCCATATGTAGAACAAATGAAAACCCTGTTGAATCCAATGACTATATATTCTCTCCTAACTTTGATTCGCCTATCTACCAAGCGGAAGATGAAAGTGAGGAAGATTGTGATGTTCCCGAAGAACTAGCAAGATTGGTTGAGTATGAGTACACAGATCTCCAGCCACATAAGTAGCAGGTGGATACCATCAACCTTGGTACCGATGAAGACAAGAAGGAAGTCAAGATTGGGACAAAACTTGGGGCAGACGTCAGAGAAAGATTGGTCAAGCTTTTCAAGGAGTATGTGGATGTGTTTACGTGGTCGTATCAGGATATGCCCGGCTTAGACACGGACATAGTGGTCCACAAGTTGCCTCTTCGACTAGATTGTCCTCCAGTAAAGCAAAAGCTCCGAAGAACAAGACCGTACATGGCTCTGAAGATTCGAGAAGAGGTCAAAAGACAGTTTGACACTGGATTCCTCGCAGTTGTGAAGTACCCTGAGTGGGTAGCTAACATCGTTCCAGTCCCCAAAAAGGATGGCAAGGTTAGAATGTGCGTGGACTATAGGGATTTGAATAAAGCCAGTCCAAAGGATGATTTCCCTCTTCCGCATATTGATACTTTGGTAGACAACACTGCCAAGTTTGTTGTATTCTCCTTCATGGATGGGTTTTCAGGATATAACCAGATCAAGATGGATCCTGACGATATGGAAAAAACTACATTCATCACACCATGGGGCACTTATTGTTACAAGGTTATGCCATTCGGTCTCAGAAATGCAGGAGCCGCTTATCAAAGGGCAATGGTCACCCTTTTCCATGATATGATGCATAAAGAGATAGAAGTTTACGTGGATGATATGATTGCCAAATCACAGAGTGAGGAGGATCATTTGAATCATCTCCTGAAGTTATCCGAGCGCCTCAGAAAGTTCCAACTGCGTCTGAATCCTACTAAGTGTACCTTTGGTGTCAGATCAGGGAAGTTACTTGGTTTTATTGTTAGTCAGCAAGGAATTGAAGTAGATCTAGACAAAGTTAGAGCAATTCAAGAAATGCCAGCTCCGAAAACAGAAAAGCAAGTCATAGGTTTCCTTGGAAGATTGAACTACATATCCAGATTTATCTCCAATATGACAGCTACATGCGAGCCATTATTCAAACTGCTCCGAAAGGATCAAGCAATTAAGTGGAATGCTGATTGTCAACAGGCTTTTGAGAAGATTAAGGTTTACTTATAGGAACCTCCTATCTTGATCCCACCTACTCCAGGGAAGCCTCTCTTCATATATTTAACTGTACTTGAGGGATCTATGGGTTGTGTATTAGGCCAACAGGACAAAACTGGTTGTAAGGAGCACGCCATTTATTACTTAAGCAAGAAGTTTACAGATTGTGAAAGCAGATATTCACTTTTAGAGAAGACTTGCTGTGCTTTGGCATGGGCGGCCAGACGTCTCAGGCAGTATATGATTTGTCACACTACTTTGTTGATCTCGAAAATGGATCCAATAAAGTACATTTTTGAGAAGCCTGCCTTGACTGGAAGACTTTCCCGTTGGCACATGCTATTATCTGAATACGACATCCAATATGTAACCCAGAAGTCTATCAAGGGTAGTGTTTTGTCTGATTACCTTGCTGATCAACCTGTTGAAGACTATGAACCTTTGAGATTTTATTTCCCAGACGAGGACATTATGTTGGTAAAGGACTGTGAAGTTCCAGATCCAGATGAAGGTCCATAGCCAGGATCTCGTTGGAAGATGATGTTTGATGGTTCCTCTAATTACATGGGGCATGGTGTGGGAGTTGTTTTGATGAATCCTGATGGTGGTTATACCCCTTTCACAGCCAGATTATGTTTTGAATGTACAAACAACATCGCAGAGTATGAAGCATGTGTTTTGGGTATCGAAGCTGCAATTGATACCATAATCAAGATCCTTGAAGTATATGGAGACTCAGTTTTGGTGATTTACCAAGTCAAAGGTGAATGGGAAAATCGTGATGAGAAGTTGATTCCGTACCGTGCCCACATTATGGAATTGATCAAATACTTTGATGAAGTCACTTTCCATCATGTTCCGAGGGCCAAGAATAAAATAGCAGATGCCTTGGCTATGTTGGCCTCTATGTTTCAAGTCAGATTTCTCAATGAAGCTCCGCTCATTACAATCGAGCGAGAAACTACACCAGCCTACTGTCTGCTGGTCGAAGAAGAAACTGATGAGAAACCATTGTTTTATGACATCAAGAACTACTTGCAAAATCAGGAGTACCCAGCAGATGCAACAACTCTAGACAAGAAGACTCTGAGAAGATTGGCATCCAAGTTTTTCCTTAGCAACAATGTGCTTTACAAGAGAAATCATGATATGGTTCTGCTCAGATGTGTGGACAAACGCGAAGCAGACTTGTTGATAAGAGAAATCCATGAAGGATCATTTGGAACACATGCTAATGGACATGCCATGTCTAGGAAGATCTTGAGAGTTGGATACTTCTGTTTGACCATGGAATCAGATTGTTTCAAATATGCCAGGAAGTGTCATAAGTTCCAGATTTATGCCGAAAGGTGCACGTGCCTCCGACCCTTTTGAATGTTCTGTCATCACCTTGGCCTTTCTCAATGTGGGGCATTGATATGATAGGGGCAATTGAGCCTAAAGCTTCCAACGGTCACCAGCTTATCTTGGTTGCGATCGATTACTTTACCAAGTGGGTAGAAGCAGCTTCATATGCCAATGTGACAAAGCAAGTGGTTGCCCGTTTCGTCAAGAACCAAATTATCTGTCGTTACGGAATCCCAAACCGGATCATTACAGATAATGGGACCAATTTGAACAGCAAGACGATGTAAGAGTTGTGTGAGACATTCAAGATTGAACATCATAACTCTTCTCCTTACCGTCCGAAGATGAATGGAGCCGTTGAAGGTGCGAATAAGAACATCAAGAAGATTTTGCAGAAGATGGTGAGAACTTACAAAGACTGGCACAAGATGTTATCGTATGCCTTACACGGATACAGAACATCAGTTCGCACTTCAACAGGGGAAACCCCTTTCTCTCTGGTGTATGGGATGAATGCAATCCTCCCTATTGAAGTAGAGATACCATCTTTGAGGATTTTGATGGAAACCAAATTGGAAGAAGCTGAGTGGGTCCAGAACAGATATGATCAACTGAACCTCATTGATGAGAAGAGAATGACCGCCATGTGCCATGTCCAGTTGTACCAGAAGCGTATCAAGAGAGCATTTGACAAGAAAGTTCGTCTCCGAGAATTCAAAGAAGGAGATCTTGTACTCAAGAAAATCTTGCCAGTCCACAAAGACATGCGTGGAAAGTGGAGTCCTAACTATGAAGGCCCGTATGTTGTGAAGGTGGCATTCTCCGAAGGTTCCATAATCCTCACAACTATGGACGTCGAACAGCTTAAACACCCGGTGAATTCTGATGTAGTAAAAAAATATTATGCCTAAATAAAGTCCGATAGGTCGAAAACCAGAAATTGCGACCTAGGCAAAAAAATGGGTATCCCGGTGGATCATAACCTATGAAGGAGATCCAGGCAAAAGTTAGGGATAAAAAACAAAAAAATGAGAGATTGCTAAGTTGAAAACTCGAAAGGGCGGCTTAGGCAAAAAAGAGCGTCCCGGTGGATTGAAAACCCGAAAGGGCGGTCCAGGCAAAAATTAGGGACAAAGGCATTTGACTGTATCAGATGGTGTTTACCATTATCGAAGATCATTTACTTGAAGACCAATCTAGTTTCTCTTGTTAGAAGCAAAGTGTTGGGCAGTCTTAGTTATTAGGGATTGTAGCGGTCGTTGGATTCAATGTAGACCTTTCCCCATTGCCATTTTCAAATTGTAATTTTCCCTGGAACTTTTGCTATTGGCAAGCTACCATTCTTGAATAAAATACAACCTTTTCCTTCAAACTTTGCCTTTCAATCTCTTATTTTCTTTTGTTATGCAAAATGTCTTTACTGAATTACCATTTAACTCTGAAAATGACAAATATTTTAGAAAATTGTTTTTGGAAACACATGAAAAAAATATTTCAAATTTCTTTGACTTTGGAAATATTGAAAAATTCTTCTGTCTTCTAAAAAACCCTTGGCTTGCAGCAACACTCTCATGCCATTATTACAGAACTCCCCATAGAGGATTAAAAGCTGGTAGCACTCTTGGATGGATCCTTGGACCAAACATTGATTTCCAAGTTTGAAGACATCTCCTCGGCATCTTTCATATTGCTAGTCTAAGTATTGGCGTTGAGATCCTACTCCCCCCATGTTTTGTCAAAACTCTCTGTCTCCCAGAGTCAGCATTTGCATATCATGATCATTCGCATCATGCTCAATCATACGCATTTGACATAATCATTTGTCCCTGCCCAGTTGTTGTCTGTCTGACTCCAGGTCCAAATTACTGTCAATTTTCATTTTTAAATCCATTGTGGTTGGTACCCCGAAGCGTAGTTAACCAAGGTTTTTTCCCAGCAACACTGGTATCCCTTGTAGGGGCCCTCCTTGATATATACCTTAGTACCACCAATATTCTTTTAAGCCCAATTATCATTGGCATAAATCCTTTAAGTTGTTTGCTTAAGATTTAAGGTTGTTTAAGTCAACATGCATCTGTGTTCTCCTGATAATTCCTAAAAGTTCTTCTTTGAACTCTTCATTTAAGGAATTTCTAGAGGTTGGTCATTTATCTCGTTGAAAACTCCAAACATTTATTCTTATTTTCCAGCTGGTCGCTTGGAGCCGTTTGATTTATCTTTAAATGCTTCGCATTCTACTCGCAGTATTAGTTGGTTGCACAGAACCACTGCCCAAACACTGTGTTTGCTTTCTTTATCCTCGGTATCAACAGTTACACTTGAACCTGTTGATTTACCACTTTGGATTACTTATGTATGTTATTTATTTTCTCATCCGCCGTGATGATTTTGTTTTCCCGACCGTCGTGTCGATATCTGTTATTTTATTTCCCGGCTGCCGTGTCGACGTCTGTTATTTTATTTCTCAACCGTCGTGTCGATGTCTGTCATTTTATTTCCCGACCGTCGTGTCGACAACTATCATTTTATTTCCCGACCTCCGTGTCGATGTCTGTTATTTATTTCCTCAACCGCCGTGTTGAACTGCTTTCCCGACCGCCGTATCGACGTCTGTCATTTTATTTCCCGACCGCCGTGTCGACGACTGTCATTTTATTTCCCGACCTTCGTGTCGATGTCTGTTATTTATTTCCTCAACCGCCGTGTTGAACTGCTTTCCTGACCGCCGTGTCGACGTCTGTCATTTTATTTCCCGACCGCCGTGTCGACGTCTGTTATTTTATTTCCCGACCGCCGTGTCGACGTCTGTTATTTTATTTCCCGACCGCCGTGTCGACGTCTGTTATTTTATTTCCCGACCACCGTGTCGACATCTGTTATTTTATTTCCCGACCGCTGTGTCGATATCTGTTATTTTATTTCCCGACCTCTGTGTCGACGTCTGTTATTTTATTTCCCGACCGTTGTGTCGACGTCTATTATTTTATTTCTCGACCGCCGTGTCGACGTCTGTAATTTTATTTCCTTACCTCTGTGTCGACGTCTGTTATTTTATTTCCCGACCGCCGTGTCGATATCTGTTATTTTATTTCCCGACTGCCGTGTCAACGTCTGTTATTTTATTTCCCGACCACCGTGTCGATGTCTGTTATTTTATTTCCCGACTGCCGTGTCGACGTCTGTTATTTTATTTCCCGACCGCCGTGTCAATGTCTGTTATTTATTTCCTCAACCGCCGTGTTGAACTGCTTTCCCGACCGCCGTGTCGAAGTCTGTCATTTTATTTCCCGACCGCCATGTCGACGTCTGTTATTTTATTTCCCGACCGCCGTATCGACGTCTGTTATTTTATTTCCCGACCGTCGTGTCGACGTCTGTTATTTTATTTCTCGACCACCGTGTCGACGTCTGTTATTTTATTTCCCGACCGCCGTGTCGATATCTGTTATTTTATTTCCCGACCTCCGTGTTGACGTCTGTTATTTTATTTCCCGACCGCCGTGTCGACGTCTGTTATTTTATTTCCCGACCGCCGTGTCGACGTCTGTTATTTTATTTCCTGATCGCCGTGTCGACGTCTGTTATTTTATCTCCAGACCGCCGTGTCGATATCTGTTGTTTTATTTCCCGAACGTCGTGTCGACGTCTGTTATTTTATTTCCCGACCGCCGTGTCGACGTCTGTTATTTTATTTCCCGACCTTCGTGTCGACGTCGGTTATTTTATTTCTCGACCGCCATGTCGATGTCTGTTATTTTATTTCCCAACTGTCGTGTCGACGTCGGCTATTTTATTTCTCGACCGCCGTGTCGATGTTTGTTATTTCGTTTTCCCGACTGCCGCGTCGATGACTATTATTTATTTCTTCAACCGCCGCGTTGAATTTTATTCTCGACCGCCATGTCGATGTCTGCTATTTCATTTCCCGACCACCGTGTCAATGTCTACTATTTTGTTCTCCTGACCGCCGAGTCGATGTCATTTCAACTTTTTTTCTCAATCACTGAGTTTCTGTATTAGGGACCCCCATCAGTCCTCCTTGAACTTGCTAACTCATCACTTCAGATAGTTTGTTCTCGTTCATAGTGCCAGTTGGGCGAATAAAGCCGTTATGTTTTACTATTTTCTTGCTATCCTAGGGTGTCAGTCTGTCTTTAATCTTATGTTCAGGATTTCCGTTTTGTTTCCCGTCTTTTGTTATTCTTAGTGCGAGCAGTTACACTTGAACCTGCTGATCTATCACTTTGAATACATCTTGTTTCCATCTTGTCATCCCCAGCATATTATTATCCCCAGTGAGTCTTCACCCTCAATTTCGTTTTTGTGGATCACCATTGCATTTATCGTCATCATCTCCCGCATATCATATTCAACATATTCATCAAATAATCAACATGCTAGGGTTCATCGCATCTCGCACGTTATATCCCTAGCAAAACAAAAAGGGTCCCCCATAAATTCATAACATTGCATATCATTGCATTTTATTTGCAGTCAGTCAAAATTTTAGGTATTTTAATATTTAATCCTCTTCCACCTCGAACGTCCGAAAACTTTGTTATTCATACATTCAGGTTCAAGAAGATTAAATAGGGGCAACTGTCACACCCTAAATTTTGACCGAAACTTTTTCAAGTTTTTAATCTAACGCTTCTTTATCGCAATATCGATTGTCGGTTCTTTTTTTTTGCATTCTTGGTCTATTAATCTTCATAATCATGCATTTTTCTAGACAGTTTCATTTTATTTTTATCTTAGATTTTGTTTCAATTCAAATAGGATGTTTGTTTTATTTTATCATTTATTTTTTTTCATTTTTAATTCATTAATTAAATATGTAACTTAGAATTAGTTAGTGCAATTTGAATTTAATTTAATTTTAGTCTATATTAGTTAATTTTAATTAGGTAACTTTAATTAGTTATTTCTAGCTAGTCTAATTAATTTAGGTTTAGGTTTAATTAAGTCTTATTTTTAAGTCAGTTTAATTTTATTATTTTTATTATTTTTATATTTAAATTAATTTCTGATTTAATTTAATCTCATTTTAAGTTAATTTCTAATTAGAGTTAAATTAGTTTTTTGTATTTATCTATTTAGTCCAACAATTGTCTTCCAACTGTACATACTACACACTACAATCCAAATTTCCTGCTATACCCTATACATATACAACAGTCTGAATTTGACCAAAAATCACTACATGCCAAATTTATATTCCAACCACAACCTGCACAAACAGCCTGCACAAGCAACGTTGACTTTTCATCAAATAAACAAAGAATAAAACCTGCATTTTTAAAAAGGGAGACTTCACATATTACACAAATAGATTAAACTTGTTGAAGAAGATTGCAAGTTTGTTTGGATAAAAAGAGGGAAAACAATATAATAGGAGACAGCAAAACCTCAAAAAAAAAGAGACAGCAAAACCTCAAAAAAAAATAGACAGATAAACCTCAAAAAAATAGATAGCAAAACTCTTGTCAACTCTTAAAACGCGCACCACCTCTCTAAAATCCACCACCGCCACCCACCTTTCATCACTGTGAAAACCGCTCATCCAAAACCAATAAACCGCGAATCCATCCAAAACCTCTGCCGAAAACCGTTTCGCAAAACCGCCATTCAAAACCGCGAATGAAACCCAAACCATAACCGCAACTTCGACGAAAGAAACACCTGTTGAGTAACACGCCACAAAACCGATCTAAAATAAAAAACACAGTGAAGAGAGAGAGAGAGAGAGAGGGAGAGAGACGCAAGAGTTAAGCCGAAACAGACGGTGTTGTTGAGGATCGATTTAGGACAAAGGAGAACGAGTAATCGAAACAAAGACGAGGGAGGTTCTTACTTACATCTTCTTCTCGGTTCCGTTATCCTTCTTTGAGGTTATCTTCCTTTTCCATTATTTACACTGATTGAGTTATGTCAGTCAAATAAATGAGTTCTTTTTGCTAGTTTCTTTTTATGGTTATCATGTAGTTTATTTTCTATTTGTGTTATTACATTACCCGAAGAATGCTTTCAACAGGTAGTGTCTTGCATTTTGGTATTTAGCTAATATAATAATTTTCCCAAGACATTAGCTTTTTTATATATATCTTGATGGCCATGTGGAGCTATGATCCTTATTTATGACCGTGATTGATGGCTTTTATTAATGACAAAAGCTTTTCTTTTTGGGTCCAATCGATATTGTTTCTTTCTTATTATTAATTTGCCATACCTTAATTTTGCTATAAGTTTCTCCTTTGGATTTGTAAAATGTGATAATGTATATTTTAATTGGTTGTTATGAGACTAGTTTCGTTGGTTTTTTAACATTTTTACAATATATGCTTGTTGATACTGTTGGAACACATTGGTGACCATGTAATCATTTTGTATGTTTCTTACTATATTCTAGTTTTTCAAAATGTGGTTTTCATACTGCAAGTGGTATAAAGTTTGCTCTTAAAATAATGTTTTATGCGTGTAGTTTGAAAGACAATAGTATGTGCCTCAAATTTATTTATGCAGTATTGCAACTCGGACGAAACTCATTCCTTTTGTTGTGACTTTGGCATTTGATTAAGTTTGATTAATGATAGTAAAGACTTTTTTATTTCTCTTATTTTAGTGGTTTTTATTTAATATTAGATCCATTTGTTATTGATTTATTTTTTCGGGCCGATGATATGACAAAAGGTTACGATAAATCGTTTTCGATTAATCGTGACCAATATGAGGCCATTTATTTATTGTATTTTCATTTTATTTAATTTATTCTATTTCACAATTTATTTCACTTTATTTAGTCTATTTATTTATTTTATTTATTTCTCGCACTTTTTATACCATATTAATTTCTAACGATTCTGATTAATTCATACACTGCACACACGCTTCCTCTTGGGAAAATTACAACGATACCCTTTATTTCTTCGCAATCCGTATAATTTATTATTGTATCCCTCTCCCGTTTATTTTTTACGCAATTTATCTTTCCGATTTTATTTTACAGTTTCGTATTGCTAGGAATATCCATATGAACTAGGAATCGAATCCACTTATATAATTAATTAAAACATTCTCGCCTACGTCTCACATACACGTAAGTCGGTCACTAAGTGATCGCCATCTGCACGATCTCTGCGCGTCTTAATTAATTAACGAGGAACTGAACTTCGGAATCTAGCATTCTGCGGGTTCTTTAATGAACCACTCTTGGGGCTAGCCTTCGAGTTGTGTTTCATTTACTCCTTCGTTATAAAATATTAAACCCTAAATTATTTTAAAAATAAATATTCAAACAAAATACAATCAACTCTTAATACACATAATTAATTAACGTAAGAACTAAACTCAGGAATCTAGCATTCCTCAGGTTTTTGAATTGAATTACTCTTGAGGCTATCCTTCGAGTTGTAACTCATTCGCTCTTTTGTTTTCAAAACATAAATCTTAAATTAAAATCGTGAAAGAACTAAACTCAGGAATCTAGCATTCCTCGGGTTTTTTTAATTGAATTACTGTTGAGGCTAGCCCTCGATTTGTAATTCATTCGCCCTTTCACAATGAAATAATACAACTTAAAACTCACCAACAAATGAAAATCATTTTATAATTAATCAATGAAGAACTAAACTCAGGAGTCTAGCATTCCTCGGGTTTTTGAATTGAACTACTCTTGAGGCTAGCCCTCGAGTTGTGCTTCTTTCGCTCTTTCGTTGAAAACACTTTAATAAAGATCAAACATCTTTTTCAAAACAGACATTGTTTAAATCTTTCTATCTCGCAAACAAGCTAGCGCTTCAGGCTCCACCGCGAGTATAAGCCAACGCTTAGCAGTAGAATGTGTTTTAAACAATCTTTCAACTAAAAAATACAAACCGTAGTTGCACGAACTACGAAGCTCTGACTTTCCCATTGCACAAGGGAATACGTAGGAACAGGGATTTTAATCCTTCGTGAGCATCCTAATAAAAAAATTTAATCTTTCCCCCATAATATTAATAATAATTAAAATACTTTCCTTTTCCTTAGAACAAACATATTAATAACCATTTAGAAGACATAAGACTTAGATCAACATTTAATCGCACAGTTATCTAAGAGGTTCCCGTTGAGTACAACGGACGTGAGGGGTGCTAATACCTTCCCCTTGTGTAACTGACTCCCGAACATAGAATTTGGTTTCGTAAACCATTTCTTATCCTTCCTTTAGGTTGTATCTATATCTCCCTTTTCTCTCGTAGAATAAATAGAATTAGGTGGTGACTATAAACACCCCAAATTTGCCCTCACTCATTTTTCCATGGCTTGTGATCTTTTCATATGCATGGGTTCAATCATATCATCTCATATTGCATTTTTTGCTTCACTGCATTGATTCAAAGTCATCTGCATCTAGGGTTTGTGATCTGAGCCATCCCTGAGCCATTTGAGCCACCCCAAGAGTCTCCAATCATCTCAAGAGGGTCCATGTATGTTCAAGCATCATATTATATCCTCCCAAGACCAAGAAAGTCAGAAAATCACAAGAACTGAGAAAGGCATGGAAGCAGAGCCAGGTTTAACTGCACAGATGACCTAGAATTAGGGTTTTGGTTTCAGAGGCCATAACTCCAAATTTTTTGGTCATTCTTGTTTCTGTTGGTCTCCATATGTTATGAGGATCATGCTTATCAAGTTTCATGAAGAAATTCAATGGGGAAGGCATCTGATCAAAAGGTGACTTCTTGAGCAAGTCAGTGAAAAATCAGGGCATCTGAGGCCCCCAATCACCCAACCAAAGGGTATTCTCCATCATTTTGAATGTTTATGATCTTTATTTGATCATAGAAGATGTTATAAGTTCACAAAATTGAAGAATTTCAAGCCATTTGCAAAGTTGTCATTTTGGGAAAGTGACTTGTAATGAAAACTTGCCATTTTGGGAAAGTTTTTCAACCTCCTCTTTTTGATCCAAAAATGCTTCAAATGGAAAATATTTGGTCATGAAAGTTGTAGATTGGATCATTCCCTTTTCAAAAAGTACAATAACTCATTCTAATTCATTTTAGATCAAAAGTTATGGCCTTGCAAAGTTGGACAAAATCACTAAATTTCCACTTTTGCACCAAAGGGGGAAACTTGCAAATTCACATGCCAAGCATTTCTATGACTTCAAAATGACTTCTAAGCATCACATAAACATAACACATGACCTAAAAATCAGAATGGCCCAAAGGATTTCTCATTTCTATGCCTTGAATTACAAGTTACATAAGGCATTTTTCTCATGAAGCTTCAAAATTGAATCTTTGCAAAAGGAACCTTTTATGATTGGATTGATTGTTAATTGGTCTCAAAGCATTCTAGCAACTTCATATGGCTCATGTTGCTGCATTTTGCCCAAGAAATCACAAGATTCTTTTCCTTGGTTCATAAGAAACTCAAAGGGGGAAATATGCAAGAACTTTGGAAACTCTTGATCAAGACCATCCAGCTCACAAAATCAGATCCAAAGGCCTTCCTTGACTCAAGCTGAGGCAGGACAAGCCCTAAGATCTCGTCTGACCCGAGCCATACCCATAGTACACAAGATCTTGACTTTTTGCATTTTTGCCCATGCCAATCAAATTGTGCCACTACCAACTCTCTGCCCAATCAGAGTCTCGTATGTGGACCTCAAGCATCCCAAAACACAACACACACAAGCCTACAACCTCCAAGAAGCCAGGATTCACAAAAACTGTCAAAACCTTCATCTCTTCGAAACTCCTTCCTCAACCATCAAAAATCCAAAATTTCTTCACCAACAAATCGCATATCACTCACTGAACAAAAATTAACCCTCAAAGCAGCCAAAAACATCACATACACAGACCTCCATTTCTGCTACACCAGAACTGAAACATTCAAACCAACCATTCTTAAAGCTTTCTAAGCTTCATTCCATCCTCAGGGGGTTCAAGGGAGCAGGCTTGCACAAAGGGCGAGTCCAAAAAGCTCAGAACCAGAGAGTCCTCATCTCAGGTAACATGAAGAACTTTTTTTCCAGAGGCTAGCTTTTAAGTTCTTTTATGACTCTTTATGCTCCCCTGGTCATGGGGATGTGTTTACTTTTGAAAATGGTGAAGAAACCACCATGTATGTGATCTCTGAACTTTTGCCCGTGTTTTACATTTTTCTTCGATTCATGCTTATGGAGTGAAATAAATGAGTTTTAGTTGGGGGTTTAGGTTTAGAATGGAAATTTGAGGTTTGGTGACCTGTAGAAGAAGCTAGGGTTTTGTGTTCGTCGGAGAAGACGACCGGAACACTGTTTCGGTCGCCTGAAAGTGATTTGCCCTAATCAGTGTAATTAGTGAAGTTCAAACGTAGGCCTTTGGATCCATCTTCCCGCGCGCTGTGAATGGCCCAGATCTTTTGATTTAGCCCTAATCCATGTCATTAATTTAATTAATTAGGGTTTAATTTTAAATATGCCAGTTTGAATGTGGACCCTCAGATCACGCGCCAGTCAACTCCCGCGCATCCCATTTGAATCCTGACTCTTGGATCTGTGTACTTTTCATTTAATTTCATTTTATTTTCTTCTTTATTCATTTGTTTTGTCCATTTTATTAAAAATAGTAAAATACATTAAAAAATTCTGAAATTTTTTATCAAACCTTTTATTAATTTTCAGAACCCAAAAATATTTTTATTTTTATTTTTTGCATCAAAAATTATTTTTAAATCATTTAAATGTTTATTTTTAATTAGTTAATGGAAATTAATTAATTAAAAATGCATTTAGGTATTTAAAATTCACCAAAAAAATCACATTGCATTTTAAAACATTTAGAAACATTATCAAACTCTTCAAACAAATTTCTTTTTGGTTATTGACCAATTTTGACATTTTTCATTGGAATTAAAGTTATTTAAAGGCAATATTTTGGTCCTAACTTAGAAAAATTCATTCTGCCTAACCATGAAGAGTTTGATGATGGTTCTTCTTGCATTGCATCCTTCATATCATGTAGTTTCTAGGGTATAATTGGTTTGAATTTATCTTTCATTTTCAATTTAATGTGCATTTTTCCTTTTGAAGTGCCTTGAAACCCTAGTTGACTTAAGAAAATCATAACTTCCATTAGGTTAAGATTTAGGTCTCCTCCTTTGGGCAGTGAACTTGTGTAGGGTTAGGGTTCCTTTGATCCCATTTTCAATTTTTTATCTTGTCACTTGCTTCTGATTTTGGATTTTGCTTTGTGTCTTGTGCATAAAACCCTAATTTTGGCCTTCATTTGCATCCATCTTCCATATGCTTGCATTCATGAACTTGCCATGACATTTTGTGTATCCTCATGGCATATAAGACATCTTAGGACATATTAGAATCATGTGTGATCATTGCATCATTCCTTTGCCATGTCATGCATTCATACCATTTCATATACTTTCATGAGCTTTCATGGTTCAAAGCATGTTTCATTTGCATCCACATCCTTGTATGATCATTCACAACTCTTGACATGTGTTTGTATCATCTCTTAGCATCATTAACATCATGTTTATGCTTCTGACTTTGGTTTGCATCATTGCATTCATCTCATTTTCACTCCATTTCATTTCTTGTTGCTAACTTTTCAGGTGGTAAGTGTTTGAGAAGTGAATTTGCCTTCACTTCTCATAATCTCTTCTCATCTCTTTTATGCATTCATTGCTGCATTTTACTTTTGTATTAGAGTGAGCTTGCTCATTCATGCTCCCTCCCCTCTTTCTTTCTTCAAGAAACTTATCTTCTTAAGTGAAGTAAGTTGTCTTGCTTCTTCTTGCTTCTCCCCCTTTCATCTGCTTCTTCCTTGGTGGCTTCTCCCTTGAAGATCTTTTGCAAGCCTCATAAACCCTAGGAATACCCAAGCATGATAACAATTAGGGTTAGGTTAGTCCCCCCATTTAGTTTTGCCTTTGTGTCATCTTTGAGTCTTCTCTTCTCACCCCATAATCAAGGATTAAACCTTAAAGGTTTTAAGACTTTGTGATTAGGATTATGCCTGTATCCTTCTATTAGGATGGAGTGTATAGCTTTAATCCTAAGTGTTAAACCCTTAATGTGTTTAATTCCTTCAATTAATCCACCTAATAATCATTAAGACATCAATCTTGTAACTTGGGTCTTGCATTAGGGTTCTAATTCTTCCTTAATTGGTTGAGAAGGACTAACCCTAGTGTTAATGGACAAGTCCCCCTCAAGTTGTCTTACAAACCATAAAATCCATTTCTTAATCTTACTATTAACTAAAATCCACTTTAATAAAGACTTTGTTTTGTCATGAGGTTAATCCCTAATCATGGATTAAGTTGAGGAGACTTTCTCAGCTTAAATGTTCTCATCTATTATCCTTCTATTAGGATAGTGTAATGGGTCCATTAAATCCTTGATTATGGCTTAAACTCATTACTTAACACTAAACAAAAACTCCCAAAACATCTAAATAATTGCAAATAGGTTAATGATCTTAATCCTACATCATGGTGATCAAGTGTGAGGTGCTTACTTCATACTTAAGGTATTCTCATTACCCCTAATCAGAGGGAAGATGTGATGAGTTTACTAACCCTTTGGTTTAGGCTTAAGCTCATTATCTTATGACAAACTCCAAAAAGTAATAAAAGATTGAAAACACCAAAACAAACGATAATCGTCTCCTCCGGGATTCTTTTCTCACCTCATTCACTCACAAACGAGAACTCGCTTCTTCCGTCTAGTGCAAGACAGATAGCACCTGAGCCAGACAGGTCATACACTTGAGCATAGACAAGTAAGTAGTTCACAAGTCAATTTACCTTTCAGTCTTTTTGAGTCGAACTACGGTGTTCTGACTTCCTCATTGCACGAGAGGATACGTAGGCATAGCTTAACAGTTATCGAACAAAAGTCTCTGTATATTCCCCCCCCCCCCTCTTCTAGCATTATTCTTTAAGCCTCATAGTCTTGAGCTTTGTACTCCTATTCTTACACTGACACTTCACATCTCTTTTGCACTAACACTTGCATTCTTTCCAGCTTTGATACACATATTGCACTGACACTACCCCTTTTAAAACACAAATCTTTCAAGCGTGGATCCCGTCGAGTACGGCGGACAATCTGGGTGCTAATACCTTCCCAGGTTGTAACCAACCCCCTTTCTCAGTTTCTCTGGTTCGCAACCATCTTATCCATCTCTTCTTAGGTTTATGCAGCATTACCTTTCCTTCGGGATAAAAATGCCTAGCTGGCGACTCTATTCATTCCCTCTCTTTCGCCGACCGTTCGCGTCTGTACCCCTCTTGGCCCCGTGTCATCAGGTGGGAGCGACAGTGACTCTGTTGTTTTCTTTCTGCGTCCCATCGCGAGGATCGTATTTTTTTCGAGGTACGACAATACTTTCGAAGACTCCTCCACCTCCGATCATGCTATGCTAAAACATAACTCAATACTTACATCCTAAATCTCCATTCTACATCCTTCAACGTAGTAAATTCATCCAACATGACCCGTCAACATCTGGTTCCGATTATCACATTCTCTTTATAATATTCTTACGAAGTCCCAACTATCTCAAGGTTCTGATAGGCATGATAATCCAACTCACAACAATAGTAATACTACGGATGAATTTTAGCTCACTCTTGATCCTTTATCAATCTAGTCCAATATATTCCCATCATAATTGTGAACTCTCATAATATTCACTAATCAACATGCAACTTTATATCCTCATCTTTCTATATCAATAACACTGAAGTTTTCCCCAGAAGGCACCCTTGCTTCTACAATTCACTTTTGTCGATGAATTCCCTATCTATTCCTCTTAGCACCAGGGCCGATCAAGGAATAGTTCCATTTTTCCTTATAACAACACCTCTAATATATTCTTCAAAACACAATTACAATTCGTACTCTATAGACGATTTATCATTGTGACCTTACTTTCGATCACTGCCATCTATGCAACCAAATCAGGCGTCAATGTCCCCTCTCAAAAGTTCCTCTACGTACTCAGTAGATACAACGTTCAACTTTTTACAATCATCGATCTCAAATTCACTTCCTACTCATTGAGGAATAACCACTAGTAATATCCAATCAACATACTCAGTCCTCAAATCCATCTCTTTTCCGGATACCGGAATCCGCATCTATTCTTTTAAACCACCAATAACTTTGGCTTAACTCCAAACAGTCTACTGAACATACTATTTCAGCTGAAAAATATGTTTGTTGTATCCAACACGATTTCGTCTACTATTAACAAGGGATTAAGGGTGATCATTTCCTCAATCTGTCAATAGATAGCCAATAATCATGATGGTCATAAACCATATCTCCCAACTCTAATAGCGTCCCTTGCATCTTGTGAATTAAGTTGCTTCACAAGCGAATCCTTAGTTAACGCAACTCTTAGCAACCTTTGCACCACTGCAATTCCAACACACCACAAGACACAACTCCAGAGAAGCAATAGCTTTTCCCCCACTTGTTTTCAACTAACACCTTCAAACAGACAGTTAGAGTACAAGCAAGTACCGATAGTGTGCCACACACATATCGCGTACTCGGGAACGAAAGACACGCGACAACCTGGCCAGACGGACCGACCTGCTCTGATACCAATTGTAACACCCACTTTACCCAAAACATAAATTAGCCATTTTCCTTAATAAAAATCAGAGTTTTAACAAAAGTAGAATGCTACATTTTCAACAAAAACCAACACACATAATTCTTTATTAAAAAACGGAAAATCTCATTTTTATTCATCATACGATAACTGCCAATAATAATATAATCACCAATTCTCATATAATTATTTCCAACAAAAAGATGATACGTAACTAATAACAATAATAAATAAACATCGAAACCCCGATTCTCGTGTTACATATCAGAGCGTCATATGACTCGAACAAGCAACACAACTCTAAAGCACTCTCAAGTACCTGGTTTATCTGTACTTCCTAAGAAGTACAGACACATCAACAATAACAAAGGGGTGAGAAAACAATTCAATATTTAACGGCGCGTTTAACATCGTAAGGGTAATCTCACACAATCCATTAACATATATCACATATCGTTTTTCACATATCATTCATTCAATAAAATGAAAAGTGACTCCAAGACACAATGCAAATGTGGTACCGACTCAACATTGGTTCATCGATTCGAACCCCGGATGCATCACTTACGCTCCTACTGAGACACGGTCATCCCTACACCATTGATTCTCAATGAATCCAGATAATCACTTATGCTCCATCCGAGACGTGATTATCCCACCCACCATATATGCATATGCAACACTCGATTATGCATACCAAAATACATGCATGAACATAATCATACATAACAGGATCCTCCTTATCCTCATAAGTTACCACACACCCCGTCACATTGGTCACATAAAAATCAGACAATAGTCAACACACATTATCAATACGATCCATATGATTAATTATCAAAAGTTATACAAATCAACACAAACACATATATCTTACACATTAATCACCGGTTATCATATCCTACGAACTATTCATTAACTCCATCCTCAATTATTTCCCATATTTTTACCCAACATAACACGATCATCTCGATCCTCATAAGTTACCAAATGTTTCATCATATGGGTTGCATAAGAGCAGACAATGGACAATGCCCACAATCAACACGGCCCATCCGATCTATTAAAAAATTCATACAAATCGAAACAAACATATAGAACTGAAACACTAATGATTGGTTGTCATGGCATATAGTTACTCATGGATACTACCCTCAATACCTCAGACTAATGGGATAAACATTTCTCAAGACATCGGGACGAAACTCTCATAAAATAGGGGAGATTTTCCAAAACTAGAGGCCTGACACGACCCCCCGTGTCACACGGCCTACGCACTTCCCCCTCTAAAACCAAAATCAAGGCCAAGACAGAAGGCTGACACGACCCCCTGTGTCACCTGACACGACCCTGTCAAACCCTCTGTAGAAAAACTCCTCAAAATAATCAACAAATCCTCAACCAGAAGCATGACAAGGCCACCCTTGTCAACTGACACGGCCACCCATGTCAGCTGACACGGCCCGTGTCAGGAACCCTGCGCCCAAAAATCAATTTTTTCCAAAAATCACTTTTCTTCCCCAATTTCATACCAGTTCGAATTCCATCACTTATATCTCACTTTTATCACCCCAAAACAATCCAAATATTGTTCATATACTCATTTTATACCTCTAATTCCACATTATCATCTCAACCTAACATCACTAATCAAATTATGAAAATTCTAGGTTTTACTTCATCTTCTCAATTTACATCATCATCAACAATACTCATATAACAATTTTCATACCAATTCTATTACACAATCCAACAACAATTATCTCACATAAAAACAGTTCATAAGGTTATTTCATACACATACCACAATTTCACCAAAACAAACAAAAATCATACAATTCCTAAGAGAGTAACGAACTCCTAACTACCCTTTCATGTTAGATCACCAATATAGAACCCTTTTCTCCCCCCTTTACCTCGAATCCAATGGATTCCTTGCAAAATCTTGATCTTGGGGCTTTAGGTCTCTTGCACTTCTCCTTCCTTTCCTCTTTCTCTAGAGTCAGTTCTTCCTTCTTCCACCAAAACACGATGTCTCAAAATGAATCATTTTCTCTTCTCATAAAACAATACCATTTTACCACCTTGCCCTTTAGACCTCCAATTCTTGTTATTTTATTTATTTAATAATAGTATTCTAATAATGCCACATTATTATCATATTATTATTTAAATAGAATAATTCTTTACTTACAATTTCAAAAATACCACCTATATTCATAATAATTATTTTATTAAATAAATTATGAAATCGGGGTGTTACATTTATCATTCCAGATATGTTTCCTATGTTACTCATTTCTATACATCATACCAAACCTAGGATTGTTTCTATATTATTTTTATACTATTATTCATGTTCTTATTTCATCTATCATTACTAAGTTCAATTTTATATGCCATTAAGATCCATATTCGTCATCTATTTCTGCAACAACTCCATATTCACACAACAATGCAACATACAGAATATTCACAATAGTATTTCACCAATAATCCACAAAATCAGATAACTCAAATCACAGATTCGTAACAACATTCATAGCAATACAAACTTATCACATTCATCGTCAATAACAGAAAATTCGGGGGAAGGAACCCCTCACTACCCCATCATGTTAAAACACCTAAATTAGAATCCCTTTCTCCCCCTTACCTCGAATTCAGACGAATTTCCTGAGAATTTCTAGTTATGGGAGTGCCCTAGGTGTTCTTCCTTTTCCTAACCTTTCTTCGTTCTTTACAAAATAATACAACTGATTCTTACTAATTTTCTGGTTAGTCTAATCTATTCTTAAAACCCTAACCATAAGATTTTACTAAATCACCCTTATTTTAATTAAACCAAATATTAATAATAATAATTCTAATATTACTAATATTATTTGTATAAAAATAATGATTAAATGGTCTTATTATTAATTTCACACCCAATATTACTAAACGCACCACAATCCTACCTGTCCCACTGGACACGACACCAAAACAACAAGACACACGCCTTAAACAAGACCAACAAAGCATCAAAAATACCTGACAAATAAATATTAAAAATAGGGCGTTACACTAAACACTTCAAACCTTGCTCCACCACCTGTATATTCCCACTGAACACCATATTCAATATCTCCAAACCCGCCACAATAGGGACCGGAAAAACCATTACACACTCACACTTCAACTTCAAAACCACCTTAGTCTTATGTGTTTCCTCCATTAAACTCGCAACCTTTTGGTAACTTACGCATATCAACGCACAAACCATTCACATCCACAAATTCCTACAAACTCTTAAACCTTCACATCATCTCTACAACAAACCCTTCAATCACAACCTTCAACTGCCGTGCTCCACCCTTCATCAACCTTCACCGTCGCGTCACACACAACAACAAACACAATGATGACAAACCATATAAACAGAAACCCACACAAAACCGTGAGAAAATAGAAGAAGAAACTCACGTGACAGGGAGATTGTGAAGGAGAAACAAGAGAGATCTGATACCAAACCACAAGAAAACGAGATCATGAAAAGAGAACACAAAGCTTCAAATCGGGTTTGTGATCATTTTACTTTATATTTTGTTGTTGCTACAAAATAATCGCTTGTTGATGGTGAACTTTTGAGAAACAATCGTTAATCATTGGTGTTATAAGGTTGATGTTCATGTTGATTTTTTCTGATTAAGAATAAGAGAGCGATTGGTGAGGAAAATTGAGGAATCCGGTTAATCAAATGGGAAAGAGGGGTGAATGCTTGGTCATTTGTTTCTTTATTTACTTACTGGTTTAATTTTGGAAATGATGGTTTATTGTTTCTTTTTCCAATAATAGATATTAATACAATATAATTAGTTTTTTTTATGATATTGATGACTAACGGTTCAATATTTGGGGATGTAATCATTGCCACACGATTCCTTGGGGATTATTCACTTCCTAGTTCATTCACTTTAAAGTAACCGCCATAAATTTGGGGAATTGATTCAAGGATTTGGTGGATTGAATAGGGTTTGGGCCTCCGGCCCAACCCGGTTTGAGAAAGTAACTGCCCTAGGCCTCCATAGGCCTTTTGTGGGTTGCCTTATTGGTGTTTCACCTCATTTATTTTCCCACACCCTTGGTTTTTTTTTGTAATTTCTCTAAATATTTGAAAATTAATTATAACAATAATAGTATAGTAAATCTTATTATTTTCCCAATATAATTTTGATCATTGTCTTGCTTGCTTTTATTTATTTATTGTTGATAGGATATTGCAATTAAATAATTAATTAAATGTTTTTTTTCAATAGTCGACAAGTGGATAAATTTTTATGAACTATATCTTGGACAAACATCAAGTATTACATTTTCATACTCGATTAAGTTTTTCTTCAATGCAGCAATTACTTAAAACTATTTTCTTAATCAAATAACGAAACAATTGAACTTTTGGAGTCTTGCATTCTTTGGATTCTTGGATGATTTCTCTTAAGGCTAGCCCTTGGGTTGTGGTTTATCCAACCTTTTGTTTCTAAAATATTTAAGCTTATCAAATATCTTTCCTAATCAAATAATGAAAGAGTTGAACTTTTGGAATCTGGCATTCTTTAGGTTCTTGGATGATTGCTCTTGAGGCTAGCCCTTGGGTTGTGACTTATCCAACCTTTCGTTTCTAAGATACTTAAATTATCAAAATATCTTCCTAATCAAACAACAAAAGAACTTAGCTTTTGGAATCTAGCATTCCTTGGGTTCTTGAATGATCACTCTTGAGGCTAGCCTTTAGGTTGTGATTCATTCAACCTTTTATCTTTTAAAACACTTAAGACTACCCAAAGAGATTATATGTGATTCATCTCTATAGGAAAGACATTTCTTCAATCCCCACAAACATAAATCAAATATTTCAAACATTTTCTCTTAATGGAAGAATGTGGCATTTCTTGTTGATCCTTATATCCAAGATTAAAGCTTCTTCCGATTTTCTAAGGGAAGAATGTGGCAATTCTTGATATTCAAGTTCAAAACTTCTTCTCCTTTTATTTTCTTCCTCAAATGTTTGTGGTGGAATAGGTGAGATATCTCTCTTAAAGATGACGACTCGTCTCTTTATCTTAAAACACTAATTTAAAGTCTCTCCAACAAATACAAAATATTTTTCATAATTAATTAACAAAATAATTGAGATTTTGGAATCTCGCATTCCCTAGGTTCTTAAATGATCGCTCTTGAGGATAGCCCTTGGGTTGTGATTCATCCAACCTTTCGTCTCTAAAACATCCTAATTAAGATCAAACATCTTTCTCAAAAGAGATTTGTTTGAATCCTTGCTAATGTACATATAAACTAGTGCTTAAGCCTCCTCGAGAATGGACCAGACAATGTTTAACGGTTAGCACGCAAATTAAATACGTGTTCGTTAAAAGACACGAACCAAAAATTTGTAGTTCCACGAACTACGATGCACTGATTTTCCCATTGCACGGGGGAATACGTAGGCACAAAGATTTTAACCCTTGGCGAGCATCCTAATAAAAACCTAACCATTTCTCCATAACAAATCACCCTAGTAAAAAACCAACAATTTCTACATAAAAAATCACCCTAATTAAAAAATATCCATTTCCTCTAAACAAAAAATCTTAGCAAATCTTTACATTAGAAGAAGACAATGACATAAGTTAGCATTCAATGGCATATTAGGCTAAGAGGTTCCCGTTGAGTACAAGGGACGTAAGGGGTGTTAATACCTTCCTCATGCGTAACCGACTCCCGAACTTAGAATTTGGTTCCGATGACCATTTCCTTTCCCTTACTTTTTATCGATATTTACCTTTTCCGTTCATTTAGGAATAAATTAAATTCGATGATGACTCTATTGTTTATTTTCGCATCCATCGCGAGGATCGTATTTTTCTAGGTACGAAGAGAATGAGTTTGGCAATGTGATTAACCTGAATTCATATGTTATGACCTTTCACATTTGAGCACACTAGAGAGTCATCCTCGACATAAGCATTTTCCCATAAACTTTTTACCAAATTCGGATAAGTTGATCCTTTTAGAAGATCGAAGTAGGTTCTCCAACCTTGAGTTTCCACCATCTCCTAGAAATCAAAACCATTTATAGTGAGGACTTCAAAATCAACATTAAGTTCTGAAAGAATAAATATATTTTCTATTGGTAAGGCTAATGTGATTTGAGGATTGTCGTTTTGATGATTCTCCAGACGTTGTTTTTGAAGATCTAACCTTTGATCAATAGTCATGGAGTGTTCCATTTGAAGAATATGAAGGAGAATGCGCACAAGGTTTTAGAGTTTAATAAGGTTGGAAAGATTAAGAGTGTGGAAAGTTGTAGCTACGATGTGTGATGTGGAAAGTTGCAATGATTATAAACGCTATGGAAGAGCCAATGATTAGACAAAACGACGGTTAACATATATTTCCAAGAAAAAAATTCATCACAAATATATCATATAAAGTGTTGAATATGGTTCATAAAAAGACAAATGTCTTGTAATAAATCACAACCTCTTCACTTTCCTGACAATTGATGCCTCCGCAAGTGCACAGAAATATCGAAGTAAAATAAAAGATTGGTGAACCCACAAAGACCAATGTCAACTACTGTAGTCTATCCTCGCGGTGCAAAGCTAAGGCTACGATTAAAAGGAAATGAACAGAAATTAAAGGACTAACTTCTAAAGGTTCAAAAGTAATACTAAAACAAGCCCGAAATATGATTTTCGTGCGCCTAAGGGACTTGTAGAACACGGGTACTAATTATGACTATATGCCTATTCTGTAGAATATACCGACTTAAAGGCTCTGCCTCACGCTCTCGCGGTCTTAACTAAATTCATATCTCTTAATCCCAAGATTTTGCTCTCGCTCGCCCGGTAACTAAGAATTACTCTTTGAAAGCCAATAGTATCATAATTAACATTTAAAGCGCTCTCGATTTATTTAGATATGATGCCTAACTTCTACTATCTGGTTCACTCCTTACGCTCTCGCGGATCTCGGCTTAAACCTTTATATTCTTCTCACTCTCATGACAAAGCAATGTTAAATAACATCTCACTCTCGTGACAAAGCAATGTTAAATAACATCTCACTCTCGTGACAAAGCTACTTAAATTACGCTTAGAAGTTAAAACCAAAATGGCATACAACCACATCTTCGTACCTATTATTTCTACAGAGTCCCGTCGGTAACGACGATTCTCATACGACGGTCTCTAATGGTTTAGCCTAACATTATTACTCCCAAGTCCAACATAATTAAACATACATTGCCTAAAATTATCATGTTGATGCAATTTAATTACACTTATACTAAAAATGCATTAAAGTAATAAAAACTTGTAATACGGTAAAGTAGATCGAACTGAACTGGGAAATAAATAAAACAGAAGGATTGAGTTGATTCTTCAGTAATACAATAGTACAAGGAAAATAAAAATACAAAGTTGCAACAATTCCTTGGTGTGAGTAATTACTGCTTTGAAACAGAAAATATATGCTTAATTCTAAAACGCGATTCGGTAGTGGTTCCGTGAAATTTCCGAATACAAATGCAGACCACTGAGGATCTATTTATAGAGGAATTTTGGCTCCAAGAAGTTGGGATTCGAATTTGAACTTCAAAACTGCAAAACTGCCCAACTACTGGTGTAAAACTGTTCTCGCTACCAATGGCGATCACCATTAGGCATACAGTGATCGCCATTGGTTTAAAACCCAGATTTCCCTCCATCTGAGGAAATGGCGATCGCCATTCCCCAAGGCTAAGCAGATGGCAATGGCCATTTAGCTAGCAGGGAGAATCTTCATTTTTCTGCACTTTCTTCACTCTTTAGCTCGACTTTCGGTCATTTTTCCATACTTGCCGATTAAACACCTGTCGACAGAAAAATAAAGGAAAACATAATAACTCAAAGAAAATAGAAGGAAAGACTCGATAAATGGTAATAAAAATGTGTGTAATGGATCGGAAAATATGATACGAATTCGAGTTATCAAACTCTCCCACACTAAGACTTTTGCTTGTCCTCAAGCAAACTCCCCACTAGGTAAACAATTAAGTGCAGCGTTCGACTCTTAGGAACGATAAAACCAAATGGTAAGGAACTCAAATGCTAGTCTAATGTTAAGCAAATAGGTATTAAATAGTGAAACTAAGGATACCGTAACGACATAAATCCACCTAAATCGGACAAAGATTCCTCTCCTATACAACATTAACCTGAATCAGGACATTATACTTCGACCTACTGTTAACCATTCTATCTCGCTTATTTGTCATTCTTGTGCAATCATATTAAGCTTGTTATCCTTTTTCTTACATGGTAATAGAACATGTTAGTGTTTTGATCTCTTATTCACAAAAGTTGTCTTCTTTTTCTCTTTGCTTTTCTTTTTTCTTTTGCTTACGAATTTCAAGATTTTGCTCCTTTGGGCTAAATGGGCGGGTGAGGACCATTTAACTTAGTAAGAACAAGTATTTGATTTGCATCTACCATATAAGAAAATTTAAGGCTCTAGAAAAGATCAATTTACCCCAGCTTCTATTGTTGCCATCTGTCCATTTAAGGGGTTTTCTTGGTCCAAATTCTGCATTTCTCAACTAAATGTCCTTTCTGGTTTTTGTTGAAATTTATTTAATAGATAGATACAAATTATAATATATTATAATATTAAATATAATAATTAAAAATAATAAGAACGGTGTACCTTGTTGGATTGGAGAGATTACCATCATAGATAGTTGATATGAGAGGATTACTACCTTCATTGTCGTTTAGGGTTTTCAGAGAATATTAATTGTCTAATGGGATGACACTTAAATAGCTAAACAGCTGAGAGCAGATACCTCTTATTGGGATTAACCGAATGATCAAACCCATCATGGTCCATTCAGGCACAAAACTCAATCAAATAAATTCACCAATAATTAGTGTTTAATAGCAATTGACCATATTATAATTAATTAATAATTGACTATGTAAATCCATTTGATTAATTAAATAATTAATCTAACAATCTCCCACTTGGATGACAATAATCAATTATTAAAATTTTAACATTAGATTACTAACTATGGTCAAAACACTAATCAATCAAAATTAAAATTCATAAATCGCGGTGGAAATCTTTTTCCTCTTGGTGGAACGACTTGTTAACTATCATCACAAAATTTCATGAAGACGAGTTCATGAAATATTGTTCGTTCTCAATCGGGAATGATTTTCATACCTCTTTTTGGAGGAGTAATTGGACAGGGGAGGGGTGTTTGAAGGATTTGGTTTCGTCTATATTCTCGATTTCAAATCTTAAAGACGTCTCAGTTGCGGTAATGGGAGGATGGAAGATAGTTATGGGGAGACTTTGGTTTTACTAACTTTTTTGTCCCCCTGCGGGTTTTTCGGCTCACTTGAAAAATGCTATGTTTTCTGGTTTTTATGATTCGACACGATTCAGTCTGCGGCAATATGCTACTGCTAGTGGGTTTCAGTTCTTTCCGCTGCAAGATGGTACAGGTTTGATCCATGGCAATGTGGTGGTGGATTATGCAGGAAACCCTGCTTCTGATTTTTCAGCTACAGCCAACGCCCCTACTTCAGTTCCTGATACTGGCTTTTCAGTTCCTGCTAGAGATGCTACTAGTACAACACCAGTTCATGCAGGAATTACGGCTAATATCGCAGGTCATTCTCCCGATATTACAGGTCGGCGATAGATATGGTTAGCTTTGAAGGAAGTTTTTGTTTTAATGCATGGATTGGCTCCTTCCAATATTATGAACGATATAGTCACTTGGATTTTAGAGGATGATGCTGAGTTTTCGGTTAGAACTTGTTACCGGAAGCTTTTTTCGTATCGCATCCCTTTCGGGCCAAGCAATAGACACGATAAGGTTTTCGCCTTGTTGTGGAAGACGGAGGTTCCTATGAAAATTAAGTCCTTCAGGTGGAGGTGTTTGTTGAACAAATTACCGACAAAAGATTTACTCTCTAATAGAGGTATTCCTTTTTCTTCTTTGGATTTAAATTGTAGCTTGTGTAAATCCCATTCGGAATCAATCATCCATTTATTTCGGGAATGTGTGGTGGTTAAATTGGTATGGTCGGAGATAGAGGATTGGCCAGGATTTTATGTTGGTAGCGGTACCGGTTGCAAGGAGAGTTTTTTGCATTGACACTCTTTTTACAATAGGAATCAGATAAAGGCAGGTAGAAAAGGCTTGTTTTGGTTGGCTATTTATTGGAGTTTATGGTTATGCATAAACGAAATAATTTTCAGAAACTCGGGGTGGAACGTTATGGACATCATGTGGAAAGTGAAGTTTCATATATGGCGATGGTCGCTCATCGAAAAAAATTCCTTAACCAATTGTAATTTATACGAATTTGACAAAGCTCATTTGATTTGTTTGTCTTATATTTAATTGGTAGGAATTTTTTTCTTTTTTGTTCGAGCGGTGGATCACTTTCTTTTGTATCAAGTGTGAGTATGTTTTGTACTCCTTATCAATATACAACTTGCTTACAAAAAAAAAAGTAAAGTAAGCTTCAATGTTGCAGAAATTGTATTCGATAGAGAAAATAAATCATACATGTTAAAACTCACAACTTTATATAACAAATGATGAATTTAGAGTAACATATTTAAACTAAGAGAAATATCTTATTAAGAATGGCCCAAACATATGAAAATGATATTGATAAACTCCCACTAACCCAAAATATCATAAGACTTACTCATGTGTCTAAGTCTATGATTAGTGATGTTACTAATGAGTTTTAAATTAAAGGTCAGAGAATATCCACATAGGTCTAAGAATAGTAATTACATATAGAAATACGCTATTATGAGAAGTAATTACATTTAACCATAAGTACCTTCATAACACAATGTCATACTCGATAGGAGTATGGATATTTACTTGTACTTTCATATTATGACCTGACAAATGTGGATTATTGAATATAGAATATACAGTATTATTGCATGCTAAAGAATTATTGTGTCTTTTCAATATCGACCTAAACATCAAATTATAATATTTCCTGAGATTAAGATAATAATATATATCTCAGTATAATAGAATAAGATTTCTTAGAGTTATTGTATATTTTGAAGTCTTCTTAGAATATGTCATATTTATAATGTGCTCAAGAATATATGACAATATGAGAATTATAATATGAATTTTTCAAATTATATTATTGTGTAGACATGCACTCCCACTAATCCGATAAGATAAAGATTTATCATAGTCCACCAGTATTCAATACTCTGATTATAAAATGGGATACTAATTTTTTATAGTGAAAAACTAACAGAGAAATGGTTCTATAATATACCCGCATTAGAGTCTTACAAACTCAACCACATATTTTGCAAGTAATATAATATATCATTATTTATATCATTTCACATGAAAGATTGTGATGATCATATAAAAATGTTTGTCATCATTTGAGTGAGATCAAATCCATACAACTTTAAATAGAATATACGATTATATACAACATCTTAATAACTCACTCAAAACTCAAATGCTTCAAATATAACTACACACATTTAAGAAACATATTATGTTATACACATCAGAAAAACATGAGATTGTAATTTAATTAATATTGAGGATATAACATAAGTAATAAAAGATTTTCATCAATAACATAAAACTACAACATCCTCAATATAAGTCTCTATAAAATAATATTAGTTTAAACAAATAATATTTATTTCTCATTTTTATTTATAATTGACATGTTAAATTCTCCCACTTGATATAGAATAATAGTTGAACTAAAATTTAGAGTTTTGAAGAAAAAATAAAACAAATATTCAACTATTTTCTCTATCACACAATGATCATGTCAAATAATGTCACACCGATAAGGTATGTCCATCACTTACATAATACTTAGAGAATTGAAATCTATTTTAATAAAATATTTAAAATAAATGATTAGATTTCATAAAGTATTACATGTCTTTAAATAATTTCTTATTTATCAAATACTTGTTTCAACAAAATATAACAATGTACAAATTTATGTAACCAATAAATTCTAATACTGATAGGGTACTCGAATTATAATTTACATAATCATAAATCATAAGTACATTGAACAAAATAAATTATATTAATAATAACATACCGATAGGGTATAACTATTATCAATATAATATTTACTATAATTAAAATAAATTTAATTACTTTATTAAACAAAATTTATATAATTGTACCCACGATAGGTGAATTACAATCATACAAATTAAGAATACTTATATTTTATTTAAAATAGAAAATTTTATATAATTATATTCACGGTATGTGAAATTACAATCTTACAAATAAATAGTGAGTACTCAATTTTCTAGAATAAAAGTCTCAAAATAATAAGATTTTGGCATAATTAGTCTCCAAGTCCCGTAAATTAATTTTGAGTTTCGCTTTAGTCCCTCAATAAAAAAAATGTTTCACGTTAGTCCTGTAATATTGTTTTTGTTAAGACATTTGATCCTCCACCGTTAATTTTAGTGTTTAGCTGTTAGTTATTCCATGGTGGCATGCCAAATGTGCGCTGAGTCATCAAAAGGTATGCAGCACATCAGAGTTCCTCTCGCCTTCGCAGTACGAGTGTGAAGAGAGTGTAGGATATCTCCAAGTAATGTAGACACTGGATTGCGAGTCAGAAATAAGTTGATGGAATGTACGTCTATGAGCTGGTCTGGATTAGGGAACAACATTAAGCCATAGATCAATAGGGCTAGGATCTCCTCAAAAGCATCATAACTCATAGCATCCAAGAACATCTGAGCTTTCTCCATCAATACCTTAGCAAGAATACCCTTAACTTCGGTTCTTGTTTCTAGGACAATGTCTGATTTCTTCAAATGTAGGGCTGCAGCAATGACTTCAGGTTTAGGCTCTTTCTCTAAGCATGTGAAAGGTCTCTGATCAAGGATAGGTATACCCAGTAGTTTGGAGAACTCCTCTATTGTAGGAACCAACTGATAGTCGGGGAATGTGAAGCAATGATGTTTAGGATCAAAGAACTGGAATAGGACACTCATCATTTCTTCATTGAACCCTGAAGTAACTAGATCCAACAGGTAATCATGCCTCTTGATGAAATAAGAGTTTTCAGAAACCTTAGCGAACAATTCCTTAAGCTTAGAAGGTATCCCTACAAAGTTGATCCGGATAGTGTTCCTACGAGCAGAAGCCATATCTGCAACAAAGAACAAAGATAAATTCTTTGGTCCTTGAAATGGTTAGTGAGAATGTTATGCTTATGATGTCACGATGTCATGATGTTATGCTCAATCACAAACATGTGGCACACACAAACAATTCACACAATAGCCCTAGGTTTAGAGGCTTGCATGAGGTTTAAAGGTAAGTACCATCCCCTGAAGTTTAGTTGGTTCATCCTATCCTACAAAAGCAACCAGGTTCTAAGGGATCTCAATATCACTGATCCTTCCCAAGGGTGGTTGTTCAGTATGCCACTTACTTGCCAACCAAAACCCCCTAAGTTTATGATCTCAATGAGCATAGCATCGAGTATCAACCAACTTTAGTCTTCACCAAAGCCGACTATCTCACTACATTTCTAAAGGCCAAGATGGGATGACTAGGGTTTTAAAGGTCAGTTAGTGTATTGACAACATATGGCAGCCCCATATTATCCTTAACTTACTTAAGGAACATAAGCACCAACCAAGAAGTCACACTAACTATGGCCACCAGATCAACCATATCGGTATACGCCGTACAATTTCCTTGGTTTATTGCCATTTACCTAGGGTACACTAGATCCGGGTTATGATCTTTCACACAAAAATCCCAACAAGTAATATAAAGCAAACAAAGCAAACAATAAGTGATCTTGATTCCTAAGGGTACCCCTCTTTTACTTAGTAAATCCCCAGCAGAATCGCCAGTTCTGTAACACGGTGGGAGAACTGACTTTCTATAAATGTTGCGAATAGCAAGAGTCGCCACCGACGTTTATTTTATCCATAAGGAAGGGACATAAAAGAACAGGAAAGACCGTTTTGAAAAGACTTGGGTTCGGGGGATAGGTTATATAAAGGGAAGGTGTTAGCACCCTTTATATCCATGGTTATCCATGGGCTCTTAGTTACTTAGCTCACTTTAATTGTTTTTGAAAAGTGTAGTGTGTGTTTAGAAATTTTCATAAGTACTTTGTAATGATCCTCGTATGGATGTATACAAAGCCTTGTTTGAAAATGTTTGAAAATAGTGAGGTGTGAAATGTATTTTGAAGAGTGAGCAAGTAACTATAAGGTACCTACCCTAGACTAAGTCATTCATGTTCTTGTATGTTCTTTCGAGGGTAAGACTGTCCTTATTATTAAGGAATAAGTAGTCATTATCTTGGATTTATTAAGGGACGAGCGTAGGGTCATCGCACGGTCAACGAAGGCAACTATAGGGTGTCTTTAGCAATTGGGAGGGACTATCATCTTTTAAACCGAAGGGACAAGATCATTTATCGTAGGCAACCTCGTAGGGACTTGATCTTTTAGAATCTGGGAGGGACAAGATGATTTATTTTCCTGAAGGGACTTTGCTTAAGACACCTTACTTTCGAGGGACTTGACCGTTTAATAAGACAACCAAGAGAGATACCCTAGGAAGTGCAGACGGCGATCTTAGATCGACTTACGTGTGTGAGTATTTATTTTCAAGTATTTTATCTTTTTTAATTAGTTTTCTAAGTCCTTTTAATTTCAACTAAATTTTCACTCCCTATTTACTAACCAAGCAATTAAATAAATTAAATTAAATGCGGAAATATAAAACCTACGTTATTACATGGCTTTTTGGTAGTTACAAAATAATCGAGCGAAAAATAAATTACAACATACAAACCTATATTTTTTTTAATAAGTAAATAAAGCAAAAAAAAATAGATAAAACAAACAAAGAACATTATTTTTTTTAAAAAAATTAAGCTTTTTATTTGAAATTAGGGTAAGAATAAAAATTAGGATTTTAAGAAAAATCAGGGTTATTGAGAGTTTTTTTTTAGAAAAGTATTAATTATTAATTTATTAAAGAAATTATCAATTATAATATACAAAACTTAAATATATACAAAATTAATATTAATTTATGAAAATATAAAGACAATTTAATTATGTTCATAATTATTATTAAAGAAACAAATATAGATTTAATTAAAATAATATTAAGAGTTTTTATTAGAAAGATATTGATTTATTCACAAACTAAAAAAAAGTAAGAAAAATAATATAAACAATAATTAGTGGAAGTGTATTTGTTAAGAAAATGTTTTATGATTAATTTTAATAGTTAATTATTAGTTTTTTTTAATTAATTAAAACAAGTTAATTTAAAATAATAATTAAACAAGAAAAACAAGAGAATAAACAAAACAAATGAACCTGGGATTTGAACCCAGGTCCTTGTACCTCCCAGATCACATCTCCAACCATTTGTGTTAAGCTGCACGTGTGATAACCATATGGACCAATAAAAATAAATATTAAACCTACAAAAACTAACAAACGTTAAAAAAAAAGTCTGAACATGGGAATCAAACCCAGGTTTGTTGGTTCGTATGCGTGTCTTGCGTTCCACTGGGCTGACTTGCTTTCTGTGAATAATAATACAAAGAATAATATATAAAATAAACAATAATTTGAATTTCCAGATTTCGCGCGTTGCCTCATTCTTCTTTCTTCAACCGTCGTTTTAGACTTTTACCTACAGACGTTCGTCACTAAAGGTTTTAGTGACGGATTTTCTCCATCACTAAAAGTCCTGCGCAATCAAACGTTAGTAATACAACAAATAAATGAGTTTTCATTGTTCAAAACAACCAATATCAGTCTCTTAAGTCCAATTAATCCATCAATTTGGTTGGAAATTGCCTATATCATGTAGCCTTAATCCGTGACCTTAAGAACCCTAAAAATGGCAAAACGTTATACATGCATCAAAGCTTCAAATAAAGCATCCATAAACGTTCTATGACACATTATAAATAATATTCAAACATCAAAAACAATTTATAACGCACAAATCAATGAAATCAAAAAAAATTCAAGAAAGCTATGAAGGGTGATTCGGTTTATGCATGTTGTTATGGTTTTGATAAAGATAAGGATGGAAACATGTCTAGAATGCTTCAATAAACCAATTGCAACCTTTAGAATGATTTGAAA
Organism: Lathyrus aphaca; assembly: GCA_963966055.1. NCBI lineage: Eukaryota > Viridiplantae > Streptophyta > Magnoliopsida > Fabales > Fabaceae > Lathyrus > Lathyrus aphaca. The sequence goes on along the minus strand of OZ014519.1, from coordinate 426,049,734 downwards.
AGGCCTTGCACTATGAAACCAGAAATTGAATTTCTTGGAAAATTTTGAGTTTGAAAGTGTCCCTCTTGTCTGAATTTTTCGTGCCTCTTGTTTGTGTTCAATTGTGTATATGTAAGAGAGTCAATTTAGGTCAAACAATTGGTGGATTGTTGGGCTTTTGGAAGACTTTATGATGAAGGAAGAATCAACCAAAAAATATTCAAAAATCAAATATATCCTTGCTATTTTGGTTGTGCACGAAATTGGATCCTCTCAATCAATCTTAAATGTTTTTTAAGAGCTTCTAGAACAAGAATCACATCCAAATATTGATTTTTATATTTTATTTTGATTTAAATGAATTTTAATAAATAAAATCCAAATAAATTATAAATAAATTATAAAAATCAGAAATAATTGGAATTGGGTCGTGCTTGATTTTATTGTGAAGATTGGATTGCAATTCCATAGGCCCATTTGGAAAAAATTGGATTTGAGACCCTTTTTGCTCAATGCACCCCTTGAATATTTCCCAACTTTGCCAAGGCATAACTCCCTCAATTTTAAGGCTATCAGAGTGATCTTGGATTTTTTGGAAAGCTTAAAGAGTCCTCTAACAACCCTCTTTGGTCTCATATCCATATCTTTTACCATTTTCAAATTATGCTCTTTGGAAAAAGTTTACTTCTTGTTGACTTTTGAAATGACCCATAATGTCTTAGCTCATACCTTCCAAATGAAGCATTTTTGGGCTTGGCTTGTGATACATAAAGTTTTAGAGAATTCAATTTCCTTAAAAATGAGCTTTGGATGGTAAATTTTTGATGAAGCATGTGAAAGTTATGGCTGGTCAAAGTTCAGTTGACTTTTCCTAGGAAACCTTAATTTATAAACTTCATGATTCTTGATGATCTGAGATTTCCTTGATGAATCATGATCAACCCTTGATAAAATGATGAATTTTACTTCATAATCTTGATTTTGGTAAAAAAAATCTTGAAGTTTGACCACAGTTGACCTCAGTTTGACTTTTTAACCACTTTGACTGATTTTTGCATATTTGATCATCTGACTGGTCAAACTTATTAGGAAAGCTCTGAAACTTGACATAGGGATTCTTGAAGTCACATGGGATGTTATGAAGCTCACTTGAGGCCTTGGAAGTCCATTTTTCTTGGATAAAACCAAAACCCTAGTTTTGGATCCTTTGCTTAGGAGGGGGCTTTGTCTGAGGAAACTCTCAAACTTTCTGACCAATTGGGGACCTTGAGAACCTTATGATCATTGATAAATCTTGAGAGACATTGTCTTGATTGTGGGAGGGAAAATTTTGGGGTACAACACATGTTTGATATACAAAGGATTCAGGCGCATTCAGGACGAAGTTCCCATACACGAGACTTCAAAAGCTTGATATCTTCTTCTGCATCCAGAGATTTTATGAACTCAATGGTGTCTAAGGAGTAAGGTTCTTGAGCTTTTGGCCAGTATAGCCAGTCAAAGGTTATGGTACTTAATTTTCTTCCACATAATTTAAATAAGAAATTCAAAATGTAAACTAGGGAATTTTTTTAAAAAAAATTATCCATATGACCCTTGTGTCTGCGAAATTGAAGCCTATACCAAAATCAAGATCTGAAACAGCATGGTGAAAGTTATTCTAAACACCAAATCAAGATCTAAACATAGTGAAATCAAATCTGAACCGAAACCAAGAAAGTTCGAAATCATACCTTAAAGAGCTCAAACCTGACACGAAAACCCTTTAGACAAAAAAGTTTCATCTCAAGCTAAAAGATTTCTCTATTTTATAAAATCCAGAGTTTGAAGAAAGCTTCGCAGAAAGCTTCGATTGCAGAGTAGTTCTAGAGTTTGAAGAGGTTGAAACGGGTGGCAAGTTTTTCGGTGAGGTTGCTCGGCATTGGGATGACCATTAGAACGCCAGCGGATTTCATGGTGACGGTCGTGGTGAACTCGACAGAGAGATAGTTAGGGTTTAAAGGTAAGTGTGTTTTGTTGTGAGGAATGCAGTGAAACTGTGTTATAGAGTAATGTTGTTTATTTATTTGAGAAACAAAAGAATATATTTAATAATAATAATAATAAGTTTAATAATAATTTGATAATAAAAAATACAAAAAGCCAACTAAGAGAATAAATGCCAAGTAGACTGCCACATATGCACAGTTTAACGTTTTTTCTCAAAATTTAACAGAATTAATTAATTTGACTAACGAAATAGTTATAAGGGACTATAATATAACATTTTTTAACTGAGGGACTAAAGCGAAACAATAAATTAAATTAAGGGATAAAAAAATGAATTAAGCCTAAGATTTTTAATATATTCATAAAAGTACAATTGTATTTATTTATTTGAGTATATAACAAAAAATGAATTTCTGAAAATAAATAGATTTTATTTTAGAATATTCTGAAAAAATAATAATTTTATATCAATGCACTTTTTTTTCTTCTTCAAAGGAGTACATAATATTAGAAACAAATTTCTCCTAATATGCAATTATATAATAAGTCACAAAAGATTCAATAATAAATTTTGATTAACCTTAAAGAGTGTGACATTCACAATCGTAAGTAGAGTCAATAAACTTTTAATAATTTTTTTTTTTTTTAGTATTTGTAGTATCATCTCAAAAACTCATAAATCAACCATAAATCATTACAATAAAAATGGTCTAATAATGATGATAAATCGATACAATACAAGGATAACTTGAAACACACATTATAAATTATATAAATACAGAAATTGGACTTTGTATATCATTGTAAAATTAAAAGAATTCAAACATAAACATAACATTTTTTTAATCGCAAATTTAATTACATCATATGTATTGAGTCTAAATAATTTTACAGTAAAATTATAGTATTGTTAATGCTACAAATAATTTTTCACACAAAATATGTTAGACATAAATTTTAAAATATATTATTTATATTATATATACGGTTCTCACATCACATCACATTACATATAAATTTTAAAATTAAATAAAAAATTAAATTTCAAACTCAAGAATATTTAAATAAAACAATAAAATATTCATGTGTTGATTATATAAGAAAATTTTGATATGAATTAAATCATGATTTTATTTCAAAATAAAATAAATATTTTAAATTAATATATCATAAAATAAAATATATTTTATTTTTAACCAAATACTTTGACTCGAGTGATAAACGAACTCTTATAAATGAAGAATATAAATAAAAGTAATAAAAGAAAATAATCCCTACAAATTATAATTGGAAGACTTACTCTCAAATATATTCCAAGATACTAACAAAACTAATCGTAAGTCAAATCCAGTATTGACATATTTAATTTATTCAAAATTAAAATAATTAATAATTAATATCAATGTCATCTCATAAGAATTAATAAGAATTAAGGTAACGCTTGTAATCAATCTAGATTGTAGTTGCAATAAAATAACAACGAAATCAATTTTGAAATACACCATGAAATTGTTCTCATAGAAAGAGTGAAACCAATAAAATTTAATATCAGAATCTAAATCATAAAATATTATCTCACACATATAGAACAAGTATAAATTGTTCTCATATTTTTTCTTCATTTACACCTATTTCAACTACTTCCTCGACATTTCTCAATTGAATAGTTGATTTCTAATTATAAACTAAATACATGTCAAATCAATCTCTACTTTTCCATCACAAACCATCCCACGTGCATCTTTTTCTCTTCCCTGATTCCAACTTTTTTTCACCCATTTAAACTACGCATTTTCATCCTTTCTTCTATTAGTTTAACAAAACCACTCTCTCTTCCTCCTCTTTCTTTCACTCATCTTTTCCTTCTCCTTACCTTTTTTCTTTCTCCATTTCAATTTTATCATATTGTCATCTATAAACACAAAATTAACCAGACTATTGAGAGAGAAGTTGTTTTCCCTTTTTTTTTTTTCTTCTTTTGCTTTATTATTACTTTTTATTATTATTAATGTTCCTCCATATTTTTCTATCTTTTGATGTAAGAAGATTTTACCTATCTTTTCTTCTATTTCAGCATTTTAGATAACTTTCTTTACGTTATTAACTAATGTTTTACCATTTAAATGAGTTTAAATGACTTTGATTGCGTTTTTCATGATTTTCCATTTACCCTACTTTGGTTTTATCATTTCCTTTGCCAAATAGTTGTGTTTAAGTATTTTCCCGAGTTAATGAATTTGATTTTGAAAAATTATGTTTGCTTTTTTACATTTTCTGTTGAATATTTTGCCTTTTAATAAATTAGATTAAATGTTATTTCTCTTTTTTCTTTTTTTTTTACCAACATTAAAGACCATAATATGCATTTTTTTACTTTTTGGTACAAGAAAACAAATTTATAAAATAGCTCCAGTATAAATTAGATAAAAAAAATTAAAATACAATATTTGAAATACAATACTTTTTATTTTTTTAATAATATTTTTAATTTGATATTATGTTTAATTTAAAATAAAATATTTTTAAAGCAAATAATAATAATTTTTTGTTTAAAGAAATCTTGAAGAAGAAATACGGCTTTTAAAATTCCAATTTTTTATATTAATGGATTGTCTTTATTATTAAAGAATTTTAAAACAATGTTTAAAGAGTTTGTTTCTATTTATTTATTTTTACAACAATTGAAAAATATTAATCAATATTTATATCAATCAGTTTTATTTGTTTATAATATTTTTTAAAAATATTTAAAATATTAATTACAAAGATGTGATATTTATTACAGTTAATGAAATTGATATCAGAATAATTATTGTTATTTAATTAATTAATTTTGTAAATGGAAATGATATTTAACATTGAAGAAGTTAAACCATATCCTTAAAAATAAGATAGGAAGTTAAACCATATCCTTAAAATAACTTGAATATATAATATTAATATATGTTGGATTGGATTATATTATAATAGTTCATTTAATTATTATTATTTTTATCTTGACTTATATAAAAGTTATAATTATAAAAATAATGTGTCTTAAAGACATAGGTTGATATTAACCATATTATTATATATCATAATAATAATATATCGCGATTGATAAATTAAAATCTTAATAATTGTGATATTAACAAATTTTATAAATGATAACTTTATCACATAGTTAATTGATATATTTTGAAATAAAATATACTTTGAAATTATTTAAATCTTTATAAAAGTTTAATAAAACAATAAAATCAATTGAGATTTTATAATCTTTTTAAACTTATAAAATAACTAAAACTTATGAGAATTTTTTCTAATTAACTTTATATAGTAATCATGATAAAAAAAATTTAAATAATAATCATGGAAATTTAATAATAAAAGGTAATCATAAAAAATTAATGATAAAAAGTAAAAATTCAATATACAATTATTTTTATAAATTGAATAAATTGTCATTGTTTTTATAAATGGCAATTAATATAAAGATTCAATTGTCAAATTGTACCGACAGATTCAATGGTCAAATTGTTTATAAAATAAATGTATATTAAATATAAAATAAATAAATAAAACTGAATTTTTTTTTACCAATTCGCCAATTGGTTTGTTGAATGCATGAGAATATGCATGATATTAGTCATATCAATTGGCGAATTAATATATAAAACACATACTTTCGCCAAATCACATGTTGACCATGTATATAGAAAATAGATTATTTTGGTATTTTTGTTGAAAAGTATCTAACTAGGTTATTCTAAAATAAAAATCATGAAACTTGAATCGATGAGTCCACATTTTACTCTTTCTTACCACATTTTGATGTACACGGAGTTTCAATGTCGAAGGAATATTAGATTATTTAATTAGTTTTCAGTATCGATCACTGTACTTTTTCACTGACAGTGTAGCAGTGACCATTCACATCAATTAATATATTTATATTTTAGTAAAAACAATTTATGTGGTATAGGATATGAGATATGAGAGTGTTTAGTTGATACTTTTATCTTAGTAATGTTAATAATAATAATAATAAAAAAAAATTATCAAATTAAAATATATTTTAAAAACAAAAGCGTGCATATTATACCGTACTCGTGCGAATACATGGGTAATCATATGAGCATTCGTGTGAATTCATGGATAATTATACTTTTTGTACAATAAAATAAAATAAATATAATGTATGAATCAAAACAAGAAAAAATGAATTGTTTTTTAATTACTTATGTTGCTAATATTTTTATTTTGAAATTATTTATAATTTAACTAAAAATATATATTTTTAAATAATATATGGAAATTGAAATATAAATTATTGATGTAAAACGGTTTTGGTAAAACAATTTGGTTTTTATCATGTATTTCTTTTTAAAATAATAAATTGTTTTGCTAAAACAATTTTGTGTGAACGCACAGGTAACGCACCAGTACTGTATGAACGCACGGATAACCAGGTCAATGTGTATCTAATATTTTTATTCTAAAATCATTTTAAATTTCAAATACAGTAATTTTTAAGATAACATATAAATAATTAAAATATATATTATTTATGTCTTTTTAATTCATAATCCAAATTTTAATAAAGACAACATAAAACTTAATTCTTTTATAACATTTTTTAAAACATTTTTTTAAACAATAGAAGTTTTAAAAAGCTTATACAATTATTTTGCATTCTATTTTTTCCTTCTTTTTTTCCAATAATATTTTCAAATTTTCAAATTTATTTGAGTTCTCATGGCAATCTGGTGATATATTTGCGGTTCACATCAGAACTCATGCGGGCGCACGAGTATTCCGCTAACGAATGCACTGGTAACACACCAGTACTGTGTAAACTCACGGGTAATCTTACCAAATTCAGTGCGAACGTACATGTTTTTACTTTTTTGTACGTTTTAAAAAAATAAATGTAAAACTCATGTCAATTGTACTACTGACTTTAATTATTTTTATATATTTTAAACCATAATAACATTTATTTTCTACAAATTTTCAACTAAATCTAATTTTGGATATTTATTTATCTTATTTATTAAACTTTATAAACTCTTATATATATATATATATATATATATATATATATATATATATATATATATATATATATATATATATATATATATATATATATATATATATATATATATATATATATATATTAATGAAACTTTTTAAATATCAATAAATAAATAAATTTAGTATATATATTTTAAAAACAAATACGTGTAACACACAATTATCCGTGCGAACGCACGATAATAAATGGGTGTGCATACCACACCAGTACTCGTGCGATTGCACGGGTAACACACCAGTATCCGTGTGAACACACAGGTAACATATTAGTATTGTGTGAACACACGGGTAACCATTCCAAAATCAGTGTGAATGCACAAATTATTATATTTTTTTATATATTTGTATTTCTGAATTATATTTTTATTACTTTTTTAAATAATTATAATGTTGATTAAAATATATTTATATACAGAACAAAATATTAAAACCCATTTACTATCTCTTTTAAAAATAATAAACTATTATTATTAGAAAATAGTCTTTTTTCCATTTCTTTTTTCTTTTTCTTTTTATTATGTTACATTTCCATTTAATCATTTTTCTTAAGATATACATTTTTGAAGTCCCTATAAATATCTCAATTTTAATTTTTAGTCCATATAAAAAAGTCGAGTTTTATTCACTATAAAATTATTTTTGCACGCAGTTTTATTCATGTCTTTCTTTTAAAAATAATAAAATTTATAAAATTCTGTTTTTATTTTAAAAATGTATTTCTTTTAAATATTTATCTTTGATTAACAAATATTTTTATTTTTTACTATTTTTTATTTTTTATTTTTTTCTATTTTATTTGAATTTCATAATCTAACTAGTGACAATTCCGCGGTCCACACACAAGTACCCGTGCGAACGCACGAGTATCCCACTAGTTTTTCTATGAAAGCACATAAACACAACTTTTAGATCAACACATATTTGCATTAGTTTATTACTTAGTTCGCATCTAAGGATGATGCTAACTACTAAGATAAACTAATCAAGAAGCTACATAGAACTTTATAACATGGTCTCAGCATAATACCTATCTAAACTAACATCACATAATTAGAGACTCTAGGGTGTAAAAATAATACCGATGTTTTCAAAACTTTCCTAAGTCAAACCTAACATATCCTAAGCAAAATAAAGTAACTTATTTGGTGTCATGCCACAAATTAGAACGATTTTTTTAAATGGACAAAGTTTTAGGGATTTTTTAAAACAATCGAAAAAGTAAAGTAAATAACGACTCAACTAGTGCATATGACTCAATAAAAATGCAAACTGAAAGTAAAAAGCGATAAATTGAAAGCGGTAAAGTTCCTCCCCAACACTTAAACCAAACATTGTCCTCAATATTTTGATAAAATGTGGAAAAAGGATTTATAAAACCTGTATGAATGTCATTTCATGCTATCACGGTAAAATTCACTTTAATTTTTCCCTTGTTAACCTTGTCTTCGCTTGTCACTTCTACTCTGGTGTCTTACACTAAGAAATATTTGAATTTGGTGAAACTTCACTTTATCGAAGCCGCTCATCATACAACTTGTTTCCGAAGGATGTATCCGCAAAAATATTAGAAAAATATTGTGAGGTGTGTGCATGTTGAACCTGATTATGCGAAGAATAAGGAGGAGGTGAGTTACGAATGGGAGAGACATGTTCTCTCATATCATAATCATCATTGGTGTTACCACCATCATCGTCATTCGCAAGAATGTCTATGGTCACCAGGTCATCTCAAGGGATGTCCATCTAGAGATTTTTCGCCTAAATGTAGCTAAGACATGACAAGCGATACAAGTCTTTATTTTCTGCAAACACAAACAATAAAAGGAAAATATTAAACTAAAAGCTCGTGGGTTGTCTCCCACTTAGGGATTTGTTTAACGTCAATAACTTGATGACTAGTAATATTTGGTTTCTATGGCCACTTATCAAGCCATCGCACATATCCCTCGCTTTTTCTTTTCTTCCTTTTGTGGGGTGGTTCATTCTTTTGAACTTGTGCTGGTGCTTCTGGATCTATCCTAAGTATTAGATTTTCAAGTCTGGGCTTAGATTTTTCATCCACCACTTCAAATATTAACCTTACCCTCTTAACAGTTATGATATCCTTAGTTTCATGGTTCTCTATTTTTCTCTTTTTATGTTGGATCTTGAACAAGGGTACATTGTTGCAGATATTTTCCAATACATCCATATTTGTTTTGGATTGGGAGTCTACAAACCTATACAGGAAATGAATCGGTGGGGGTATATGGATGAGGAATAGCATTAGATGTTTTCTTCTCTACCTATTCGACGACCTCCTTTTTGGGTGGTGTCGGTCGATTTTTCTCAATCTCTACTCTTTTCTCATCATAACTCTCCTCGACCTTATTGTCACTTTCCTCAACCTCATTATCACTTTCCTTAGGATTTTTCAATTTCTTTTTCACTATTGGTTACTACAACATCGACATGTTTCTCAAGGGAGGGTCCTATAGGTGTCTATGAAAGCAGAGATATTTTAGTTTCCAATGCCTCAGTTTGAGTCGTGATAGACTCGACCAAAATGTTAATCCACCTAAAGGTTTCATAAGTTTGAAGGTGTTTTTTTATAAACTCTTCATTTTGGATAGTTTGTGTCTCCACAAAGCGCTCCATCATAGATTCTAGCCTTAGAATTAGTTGTCATTTCAATGAAATCCTCCATTAATCTTTCGAGGTTGGAATTATGAGATTCTAGTGGTTCCTCAAAATATTGGGTGTGGTAATTTGGGTGAGAATGAGGTAGTGTCACATTGAAATCCTCCATTAGCATTTCTTGCGACTCCTCAAAATGTTGGGTATGGTACAGTTCCTCCAAGTATTGGGAGTGGTAATCGTAGAGGTAATTTGGATACGGTTCCTCAAGATACTGTGAGTGGTAATCATAGAGAAAGTTTGGGTGATACATAATTATTATTATTTATTTTTTATTTATTTTTTTCTAAACGAGAGTGCCTTAGTCTATACAGTGCAACAACAGAATAACAATATTGACTGTTGGTCCCCGACAACGGCGCCAAAAACTTGATGCCTCTGCAAGTGCACTGAAATATCAAATTAATATAAAAGATTGTCGAACCCACAAAGACCAATATCAACTATTGTAATCTCTTGTTGCGGTGCAAAGCTAAGGCTATGATTAAAAGGAAATGAATGGGAATTAAAGGACTAACTTCTAAAGGTTCAAAAGTAATACTAAAACAAGCCCGAAATATGATTTTTGCACGTCTAAGGGACTTGTAGAACACATGTACTAATTATGACTATATGCATATTCCGTAGAATATAACGACTTAAAGGTTCTGCCTCACACTCTCGCGATCTTAACTAAAGCAATATCTCTTAATCCCAAGATTTTTCTCTCGCTCGTCTGGTAACTAAGAATTACTCTTTGAAAGCAAATAGTATCCCAATCAACATCTAAAGTGCTCTCGTTGTATTTAGATATGATGCCTAATTTCTACTATTTGGTTCACTCCTCACGCTTTCACATATCTTAGCTTAAACCTTTATATGCTTCTCAATCTCATGATAAAGCAATGTTAAATAACCTCTCACTCGTGTGACAACGCTACTTAAATTACGCTTAGAAGTTAAAATCAAAATGACATACAATCACATTTTCGTACCTATTATTTATACGGAGTCCCGCCGGTAACGACGGTTCTCATACGACGGTATCTAACGGTTTAGCCTAACATTATTACTCCCAAGTCTAACATAATTAAACATACATTGCCTAAAACTATCATGTTGAAGCAATTTAATTACACTTATACTAAAAATGCAGTAAAGTAATAAAAATTTGTAATACGGTAAAGTAGATCGAACTGAACTGGAAAATAAATAAAACGATAGGATTGTATTGATTCTTCAGTAATATAGCAGTACAAGGAAAATATAAATACAAAGTTGCAGCAATTCCTTAGTGTGAGTAATTGCTGCTCTAAAACATAAAATATTTGCTTAATTCTAAAACATGATTCGGCAGTGCTTCCGCGCAATTTCCGGATACAAATGTAGACCTCCGAGGGTCTATTTATAGAGAAATTTTGGCTCCAAGAAGTTGGGATTCAAATTTGAACTTCAAAATTGCAAAAATTCCCAATTGCTGGTGTAAAACAGTTCCCACTACCAATGGCGATCGCCATTAGGCATACGGTGATCACCATTGGTTTAAGAACAAGATTTCCCTTCATATGAGGAAATGGTGATATTTGTAACACCCTTTTACCCCACAATATAATAATATGAAATTATTAAATAAAATCAGAGTTCTCAACATAAGGGTATCACATTTCATCAAAACATCAATAAAACTCATCTTTGCGTCATGTTCCATAACACGGGTTACAACATGCATCATGAATGAAGCAACTTTTATGTGCAGCGGATCATAAATTCAACAACTCAATTACTCAAATATAAAAATTCGAGTTTTAATTCCAAAACATCTTTAACTCAAAATAAAACAAAACAAAAACCAACAATTCTCAAGCGTTCCTGATGTTACACGACACAAAACAAGACATCATCCTAGACTCTATAAACGACAAAAGGACACATACTTCAAGCTACGTCCAAGCACCAAGTTATTCTTGAGTATCTGCAAGATGGCATAATAGACCATCACCAAAGGCAGACAGGGTGAGTAAATTTCACAATCAATATAAATAATATAAAGAAGGAATTATAAGACAACATGCATCAATATATCAATCATCTCAAGTCTCACCCATGTACAACAAATTCAATCACATCACCACATAAAATACAAATGCAAATCATGTTATGCCACCAAGAATGAAATGCAATCCTCATAATATGCATGTGGTACCGAAACATCATCATGGATGGACAATGGGCCATCAACCCTCCATAAGGGAGCACAACATAAACAACATATCACTTCAATCCACACGATGTGATTGAAGCTACCAACAGATCGAAGCCCCAACATAATTATGCCATGAATACAAGATGTAATACAATCATATATCATCAAAGCAAAACAACTATTGCATCCACATTCATCATCATTCATCTAATACTTTACATACTCATATCATCAATACTTCATGTCATCATAATACAAGATAATCATCTAAGCATCATTTCATCACGAATTCCTACTCATTTAGCATATCACATCATAACAATCGCTCGCTAAGCGAGGCGACAATTTTTGGCAAAAAAACCTGCGATTTCGAAACGACTCAATTGCAGCAAAATTCATCCAAAATCATTATTAATCAGCATATAAACACATAATTCATTCCTATAACCTATTATCGTCATATATTCATCAACTACAATATCTAACAACAACAAATTCATCAAACTCTTCTAATAATACTCTTTTACCCTAAGTTTCCCTCAAAATCCCCTTTCTCATAAGGCCTACATCTACATTTTAGATATTGAATATAAAATTACTCCCCATACCTTAGTCAATTGAACTATTTCAATTGATCCTTGAAGAATCTTCATCATAGCCTCCTTGTTCTTCAGAGCAACTTCTACCAATATCCCAAAATACGCGTTCTGAGAAAACTATCCCAATTCCCTTCTCTTAACCTTCCCCAAAAAACAAAAATACCCTCAAGACCTTCTACTTCTTTTATTTTATTTTAATAATAACATTTAAATAATAATCATAATTATTCTAATATCAATATTTAAATAAAATCATTTTATTCAGCACAACACAACAAAATACCACACAATACCACATATTCATAAATAATTAAATTATGAAATCGGGGTGTTACAACTCTCCCCCGCTTTAATAATCTCTGTCCTTGAAAATGTACCTGAAACAAATAGAGTTGGATACGACTTCTTCATCTGATTTTCACGTTCCCAAGTCCAACTTTCACATGCTGGTCCACCTCACAATACCTTTACCAAGGCAATCTATTTTCCTCGTAATTGTTTCATTTCTCGGCCATCTATCCGCAATGGTAATTTCATCAACAATCAAATTATCTCATACATGCATGTCATCCATCTAAATCACATGCGATGGATCGCACACATACTTCCTCAATTGTGACACATGAAACACATCATGCAAATTTGAAGCGACGGTGGTTAGCAATCTGATATGCTACCATTCTGATCCTTTACGAAATCTGATTCGGACCAACAAAATGCGAAGTGAACTTTCTAGACTTCAAAGCTCGTCTGACACCAGTCACTGAAGTAACTCTTAAGAACACATGGTCTCCCTCTTGGAACTCAAGAGCTTTCCTCCTCTTATCATGATAACTATTTTGTCGACTGTGAGAAGCCTTCATTCTTTTTTGTATCATCTTAATCTTCTCAGTCGTTTCCAGCACAATCTCAGGTCTAAGCACTGCACTCTTGCTTGATTCATACCAACACAATGGAGTATGACATTGTCTACCATACGATGTCTCATACGGTGCCATTCCAATACTAGCATGATAACTATTATTGTAGGTGAACTCAATCAATTACAAATGACTATCCCAAGATCCTCCTTGATCTAGCACACAAGCTCTTAGTAAATCCTCTAAAGATTGGATAGTCCTATTTGTCTGACCATCTGTCTGTGGATGATAAGCAGAGCTTATCCTCAACTTAGTAGCCAAGGCCTCTTGAAAGCTCTTCCAAAACCTTTACGTAAACTGCAGATCTCTACCCGATATGATACTTGACGGTATCCCATGCAACTTCACAATCTCTTTGATATATATCTCAGCTAGCTTCTGCATAGAATGATTAATCTTCATCGGTAAGAAATGGGCCGAGTTAGTCAATCTATCCACAATCACCCAAATCAAATCATTTCCCTTAGCAGTCTTCGGCAAACCCGATACAAAATCCATGGAAATGCTATCCCACTTCCATTCTGGAATATTCAATGGCTGCATCATACCTAACGATTTCTGATGTTCAATCTTTGACTTTTGGTAAGTCAAGCATGTATACACAAATTCCACAACGTCCTTCTTCATACCTGACCACCAAAACAATTTTTGCAAATCATGGTACATCTTCGTAGAACCAGGATGGATACTCAACCTACTTCGATGTCCTTCTTCTAAAATACTCTTCTTAATTTCTGGAACATCAGGAATACACATTATATCTCGGAATCTCATCACACAATTCTCATCAACTCGAAATTCACCTCTGTTACCTTGGTTAATCAAATTCAACTGATCAACCAACTTCAAATCAGATTATTGTCCTTCTCTAATCCTTTCCACAATTTCACTGGTCAACTTCAGCATTCCCAACTTCACACTCTCGGAAGTAGTCTCACACAACAAACTCATGTCTCTAAACTGTTCAATCATTTATAGATCTTTCACCATAAGCATCGACATATGCAATGTCTTCCTACTCGGAGCATCTGCAACCACATTTTCCTTACCAGGATGATAATTCAAATCAAAATCAAAATCTTTCAACAATTCCAGCCACCTTCTCTGCCTGATATTCAGTTCCTTCTCATCAAACTGATACTTCAAACTCTTATGATCACTGAACACTTCAAATTTCGAACCAAAGAGATAATGTCTCCATATCTTCAACACAAACACCACAGCTACCAACTCTAAATCATGCGTAGGATAATTCCTTTCATGAACTCTCAATTGCCTAAAAGCATAAGCAAACACTTGACCATTATGCATCAAAACTCCTTCAAGTCCCATCTTCGACGCATCACAATACACTACAAATAACTCATTCAGATTAGGAAAAATCAACACTGGAGCAGTTGTCAACTTCTTCTTCAACTCTACTAAACTCTTTTCACACGCAACATCTCACACATAAGCTTGACTCTTTCGAGTCAACTGAGTCAAAGGTAGCGCCAACTTTGAAAAGTTCTCAATAAATTTCCAATAATAACCTGCTAAACCTAGAAAACTTCTAATATCAGTAGCAGATTTAGAAGTCTCCCACTGTAACACTTCATCAATCTTAGATGGATCCACAATAATTCCACTACTGGAAATTACATGGCAATGGAAACTCACTTCTTGTAACCATAACTCACTGTCACACCCCAAATTTTACCCCTAACTGTTCGCATCATACATTCATTATATTTAAAAGAAAGATTCCAATATTCATTTTTCTGTTACTTTCAACTTATTTTCAAGTTTTATTTATAAACTTAATTCTAATTTCTTTTCACTTTCAAGTTTCTATTTTTAATTTAATTTCTATTTCCCATTTCTAATTTTCTAATTCATTTTCAAATTTTTTATTTCTAAACTTAATTTTATTTCCATTCATTTTCAAGTTCTCATTTCTAGATTTTTTTTTTAATTTCTATTTTCAAGTTTCAAGTTTTTAAATTTTTATCTCAATTTCCTACTTCTAATTTTTTATTCATTTTCAAAACTATTTCTATTTTTAATTTCAATTTCCAATTCCATTTCAAGTTTCATTTTCCATATAAAATACAATCATAAATCATAACAAGAAACTCTAATTTTGTTTCAAAAAACTTTTCATTTGATTTCTTTCCAAGTTCTTGTAATAATCCAAATTTCAATTCAAATACTTCACTCCAAATCATATCCTTCACATTAATGTCTACTTTTAAGTTCAAAACTTAATTAATTCAAACATGTTTATTTTCATTCATATTCATATACATGTTCTTTCATTACATTCAAGAATCCATATATATTCTTCATGCCAAGAAACTCCATGCCTCAAGACTAGCCATATCAACTTCAATCCATGATTTCCCTACAAATATTCAAGCCAAATTTAGAATTCAATCATCACATAATTACATAATCCAAGCATCAATCCTAAATCTTAGATACATAATCATGGACACCAAATTTTTGTTAATTTCATTCAAACATCATAATCACATTCATGTTACATAAGAGCTCATATATAATCATATTACTCATAACTAAACTTTAAACTCCATCAAGTTTCATTCAAACATAATCATATTTTATTTCATTTTATTTATTTATGCATACCACACATAATCACAAAACATTTTACCACATAATGTTAAGGTCACATAGAGAAAAACAAAAATTTCACAATAAAGTCCGACAACATATAAAGTAACCGCAGGACCATTTTATACTTCACAAACAAACAAAAACCTGCCGTCAAAACAAACAATAGCCCCCTTACAACAGGTCTGCATTTTTTAGACTGCTCTCACCCATCACTTTCAAAAATTCAGAATCCCCCCCCCAATACTTAGTCAACAAGTTTTCATAAAATTCAAACCTAAAACCCTAATCTTAAGTTCTATATATAAAGGGATTGTTTTATCAGTTGAGGGGAGGACCTAGCCGCATACATCAACCTAAAAAACCCTAAACTCACCCAATCAAGAACAACCCCAAGAGAATCACAAAAATATTTTTTCAAACCAACTGACAAAACCATAAAAAACCGAACAAGAGCAACCACCATACATCAGATGCAACCCTGCATTTTTATTCAAAACACCATAGCAAGAAAACCTAGGGGCAATGCCATATGATTCAATTCTCTCAATCTTTCTCTATTTCTCTATCTCTCTCTATTCACATAATCATTTTCATCTTTCCCAAACACACTGTTTTTCACCCCTCCATTTCTGGTTTTTTCCAACATTTGGCATCAAGAGCTCCGGTTATTGATCCTAATCCGCTGCAATAATGGCTACTGTTTCTAATGATCGAATTCCCACCAATCTCCCAATTCTTGATTCGAAAAACTACGACAAATGGACAAAGCAAATGAAGGTTTTGTTCGGCTATCAAGACGTTCTTGCGGTGATCAAAGAAGGTGTTACGTCGCTCGTCGAAGGAGCTACGGATGCTCAAAAGGCTACGTTCAAAGAAGAGAAGAAGAAGGATTACAAAGCGCTGTTCTTGATCCATTCTTGTGTCGATGGTGACAATTTTGAAAAAGTAGGTGATTGCGATTCCGCAAAGCAAGCGTGGGAGATTCTTGAGAAGGCTTATGCAGGGGCTGCCAAAGCCAAAGTGGTGAGGTTACAAACTCACAAGCGACAGTTCGAGTTAATGCAAATGGAGGACAAGGAGTCGATAAACGATTATGTGACGCATATTACGCGTGTGGTGAATCAAATCAAGTCGTGCGGGGAAACTACGGTAGAACAGAATGTTGTGTCGAAGATCTTCCGTTCTTTAACGCCAAGATTCGACAACATTGTCGTTGCGCTTGAAGAATCGAAGGATTTATCGTTGTTGTCGAAGGAGGAGCTTCAAAGCTCACTAGAAGCTCATGAACAACGAATGGATGAGAGGGGAAGCGATAAAGCGAAGTCGAAAATAGCGTTGCAAGCGCGACTTCGTGAGAAGAGTAAACGATCGGAGAGGAAAGGGCATCCGAGAGGGAAGTTCAATTTCCAGAATTTTGGTGGTAGAGACTCACAAAATTCAAAGGGGCAAAAAGGTGAGGGAAGCTCCAAGGAGGGTGATCAAGGAACCCACAAGCCATTCGACAAAAGTAACGTGAAGTGTTACAATTGTCAAAAGCTTGGGCATTTCGCAAAGTATTGCCACGCAAAACGAAGAGAAAATCGCGCGGATGAGGCGAAGGTTGCTAGGGAAGAAGCGAATGATGATAATACGCTTCTTGTGATGATCACGGAAGAGAATTATGGCATGAGAGAAGGGCTGGACAGCAGTGGCAGCAGTGCAGACAATTCTACAGAAACGCATTCGGAGAAAAACGCAATGGTAACGGTTCGAGATGGAATTCAAAGTAGCGATGAGTGGTACTTGGATTCTGGTTGTTCGACTCATATGATGGGAAGAAAGGATTGGTTTGTCAAGATCAATCAAGCCACGGAGAATAAGGTGAGATTTGCCGATGATACGACGTTATCCGCCGATGGCGTTGGAGATGTCTTGATCGTGAAGAAAGATGGTGGTCGTTCATTAATCAAGGATGTGCTGTACATTCCAGGAATCAAATGTAATCTCTTGAGCATTGGCCAACTACTCGAGAAAGATTACATTATTCGCATGGAAAACAAGGTATTGCGCGTTTTGGACCGAAAGGGAGTTTTGGTACTTAAAGCACCGATGGCTGCAAATCGAACTTTCAAGATAGCATTGAATGTAATGGAGCATCGATGTTTAGCTACAGCGGCAAGTCGTGAGGAGTGGTTATGGCATTACCGTCTTGGTCATCTCAATTTTCGAGACCTCGACGTGTTGCATAGACATGGTATGGTGACCGGGCTGCCAAGAATCGTGGTTCCAGCTGAGTTGTGTGTTGAATGTGTTCAAGGGAAGCAACACAAGAGTGTTTTCAGCAAGGATATAGGTCATAGGACCAAGCATCTTCTTGAGGTGGTGTATTCGGACGTGTGTGGACCGATGCAAGTCAATTCGTATGGAGGTAACCGATACTTTGTCACGTTTATTGATGACTTCAGTAGGAAGCTGTGGATTTATCTAATCAAGAGGAAGGATGAGGTGTTTGATATGTTCAAACGATTTAAATCCATGGTTGAGCGACAAAGTAGTCACAAACTCAAAATTCTCAAAACCGATGGAGGAGGAGAATTTACTTCGAGGGAATTTGGGAGTTATTGTGACGATGAGGGTATTGTGCGTGAGGTTGTACCACCCTATACGCCTCAGCAAAATGGTGTTGCCGAGAGAAAAAATCGGACGATTATGAACATGGTTCGTAGCATGTTGAAAGCGAAAAATCTTCCGAAAGAGTTGTGGGGAGAAGTTGTTTCTACAGCTGCCTATTTGATAAACAGGTGTCCTACAAAGAAGCTGGACAAGGTTACTCCAGAAGAGGTATGGTGTGGACACAAGCCAAGTTTGAGTCACTTGCGTGTTTTCGATTCAGTAGCGTTTCGACATATTCCGGGTCAGATTCGAAAGAAATTAGATGACAAGGGTGAAATGATGTTGTTGGTTGGTTATCATCCTACCGGAGGCTACAAGCTATTTGATATGAGTAACAAGAAGATTGTGATAAGTCGAGATGTGATCGTGGACGAGTTTCGGCAGTTTGACAGCAGAAAATCTGCCATATCAGTTCAGGAAATTGATTTGCCGCAAGATGAAATCGATTTCCTGCAGGAAGATCAGCATTCTGGAGCTGCTGCTGGAATTGGTTATGGTGAAGCTGAAATCGATTTCATGCAGGAAAATTTGAATTCTCAGCCTGCTGAAGGTGCTGTACAACAACCTTTTGTAACCGAAACAGGTGAATCAAGTAGACGACCAACAAGGCAAAGAGGATTGCCTCAGAGACTCCGGGATTGTGAATTATTCCGAGATAGCGAGATCAACAATGAGGGTGATCTTATTCACTTCGCTCTAATGGCCGAATCCGAACCGGTGAATACGGAGGAGGCATTAAGCGATCCAAAGTGGATGTGTGCGATGAAAGAAGAATTGAATTCGATTGAGAAGAATAGTACTTGGATGTTGGTAGATTTACAGAAAGGTAAAAAGGCGATAGGTGTGAAGTGGGTCTACAAAGTGAAAGCGAATCCGAAAGGCGAGATAATCAAGCATAAAGCTCGATTAGTAGCAAAGGGATTTTTGCAAAAGGAATGGATAGACTTCGATGAAGTGTTTGCTCCAGTTGCAAGGCATGAAACCATTCGGTTAGTTGTTGCGATGGCAAATAACAACAACTGGCCGTTGTATCAAATGGACGTCAAATCTGCGTTTTTGAATGGTCCACTTGATGAGGAGGTATATGTGAGACAGCCACCTGGTTTTGTGATCAAAAATCAAGAGGCAAAGGTCTATAAGTTGAGGAAGGCACTCTATGGTTTGAAACAAGCTCCAAGAGCTTGGAACAAACGCATAGATGGATTTCTTAGCGATGTTGGTTTCAAGAAATGCGTATCCGAACATGGAGTTTATGTGAAACCGGATGCAAGTGAGGGAGTAATAATTCTTTGTCTTTATGTGGACGATTTGTTGATTACCGGCAACTGTGAAAAGAACATTTCAAAGTTCAAAGGAGAGCTTATGAAGGAATTTGAAATGAGTGATCTTGGTATCATGAAATATTTCTTAGGCATAGAGTTCCAAAGGACAAAATTGGGACTGCTCATGCACCAAAGAAGGTATGCCATGGAAATTCTGAAGAGGTGTGATATGGAGCATTGCAATGCTGCCACAACACCAGCCGAGACACGATTACAGTTGTCCAAGAGTGAAGAAGAACAAGATGTGGATCCTACTCAATACCGGAGATTGATAGGATCATTGCGTTACTTGTGCAATACGCGGCCAGATTTGGCGTTTAGTGTCGGTATTGCGAGTAGATTCATGGAGAGGCCGAAGGTATCACACTTGGCAGCAGTTAAGAGGATCCTTAGATATGTGAAAGGTACTCTTGGCTGTGGAATTTTGTTTCCGGCAAGCGACATGGGCAGAAGTTGTGAGTTACTCGGATACACCGATTCCAATTGGTGCGGAGATAAGGATGATCGAAAGTCTACGGCGGGGTATCTCTTTATGTTCGGTAACCAATCTCTTGGTGTTCTAAAAAGGAACCGGTTGTAGCCCTCTCTTCTTGCGAGGCTGAGTATATAGCAGCGTCGATGTGTGCATGCCAAGCTGTGTGGCTGGTGAATCTATGTAAGGAGCTGGACAGCAGTAGAAATGGGGTTGTTTTGCTACTTGTGGACAACATTTCAGCGATAAACCTTGCTAAGAATCCCATAGCTCATGGGAGGAGCAAGCATATTGAAATGCGATTCCACTATTTGAGAGAATTGGTGAGCTTCGGACAGTTGCATTTAGGGTACTGCAGAAGCGAAGAACAAGTCGCAGACTTGTTAACGAAAGGCGTGACAAGTGATGTGTTCAAGAGACTTGTGAAGAAGTTGAGCATGATGAGTGTGGAGCATTTGAATTAAGGTGGTGTATTGGAAGTCCTTAATAATTCAAATGCTTGATAGAGCAAGTGAAAAGCAGAGAAATACGAAAAAGGCAGTTTTTGAATAAAACTTCCACCAGTGGAAGTATAGTAGAAAAAGTGTCCAAAATAGTTTAACTGCAGAATTTAGTTTCTTACAATTCTTGGGCCTGTTTGTGGTTCCAATTTGTACCCTATAAATAGACATTGTATGTCATAGTTGAATAGTTAATGCCATATGATTCAATTCTCTCAATCTTTCTCTATTTCTCTATCTCTCTCTATTCACATAATCATTTTCATCTTTCCCAAACACACTGTTTTTCACCCCTCCATTTCTGGTTTTTTCCAACATTTGGCATCAAGAGCTCCGGTTATTGATCCTAATCCGCTGCAATAATGGCTACTGTTTCTAATGATCGAATTCCCACCAATCTCCCAATTCTTGATTCGAAAAACTACGACAAATGGACAAAGCAAATGAAGGTTTTGTTAGGCTATCAAGACGTTCTTGTGGTGATCAAAGAAGGTGTTACGTCGCTCGTCGAAGGAGCTAAGGATGCTCAAAAGGCTACGTTCAAAGAAGAGAAGAAGAAAACTTAGCCACAAAAAGTTCAAATCGAATCACCAAATAACCCTAGCCGCATACATACAACCTAGCCTCAAAAAAGTTCAAATCAGACCACAAAAGAAACATTTTCAGAACCAACTGAAAACCCATCTAAAGAAACCAACCGCACAAAAAGAAAAACCAAAGAAAAACAACATCAGCAGCCACAAAAGTTCATATCAGAAAAAATTTCAAAAAAGAAATCCATAAAACAACAGCAAGAAAGAAGTTCAGAAAAAAAAAGGCTTGAACAAAAATTTGAAACAAAGAATTCACCTCAGTTCTTCTCTGCACAAACTCTCAGCTTCATTTTTTGCAAACACTCCCAACAACCTTCACAAATTCACTGCTACCATCACCGACCCATCTCCAAACTCGCATGAACTTGTAGCTGACACCGCCGTGTTCGTTGTTAATCACCATATCAACTTTGTCATTGCATAACAACTCTCCAACACAATAGAGCTCAATAGAACACTCCTTTGCCATCAAAGCTTACTCCTTAGAAACTCTATGTTTCAACTCCAACATCACCTTCGAACCAATCTTCTTACATCTTTCAACCGACCTACACATACATTGCATACAACCACTATCTCCGGTCTAACACCCTCGTAACAAATCACAAATCTACTTTTATTTCCTCCATCGCCCAAATTGTTGTTCCTTTACCTACATACAATATCAACCAACCATACAACACCAAACAGAAGGATAAGAAAATACAGGAAGAATTAAAGAGGTTGAAACACAGAAGGAATACAGGGTAAAACGAAGTTACCTGAGTTCCATTGGAGGCCCGCTCAGAAAGAGTCTTCAAGAGGTATTTTTTTAATCTCCATTTATCTTCAAATTTGAACCACTTTGCTCTAAATTTATCCGTTGTGTGCCCTCTGATTCGTTTTTGCCCTTACGTTGTTTGTTGATTTCTGTGGATTTTTACATTAGGGTTTAAATTTGGGATTTGGTTTGATTTGAAGGTTTGTTTAGGTTTTCGCGAAATCTAGGTTTGGGTTTAGATTCAAAGCGAAATTTTGAGAGGGGTTAGTGTTTGATTTTTGAGGTTTGGGTTTATGTTCAACGGAGAAGAAGCTAGATGCCACTGTGTGCCGCCGCTCTTTCGGATGTTGTTTCGATCGGAGGAGAGGATGAGCGATTGAAAGCGAGTGATCGTGAGAGAGGATGAGCGATTTGGGAGATACGGACGAGTGAGAGAGAGACCGCGAGAGGAGGCTGCGAGAGAGAGGTATGAACATTGAGAGAAATGAGCAATCTGAGAGGAAGATTATTTTCCAAGTTTGGAAAGAAAGCGCAACATTGTGTGTGTTTTAGGGTTTCTTTTCCCCTTTCATTCATAAAACTAAATCGGGTCAGAACCGACCCATCAAACCCAAAAAACCGGTCCGTCCCGGACGGGCTTCTCTTCACCCCTGCATGAGCTTCTTTTGGGCTTGGGTCTGTCTCAAGGCACACCCTTATTTTACTGGTTTTATTAACCTTTTTTTTCTTCTTAAGTTTTATTTTATTTTATTTTATTTTATTTTATTTATAGATTTTATTTCTTTTCCCTATTATCTTATTGCTTTATTTTTTTTGTTTTATTTTTTTGTTAGATATTCCAAAAATAAAAATAAAAATAAACAAAAACTTTTTATATTAATTAATTATTTTAAATAATAATTTAATTTAATTAATTGATTTATTAATTAATTTTATTAAATAATTCTATTTAATTTAGTTAGTAATGTTGTTGTCTTTTGATCGATTTTATTTATAGGGTGTATGCTTATGTCTTTGCACATTATTTAGTTGTATTAATTATAATGTATGACTAGTATAAACGTGAATCTCATTCTCGTTTTTCGACTGTAATTTGTTAATCAAGACGTGAACAATATCTCAAAAATAATAAATAAAAATCATTTCAATATTATTTAAGTTTCTTGGTCCAACGCCAAGTAAACACATTTAAATTCATACGCCTACATTTCGCACACATGTAAGTCGGTCACCTATATGATCGCCATCTGCACGTTTAAACACATCATGATTAATTAACGGAGGAAATGAATTCAGGAATCTAGCATTCCTTGGGTTCTTTAATGAACCACTCTTGAGGCTAGCCTTCGAGTTGTGTTTCATTTACTCCTTCGTTTCTAAAATTACAAACCCTAAGTCATCAAAACAAACGCAATCCTTAATTCACATATTAAATAACGGAGGAACTGAATTTTGGAGTCTAGCACTCCATATAGTTCTTGAGTAAATTACTCTTGAGGATAGCCTTCGAGTTGTGGTTTATTCGCCCTCTCATTCCTAAAATACCTAAATTTTTCAATTAATTATGCGAAAGAACTGAACTCAGGAATCTAGCATTCCTCAGGTTCTTAAATGCAATCACACATGGGCTAGCCCCATGCGTTGTGGTCCATTCGCCCTTTCGTATTCAAAACACTTAAACCAAATCAAACTTCTTCGAAGATGAGACATGATTCATCTCCATAGGAAAGTTATTTCTTCTATTCCCACAAACATAAATCAAATTCTATCAAACAATTTCTCTCAAGGAAGAATGTGGAAATCACTTGTTGATCATGTATCCAAGTTCGAAGCTTCTTTCGTTTTCTATTTCCTCCTTTAACTGTTTGTGGAATAAGTGAGATATCTCCCTTAAAGATGACGACTTGTCTCTTTCTTCAAAATGTAACTTAAAATCTACCAACAAATACAAATCATTTTCATAATTAATTAACGAAGAACTGAACTCAGGAATCTAGCACTCCTCGGGTTCTTGAATGAAATCACTTTTGGGCTAGCCCCACGCGTTGTGGTCCATTCACTTTTTCCTTTTAAAACACCTCAAGTAAGATCAAATATCTTTCTCTGAACGAACATTGTTTAAATATTTCTATCTTGCAAACAAGCTAACATTTCAGCCTCCACCGCGAGTAAAAGCCAATGCTTAGCAGTTAGAAAGCGTTTCAAACAATTGTTCATAAAAAACACGAATCGTAGTTGCACGAACTACGAAGCTTTGACTTTTCCATTGCACAATGGAATACGTAGGCACAGGGATTTTAATCTTTCGCGAGCACAAAAATAAAAAATTTAATCTTTTCTCCGTCATAATAACAATAATAATAATAATATCTATTAGAACGAACATTTTAACAAACCATTTAGAAGAAAAAGAAATAAAATTAACACTTAATTGGATAGTTAGACTAAGAGGTTCCCGTTGAGTACAACGGACGTGAGGGGTGCTAATATCTTCCCCTTCCGTAACCGACTCCCGAACTTAGAATTTAGTTTAGTTGACTATTTCTTATCCTATTTTAGGTTGTATCTATATCTCCCTTTTCTCTCATAGAATAAATAGAATTAGGTGGCGACTATGTTGTTTTTTCCGCGTCCCATCGCGAGGATTGTATTTTACGAGGTACGACAGCTTGGCGACTCTGCTGGGGATATCAATACCTTGTTCTAGAGAGAGTCGAGCCTAACTTAGGATAGCTTTTTGCATTTATTTGTTTGATCTTGTCTTTTTGTCTTCTCTATGTTTGTTATTTATGTTTGTTTATTTGTTATTTTATCGCTTTCTCTTATTGCTCATTATTTGTGGGGTCTTGGGGACTACTTCACGAGTAAAAGATGAGTTATGGAAAAAGAAGAGGGAACACCTAGGTTATAATTGGTAGTTATTAGTGTTAGTCTTCAAGAACTCGCTTCTCGAGGGCCTAACATGAAAGCTCCCCCAGATAGTTAGACTTTTCGTAGATCTTGTCGCAACGCAGCTAGCCTGTCGCGTGACCTGATTCATGAAAGGGTTGTGACTCTAGACCCCCTAGAACCAATTTCAATATTGGTAGTTGTGTAATTTTAGTCTCCAAGGGCTCGCCTCTTGAGGGCCTATCATGAGAACTCCACTCAGGGTAGACCTTATCATTATTATCGTCAAAATGCAGCTAGCCTGCAGCGGGGCGTTAGTACGATAAATGTCTGTGACCTTGAGTTTCCTTAAACCACCATTGTAGAAACCATCATGTGAATGGTATTTATGGGTAGAATAATGTAGAACCAATCCCTTACAGCCTACCTATTAAGAAGGTTTCAGATTTACTTGTGACACCTTGCATCCTTGCATCCTTGCATCTTTGCATCCCAGCATCATAAGCATCACATTTTAACAAGGTCTTCAAGGAACAAAGAGACGTCTATTGCAAACATCACAAGTTTAACCATAGACAAACTTTAGCTTGTAATCCCTTTTGTAAAAAGTTTTTCTATTCGGATGTTTGCAATTGTTTTTTGAGTTCCTTGAAACCATCCTTGCATTGCATCCATTTGCATACCATTGCATCTGCATTGCATATCATGTGCCATTCCAAAACTAAACTCATTTTTTATCCGTGGTCTTGGGTAAGCAATTTCATTCCCGACACGTGTCCAGAACTAAGAACCATGTCTCAAGGAACAGTTGATGAACTGAGAAGAGGTCAATAATTGTTGAAAAAGGAGATTAATTCCTTGAAGAAACAGATGGAATGGGTCTTGGAAACTTTGCAAGCTCTGTTGAAGAAGGAAGGTCGCCCTGTGCCCATTGCCGCAGTAGAGGGAGCTAATGTCCTACCTCCATTTGATGCTGCCTCGAGTCAAGAGTATTTCTCTGTGGCAACTCCTCATCTGCCAGCCCATGGCCCTCCCCCACTAAGTTAGAGTCAACCAGGGTCTGCATATCTGAGGCCATTTCCCCCATATGGTCGGTATCCTCATGTCTGTCATCAACAACAGATGCCACTACAATAGCCATACCAACGACAACACACTCCTCAACGACGACACCGATACACCTAGAAGCCAAAGAGGTAGTTCAATCCTTTGCCAATGCCATACAGTATCATACTGCCACATCTGATTGATAATGGATTGTTAAAGCCGAAGGAGTTGAATCAAGTGACCTCTCCATACCCATCAAGATTTAATCCTCATGCCCAATGTGGTTTCCATGCTAATGCTCCAGGGCACTCGACTGAAGATTGCAAACAACTCTAGAGAAAGGTTCAGGATCTGATTAAGTCCAAGTCCATCGCATTTACGCCTAAAGGCTTTCATATACACATCAATCCTTCGTCTGGTCGGGCAGATCCAACAGTCTACGCCATGGAAGAAATTGTGTGGAGAGGATTGGTGCACCGACCTCAATAAGCATGACAACCTCTAACCTTGAAGAAGGAAGTTCAACTCCCTAAAGCTAGCAATCTTCTTCTTATTTCAACATTGTTGTATTTTTCTTTGCATAATTGATTTTGCATTTGCTGGTAAGCATTGTTGTTTTAAATTGGCAAGATTAATGAAGTGTTTATGCATATTTTGAATCAATCGATTCGTGTTCACTCATTTTCTTTCATTGTTATGATAAAAAGCAAAAATATTTCTCTCATTTATTTATCTTTATCAAACTTTTAGCAAAGATTGGAGGAAGGATGATGAAAACTAGATACCTGGATTCTCCATTTGTATGCTCGCAATTAACACCTTGCCAATGATGTACAAGAATTGTTTCAAATTCCCAAACACCGGTGAAATAAGGATGATAATCCCTTGATAACCCCTTTGAGGCTAGAAGTAGGAGTTTCTTTTTTTAAAAAAAGTGAAAAAAACCCTTAATTTTAAACCTGGGGCAGGGTAGTCAGTTCAGTTAATCTGTTTGCATTCAATCTTTAAGAGATTCAGTCCATCATTCAAGAAGGATCAGCTACATACTTTCCTCCGCACATCAAAGAAGTCGTTTATCCTCCAATAAAATGGCAGTCACAACCATTCAACAAAAGAATGAAGTGAAAAAAAATAGAAATACAAAGGAAAAGCCCGCTAAGTCAAAAACCAGAAAAGATGACTTAGGCAAAAAAAATTAGGGCATCTCAACGAAATGAAATCAAGAAAAAGAAGTCATCAAATCAAAGAAGAAGCAAGGTGGCTACCATCTCATTTTAAATCTTGATCCTTACGCCGCCAAAGACTTTTGAGATCTGAATGCGTATGTCAATTTAACTGAACATAGAATTGGAGTTCATCATGATGATGGGTGGGTACAAATAAATTTTGAGCCTTTATCCTTTGTTTCGAGAACTGTGAACCAAGCCACGTTATAACCCTTAAAATACCTAATTGAGACAGGGTTTATTTCAAGAGCATACTACAACAAGGTTGTGTTAACCTAACTCCTAAAGATCTTTGTTAATCATTTGTATTTATCACTTCATCTGCCATTCCATAAATGGCTAGATCCACTTTGTTTTTTCAATCAATGTTTACTATACTGTATAATCATCATACCAATAAATTGTGATTTCAAAACTTGCATAAATGTTGCATTAAAATTGCCAATTTTTAAATAAATAACGTTTATTTGTAAGTCAATTCAGCATCAAGGAAATCCTAACGAATGCAGCCAGTTGGGGAATTTGACTCGGTAAGAGTGGCCCAACCAGGAGCAACCACTTTGGGAATAAGTAAATCCGTCTCTTCAAGAGTCTGTTACTCAGAGGTTGAACCTTTTCTCAAGACTCAGACTAGAGTGAGCTATCACAAATGGTTTAAGATTTCAATAGCCAGTCAAGCTAGAAGTTTCTCATCCCAAGAGTTAGATAACCAGGGGCAAATCTCAGACATCCAAGCACTAGGGCAAGATACATCACACAGGGGCAAGTCCTCTCCATGGCTACAAGTTGTTCAAGCAGGCCTTATACAACAACAAATTTTGAGTTCAAGACGGGTGTCGGGAATCATGTCGTCATCTTTGTCTCCTTTTAGAGAGTCTTTTGCAGAAAGAACTTTTCCATTCAATACCCACACAGGGGTGTTGCACCCCAAAATTTGCCCTCTATTTTAACTCTAACTGACTTTTTGTTTCAAATTCATTTGCATCATCTTCATAGCATAACATGTATTTCGTCTTAATATTAGCCGGAATAATTTCTCGAAATTTACAGACGGACTGGTCAAATTAATTTTTAATTGTGCCTAAAACCAATAAATGAAAAATGTTGCATTTAAATTTGCAAACGTCAGTAATATTAATCTACGGTTCATGTAGATTAACCTGACATGCTAAAAATATTTTTACGACTATTTTTGGTCATAAGTTGATCAGTCTGGGCAGTTTAAACGGTCATAATTTTTATTCCAAAATCCGACCAAATGCTGTATTTTTCCGAGTCATTTATTTCGCGCTGATTATTTTGACGCGTTCATTTTATTTTTTCGAGCATTTTGGTGCCCGACTTTTATTTTTTTGAGTCTATTTATTTTTATATTTGGTCTAGAATAAATAAATAGGTTAATTAGTTTTTATTTTAATTTTAACTATTTTTATTAAACTTTATTTAATTATTTATATTAATATTTTTATTGGGTTCCAAAATAAATATTTAGGCCCATTTACATTAACCATAATTGACCCCTATATATATTTATGTTGTGTGCTGCTAGAAAATGAGGAAAAAGAAAGATCGAAAAAGGCACAAAAAACAAAGAAGCGGCGGATCTACCCTTGTGGGATATTTTTCATTTGCGGTTTTGAGCACACAGGCAGGTAGGTGCGATTCATAACTATTGTTTTTCCCAGCTATACTGTTTACGTTGACATTCATGTACAAATGTGTATATATTTTTGTTTTTGTTTCAACTTTATAATAAGACTTTTGTTATATATATATATTTCATTATACTGTACGTGCATGAAAAGAGTTTTACTGTATCAAAGCCATGAGTTAAAATATGTGAATATATATCTATAATTATGCACATGCTATATTATATTATATTATGTGGTATTTTTTTTCTTTTATTATATTATATAATATATATGATACTAATATGTATATCGATTTATTTTTTGTGGAAACTTTTTTTTTCTCATGATTTAAAAGTGTGGATCCAATCCAATTGCGATGATCGCAATTTTTGCGTTAGCAACGTCGTTTTTTTTTTTCATATTATTTTTTTTTATGTTATATATTTAGATCTGCACAGATAACTAACCTCCCTGATTTTTTTCGCCTCAAACCCTATATTTTTCTCTAAAACCCTATATTTTTCACTAAACTCTAAAACTTTTTTTTTCCTAAACCCTGACAATTTCGCCACAAACTCTAAATTTCAAACCTTAAAATTTCCTTATAAACTTTAACCGTGTTATTTTCTCTAAACCATAAACTTTTCTTTCATTAAACTTTTAACCCTGTTCTTTTCCTAAACCTTAAATTTTTTATATAAACCTTAATTGCTTTCCTAAAGCTGATTATATATTTTCTTTATGAATTTTAATGTGTTCAACCTTAACTTTTTTCACTAACCCAATTTTTTTTCCTAATAATTTCCTTTATAAACATTGAACTCTAATTTTCACTCTAACTCTAACTCATTTTTATGTTATTCATTTACTTTTTATCATATTATGTAACTGTTTCATATTGGTAAGAATTTAGTTTTTATTTTTCGCCTTATAATTATGTAACTGTCTCGTTAGTGTAATAATTTAGTGTGGTAACTACCCCAAAGCGTTGTAATAGTTTAGGAATTTCTTGTATTTGCCTTTAATTTTCTGCCATTTATTTTCGTAAATATAATTGCGTGGTTAGTAAATAGGGAGTGAAAAATAATTGTAATTAATTAAATTTTAAAAAAAACTAATTAAATAAGATTAAATATCTGAAAATAAATCATTCACACACGTAAGTCGATCTTCGATCGCCATCTATCACTTTCTAAGGTTATCCCTCATGTTGCCTAACTATAAGGTCAATTAAGGTGTCTAAAAAGCAAAGTCCCTTCATTAATATCATCAAGTCCCTTTAAGATTATAAGATCAAGTCCCTTCGAGGTTGCCTTTGTAAATGATCTTGTCCCTTTCGAATAAAAGATGATAAGTCCCTTCGAATTGCTAAGACACCTTACAGTTGCCTAAACACAGATGACCCTTCACATGTCCCTTACAACATCCAAGGTAATGACTACCTATTCCTTAATAATAGGGATAGTCTTACCATTGAAAGAACATTTAAGAACAATAAAGATTCAAATTAGGGTAGGTTCCTCTTAAGTACTTGCTCACTCTTTCAAAAACATTTCATAACACTTTACATTTTAAACAATTTTCAAAACAAAGTCTTTATATATATCCGTACAAGGATCATTATAAAGTACTTAAGAAAAATTTTAATCACACACTACACTTCTCAAAACAATTTAAAGTGAGCTAAGTAACTAAGAGCCCATGGATAACCATGGATGTAAAGGGTGTTAACACCTTCCCTTTACATAACCTACCCCCGAACCCAAAAATCTTTTAAGGTCTTTCCTGTTCTTTTATGCCCGTTCCTTTGAATAAAATAAAAGTCGGTGGCGACTCTTGCTATCCGCAACATTTAACTAAAGTCAGTTCTCCCACCGTGTTACAAGGGGCATATTTGGAAATCATTTGAGTCGATAAATCTTTCTCATGTGCTAGTAATGTCGCTTCGCTCTTGGTGTTAAGCCTAGGTATCACCTTATTCATTTAGCATACGCCCATAGCATGGGAGGTTAAACCAGTTATCGTCTGGTATTTTCTTTTGAAAGTTATTTAACAGTCAGTTCTCGTCTGACAGTCAGTTTTTTAACCATTTCCCGTCTGGTATTTTCTTTTCAAAGCTACTTCGAAGTCAGTTCTCGTCTGACAGTCAGTTTTTTTACTCCAGTTCTCATATGGTATTTCACTTAAAATTTATTTAACAGTCAGTTCTCATCTGACATTCAGTTTTTTACTCCAGTTCTCGTCTGGTATTTCACTTGAAATTTATTTAAAAGTCAGTTTTCATATGACAGTCAGTTCTTTAACTCCAGTCTCCGTCTGGTAGTCAATTTCTTTTCAAAACCGGTTCTCGTTTGGTAGCCCGTTTCGAACCATTTCCCGTCTGGTATTTTATTTTAAAGCTACTTGATAGTCAGTTCTTGTTTGGCAGTCATTTTTTTTTCCAAATCCAGTTCAAAACCAATTCTTGTTTGGTAGATATATTTCCAAAGTCAATTCCCGTCTGACAATGAATCAAAAGGAACCAATTCTCGTCTGGCATGTCAAAAAAAACATTCGTCACTAGCAATTTATCTGAAAATCCATTGTTGTTGATACCCTTTAGTTTGGTCAACCGATATTTTCCCCCAGTAATACTGGTATCCCCAGCAGAAATCCATATGTTGTTGGTATTTACTTTTGTTGCCATCAATATCTCTTTAAATTCTAATTGTCATTGGCACGAATTCGTTAAGCTGGTCGTGAAACCTTTTAACTTATGGTTTAAGTCCATTTAATTTGACGCGCATCCGTGTTTTCCTGATGGTTCCTGAAGGTCTTCTTTGAACTTTTCATTTAGGAAATTTCTAGAGGTTGGACGTTTATCTTGTTTAAAATTCCAACATTTCTTGCCTTTATTCTTCAGTCGGTCGCTTGGAGCCGTTGATCTTTATTTGATTACTTTGCATTCTACTCCCAATATCAGTTGGTCGCATAGAGCCGCTACCCAATCACTGTGTTTGTCTCCTTTATTCTTAGTGTCAGCAATTACACTTGAACCTGTTGCGCATTCACTTTGAATATTTCCTTTATTGTTTTCCCGATCGCCGAGTCAATGTCTTTTATTTTATTTCCTCAACCGCCGAGTTGAACTGTTTTCTCGACCGCCGAGTCGATGTCGTTTTAGTTATTTCCTCAATCGCCATGTTGAGTTGTTTTTCCCGACCGCCGAGTCGATGTCTTTTTAGTTATTTCCTCAATCGTCGTGTTGAGTTTGTTTTTCCCAACCGCCGAGTCGATGTCTTTTTAGTTATTTCCTCAATCGTTGTGTTGAGTTTGTTTTCCCGATCGCCGAGTCGATGTCTTTTAGTTATTTCCTCAATCGCCGTGTTGAGTTTGTTTTCCCAATCGCAGAGTCGATGTCTTTTAGTTATTTCCTCAATCGTCGTGTTGAGTTGTTTTTCCCAACCGCCGAGTCGATGTCTTTTTAGTTATTTCCTCAATTGCAGTGTTGAGTTGTTTTCCCGACCGCCGATTCAATGTCTTTTTAGTTATTTCCTCAATCACCGTGTTGAGTTTGTTTTCCCGATCGCCGAGTCGATGTCTTTTTCGTTATTTCCTCAATCGTCGTTTTGAGTTGTTTTTCCCGATCGCCGAGTCGATGTCTTTTTAGTTATTTCCTCAATCGCCCGGTTGATTTTTTTCCCGATGGCCAAGTCGATGTCATTTTAGTTATTTCCTCAATCGACGTGTTGAGTTATTTTTCCTGACCGCCGAGTCGATGTCGTTTTAGTTATTTCCTCAATCGCTGTGTTGAGTTTGTTTTCCCGATCACCAAGTCGATGTCGTTATAGTTATTTCCTCAATCGCCGTGTTGAGTTGTTTTTCCCGACCGCCGAGTCGATGTCTTTTTAGTTATTTCCTCAATCGCCGTGTTGAGTTGTTTTTCCCGACCGCCGAGTCGATGTCTTTTTAGTTATTTCCTCAATCGCCGTGTTGAGTTTGTTTTCTCGACCGCCGAGTCGATGTCCTTTTATTTATTTCCTCAATCGTCGTGTTGAGTTTGTTTTCCCGATCGATGAGTCAATGTATTTTTAGTTATTTCCTCAATCGTCGTGTTGAGTTGTTTTTCCCGATCGCTGAGTCGATGTCTTTTTAGTTATTTTCCTCAATCGCTGAGTTGAGTTGTTTTCCCGACCGCCGTGTCGATGTCGTTTTGGTTATTTCCTCAATCGCTGAGTTGAGTTTGTTTTCCCGACCGCCGAGTCGATGTCATTTTAATTTATTTCCTCAATCGCCGAGTTGAGTTGTTTTCTCGACCATCGTGTCGATGTCGTTGTAGTTATTTCCTCAATCGCCGAGTTGAGTTGTTTTCCCAACCGCCGTGTCGATGTCGTTGTAGTTATTTCCTCAATCGCTGAGTTGAGTTGTTTTCTCGACCGCCGTGTCGATGTCGTTGTAGTTATTTTCCTCAATCGTCGAGTTGAGTTGTTTTCTCGACCGCCGTGTCGATGTCGTTGTAGTTATTTTCCTCAATCGTCGAGTTGAGTGTTTTTCACGACCGCCGTGTCAATGTCGTTGTAGTTATTTCCTCAATCGCCGAATTGAGTTATTTTCCCGACCGTCGTGTCGATGTCGTTGTAGTTATTTCCTTAATCGCTGAGTTGAGTTGTTTTCCCGACCACTGTGTCGATGTCGTTGTAGTTATTTTCCTTAATCGCCGAGTTAAGTTGTTTTCCCGACCGCCGTGTCAATGTCTTTTAAGTTATTTCCTCAACCGCCAAGTTGAACTGTTTTCCCGACTGCCGAGTCGATGTCTTTTAAGTTATTTCCTCTACCACCGAGTTGAATTATTTTCCCGACCGCCGAATCAATGTCATTTCAACTACCTTTCTCAACCGCCGAGTTGCTATATTGGGATCCCCAACAATCACCCTTAAACTTGCTAACTCATCATTTCGGATAGTTTGTTCCTCATTATTAGTGTCAGTTGGTCACACAGAGTCGTTGCGCATTCACTTCGAATATGTTGTTTATTATTTATCAATGTCAATTGGTCGCATAGAGCCGTTGATTTGCCACTTCGATTATTCTCAGGTCTTTCTATTCCTGACGTTAGTTGGTCGCGTCATTGAATTTTTACTTTGAATTATTTTTCTTGTCATCCTAAGGTGCCAGTCTGTTCATTGATCTAACGCTTTAGATTTCTTTTTGTTTCCCGTCTTTTGTTATTCTTAGTGCCAACAGTTACACTTGAACCTGTTGACTTAACACTTTGAATGTTTCCCGTTTTCGTCTCTATATCCCCAACATATGTCATCCCCAGTGAGTCTGTACCCCTTTGTCTGTCGACATATCGCATCATATTCATCTTTCATTGCATAACATTTTAAGAGTTAAATAGTATGTAGCCCAGCATAACATTGCATTTAGGGGCAAAATTTTCGGTTATTTCTATATTTAAATACCTTCCACCCTGATTCCATGAGGATTACCATCACTCACGCCATCTGGTGAAGTTATTTAAATAGGGGCAACCGTCACACCCCAAATTTTACCCCTAACTGTTCGCATCATACATTCATTATATTTAAAAGAAAGATTCCAAGATTCATTTTTCTGTTAGTTTCAACTTATTTTCAAGTTTTATTTATAAACTTAATTCTAATTTCTTTTCACTTTCAAGTTTCTATTTTTAATTCAATTTCTATTTCCCATTTCTAATTTTCTAATTCATTTTCAAATTTTTTATTTCTAAACTTAATTTTATTTCCATTCATTTTCAAGTTCTCATTTCTAGATTTTTTTTTATAAAATTTCTATTTTCAAGTTTCAAGTTTTTAAATTTTTATCTCAATTTTCTACTTCTAATTTTTGATTCATTTTTAAAACTATTTCTATTTTTAATTTCAATTTCCAATTTCATTTCAAGTTTCATTTTCCATATAAAATACAATCATAAATCATAACAAGAAACTCTAATTTTGTTCCAAAAAACTCTTCATTTGATTTCTTTCCAAGTTCTTGTAATAATCCAAATTTCAATTCAAATACTTCACTCCAAATCATATCCTCCATATTCATGTCTACTTTTAAGTTCAAAACTTAATTCATTCATACATGTTTATTTTCATTCATATTCATATACATGTTCTTTCATTACATTCAATAATTCATATATATTTTTCATGCCAAGAAACTCCATGCCTCAAGACTAGCCATATCAACTTCAATCCATGATTTCCCTACAAAAATTCAAGCCAAATTTAGAATTCAATCATTCACATAATTACATAATCCAAACATCAATCCTAAATCATAGATACATAATCATGGACACCAAATTTATGTTAATTTCATTCAAACATCATAACCACATTCATGTTACATAAAAGCTCATACATAATCATATTACTCATAGTTAAACTTTAAACTCCATCAAGTTTCATTCAAACATAATCATATTTCATTTCATTTTATTTATTTATGCATACCACACATAATCACAAAACATTTTACCACATAATGTTAAGGTCACATAGAGAAAAACAATAATTTCACAATAAAGTCCAGCGGCATATAAAGTAACCGCAGGACCATTTTATACTTCACAAACAAACAAAAACCTGCAGTCAAAACAAACAATAGCCCCCCTACAACAGGTCTGCATTTTTCAAACTGCTCTCACCCATCACTTTCAAAAATTCAGAATTTCCTCCCCAATACTTAGTCAACAAGTTTTCATAAAATTCAAACCTAAAAACCTAATCGTAAGTTCTATATATAAAGGGACTGTTTTATCAGTTGAGGGGAGGACCTAGCCGCATACATCAACCTAAAAACCCTAAACTCACCCAATCAAGAACAACCCCAAGAGAATCACAAAAAAAATTTTTCAAACCAAATGAGAATACCATAAAAAACCGAACAAGAGCAACCACCATACATCAGATGCAACCCTGCATTTTTATTCAAAACACCATAGCAAGAAAACCTAGGGGCAGCCACAAGAAAACTTAGCCACAAAAAGTTCAAACCGAATCACCAAGTAACTCTAGCCGCATACATACAACCTAGCCTCAATAAAGTTCAAATTAGACCACAAAAGAAACATTTTCATAACCAATTGAAAAACCATCAAAAGAAACCAACCGCACAAAAAGAAAAACCAAAGAAAAACAACATCAGCAGCCACAAAAGTTCATATTAGAAAAATTTTCAAAAAAGATATCCATAAACAAAAGCAAGAAAGAAGTTCGGAAAAAAAGCTTAAACAAGAATTTGAAACAAAGAATTCACCTCAGTTCTTCTCTGCACAAACTCTCAGCTTCATTTTTTGCAAACACTCCCAACAACCTTCACAAATTCACTGCTACCATCACCGACCCATCTCCAAACTCGAATGAACTTGTCGCTGACACCGCCATGTTTGTTGTTAATCACCATATCAACTCTGTCATTGTAGAACAACTCTCCAACACAACAGAGCTGAATAGAACACTCCTTTGCCATCAAAGTTTACTCCTTAGAAACTCTCTGTTTCAACTCCAACATCACCTTCGAACCAATCTTCTTACATCTTTCAACCGACCTACACATACATTGCATATAACCACTATCTTCGGTCTAACACCCTCGTAACAAATCACATATCTACTTTCATTTCCTCCATCACCCAAATCGTTGTTCCTTTACCTACATATAATATCAACCAACCATATAACACCAAACAGAAGGATAAGAAAATACAGGAAGAGGTAAAGAGGTCGAAGCACATAAGGAATACAGGGTAAAACGAAGTTACATGAGTGCCATTAGAGGCCCGCTCAGAAAGAGTCTTAAAGAGGTATTTCTTTAATCTCCCTTTATCTTCAAATTTGAACCACTTTGCTCAAAATTTATTTGTTGTATTCCCTCTGAGTCGTTTTTGCCCTTACGTTGTTCGTTGATTTCTGTGGATTTTTACATTAGGGTTTAAATTTGGGATTTGGTTTGATTTGAAGGTTTGTTTAGGTTTTCGCGAAATCTAGGTTTGGGTTTAGATTCAAAGCCAAATTTTTAGAGGGGTTAGTGTTTGATTTTTGAGGTTTGGGATTATGTTCACCGAAGAAGAAGCTAGACGCCGCCGTGTGCCGCCGCCCTTCCTGCAGTTGTTTCGTTCGAATGAGAGGATGAGCGATTGAAAGCGAGTGATTGTGAGAGAGGATGAGCGATTTGGGAGAGACGAACGAGTGAGAGAGACCGTGAGAGGAGGCTGCGAGAGAGAGAGAGGTATGAACATTGAGAGAAGTGAGCAATCTGAGAGGAAGGTTTTTTTTCCAAGTTT
This sequence comes from Lathyrus aphaca, assembly GCA_963966055.1. Taxonomy (NCBI): domain Eukaryota; kingdom Viridiplantae; phylum Streptophyta; class Magnoliopsida; order Fabales; family Fabaceae; genus Lathyrus; species Lathyrus aphaca. Next base: position 426,012,294 of record OZ014519.1, on the reverse strand, counting down.
GGAAAGAGCGCAACATCATGTGTGTTTTAGGGTTTCTTTTCCCCTTTCATTCATAAAACTAAATCGGGTCAGAACCGACCCATCGAACCCAAAAAACTGGTCGGTCCCGGACGGGCTTCTCTTCACCCTTGCGTGAGCTTCTTTTGGGCTTGGGTCTGTTTCAAGGCACACCCTTATTTTACACGTTCTATTAACCTTCTTTATTTCTTATGATTTATTTTTATTTTATTTTCTTTATAGATTTTATTTCTTTTCCCTATTATCTTATTGCTTTATTATTTTTGTTTTGTTTTTTTTTGTTAGATATTCCAAAAATAAAAATAAACAAAAACAAAAACTTTTTATATTAATTAATTATTTTAAATAATAATTTAATTAATTAATTAATTATATTAAATAATTCTATTTAATTTAGTTAGTAATGTTGTTGTCTTTCGATCGATTTTATTTGTAGGGTGTATGCTTATGCCTTTGCACATTATTTAGTTGTATTAATGATAATGTGTGACTAGTATAAACGTGACTCTCATTCTCGTTTTTTTACTGTAATTTGTTAAGCAAGACGTGAACAATATCTCAAAAATAATAAATAAAAATCATTTCAATATTATTTAAGTTTCTTGGTCCAACGCCAAGTAAACACTTTTAAATTCATACGCCTACATTTCGCACACACGTAAGTCGGTCATCTATATGATCGCCATCTTCATGTTTAAACACATCATGATTAATTAATGGAGGAACCAAATTCAAGAATCTAGCATCCCTCGGGTTCTTTAATGAACCACTCTTGAGGCTAGCCTTCGAGTTGTGTTTTATTTGGAGTCTAGCACTCCACATAGTTCTTGAGTAAATTACTCTTGAGGCTAGCCTTCGAGTTGTGGTTTATTCGCCCTCTCGTTCCTAAAATACCTAAAATTTTCAATTAATTATGTGAAAGAACTGAACTCAAGAATCTAGCATTCCCCGGGTTCTTGAATGCAATCACTCTTGGGCTAGACCCACGCGTTGTGGTCCATTCGCCCTTTCGTATTCAAAACACTTAAACCAAATCAAACTTCTTCGAAAATGAGACATGATTCATCTCCACAGGAAAGGTATTTCTCCTATTCCCACAAACATAAATCAAATTCTATCAAACAATTTCTCTCAAGGAAGAATGTGGCAATCACTTGTTGATCATATATCCAAGTTCGAAGCTTCTTCCGTTTTCTATTTCCTCCTTTAACTGTTTGTGGAATAAGTGAGATATCTCCCTTAAAGATGATGACTTGTCTCTTTCTTTAAAATGCAACTTAAAATCTACCAACAAATACAAATCATTTTCATAATTAATTAACGAAGAACTGAACTCAGGTATCTAGTACTCCTCGGGTTCTTGAATGAAATCACTCCTAGGCTAGCCCCACACATTGTGGTCCATTCGCTCTTTTGTTTTAAAACACCTTAAGTAAGATTAAATATCTTTCTCTAAACGAACATTGTTCAAATCTTTCTATCTTGCAAATAGGCTAACGCTTCAGCCTCTATCGCGAGTAAAAGCCAACGCTTAGCTGTTAGAAAACGTTTCAAACAATTGTTCATAAAAAACACGAACTGTAGTTGCACGAACTACGAAGCTCTGACTTTCCCATTGCACAAGGGAATACGTAGGCACAGGGATTTTAATCCTTCGCGAGCACAAAAATAAAAAATTTAATCTTTTCTCCGTCATAATAACAATAATAATAATATTTATTAGAACGAACATTTTAACAAACCATTTATAAGACAAAGACATAAAATCAACACTTAATTGCATAGTTAGACTAAGAGGTTCCCGTTGAGTACAACAGACGTGAGGGGTGCTAATACCTTCCCCTTGTGTAACCGACTCCCGAACTTAGAATTTGGTTTCGTTGACCATTTATTATCCTATTTTAGGTTGTATATATATCTCCCCTTTCTCTCGTAGAATAAATAGAATTAGGTGGCGACTCTGTTGTTTTTTCCGTGTCCCATCGCGAGTATCGTATTTTTCGAGGTACGATACTCACACTTTGATAACTTTACTTACAACTTCTTCTCTCGCAGCACTTGCAGCACAATCCTCAAATGCACTTGCATGTTCCTCTTCTGTCTTATAATAAATCAAAATATCATCAATAAAAACTACCACAAATTTATCCAAGTACTCATGGAAGATTCGATTCATGTACTCCATGAACACACCGGGTGCATTGGATACACTGAACAACATCACCGTGTACTCATAATGACCATATCTTATCCTGAAAATCATCTTCGGAATATCATCATACTTAACACGAATCAGATGGTAACCAGATCTCATATCAATCTTGCTGAACGCACAAGCTCCCACCAACTGATCCATTAAGTCGCCGATCATCAGAAGTGGATACTTGTTCTTGATAGTAACCTTGTTCAACTGCCGATAATCAACACACAACCTCATACTACCATCCTTCTTTTTGACCAAAAACATGGGAGTACCCCATGGAGAAACACCAGTTCAAACAAACTTCTTTTCTAACAATTCTTCTAATTGCTTCTTCAACTCACTCAATTCTACAGCAGACATCCGATACGGAGCCATAAACACAAGACTCGTACCAGGTAATAAATCCACTACAAATTCAACTTCACGTTCTGGAGGAAAATCACTTGTGTCCTCCGGAAACACATCTGGAAATTCTCGAACAACTGGTAATTCAACACTCGAAGTCTTCCCTTCAACTTGCAACAATGCAAACATTGCAAACACCTGAGCTTCATCCTCTAATAGTTCATCTACTTGATTGGCCAACAAGAACATCAATTCACCATGATCACCAAGTTCAGGAAACTCCACAGTTTTCTTATAATAATTAATATGCATAAAGTTGAACTCTAGCCAATTCATTCCAAGAATAACATCAATTTGGTGTAAAGGCAAGCACACTGGATCCATCAAGAAGTCTTTATCAAAAATAGTCAAAGGACACTTTAAACATACATATGTAGTAGTAAAAGAACCATTTGTTGGCGTTTCTGTTAACATACCACCGTTCATACTAGACAACGTCAAACCCAACTTAGTAGCACATTGAAGAGAAATAAAAGAATGTGTAGCACCAATATCAATAATTGCAATCATCTTAACACCATTAATAAAACATGTACTTCGAATCAAGTTATCCTTCTTAGGAACTTCAGAACCACTCAAAGCGAACAACAGTAGCAGTCTTCTTAGGCTTCTGACATTGGGGGCTGATATGTCCCTGTTCACCATAATTAAAACAAGTTGGACATTCATTTGGACAATCACCAACCCGATGACCTCTCTTGCCGCACCTGTAGCATCTCACCACTGGATTGCTGCAAACATCATACTTGTGATCGGATTTTCCAAACTTGTAGCACTTGGGAAGAATGGAACATGCTCCCCCACTTGGGTTCTTCCCATCTGAAACCTTCTGCTTCCCCTTTTCAGCTGGAGTCACATAAGGTTTTCCTCTAAACTAACATTTATTTTTCTTCTCACTCAATTGCTTATAGTGAGCAGATCGAGCTCGACTGTCTTCATCATAGATTCTGCTTTTGTCCACCAACTTAGCATACCTACAAATCTGCTGACTTCCAATCCCCTGTTTGATCTATGGTCTTGTCCAATTCTCAAACTTTATAGTTCAACATCAACACAATTGTAGTGAGGACAATACTTCAATAACCTCTCGAACTTAGCAGCATACTCTACAACCGTCATGTTTCTTTGCTTCAACTCAGGGAACTCCACCTTCATCTTACCACGAGCATATTCCGAAAAATACTTCCCTAGAAACTCCCTCATAAACACTGCCCAGGTCACCACAATACCAACATCCTTCAAACGCTGACGAATACTATCCCACCAGTCTTCAGCCTCCTCAGACAACATGTAGGTAACAAAATGTACCTTCTGTGTATCCGTAAAATCCATCACTCAAAAGATCTTCTCAATTGCTTTGAGCCACTTTTATGCACTATGCGGGTCACAACCTCCTTCAAAAATCGGCGGACTGTTAATCTGAAACTTCTTCAAAGCACGAAACTTATCTTGTTCATTGTTTCGATATGTAGCCTCAGCAAGTGGCGCAACAACTTCTGCAAGAGCACACATGTTGTTTCCAGCCATTCTTCATAACACCCACAACATCAGAAAACAATAATCGTTGACAAGTAAAGAACAATATCAAATCGAAAACAACGACACACAACCGGACAGACCGACCTGCTCTGATACCACTAGTGTAACACCCTTTTACCCCACAACATAATAATATGAAATTATTAAATAAAATCAGAGTTCTCAACATAAGGGTATCACATTTCATCAAAACATCAATAAAATTCATCTTTGTGTCCTGTCCCGTAACACGGGTTACAACATGCATCATAAGTGAAACAACTTTTATACACAACGGATCATAAATTCAGCAACTCAATTACTCAAATATAAAAATTTAATTTTTAATTTCAAAACATCTTTAACTCAAAATAAAACAAAACAAAAACCAATAATTCTCAAGCGTTCCCGATGTTACACAACACAGAGCGAGACACCACCATGGACTCTATAAACGAAAAAAGGACACATACTCTAAGCTACGTCCAAGCACCGAGCTATTATTGAGTATCTGCAAGATGGCATAATAGACCATCACCAAAGGCAGACAAGGTGAGTAAAATTCACAATTAATATAAATAATATAACGAAGGAATTATAAGACAACATGCATCAATATATCAATCATCTCAAGTCTCACCCATGTACAATAAATTCAATCACATCACCACATAAAATACAAATGCAAATCATGTTATGCCACCAAGAATGAAATGCAATCCTCATAATATGCACGTGGTACCGAAACATCATCATGGATGGACATTGGACCATTAACCCTCCACAAGGGAACACAACATAAGCAACATATCATTTCAATCCACACGATGGGATTGAAGCTACCAATGGACCGAAGCCCCAACATAATTATGCCATGAATGCAAAACGAAATATAATCATATATCATCAAAGCACAACAACTATTGCATCCGCATTCATTATCATTCATCTAATACTTTACCTACTCATATCATCAATATTTCATGTCATCATAATACAACATAATCATCTAAACACCATTTCATCACGAATTCCTACTCATTTAGCATATTACATCATGATAAGAATTCCCAACAACATCATATCAACTTAAGACCACAAAACAAGTCATTACAAATCATTTGGAAGAAGAAAAACATTTTCAAAATGTTCCAGGTCTCGCTAAGCAGGCATCGAGCTCGCTAAGCGAGCTGGTCTCGGGTTGCGGGATTCTCAAAATTTCATTCGCTCTCTAAGTGAGCATTTGCTCGCTAAGCGAGACAACTATTTTTGCTAGAAAAACTTGCGATTTTGACACGACTCAACTGCAGTAAAATTAATCCAAAATCATCATTAATCAGTAGAAAAATACAGAATTTATTCATATAACCTACTATCGTCATATACTCATCAACTACAATATCTAACAACAACAAATTCATCAAACTCTTATAATAATACTCTTCTACCTTGGGTTTCCCTCAAAATCCCCTTTCTCATAAAACCTACCTCTACATTATAGATATTAAATAGAAAATTACTCCTCATACCTTAGTCAATTGAACTCTTTCAATCGATTCTTGAAGAATCTTCAACCTAGCCTCCTTGTTCTTCAGAGCAGCTTCTCCCAATCTCCCAAAATACACGTTTTGAGAAAACTATCCCAATTCCCATTTTCTTAACCTTCCCCAAAAGAGAAAACTACCCTCAAGACCTCCAGCTTCTTTTATTTTATTTTAATAATAACATTTAAATAATAATCATAATTATTCTAATGTCACTATTTAAATAAAATATTTTCATTCACCACAACACCACAAAATACCACACAATACCACATATTCATAAACAATTAAATAAATAATTAAATTATGAAATCAGGGTGTTACAATCGCCATTCCCCAAGGCTAAGTAGATGGCGATCACCATTTAGCTAGCAGGCAAAATCTTCATTTTTCTGCACTTTCTGCACTCTTTAGCTCGACTTTCGCTCCTTTTCCATACTTGCCGATTAAACACCTGTCGACATAAAAAAAAGGAAAACATAATAAATCTAAGCAAATAGAATGGAAGACTCAATAAAATGGTAATAAAAATGCGCGTAATGGATCAGAAAATACAATACGAATTTGAGTTATCAACAACGTGTTGATGAAGAGAACTATTAAGTTACCAACGATTAAAAGAATCTCAAACGATCATTTAACCTTTGACACTTCTGATACAAGAGAGCTTCCCTGATCAGACGTCTCACATCTAAGAAGTAAATAATTATAAAGCAAAGTGATAATGAGAACAAGTTTCCATTCTAAACATTGAACTGAGTTCTCGTGTTGGAATGAGAACAAGTTTCTATAGTAAGGAATTTTTTAATTTGATAATAGTCAGAAGAAAAGACTATATCAGAAATGTTTTAGAAAATAATTTTATTTCTAAATTCTCAAAATTAAGTTCTAGAATATAAGAATAAATTTCTAAATTACTTAAATAGTAAGGGTTAGAAATATGTTACTCTCGATACTCTTGTAGATTCCTAGTTGCGATTGTAGATGTTCCTTCTGGATCAACAACACAATCAACTTCTACATTTGATGACTTTGTTGATGATATGCTTTTAGTTGGATCACCATAACACATTTTCCTTAGCATCTGACATCATATGATTTATTCATTCCTTCTGCAGTATTCATAAGAATCTTTGAATCTTGCACCTTGACAAGATCATCTTCATGGCTTATTGATCTTCTCATTATGACAAATGGAAACATCTCTCCTGATATTTGTTACATCTGAAAGTCATTTGAATTACTCAACTAGTTTCTCAGATCTGAACATAAAGTACCAACTACTATGTTCTGAGAGAACTTGTTGAGGTCTTCTTTCGTCACAAGAATTCAATCTTTTACTTGACGCTTTATCTTTAACGGATGCAAATATCATCATGAACATCAAACCACAACATATTTCATCTTACAGTTTGAAAGTTTTAATACTTTTAAATTCAACATAAACCATTTTGATCATCAGAGGCTTCATATATGTATTTGATGAAGCTTGTTGCAAGAGAGTCAATCTTGTAATCTTCAGAATCTAACTCTTCAGAGTCTCAGATCTTCGTTCAGCAGAACCTTGTCTTGAGAACCTTCAAAACTTGTTCTTTATAAGCAATGTTTTCAGAATCTTTAGAGCTTGTTCAATCAAAACCTCATCTTCAAAATCTTCAAAACTCGTTTAGCGCATACTTACTTGTCTTCAGAGTCTTCATAACTTCGTTCAACATAACCCTGTCTTCAAAGTCTTCAAAACTTGAACTTTAGAAATAATGTCTTCAGAATCTTCAAAACTTCATTCAACAGAACCTTGTCTTCAGAGTCTTCAGAACTTGTAACATTATAAGCAAATCTCTTGTAAAACCTTTTAGACTTACTCGTAAAGTCTCAATCAGAAGCTTCAGAACTAATGTTTTCCAGAATCGTTGTATTAGAAGCGTTCTTGAATCTTAACTTTATCTCGTACATGGCATATGTTTTCTTCCAGAGTGTTGGGATCAGAGTCTGATGACGTCACACATCTTCTTATTAGAGTCATGCTCAGATTATTAAAAGCTATACACTAGACATAAACCATAAAGTATAAAATTGTTCTCTTAGATAACATATATAGTTACCATCAAAATTTAAGACCAAATGTAGAACCAAATCCTGTTCTTACAATATCTCACTCTTATGTAGTGTCCAAAAGTGAGCCTCCACCTCTGCATCAATGAATGAAACACTATTTATATAGTTAGACCAACAAGTGAGCTAATTTTAAAGGATTTTTTATGGCAAATTCTTAAGTACACATGATAAACAATTATGTATCAGTACCTTGAGTATAAATTGATTTAGAATTTAAATTTATTTTTAAAATATAATAATTGTAAATAGTGACGCGTTATTGAATAATAGCATTTGATTGGATGAAGATACCGATATTCAACTAAATTTAAGGGTACCAGAGTGACCACAATAATACTTAATAGAAGATTTTACCCTATACTCCTGCAGTTATACCCATACCCCAACAAAATTTTCAAAATGTCAATTTTAACCTTGTTATTATTTTATTATTTTAATTTTTACCATTCATGTCAAAGGAAAATTTACCTCTTACCTCTTACCCTTACATTTATCTCTATATCCCTACATTTTATAAAAAATGTTAATTTTGCTTTAATATATTTTTAACTAATTTATTATTATTTTTAAATAATTTTAAAATTTTATTTTGCGTACCAGAAGACTTTGTAAAAGAGTTCCGATAGTCATTTTTAAAACTTTTTTTTGTGTACCGAAAGACTTTGCAAAAGAGTTCTGGTAGTCAATTTTTGTGTATCGGAAGATTATGTAAAAGAGTTTTGGTAGTCATTTCTAAAACGTTTTAATTATTATTTTTTTAAACCGGAAGACTTTGCATAAGAATTCCGGTAGTCAATTTTTGTGTACCGGAAGACTTTGCAAAAGAGTTCCGGTAGTCATTTCTTAAAATATATTTTTAACTTTTATTTTGTGTATCGGAAGAATTTGCAAAAGAGTTCCGGTAGTTAATTTTTGTGTATCAGAAGACTTTGCAAAAGAGTTTCGATAATCATTTTAAAAATATATTTTTAACTTTTATTTTGTAAACCGGAAGATTTTTCAAAAGAATTCCGACAAACAAAATAAAAATTTAAAATTATTTAAAAAATAAAATAAAAAATTAGTTAAGAATATACAATGATAAAATTGATATTTTATATAAATGTAGGGACTAAAGAAAGGGGTATCAGATACAATTTCCTAGTTAATAAATGAGAAGGAAAAAAAACATTGAGTTGTCACATGAGTATATAAAAGGCTGAAGTTTCCCGCCAGCACAGTTTGGACGCAGTGTGTGTGAGAGAGTGAAGAAAATGTTGTGGGTAGACAAGTATCGTCCCAAAACCCTAGACCATGTTATGGTTCACAATGATACCGCTCAAAATCTCAAGAAATTGGTAATTATCCTTCTCAATAACACACATTCAATCTTCTTAATTCTCTTTCTTCAGCAACATTTTTCCAATTTTTGTTAGGGTTTTGTCTTTTTTACTGCAGGTTTCGGAACACGATTGTCCCCATTTGCTGTTCTATGGTCCATCTGGTTCTGGCAAGAAAACCCTAATCATGGCTCTACTCCGCCAAATGTTTGGACCCGGTGCGGAAAAGGTCCTTTTTTTTCTACTCTTTTGTGTGTTTGTTTCAATTAGGTCTTGCTTCAAGTTTCAAGGACTTGGCTACCCAAAACCATGTTTGAGTTTTGTAATTTATAATGAAAAAATGGCTCCTTGTTAACATGATTTTAATCTGCAATTGCGGTAATGGTTTTGTGTTGTGATTTTTTTTTATATCATAGAGTTTTACTGTCAAATTTGGCTGGTGATGACCTTAGTCATCCTCACGAAGATCCCGATGTGGCTGATGTGATCTTAACCTCTATTGTGTGGAGATATTGAAAACTTGGACTCAGATAGCGAACTTTTTATCGATAACTTGCCTGTGAGTGAACAAATGTGTTAGGAGAGTGTTGACGTTTCCGGATAGTGAGGGTCTAATGTGATTTTTAGATAGTTGGGATTCTAGACAAGAAATTTGTTTATTTCATGAGGGAATGCAATCATTGTGTAAGCACCTCACCTGTTCCTTTACTAATAAAGGATTTTAGATGAAAATTATAATTCGAGTAATTTTAGTAATTGTTTTGTTGTCTTTCTCAGTTGTTGTTATAATGTTGCTTTAGTATTTAATTGTCTGTGTTTATAGATATCATGCTCATGGTTGAATTAGTGTCGTTTACATATCAGTGCTATAATTTGTTTCCTTTATTAAATAGTCTTTGTCTAATTGTGTTTCAGGTGAAGGTGGAAAATAGGGCATGGAAAGTGGATGTAAGCTTCATTCTTTCTCTAACTGTACCCCTTTATTTTGGTGTTGTCCTTGTTAACTTGGCTGTTAAAAAACCGAACTGTTGCTTTTAATTTGGCTATTTATTTTTATCTTTAAGTGATATGGAATTGGTTTCAGGCTGGGAGTAGATCTATTGATTTAGAGTTGACAACATTATCAAGTGCCAATCATATTGAAATGACTCCGAGCGATGCAGGCTTTCAGGATAGATACATTGTTCAAGAAATAATCAAAGAAATGGCTAAAAATAGACCCATTGATACTAAAGGGAAGAAAGGATTTAAAGGTAACTATGTTGTGTGAACATTCTCTTGTTGATAATGTGGATTTTTGTTTTGCTCTCCGCTTTTTATGACCATGTCATATAAGAAACTTCTCCACCTTGTCTTGGATGATAAAAGTTAGGACTATAAACATTTACGTTACGTTTTTTTATCCTTTTGGTTTACTTCATTATTTAAAGCTCATGTTTGATTTTATTCTGTCAGTGCTTGTCCTTAATGACGTGGACAAACTCTCTAGAGAAGCCCAGCATTCTCTTCGCAGAACAATGGAGAAATATAGTGCTTATTGCAGATTGATTTTATGTTGCAATAGTTCTTCAAGAGTCACAGAAGCCATTCGCTCCCGTTGTCTTAATGTGCGAGTAAATGCACCAAGTGAAGAACAGGTCAGTAAATTTCAATGTTGAATGCCCAAAGTTTTTATCTTGAATGTTCTTCTTTACTTAATCTTTGGAAATCTGTGGTAGATTGTTGAAGTTTTACAGTTCATTGGTAAAAAAGAAGGGCTGCAACTTCCTTCTAGTTTTGCTGCTCGTATAGCAGAGAAATCTAATCGGAATTTGAGGAGGGCCATATTATCATTCGAGACTTGCCGCGTCCAACAGTAAACTCCACAAGCCTCCCCATTTAGGGTTCATTTGTTATTATAGATTATAAAAAAAATGATTTTGACGTTCAATAATTTCCTCAATGTGTTACTTGAAGGTATCCTTTCACTGACAAACAAACAATTTACCCGATGGACTGGGAGGAATATATTACAGAAATTGCATCTGACATAATGAAGGAACAGAGCCCAAAAAGGTTTGCACTTTTGCATACAAATTTCTGATTTTCATGGTAAATAAAATCTGATACTGAACCTTCAGTTTTATGAACCGCCAACCCGATTACTTTGTCAAGCATCCTCTTGTTTCAGTTGAACACATTCAATGCATTTTTCATCACCCGTGTCATATTCTATAGGTTGTTTCAAGTTCGAGGAAAACTGTATGAGCTTCTAATCAATTGCATTCCTCCCGAAATCATTTTGAAGGTAAATTTCTTGCTTTACAATGTCCCAGTAACATTTTTTTCCTCCTCTTTTTCCGTACTTAACTTTGACAATATTTTGTTGGTTCAGCGGCTACTTTACGAGCTATTGAGAAAACTCGATGCAGAACTTAAGCATGAAGTCTGCCATTGGGCAGCATATTATGTAAGTGAATTACATATCAAGTCATTTTTACTTGTATATTGTTTTAAAAATACAAAGTTGCTGATTCTTTGTACGCCTCGTTGAATCAGGAACATAGGATGCGCCTTGGACAGAAAGCCATTTTTCACATCGAAGGTGCTTTGACTTCAACTTTAATGTGTCCGCTCTGATGTTTGTTTAATGATATGTTTTTGCGTCTTGGAAACACATGCAACATGCATAAGATACCACTCCAAAGTGGTTATAGATTGGGATATCTAATTGCATGCTGACCTATTTTTTCTCTCTTGCAGCATTTGTGGCCAAGTTCATGAGCGTCTATAAATCCTTCCTCATTGCAACATTTGGTTGAAGGATGATGATTTTATTTTGTATGCTGTATTTTAATTGTACTAATGACTAGATATTTCTTTTGCTATTCTCTAAGGTTTGTGCACTTCATTAAGATAGTTTCATCGTGTATTGATCTATTTACATTTACTGTTACACTTAAAAAAATATAAATAGGTTTAACTATTTTGTAATGGAATGCATAAGTTTTTGAATGATGCTTACCTGTTGTTGTTGAAATAAGCGAGACCAAAAGACATTTATATTAAACCGTGTGTTTTAAAAAATACTACGGAGATATTTTTATATATAGAGAGATTACAAAATTACATGATATAGTCGATGTGATACTATTCTATATACAAATATTCTTAACACTATTTACAAATATAAACATTCCCCCTCAAGTTTGAGCATATAAGTCAAATGCATCAAGTTTATTACATATATAATTAGTTCTAGGGTTTCGTAGGGATTTTGTAAACACGTCTGTCAATTGATTGTTAGAGTTGACAAAACTTGTAACGATGTCACCTGACTCGATCTTCTCTCTAATAAAGTGATAATCTATCTCAATATGTTTGGTCATCTCATGAAAGACTGAATTTGAAGCAATGTGCAATGCAGTTTGATAATCACAAATAAGTGTCATTGGTCTTGTTTCTTCAATTTGAAGTTCCTTGAGCAATTGTTTTAACCAAACAAGTTCACATGATGCCATTGCCATGACCCTATACTCTGCCTCGGCGCTTGATCTTCGGAATATCCAACTATCTGAGTATGTCCTTTATCTTCATACACTAGACCTTTTCCTGGAGCACATTTGATGTATCTTAAAATCCGGATAACAACATCCATGTGTTCTTGACAGGGGGAATTTAAGAACTGGCTTACCACATTGACTGCAAAAGAAATGTCCGGACGAGTGACTGTGAGATAATTCAACTTTCCAACCAATCTCTTATATCTTCCGGAGTCAGATAGAGGCTCCCCCTGATTGGGTAGTATATTTCCGCTGAGAAATCACCAAACCATCTTTAGATTGAGCTACCTCAATACCCAATAAATAACGGAGTTTACCAAGTTCTTTTGTCTGAAATTGATTGGAGAGATATTGTTTTAACTGGAGTATTCCATGTTGATCACTACCAGTTATGACAATATCATCTACATACACAATAAGATAAATACACCATTGGACTGAGTGACGATAAAAAATAGAATGACAAGCTTCACTACGGACCATACCAAACTGTTGGACTACAACACAGAATCTGCCGAACCAAGCTCTCAAAGATTGCTTAAGACCATAAAGAGACCTGTGTAGCCTACACACCATATTCGATGACTCCCCCTGAGCAACAAACCCAAGTGGCTGCCCCATATATTCTTCCTCTTCAAGATCACCATGTAAAAAAACATTTTTAATGTCAAGTTGATAAAGAGACCAATGTCGAATGGTTGTAATGGCTAGAAGAAGTCTAACAGATGCCATCTTGGCTACAGGTGAGAAGATATCACTATAATCCAACCCAAAAATCTGAGTGTATCCTTTGGCTATCAAGCGAGATTTAAATCAATCAATCTTACCATCTGAACCAACCTTCACTGTATAAAGCCAAAGACAACCTACTAAAGATTTCCCAGGGGGTAAAGGAACCAGTTCCCAGGTACCACTACTTTGAAGAGCACACATTTCATCAATCATTGCTTGCCTCCATTCAGGATGAGATAATGCTTCACTTGGAGTATTAGGAATAAAAACAGAAGACAAAGAAGACTAACAAGTATAGTGCAAAGGGGAAAGACAATGATAACATAAATCAATATAATGTGGAGAAGGATTTCGTGTTTGACGTATACCTTCTCGAAGGGCAATCAGAAGATCAGACTCAGGTTACAGGACCAGATCCGGCGATGCGAGAGCATCGAATGAGAGTCTACAATAACCTCAGGGATAGGTACGACCTCAGGAACATGTACGACTTCAAGGACAGGTACGACCTCAGGGACATGTACGACCTCAGGGACATGTACGACAAACGTTGGTTGACGACGTTGATATGTTTGAAGTGAGCGAGAAATGGGGGTCAACTGTAGGGGTATTTAGTGGGCTAGGTTCCCTAGAATAATCGGGGATAATGGCATATGGGACTTCCGGAAGAGGTGTGAGAATACTTTCCTGAAGGGGTTTCGAAGTTGCTTGCCTGGACTCGAAATATGGAACAAACCCGAAGAAGGTAACATCGGCTGATATGAGGTATCTTTGCAAAGTGTGTGAATAACAACAATAACCTTTTTGTGATTGATGATAATCAAGAAAGACACACTTTAGTGATCGAGTTGATAGTTTATCAAGATCAGGAGAGAGATTGTATACAAAACAAGTGGTCCCAAAGACTCTTGGAGGAATTGGGTGAAGTGGGGAATTGGGAAAAATGATTGAATGAGAGATTTTATTGTTAAGGACAGATGAGGGTATGTGATTTATAAGGTAACATGCCGTTAGCACAACATCCCCCCAAAATCGAAGTGGAACATTACCATGGAGAAGTAGGGTTCAAGTGGTTTCTACGAGATGCCGATTTTTACATTCGGCTACCCCGTTTTGTTGAGGTGTGTGAGGGCAAGATGTTTGATGGAGAATACCATTGCGTGACATAAAATTTTGAAATTGGTGGGATAAATATTCACGGGCATTGTCACTTCTTAAGGTACAAATAAAGACACCGAATTGAGTTCTTATTTCTTGATAAAATTGTTCAAAAATAGAAAATATTTCAGATCTATTCTTCATTAAAAATAACCATGTGCATCATGAAAAATCATCAATAAAAGTGACAAAATATCTAGACTCAAGATTAGAGACAGTACGCGAGGGATCCCAAACATTGGTATGAACTAAAGCAAAAGGGGAGGAAGTTCGTTTATTGACTCGATTGAGAAATTGACTACGAGTGTGTTTCCATAACTGACATGACTCACATTGTAAATTAGATACCTTCGATAAATGGTGGGTGACCCAGGACTAGACATATGGAGCGTGGAAATAAATGGTGGGTGGTCCGATTGCGGAAACCATAGTAAGTGGCCCTCCAGATCTTAAACTAGGCTCCGATAGCATGTTAAGAAATGTGATTGGGCATAACTCAACCCTACAAAACCAGTTGGTAGAGTGAGGATTACCTCCACTTATATACACAAGTTCAGACCATATATTGTCCGATTTGAGACTCTTAACACACTCCCTCACGCCCAGGATTGGACTTCTAGAGCGTGAAAATAAATGGTGGGTGACTCGAAGTGGAAACCATAGAAGATGACCCACCAGATCTTAAACCAGACTCTGATACCACGTTGAAATAAGCGAGGTTAAAAGACATTTAGATTAAACCATGTATTTTTAAAAGCATTACGAATACATTATTATATATAGAGAGATTATAACTAATTACATGATATAGTCGATTTGAGACTATTTTATATACAAATATTCTTAAAACTATATATATTTACAAATATAAACACCTATCTCACCGATAATTTGTTTCTTTTTATTTTTGTTTTAAAAATTTAGTTCTTTTAAGAAACTAAGACACTATCAATTATGCTGTTTTCTTATATATATTTTACAAAAATAAAAAATATGCATTAAATAGATTTTACTCTTATTTAATGAAATAGGGTGAACTATTTTAAACATATGTGGTAAATAGTCAAAGGTACCAAAATACGGTGTGTGTGAGTGTATTAGATGGTTTAACTGCTTATGTATTTTGATTGGTTAAAATTTACACGACATTGTTATGTTAGCTAGAGGAGTTTAGCTTAACATGTTAAATAATGTTGACTATATTTTTAAATGTTTAAGTTGTCACAATCGCATGAAGTTTGTTTCAAAAGTAGTTTAGTGAATTTTGTCGGTAGTTTAATGAATTTTGTAATAAGTAAATACAACAACCGCATTTACATATTGAAAACAAATGAAGAATTTTCTCTCTATCTACTTCTATATGTGGATGGAATCTTCAAAGGATGTTCTAGCAAGAAGGAGATTGATAAGTTCAAAGGAAAGTTTCGAATTTCAGAGGAAGAATCTTAGGATTACGAATAGGATAGTTTTAATGGATATCATAAGTAAATAAAATACAACTCAATTTTTTATATCTTAGTTTAGTTACTTGAAGAGAGTGATGTAACAATTTAAAAAACACAGTTAAGTCAGTTAATGGTCTTTTGCATCATCACATCTGTAGAATATTGAAACAAACCCTAATACGAATAACACGTCGTCGAAGTCAGCTCACATGTTATTGTTTAATTGAGCATTGTGTTATGAATTCAATTATTTAAGTTAGCTTGTACCCTAAGTTAGCTTGTAATGAATAATTGTTAAAAAACCCATTAGGTTAATGTGTTAGTTTTATTATAAATAACATACTAGTCTCTCATATTTTGTATAAGGGAAAATAGGAAGATAAAATCCTAATTCAAAAGTGAGGGAGGTTATTTGTTATTCTTGTATACTTGTAATCTTGTTTGAAGAGAAAAGAAAGAATAACAGTTTATAACCAATCTTTGTTGTTATCTTTGGTAACCCTAAACCCTAACCCTTGTGGGTTTCTTGATCATAAAGAAACCTATTATACTTTGTTTCTAAGGTATCTAATTCACAACAAATTGGTAGTGAGCGTGGAGAATATGCCTTCAACAAAGTATGAGATTGAAAAGTTCACTGGAGTGAACGATTTCGGTCTGTGGCGCTTGAAGATGAAAGCCCTACTTGTTCAGCAGGGTTGTTTGGAAGCGTTGAAGGGAGAGACGACCATGAATGTTGCATTGACGACATCTGAAAAGACAACTATGATTCAGAAAGCACACAACGCAATATTGTTGAGCCTTGGTGATAAGGTTCTTCGACAAGTATCAAAGGAGACGACGACGTCAGGGTTATGGTTGAAACTTGAAGGTTTGTACATGACCAAATCGTTGGTGAATCGACTCTACCTGAAGCAAGCCTTGTATTCATTCAAGATGAGTGGAGACCAAATGTTGACTGAGCAGTTGGATATGTTCAACAAGCTGATTCTTGATCTTGAAAATATTGATGTGAAGATCAATGATGAAGATCAAGCGCTGTTGCTGTTATGCGCTTTGCCCAGAATACATGCTCACTTCAAAGAAATCCTATTGTATGGAAGAAAGTCCTTGACCTTTGAATATGTTCAATCTGCCTTGTACTCTAAGGACTTGAACGAACAGAAGGAGCATAAGCCTTCGACGGTTGGTGAAGGTTTGACCGTTAAGGCGAAATTCTTGCGAAAGGATGGTAAGTTCGATAAGAAGAAGGGAAAAAGTCAGCAGAAGTCTTATAGTGGTGAAACATCTGGTGTTAGATGCTATCATTGTAATAAGGAGGGTCACATTCGAAAGGTGTGTCCTGAACGCCTGAAAGATCATGGAGGTAATGATAATGACAATGCTACCATTGTTCAAGATGATTTCGACTCATATGATGTTCTTGTGATTTCGAGCGGCGACTCAAGAAAAAATTTGATTATGGATTCAGGTTGCACTTGGCACATGACTCCAAACAAATTTTTTTTCGAGGAGCTATGTTATCAAGATGGTGGACCGGTACTGCTGGGAAACAACAAAGCTTGCAAAATTACAGGTATTGGATCTGTGAGATTCAAACTCCATGATGAGTCAATAAGACTATTGACTGAAGTTTGGTATGTACCTGACTTGAAGAGTAATTTTAATTTTTAATTTTTGAAGCTTGGTCTGAATTGATTTATGCAGAGTAATTTTATGCTTTCCAAGCTTGTTCAAGAGTGTGAGTTGAAGGTGCATTTATAGGAGATCATGGAGGGTAGAAATGGAAAATGATTTGTGATGAAATTGTAGTATGAAATTTGTTTTACAGGCTGTACATTTGGAGGAGTTGTGCGTGTTACTGTGATGCATTGAGGAAATTCGTTACTGCAATGTGGGATCATGCGTGAAATTGGCATGTGTGTTGGTCTATGAAAGTGTGAAGGCGGACGAAATGCTCAGGTGGGGTCAGTTTGTGTTGGTGTGAATTTAGTACATGGTAGAAATAGTGAGTAGTGTTTTCAGGATATTTTTCTGTAACATTTTCTTGTAATATGGTTAGATTTGATAAATGAAGTGATGCTGTAAAAAAATATTTTAGTGATATGCTGTGAAATGTTTATAATAAAAATAAAATAACTAATAGAAACTGAAAAATCAAACTAATAATAAAAATATAATAATAACAATAAAAGTAAAAAGGAAAGTACTAATAATAATAATAATAATAATAGAAAAAGTAAAATAAAATAAAGTGAAATTTTGTGTATGTATTTTTTATAATAAAAATGGGTGGGCCTAATAAAATAAATGATAATTGTTTAGAAAAAAAAGTGGTTTTCTTTAAAAGTAAAAATGAAAGTGATAATCGGACGAAAAGTCTCTACACAACACACTTCACACGCACGCACTCGAAAATCTCAAAATAAAACTCGATTTCTCGCACAAACCCTAAAGAAAAGAAATGACATATTTTTGGATTTTTCGAACATGGTTAGACAGAAAAAATAAAATGGTACAGGTAGGACAAATTTGAGGTATGACAGTTACCCCTATCGAATTGGCTTAGACCGAGTAAGATGAACTGGCCCGCGTTCACTACTTCCAAGGTATAAGACAATTAGATACTAAAAGACTCCGAATTTGTCTGAAAAGAAAGAAAATGATGAAAAATTGATGATTAAAATTGGAAAGATGTGTGACACAAAAAAAAGAAACAGGTTGACTGAAAAATAAATAAATCGCTATCACCAAAATGATGATAAGGCGACCCCGACACTCGATCTTCGACGATTGATCTGGATGCCGAGTGACAGAAAATTTAAAATAATCGACCCTGCCACCAAAGGGAAAACCGAGTGACTGAAAATTAAATAAATCGACCCCCACCACCAAAGGGAAAACCGAGTGACTGAAAATTAAATAAATCGACCCCCGCCACCAAAGGGAAAACCGAGTGACTGAAAATTAAATAAATCGACATCCGCCACCAAAAGGAAAATCGGGTGACTGAAAACTAAATAAATCGACCCCGCCACCAAGGGAAAACCGAGTGACTGAAAATTAAATAAATCGACCCCCGCCACCAAAGGGAAAACCGAGTGACTGAAAATTAAATAGATCGACCCCCGCCACCAAAGGGAAAACCGAGTGACTGAAAATAAATAAATCGACCCCCGCCACCAAAGGGAAAACTGGGTGACTGAAAATTAAATAATCGCTACCATCAAAAGGATGGTATGACACCTGGTTGAGAAATGCTGGTAAAATGAGTAAAATTGCTTGGGGAAATCAACAAAAGAAAAAGATCCAATGGGTGACGACCACTGAATAAAACTTGGTAAAAACTTTGCTTGGAGAAATAAATTGAAAAACTGAGAAACTGAGTTTTAACAAAGATAAAAAGATCCAATGGGGGACGGCCACTAAATTTGCTGAGGAGAACACCTTTATCGACAAAAGGTTGAAGAGAAAAGTTCCATGGGGAGCGCCCACTGGAATTGGTGAGGAGAGACCTTGAATCTTCGACTGATCCTAGATCCTGACTTATGCTTGTATGCTTGTTCGATTTTGAAATGGTATTCCATAATGATGGAAATACAATGCAAATGCTTATGCAATGAGTTGAAAGTGAAATATAAATGTTGGGGATATGAAAAGTTGATTTTTTTATGTATGCAAATGATGCGTATGATGCATAATGATGCATATGACATGCTGATGTAAATGATGCATCATGATGTATATGAGGTGATCAGATAGGTTTGAAAGATGCCAGCTTGGTGGACTTTTGGTCTGGTAGTTTGCCAATAATGATTGGACTTTGGATGGGTGGAGAGATTGATTTCCCGACACTCGATCTTCGACGATGTATGGTCAGGAGATGGATCTGGATGCTCCAAGTTTGGTCACTTGCTGATGAGCGAAGCAACTTAATTGACACATGAAGATTGCTTTGCTTTGAAGGGTTGCCAACATCTGGCAAGATCTGCTTGTTCAGCTGGGGAGTAGAGATAGGAAGATTTGCTCCTTGTTTGCTTGCCCCTGTTTGTTGGATATTTGAAATAAATGTGGTGGGGAAGCTTTGAGAGTGACCATGACATGATCTGCCCTAGTGTCTGGATTTGATAGGCGTCTGCCCCTGATTGAATTGTTGAAGGTGATTTGGCCCCTGATTGAGAGGATTTTGAGGAAGTCCCAATTCAAGTTCCTCTTTCGATTGCCTCTTGTTGGGATTGCTTTGATGTTAAACACTGATTTGCAATTAAATTGTTCATACACAAATGGTAGTGTTAATGCAACGTTCATGCAAGTTTTGAAAAAATCAATTTATTTGAATGATTGTGATAGTGTGACGAATGGACCGTTAGTCCAGACATGGTGCTGATTTAGAGAGTGTGTGAAAGATGCAGTAAGAAGAATTATGCTATCAAGATTGAAGATTAGCAAACATATGGGAGTCATTTTACGCAACCTTTTTGGTAGCATGCTTTTAGAATAAACCATGCCTCAATTAGGTCTTTCGAGGGTTATAAGGTGGTCTGGTTCATGGTTTGAGAAACAAAGGTATAAGGCTCAAAGTTTGATTTGTACCCACGCCTTCATGATGTTCTCCAGTACTATGTTCAATTAATACTACACATGCATTTGTTTTCGACTTTGCAAGAGTGAAGATGAAGCTTTGAGTTTCGCTTGGAAATGGCAGTCATTTTATTTTGTTGGATATTGGTGACCCTTTGATTTTGATTTGGTGGTCACTGATCTTTGTTTTGTTTTTTGTGAGGATCTGAGCTCCTCTTCTTGGTTCATTCTTTTTTTGTTGTTGACTAAGTCTCCCTTCGGGTGCTCAACTTAGTGGTTTTCTTTGATTTTTGCCTAAGTCTCCCTTTGGATGCTCAACTTAGGGTTTTTTTCTTTGATTTTGTTTTCCTTTAGTCTCCCTTTGGGTGCTCGACTAAACAATTTATTTTTTTCTCGCCTAAATCTCCCTCTGGGGTGCTCGATTTAGTGGTTTTTTTCTTTTTGTTCTCGCCTAAGTCTCCCTTTGGGTGCTCGACTTAGCGGTTTTCTTTTTTTCCTTTTTTTTTGTTTTGTTGAATGTTGTGACTGCCAAGTCATTTGTTGATGGTCCTCCGACGGGATGTCTCATCTTGCGATTTGAAGGTGTAGTCAGGTTAACTGAATAACTACCCTGCCCCGGGTTAAGCGTAAGGGTTTGTATCCGAAATAAACTCCTACTTCTAGGCTCGAAGTGGTTGACCAGGGATTAACTCTTTATCTCTCCAGTGTTTGGGGATTTGAAAAATGCCTGTACATCATTGACGAGGTTTTATCTGAAAGCATATTGCAATAGTTATGTGTATTTCATTTTCATCATCTTCCCTCAAATCTTTGCTAAAGTGATGTGAGGAAATATTTTTGTGATTTTGTGATAAATGATGAGCGAATGCGAATAGACTAATTCAAAACATGCATAAACATAATATTAACAAAACCAAGTACAAATGACAATGTTCAAAGCAAAATAGTACTTAAACAAACAATACAAAATAACAAGAATGCGAAATGATAAATGGCGACGACTGCCTTGGTTTGAGGAATGAACCTCTCTTTATTTGACTTGCTTCAAAGTTGGAGACTACTCAGCTTGGTATTCGAAAACCCCTTTAAAAGCTTTCACTTGCGGGCCCCGTGCGACGACATTGGATTGTTCTGGACATTTGGGTTCCTTTGAGTGAAGGTGAGATCCTTAGAGTCAACCAGGTTTTGAACCTTGTGCTTGAAGGCTTTGTAGTTCTCGATTGTGTGACCTGGAGCACCTTTGTGATATCCACAGTGAGCATTGGCATCATAGTCTCGGGGGATACCAGTTGGAGGTGGCATATCCCTCAAAGTAAGAGATCCATTTGCCAACAACCCATTAAAGATCTCGCCATATGACATAGGCAGTGGATCAATGTGTCTGTCAGGTCCTCTTTGCTGATTTAGCGGACGCTGTTGATGAGCGCATTACTGTTGTTGACTAGGCTGTTATGGATAAGCCGATTGCTGGTATGGATTAGGTGCATATTGCACAACAACAATTAGAGGATATGGACGTTGTTGGTAAGGTATCTGAGGTGGAAATGGAACTTGAATGGCTGGCGGATAAGGCATTGGAGGAACTGGCTGATAAGGCACAAGAGCGTATTGCGCAACAACAACATATGAGTATTGGTAGTAGGGGATTGAAGTAGGCGCACTTTGTTGAGGTTTTCCACTTGCAGTAGAAATGGAGTTTGCTTCACCCTTTTTGTACCCGTTGAAAGGCTTCTTGACACTGGATTGGCTGCTAGAACCTCCTTGAATCTTCCCACTTTTCAGGCCTTCTTCAATTCTTTCTCCGAAAATCACCATGTCTGAGAAACCAGAAGACACGCTACTGATCAACTTTTCATAGTATTGTCCTTGGAAGTTACCCATGAAGATATCGATCAGTTCACAATCAACTAATGGCAGATGCACTCTAGCAACTAGCTCCCTCCAGCGTTGTGCATACTCTTTGAAGGGTTCGTTCTCCTTTTGAGCCATACTATGAAGTTGAGTACGGTTCGGAGCTAAGTCAGTGTTGTACTTGTACTGCTTTTTGAATGCATCAGATAAATTAAGCCAAGTATGCACATTGTTGCGTTCGAGCTGCATGTACCATTCTAGAGACGCTCCAAACAGGCTGTCTTGGAAGCAATGGATCATGAGCTTGTCATCTTTAGCGTGGGCGGCCATTTTCTTCAATACATCCTCAAATGGAGTTCAAGACAACTGAGGCCTTTGTATTTGTCAAATTCCGGTAGCCTGAACTTAGCAGGGATCACAACATCTGGAACTAAGCACATGTCTGAGGCACTCAGAGAGATTGAGTTGTGTCCTTCCATGGTTCGGAGTTTTTCAGCTAACTCACGACACATCTTCATTGCTTCAAATTCTTGAACAGCATGAGCATTGGTGATTAGAACAACAATATGCATCTCGTACTCAACTTGTTGATCCTCTTCCGCAGGAGGAATCTGAACATGAGTTGGAATAACTTGAGTTTGAGGAATAAGACCAACAGTAACACCAGAGGTAGGTATTGGTTGAGAAGTGACTTCTTCAACAGCAAAAGTGAAGCCTGAAGGAAAACCATAGACCAAAGGGTTTGAAACTAGAATTGAGTGCGTTGTGTGCGAGGTAGATCCTTGCACGAGAACATTGTTCCTTGCTGCAGCAGCTTCGCGAAGTTCCTCCATTCTGGCCAAAGCTTATATAGTCTCATAAATCTGGTCGATCTTGCTCTTGACCGAGTCAATCTCTTCCCTCATAGTAGCTTGCTCTTTTTGAATTTGATCTATCAGTCTTCTAGTGTTGGCTCGAGTTAAGTACGGGCGTCGAGAAAGATACGGGCGTCGGGAAACCAACTTGATTTACTGAAGATGGAGGAACATATAATGAGTTTTTGGATTTGGAATGAAATGCAAAATTGATGCAAATGAAATGATATGCAATGTCAGAATCCAAGATCCTTAAATCACGATATCTCTTTAGTCCAAGGTACAGATGGAGGATACTCTGATTAGAAACTCATTGGGTAGACTCTAAAGGTTGAGGAACCCCAAAGTTGTCAATCCATGTGACTATTCATCAGACACGCCATAAATATGACGGTTGAATGACTCCCTCATATGAATCTCGTTTAGGTGAGGTTTTCGTATCGAACTACACAAGAGCAACCTCTCGGTGCCCCATACTACGCAACCATCGACACATGGTTTCAAACAAAAGTCTCAGAGTTATGGACTTGTCTGAACTGTTTGCTGGACATGTCGGCAGTCCGACAATCAATCAACTCCATTGAGAAAGTCTATTCTGAGTGAGATCTTCGTATCCAACTACACGAGAGTAACCCCTCGGTGCCCCATACTACACAACCATCATCCTATTGTTTGATCCCGAAAATGGTTATGAGGTCCTTAGAGTCGACGATCCGAATGAGAACACATATCGTCCACGCCATCAATATGACGGTCGTCAGCATTCGCACTAGAATCTACTCCAAGCGAGGTTTTCGTATCAACCGTCCACGAGAGCATTTCTCTCGGGAACCAATACTACACAACCTCTCCTAATTGTTTATACTCAGAAGCCCGAGTATAAAGCCTTTCCCTCAAGTTTCTTTTGCGATCAAAGTATCGATCCAAATCAAAGTACCAAGGAGCCACAAGATATATGAGATGGAATGCGATAACGAAAGCGATAAAAACAAACAAGTAAGACATAAAAACAAATCCAAACAAGCGTGGAAACCTAGACTAGGCTTGACTCGCATAGGGGTGAACCATTTCCCAGCAGAGTCGCCAGCTGTCGCACCCCGAAAAATACGACCTTACGCGATCTAAAAGAGAAGAACCGCGCGCTGGGCAGACATGAAAGTCGCCACCTAATTCTAATTTATTTCCAAGAGGGGAAAGGGAAGATATAGATAAAATCAGTCGAAAAGGAGGATGAAGACAAAGGTCTCGCAACCATTGCCTGGGTTCGGGAGTCGGTTATGCAGGGGGAAGGTATTAGCACCCCTTACATCCATCGTACTCAATGAGAACCATCTAAGTTGTCACGCGCGAAAGGATGTCTATGCTTAATGAATTACTTGTTAGAGGGAAATGAGTTTAGTTATAAGTTTTATTGATCCTAGGTGCTTGGCAAGAATTGAGATCCTTGTGCCTACGTACTCCCGCGTGCAATGAGAAAGTCTAAGCCTCGTAGTTCGGCCTACTACGGGTGATGGTTTTTCGTTTTATTACCTTTCTTTGATGAAAGGATTTAGGAGTCGATTCGCACTAAAGACTATGGGTAGTTTATTCCGCTCGATTCGGACCAACGTTCGACGACGAAATAACCGGAGTGAGTAACAACAACTCATAGTCCTCTTTTCTACCGCTTAAGGCTCGTGGCGTACAATTCTTTTCATTTTATTAGAGTGTTTTATTTCCTAAGACCGCTTGACGTTGGATCAAGGGTTTGGATCTAAAAAGAAACATTTTGGTTTTTTGAGGTTTAAGGGGTGAATGCAAATGGAGTTTTATTTTGTGGTTTGTTAGCGAGGCACAATGCACTCCGCTCACAAGGTTAGGTGGATCCTAGAAAACGAAACAATAACTAAAAGAAAAAAGTGAAGTGTGTGCGAGTGTAACCGCTTGGCGTTGGACCAAGGGTTCGCGAACTAAGCAGAAAATATAAATAACATACATGAAATGGGGGGAGGGATACAAAATAAATACACGAGATTGCAAGAAATAAAAGGATCTCGTTGTATTTTGCCCAAGAGGAAGCGTGTGTGCGGTGTACCAAACTATTCAGAGGCGTTGGACCTTTTTATTCGGAGACAACTATTCGGAGGCGTTGGACCTTTTTGGATGCGTCGAAATGTGGCTCTCTAACTACCTTAGAACCGATTCAATGTTTAGAATCGCTCTATGAGGAGTCGAGCGTTTATGTTGAAATGCGAAAAATAAAATAAACTAAATAAAATAAATTGAAAGAAAATAAAATGGTCTCATCATTAATCGAGATCTCAAGTCGGCTTGCGACGAATCTTAAGACTATGTAGATGTTCATCGACCATAAAAAATAAATAACCGATAAGAATAAACTAAATTAAACTGTTTTGACAAAATAGAAAATAAATTGAAATAAAAATGATAAACAAAAATAAACTAAACTAAGTAGGCCTCATATTAACTGAATTTTCCGACTTAATGAAATTGGACATAATTCGACTGTTTGTTATATCATCGGTCCTAATAAAAAATCGAAATAAAATAACACATATTTTTTTAAAACATTTTTTTTAACAAAGAAAATATTGTCAAATAAAAGTTAGAAAAAATAAACTATAAAAATAAAAATAAAACAAGATAATAGAAATAAAGAGAGGGTTTTGTGCTAGTATTTGTGGTGAAATCCGGATCCACAGGCTTAACAAGCCCAAACAACATCAATAATAAACAAAAAAAATTAAACAAAAATAACACAAAAAATAGGGGGAGGCGGACTGTCTGAGGTGCAGATAGAAACTGGGACCCATAGACTACAAAGCCCAACTCTCCATCAAAAATTAAACATAATATATAACTAAATAAATAAATAAAAACCAAATAAATGTTTATGCTATTTTTAAAATAAAAAAACTCAAACTGAAAATCCAAAGTAAATAGAAACACGATTCGTCTTCCAAAAAGAGAGCACAATTTTCTTTCTCAAAAACAAAAATAAGTGAAACCAAAAGAGAACCCACCCTCAAATCCTTCGGCGATTTCGATTCTCTCATTCGATCCGTTTACGGTTTGTGCGGCCCTTTCACTCATGATATTTCGCTTCTGTTCGCGTTTGGTTCAAGGTTTCACGTCATTTTTCGCTCGGTTTTGGGTTCGCGGTGGCTGGGTTTGCGATTTCTTTCTCTCCGAGTCGTGTTTTGTTCAGGTTTGTGAGGTTTAACGGTGTCGGTGAGTTTTGGTTCGTGGTCTGTGTTTCACGGTGAAGATGAAGGGCCAGTTCGGTTTGCGTCTGGTTTTGCAGTGGTTTTCAACTCAACGGGTTTTCGATATTTAGCGGTTTCGGATTGACTCGCGTGTTATTTTTGTTCTCAGATTCTCGCGATGGTTCTTCAAAACGGTTTGGATTTGTGCGTTTTTGTTTTTTGGTTTGAAGATTTCTGGGCTATCGCGTTTTGGATCTGATTTTGCGGTTTTGTTGTGAAGGTATGATGAGATTGATGAAGGTTTATGTTATGAGCTTTAATGGTGGTGAGAGAGCTCGTGAGGATTTTCTGATTTTGTTTGATTTCGCGGTTGGGGCTGTTTGCAAATCTCTCTGTTTCATCTTTTTCATCTCATTTTCTGCGGTTTGATTTGGTAAGAGGGTTGAGTTGTTTACTGAGTTTTTTTTATGAAGGTTGATTAGTGAAGGAATGGAGATGAATTTGTGTCTATGGCTGGGTTTGAAAGTTTGAAGAAAGGTTGAAGGTTTATGAAATTTATTTGCTGTTTTTATTTAATTTTTGAAGCTTAGTCTGAATTAATTTATGCTGAGTATTTTTATGCTTTCCAAGCTTGTTCGAGAGTGTGGGTTGAGGGTGCATTTATAGGAGACCATGGAGGGTAGAAATGGAAAATGATCTGTGATGAAATTGTAGTATGGAATTTGTTTTATAGGCTGTACATTTGGAGGAGTTGTGCATGTTACTGTGATGCATTGAGGAAATCCGTTACTGCAATGTGGGATCATGCGTGAAATTGGCATGTGCGTTGGTCTATGAAAGTGTGAAGGCGAACGAAATGCTCAGGTGGAGTCAGTTTGTGTTGGTGTGAATTTTGTACATGGTAGAAATAGTGGATAGTGTTTTCAGGATATTTTTCTGTAACATTTTCTTGTAATATGGTTAGATTTGATAAATGAAGTGATGCTGTAAAAAAATATTTTAGTGATATGCTGTGAAATGTTTATAATAAAAATAAAATAACTAATAGAAACTGAAAAATCAAACTAATAATAAAAATATAATAATAAAAATAAAAGTAAAAAGGAAAGTATTAATAATAATAATAATAGAAAAAGTAAAATAAAATAAAGTGAAATTTTGTGTATGTATTTTTTATAATAAAAATGGGTGGGCTTAATAAAATAAATGGTAATTGTTTAGAAAAAAAGTGGTTTTCTTTAAAAGTAAAAATTAAAGTGATAATCGGACGAAAAGTCTCCACACAACACACTTCACACGCACGCATTCGAAAATCTCAAAATAAATCCCGATTTCTCGCACAAACCCTAAAGAAAAGAAATGACATATGTTTCAGGCAGGCCCAAATTTCAGAGTTGGGCCAGACAAATTAACGGCCCAACACGTTCTTCGTCGAGCATCATGCTCGGGAGGATGGTATGTGTCGACCAAGGCTGAATCGATCGGAATGAAATCCCCTAACGGCTAGTTTTGACTGTTACCTATCGATACGGATTCCACGGTCCGCGCCCAACGGTCTGAACCAATAGCCATCCACCAAGGACAATATATAAACCCTCTCACACGAGAGGGTCAGGTATTCAATTCTCCCACCCTTATTCTCTTACTTGCACGCTCTTTGCCCAGTCTCTTACTTTAGTATTAGAGTGCCTTGCAGGTACACCCTCTCCTCTCCTCATCAACCGTCCTTCAACAATGCTCGACAACAGCCATATCGGATCCTGATCTCCAAGTACGATCAGGTGGCGCCATCTGTGGGAATTACTGATTTCCCCGTTCTTCTCTCTCAAGATCTTCAAGAACCAAAGTCTTTTACCAAGATCCATGGCTGCTCGAGACAACAATCCCGAAAATCGGTCGAACGACGGTATGCTCCTCACACAACGTGGGAGCAACGCTAATAATTCTCCGCACGAAGAAACCGTGCAGGATCGCCCAGATGGGAAGACAACTTCACCTTCCCCCGATCGCGACCAGCCTCTAGAAAGTCGCCCGGAGGTCCTCCTTCCTCCAACACCTTCAGGATCTGACTTTGCTGCGCTGACTGAGATTCTCAACCAGAAGAATTTGTTGCTCCTCGTCCACGGTGAGAAGATTTCCCATCTCGAGGACAACAATCGTCGGTCGTCCCGATCCCCGACGAGACATCGAGGAAGACGTAGTCCTTCCCCTCCTAAAAAGAAGAGGAAAGGACGCAATGATGAATCTACAAGTAACAAACGGTCCCACTTGTCTCCTCCTCGGTCGTCCCCTTCAAGAAGGCGATCTCGGTCACCAAGAAAGTCAAGAAAGAGAAGATCAAGATCTACATCACCCTGGCGAACCCAGAAGCACACGCCCCGGTCTCCTTCATTCAATTCCAGTGATGATGAGGACACCAGGGCCCCCCTTTCGTTGGAAATTATGACTACTAAACTCCCACGGGGTTTAGAGAAACCTTCACGCTTAGGCTCGTATGATGGGACCACCGATCCTGACGAGCATATCGATAATATTGATGCCTTGCTCGACTACCGAGGGGTCCGAGGGGCAATAAAATGTCGCCTCTTTCCTACGACTTTGAGGAAGGGTGCGATGACGTGGTACAAGAGCCTCGAGGCAGAGTCCATCACTTCCTGGAAACAGCTCGGACGCACGTTTTCCAGGCACTTCACCGCTTCTAGACGCCACCCGAAAACGGAGGCATCGCTCGAAGCAATCATCCAAGGGAAGAACGAGCCTCTTCGAACATATATCGAGAGGTTCAACAAAGAAGCGGTCCAGGTATCCACCACAGACGACATGAAAAAATACTTGCTGGAGCGGGGTCTGCGCCCGTCGACCGACTTCCACCGTGCGGTTGGCATCGAGACCCCGGCCACCCTTGACGCTTTCTTGTTAAAAGCCCAAGCTTATATCCAATACGAGGAGAAGCAGGCTGCTAGCTCCGTCCGAGATGCCCGACGTCGTGGAGATGCAAAACCCTCCAAAGTCGATGAACCCTCGACATCTCGTCGGGGAGGAGACAAAAGAAAGAAAGATCGCTCCCGTGAACCGCGGGAGCACAGAGGACCCGTCGGTCGGTTTCATGAATATACCCCTCTCCTGGTCTCAAGAGAGAAGATCCTGTCCGAATGTGCCAATTCGGAGTTCAAGCAAGCGGGAGTACACTTCCCGAAGTAGCTGCCTAATAAACCGGGCACGGACAAGACGAAGTACTGTAGATTCCACAAGAGTCACAGTCATAATACTGAAGACTGCATCCATCTCAAGGATGCAATCGAGATACTTATTAAAGATGGACACCTCAAGCAATTTACTAAATCAAGAGACGCCCCTTGCCAAGAGGCGCAGGAGGCTCAGAAGGTCGAAGAGGCTGTACCCATACCATCAGATGCGAACATGCAAGTTGCTCTGAGCATCTACCGCCTGAAGGACTTCTTCCTGCCCGAACATATAGAGAGCCCATGGTATTTTTCCTCCTACAGCCCGTGGGAGACCTTTCCCTCTACAATGGTCATCTCAGGGGGAGGATTCAACAAGGTCACGGTCGGGTCCGTGAAGAGGAAATTTGACCAATTGATCGCGAAAGGCCCTGCTCAGAACGCAACCTTGGACCCCCAAGAGAGGGCTCAGTACCCCTTTCCTTTTACAAAGAGGAACTCTTGGGAGGGGCACCGAATGCCAGAATCCCATTACGCATCCGTGCGCGGATGGAAAATTTCGATGTCAGAAGAATCCTGGTGGACCAGGGTAGCTCGTGCGACATCATGTATTCCCAATTATTTTCAACACTCCAGTTGAATGAAACACACCTGACCCCGTACGTCGGATCAGACCTACAAGGCTTCAACGGAGAAGTTTCCCGACCATGGGGCTACGTCGATCTAATTGTCACCTTCGGGGCATCCGAGACCGCCAGATCTGTTTGCGTCCAGTTCTTGGTCGTGGATTGTCCTTCGCTATACCAATGTATTTTGGGGCGACCGACATTGGCTGAGCTGATCGCTGTTCCATCCACTATTCATCTGAAGATGAAGTACTATACTACCTCGGGAAAGGTCGCTACACTACACGGTGACGTCGAAGCTGCTCGCCGATGCTTCGAAGCAGCCTCTAGAGGTCTCAACTCGATATCATACCAGCCAAAACCATCTGCTCCAACACCTTCGGATGCTCCGCGAACATCTAAAGCTTTTCCCCAGGTCGACTCAATCGATCTGGATTGCAGGTTCTCAAATGAAGACGATGGCGTTCAGAGGCTGTCTGATCCACTGTCCCGGCTAATTCCTGACGGAGAATTCGAGCTAATTCCTTTGGGGGATGATCCAGCTCGGTGCGTCAAGATCGGGGCCCATTTTCCCGACTTGGCAAATCGACAATTGGAGGCACGCCTCAAGGGAAACGCCGATCTATTTGCGTGGAGCGCCGCAGAAATGCCAGGGCTCGACCCCGAGACGGCCTGCCATCATCTCTCCATCGATCCAACACACAAAGCTGTCGCCCAACGTAGGAGGAAGCAGTCGACCGAGAAGACCAAAGCGGCCGAATCAACTGTTAAAGACCTCCTAGAGGCAAATTTTGTAACTGAGGCCAGGTATACAACCTGGCTCTCAAATGTTGTACTTGTCAAAAAATACAATGAAAAATGGAGAATGTGTGTTGACTATACTGATCTTAACCGGGCTTGCCCGAAAGACGCATATCCTTGGCCCAACATTGACAAATTGGTCGACAATTCGGCCGGTTTTAAACTATTATCCTTTATGGACGCCTACTCAAGGTATAATCAAATCCCTATGGCCGTGGCCGACAAAAAATACACGGCCTTCGTGACCGAATTGGGCAACTATTATTATATCGTTATGCCAATTGGTTTAAAAAACGCAGGCGTGACCTATTAGCGCACAATGAAAAAAATTTTCCGAGCTGAAATTGGGGACATGCTCGAAGTATACATGGACGAAGGGGAGACACTCTACCTCTATCTCGCTGTGGCAAACGAGGCCGTGAGCGCAACCCTCGTTCGCGAACTTCCCGAGGGGAAAAACCTATTTACTTTACAAGCAAGGTGCTGCACGGCCTTGAACTTCGATACCTCCAGATAGAAAAGGTGGCGTTGGCCCTTCTTTTCGCAACTATAAGACTAAGACATTATTTCTTAGCCCACACTGTTGTCGTGAGAACAGACCAAACCATAAAGTAATTGCTCGGAAGGCCAGACATGGTCGGGCGAATGTTAAAATGGTCGTTGGAATTGTCCGAGTTCGATATCACGTTTGAAGGGAGACAAGCTCTCAATGCTCAAGCGCTAGCCGACTTCATGGCAGAACTCACTTTCACCGAGCAAGAGTCAAAATCTCCGTCCAAATGGACTATCTTCGTAGATGGGGCGTGCGACCCGACGGGTAGTGGAGCCGGGATAATTCTGGAAAACGAGGAAAGAAACATCATCGAAGTATCTTTGACTTTGTATTTCCCCACATCTAACAACCAGGCGGAGTACGATGCGTTCCTGGCCGGCCTGCGACTCACGATCAACCTGGAGGCGGAAGAAATCGTAATATGCACGGATTCCCAATTGGTCGCCAACCAAGTCCGAGGGGATTTCCAGGCCAAAAACGACAATATGGCTGAATATTTGGCCCTTGTCAGGGACAAGCTGAAACGATTCACGAGCATAGAGGTCAGACACATCCCGCGGGAAAATAACACCCAAGTTGATATCTTTTCCAAGCTGGCAAGCACCAAAGGAAAACGAAGCAACAAGTCTGTCATACAAGAAGTGCTCCCCCGACCAAGCATCAGACAATCTTCGACCCACTTAGACGTTAACCTCATGGGCGACGCCAACTGCTAGATGACCCCAGTATTTAACTACTTGACCAAGGATGAGTTACCAACAGACCCGAAAATGGCCAGTACCATCCGTCGAAGGTCATGCTCATATACTTTGGTCGGTGGGCGTATGTATCGCCGGGGCTTCTCCAATCCACTCCTCAGGTGCGTCGAGAAAGAGAACATCCCACACGTACTAAGGGAAGTCCACGAAGGAATCAGCGCACAACATCCGGGAAGACGATCGCTAGCCCGAAAGATCCTCCGGGCAGGATATTATTGGCCGACACTCCAGAACGACGCGAAAGAGCATGTAAAAAGATGCGACAAATGCCAACGACATGTGGACGTGCACGTGGCGCCCCCTACCGAGCTAAAATCGCTATCTTCCCCATGGCCATTCGCATGGTGGGGCATAGACATCTTAGGGCCATTCATCGTCGGATCCGACCAAAATAAGTACCTCATTGTGGGCGTCGATTATTTCACCAAATGGATAGAGGCGGAGGCCTTAGCCAAGATTACTGCACTCAACATACTATGCTTCTTTAAGAGGAGCATCCTCGCTCGGTTCGGAGTGCCGCTCGCCATTGTAACGGACAAGCGGAAGCCGCTAATAGGGTAATCCTGAGAGGTTTAAAGCGAAGACTTGACGAGCACAAGAAACACTGGGTCGAGGAACTACACAGCGTACTTTGGGCATACAGGACCACTCCACACTCAACGACCGGTGAATCTCCATTCTGGTTGGCTTATGGGACCAAAGCAGTAATTCCCATAGAAATGCACGTCCAGTCCAAACGAACAGAGTCTCCAATGGACCAGGACACCAACTCTGAAGCTCTAAGAGAAGAGCTTGATCTGGTCGAAGAAATCCAATCAGAAGCTGCTCTCCGAGAAGCCACTCTTAAACAAAAAATAGTAGCTCGACATGACTCTAAGGTAATAAGACAAACATTCGAGGTGGGCAGTCTTGTTCTAAGAAGGAATCACAGAGATTCCCGCGAAGGAAAACTGACGCTGAACTGGGAGGGTCCATATTGTGTCCGGGCAAAGACTGAAAATGGGGCCTACTACTTAGAAAATCTTCACGGGGAAGAACTCGCTCGGCCGTGGAACGCCGAGAAGCTCAAACAGTATTATAGTTAATGACAAAGTCACCTTGCTCGGCTACCAAGTGAGGAGCAACATGCGTGACTAAACCTGCGTGCCCAGGTACAAGCACAACCACCCAAATAATATGATTATCAGGATCTTCTTCGGGAAGAAGAAGATGACTGTTGCACGGGCGGATACTCAACCGAGTCCGATGTCGCCTATGTACCACGACCAGGCAGAACCCCAGCTCGCGATGGGACGTTCAAGCCTCGGAGCCCGAGCCATTATCTTGACTCGGGCACCGATCAGGAGCCAACCTCCAACATCTGACCGGTCCCCCAAACCGACGGATTACAAACACGTACCCCGTATTTGCCCAATTACATCTGACCCTCGTAACAATCACGCGAGCATCAAACACTTAAAATTTATGGAAACATAAAAGAAAGGGAGTCCTCCGACGGACGCATAGTTACAAATACATGTAAGTAAAAACATTATAAAGTAACAAACAACCACCAAGGTCGAACACATTTAATCAAAAAAGTTGCGACCCTGAAGGACCGACTTATTCAAGATTACATTCAAAGAGTACCACGTCCCCGAGCAAAACAAAAACATAATAAATTACAAGTTATGGCACGCAGGCCAGACTTGTTACCCTCCCCCTCTTGGGCACCAGGTTGACCTTCTCTATGGGACCGCTGCTCATCAGGTTGTTCTGGCTGAGCAACACCTCCGGGCTGAGATTCTTCCACGACCAAATCCGCAGGGACCACTATCTGACCGTTTTCAACTTTGTAAAGATAGCTTATGTGGCCGGTATCTAAGACCAGTTCAGGATGGAGGGCTTGTATCTGATCTACAACATTTTGGAAACTGAGCTCGATTGTCGAGTTCAGATCTTCCATATCCTGGTCAATTCAAGCGAGAAACTGGGCCCTGGTCACCAAATCCTTGGTATCAGCTTCCTCATCAATCTTCGGGCAAAAAGCATCTTTCATCTTTTTGTTCTGGTCCAAGGCCCTCCTTTTGTCGACCTCCAGCTTGGTAATAATGTTCACCCGCTCAGTCAACTTCTTGGCAGAAGTAGCAGCTTCCTCAGAAGCCTTGGTCAGCTTTTCTTCAGCAGCGACCAGGAGCTATTTCAACTTTTTCACCTCCCTCTCCTGCCCGGGATTTCTTTCGGCCGTCAGCCAAACCATAGATAACACCCGCATAACCGCGCTCGCGTCTTGTGCTAAAGACAAGCGCTGAGCAGGGCGGTCCATTCCCTCGACATACAAGGAGTCTGCCCGATCGACCTCCATGCTTGCCCCTTCGAAGAAATTCTGCTTCACAAAGCAGGGAGGCAGCACATACTTCGGTTTGGGAGGGGCGTTGACCGTCAAATCCACGGTCGTTGTAGATTTATGCTTCTTCATGTGCGAGCCAGTGGACGCACTTGGAGATCCTTGGACTAGGGCCCCCGACCCCGAGCTGCTCGTTTCAGTCAGCTTGGTTTGAATAACCCTCGACCTCTTTTTCTGATTTTGGCGTAATCTTTCCTGGATTTTTTCTAGAGGATTCGCTATAGAGCCTGCAAAGAAAAGAGACCAAATTAGTCACGAGCGTCAAGATTATCAAAACAGAATAATAAATAGAAATAAAAGGAAATACCAAAGAATTCGGACACTTCTTGCCCGGTTTTACACGCAAAAAGGTATGTGACGTCTATCAAAGGATGCTCCATAGCCTCTCCCCCGTCCTGGTCCAAGATTATCTTGCCTTCCCCGTCCAGCAGAGGGGTCGGAGTAAAAGAAGCCACCAACTTCAGAAACTCCTTGAAACTAGCTGCATCATCCTCGTTCAGGAAGTCCCCTACTTGGACGCCCGTAATGTGAGTAACTCCAGGAGAAGGGGAACATCCAGAGCCTCCTGGGAATCGTCTGCCCTTGATCGTCCAGTCTGGGCTCATCGTTTTCATCAGTATCTACTCCCATAAAACTCAGCGCTCTCACGGCTTCTTTGCTCGCCGGCTTTACCAGGAAATAGTCGGTCTTGAAAGTCCGGATAGATTCTGAGTGAGCCTTGAATATTTTGGTCCGCTGCTTAAAGGAGATGAAACCCTTTCGGTCGGTTCCCCGTCCTACCTGGCGCTGCAGCGAGAAAAATCTGAAGAACAGAGGGAGCGTGGCCCTTACGCCCAGATAAGCGCACATCACCTCGAACGCCTTCATGAACGCATAAGAGCTGGGGTGCAGCTGAGACGGTGCTACACCCAGATGTCCGAGCACGGCGCAAACCAGATCGCTAAAGGGCAATGTTATCCCTAAAGTCGAGGTCGCATACTCATACATTGAGAACTTTCGACCGCCATAGTCTGAGAATATCCGGTCATCGTCCCCCGGGCAGGTGACGACCCAATCCTCAGGATCACCAACGACGGACAAGGGCTCCGCACGAGGTCGTGAAAAGGACGACACCTTGTCAAGCAAGTCCTCCACTACCCATTCCTCGGGCGCGATTACTTTGTCCTTGCCCTGAGGAGTACCGGCTGCTTCTCCAAAATCAGGGGCCACATCCTCCGTGATGGTCGCTTCAGAGTCATCCGACGAGTTTCTAGAGTCGGAAGGAACCGATGCTGAAGAGCCAGAATCTTCCGAGGACGCCTCCTCCGAGGAAATCTCGTATGGGTTGATGAATGCAGTTTCACTTGAAAAGCAGAGGAAATGCGTCGGTGAATTCTATTAGAATATCAAATCCACCCTTCCACCACTCGACAAGTGAAAGGGCGCGTGCCGACCCAGGAATGAGATCCCAGGCCAAAGCCCTCGTTTAACCATCTCTCAAGGCGATGGCCAGCGCCCGACGACAGCGATGGTATATTAAAGTCCTAGCTGCTTATCAGGTCCCAGATCAAGGTCGACCGGGACCGTCGTCAACCACAGATTAGGGTTTGCAGTCGACGAGCAACGATAACAGAAGGCCTATAATCTACTTATTCTAGTCTAAACTACCAGAAAATCTATCCCAAACCGCATGCATTACTAAATTATCAAACCTATGGAAAAGAGAAACACAAAAAAGGGCCATACCTTGAGCTTGAGAGGCCATTAAAGAAGAGTTTGATTTGAAAATGCGGTGGTCGGTAGGTAGATACGGTGGTCGATGGCAGAGAATTATCGTCTGAGACATGAGCAATATAGTAGAGGGGAAGACGAAGTTAAAAAGCATACATAGTACTTTGGGTTCCTATTTATAGGGAAGGGAGCACGTGCAGAGTCGCGTGACCCCTATCCCTAGGCAATGATTACCTACACTCTAGCCCCCAGGCTAGCCGTCAGAACATTGAATAGGCGCGAATTCCCAAACACGCTAACTTTTCGTTTCATCTCCCTTCTTCGTCGAATGACCGAATAATTGCACGTCTGTCGTGCGTCATCAAACGATCATTCTCCGGACAACACACGAAAATCGTCAGATATAATGCGTGCACCTTGGACAGAAGACCATCACTAAGTCATCACTCCTCCCTAGAAGCAACGACTTGGGGGGCTCCTGTTCCAGGCAGGCCCAACTTTCAGAGTTGGGCCAGACAAATTAACAGCCTAACACGCTCTTCGTCGAGCATCATGCTCGGGAGGATGGTCTGTGTCGACCAAGGCTGAATCGACCGGAATGAAATCCCCTAACGACTAGTTTTGACCGTTACCTATCCATACAGATTCCACGGTCCGCTCCCAACAGTCTGAACCAATAGCCATCCACCAAGGACAGTATATAAACCCTCTCACACGAGAGGGTCAGGTATTCAATTCTCTCACCCTTATTCTCGTACTTGCACGCTCTTTGCTCAGTCTCTTACTTTAGCATCGAAGTGCCTTGCAGGTACACCCCCTCCTCTCCTCATCAACTGTCCTTCAACAACGCTCGACACTAGCCATATCGGATCCTGATCTCCAGGTACGATTAACATATTTTTGGATTTTTCGAACATGGTTAGACAGAAAAAATAAAATGGTACATGTAGGACAAATTTGGGGTATGACAGTAGCCAAACCAAGAACCTTCCGATATTTAATGTGTATCAATCAAATGACTGATCTTCTCATTTGAAACAATCACTAGAATAATTTACAACAAGTGTTCAACTTATGAATGGAACTTATATGATGAATATATGAAAGTTTGTGTAAGAAGTCTCACTCTTTTTGAAAATTGTATGAACACTTAATGAAAAAGAAAGTTTTGAGATGTAATGATTTTATGAAATTATTTGCAAGTAGTTGATTTGAAAAATTTGATAATTAGATGCTTTTATAGAGCCTAAACACCTCTACAAATAGGTATAATTTATGAAAGGATGCCATGTTTCATTTGGTAGAAGTTTGGAATAAAATATGAAAAGATGCATAATATTATTTTACCTCTGTTCAGTGGTACCTGGTTAGCACTTGGGTTGGAACCGGTTATCATAGCCAACGTACACTTGAATATTCAAAATTTGTTCATGGTAACCGGTTAGCACCCAGGCGGTAACCAGTTACATGCGTGCAGTTTTGAAAAATAATGAGTTTTATGCAATGCAACCTTCATGACTTTTACTCAAAACCTTTTTACATAATGTATGCAATGTATGTATAATATTTTGAACATTTGTATGCACAATTATTAACAAGTTAAAGTTATGCCTTTGATTGTTCATGAGAATTCTTCAAGACTTGAAATGTATTGAAATCTATGTGCTTGCTTGAATAATCTTGATCCAATTCCTTTTTGAGCATATCATTACTCATTGAATGAGCGTTGTTGTCTTCATCAAAACCATTAAGAATATTGTATTTACATTTTTTTGGTTTATCTTATGTATACAATATTTTATATAATTTCAGCAAGCACATCAAAAGAATCAGACGGGATGAGATGGCACGGTGGAAAAAAGTTAAATTTTCTTTTAGATAAACTGCTGATTTGACCTTGTAGACCCACTATGTCAGCTTCTAAAGTCATCTAACCCCCCTTTATCCTTATTCCCAATTTTTTTAAAATAATTTTTCTCTCACCTATTCCCAACATTATTTTATTATTTTAAATAATTTTTATCTCATCCCCTTGCTTATTTATTCTTCATTTCTCATTCTCTCTCTCTCTCTCTCTCTCTCTCTCTTAATTTCTTAGTTTTTCTCCCTCTCCTTCATCATGAATATTCTATATATGGTAATGGTATGTTATTTATCCTCTCATTCTTTTTCAACCTCGTAACTTTTGTTTAACATTTATTTAACTTTGCATTTCATGAATCTTCTTATTGTCTTAGTTTAACTAGTTACAAAAGCTAAAAGAATCTGCATTTCATGACTTTAGTAACATACTTATAACATTTATTCCAACTTAGGAACTTCTGTTAATAAGAATATGCTTTAGTTTGTTAGAGGTTAAGATAGAAGTTAACTGGTTACAAAATTAGTTATAAGTTACATAGTTAGTTAAAGTTTAGTTAGTTGGATGCTTGAATGAGTTTGAGCATGAAGTTATTTGAATTTTGCAGTTTTTCTATTATGTTCATTATACATTTTTTTAGTGCATGTGTATGTTGATGTTAATGGAGGTATTAATGTGTTCATGGCGTTTTCTTTTTTTACTGTGTTGCAGCATTTACTACCTGTTGTTAGATCGATGCACTTACAATTTTATTGATGTTGCGGAAGGGCCACCAAAGAAAAGGCTCAAAGTACGATCTAGAGCAGCTGCCGCTGTAACACCCACTTTTCCCACAAAATTATTTATATAAACCTTTAATAAAATCAGAGTTACTTGTCCAAAGTGAGATGTTACATCATCATTATTCATCAAAATCGTTAATAAAAGAAAACAGCGGAATCCAAATCTTTAACGTCAATAGATCGAAGGCTTAACAAATCATACATAATAAAGTTCTTCTATTCAAGTTTAATTATAAAAATAAGTTTTCCTAAACATTATAAGTAAATGTGGAAAAGATCCCCGTTCCCGTTACATATCAGAGCTCCTAGGACACGAATATCACACCAACGTACTTCTCAAGTACCTGAATTGTCTGCACTCCCGAAGAAGTACAGACGCAACCAAACAAACAGAGGGGTGAGAAATAGATTCATAATATAACGGTGCATACGACATATATGAAGAAGTAATTCACCCCTAATCACACCAAATTATCAATCATATTATTCAATCAGTCATAATATTCAATCAATCATGATGCAATATGACTCAAATGCACAATGCAAATGCGGTACCGACTCACAATAACGGTTCATCAATAGAACCCCGAATGCATCGTTAACGTCTCCAACAAGACACGGTCATCCCTGCAACCACGATTCTCAACGAATCCCGAATAATCACATCCACGACATGATTATTCCATCAAATGTATGCGCATGCAGACACAACAATGGATACCATATCACAATACACATCCCCTCCAATCACCAAATCCCATTTTCCAGGAGGCTGACACGGCCGCCCGTGTTGCCTGACACGGCCCGTGTCAGGCCTCCTGAAGCCAACTTACCAAAATTCCACTTTTTAGTATAATGTCCGTAGCCTAACACGGCCGCCCGTGTCATGGGACACGACCCTTGTCAGGGCACCTGTACCCCAAAAATCCAATTTTTCCAAAAGTCTCAATTTCTTCCCTCTTCCTCACATACACGAACCCCAATCATTCTAAGTCGAATTTAGCACTCAAAACCAACCAATTCACATATTTATTATCCATTTATACATATAACATCCACTAGTTTTATTAATAAACTTTCCTAGATCAAATTAGGGAATCAATGAGGTTTAATCCTCTTCTCTGTTCATCATATCCTCCATAACCTTCATATACCATTCTTCCCAATACCAAACACACAACACTAAATATATTTTCAAAATACATCGTATAATCATATTCATGAACAATTTCACAATATTGCATCAATTTAATCATTATTATCATAATCTCTTAATATACCTAAGGGAGGAAGGAACTCCCAATTACCCTTCTATGTCCTATCACCAATCATAAACCCTTTTCCCCCTTACCTTAAAATCAAAGCTTTCCTTCACAACTTTTGGTCTTGATGATCTACGATCCTTGACCTTGCCTTTCTTCTCCTCTTTCTCCAGACCTCTCTGTTCTTCGTCAAAATACGATGAATGAGGGTTGTTTCCAAATTCCTCTTTTTATGAAACAACAATTCCACCTTTGCCCCTTAAACCTCTAACTAACCCTTTTATTTTATTTTATTTAAATAATAACAACATTATAATAATACACCTTATATTATTATTATTATTCTCATAAAATACTTTCTTCACCAATTAATTCAATTATGCACTTAAAATATTAATATTTATTTCACAAAAATAAATATAAAAATTAAGGCGTTACAACTCTCCCCCACTTAATTATTTTCGTCCTCGAAAATGTACCTGAATGGAATAACCATGGATATGATTCCCGCATCTTGCTCTCCAGTTCCCAGGTAACACTTCCACCAATAGCTCCTCCCCAAGCTACTCTCACACGAGGTATCTCTTTGCCTCGAAGTTGCTTCATCTTACGATCTTCAATCCTCAACGGTAAAGTCTCCACCGTAAGATTGTCACGGATTTGCACTACATCTCTCTGAATTACATGTGACAGATCAGACACATATTTCCTGAGTTGCGATACATGAAACACTTTGTGCAAATTCGAGAGTTCTGGCGGTAATTCCACTCTGTAAGCAACCTTGCCTACTCTCTACGTAATCTGATACGGTCCAATGAACTTAGGATCCAACTTCTTAGACTTCAAAGCACATCCAACACCGGTCATTGGGTTGACTCTCAAAAATACATGGTCACCCTCACTGAACTCTAAGTCTTTCCTTCTATTATCATGGTAACCTTTCTGTCGACTCTGAGACGCTTTCATTTTCTCTTTGATCATCTGAATAATTTCAGTAGTCTGCTGAATAATCTCAGGCCTAAGCATAACATTTTCACCTGTCTCATACCAACACAGAGGTGTTCTACATCTTCTACCATAAAGAGCTTCAAACGGTGCCATTCCAATACTTGAATGATAACTATTATTATAAGTAAATTCAATCAGTGCCAAATGTGTATCCCACGCACCACCTTCTAATGACTGAATAGTCCTCTCGGATTGTCCATCTGTCTATGGGTGGTAAGCCGAACTTAATTTCAACTCAGAACCCAAAGCCTCGTGCAAACTTTTCCAAAACTCAGAAGTAAATCGCGGATCTCTATCCGATACTATACTTGACGGTACACCGTGCAATTTCACAACAACTCGGATATAAATCTCCGCCAACTTAGTTAACGGGTAACTGATGTTTATCGGAATAAAATGCGCGGACTTAGTCAACCGGTCCACAACTACCCAAATAGTATTCAGTCCTCTCGCAGTATTCGGCAAACCTGTCACAAAATCCATAGCAATACTATCCCACTTCCACTCTGGGATCTCTAAAGGTTGCATCAGCCCCGAAGGCTTCTGATGTTCCACTTTTGATTTCTGACATACTAAACAAGCATAAACAAATTGTGCAATATCTCGTTTCATACCGTGCCACCAAAATAATTTCCTCAAGTTATGGTACATCTTCGCAGCTCCCGGGTGAATACTT
Organism: Lathyrus aphaca; assembly: GCA_963966055.1. Lineage (NCBI taxonomy): Eukaryota > Viridiplantae > Streptophyta > Magnoliopsida > Fabales > Fabaceae > Lathyrus > Lathyrus aphaca. Next base: position 425,970,198 of record OZ014519.1, on the reverse strand, counting down.
AAGCTACTCCGATGACTCTCTTCCAGAATTGCTTTCCTTAGTTCAACATTATCGGGTATACAAATTCTCTCCCGAAATCTCAAAATACCATTATTATCCAAACTAAAATCACCGCCTTGATCATTTCCCTTGGTAGGAATTGAGTCCACCAATTTCACATCTTGCTGTTGACCTTCCTTAATTGCATCAAGAAATTCATTATTTATTCGTAACATGCCTAACTTGACACTTCCAGGTGTCATCTCACACACCATACTTAAGTCTCTAAATTGCTCAATTAAATCCATCTCTTTCATCATCATAGCCGACATATGAATTGTTTTCCGGCTTAATGCGTCCGCTACTACATTTGCCTTTCCCGGATGGTAACTTAAATTAAAATCATAATCTTTCAAAAATTCTAACCACCTCCTCTGCCTCATATTAAGCTCCTTCTGATCAAATAAATATTTCAGACTCTTATGGTCACTAAAGACTTCAAATCGCGACCCATAGAGATAATGCCTCCAAATTTTCAACACAAATACCACTGCAGCCAATTCTAAATCATGAGTAGGATAATTCCTCTCGTGTATCCTCAATTGTCTTGAAGCATAAGCTACTACCTTACCATCCTGCATTAACACACCACCTAAACCCATTTTAGATGCATCACAATACACAACAAAAGCTTCATTCGGATTCGGTAAAATCAATATCGGTGCCGAAGTCAATTTCTTTTTCAATTCTTCAAAGCTTTTCTCACAAGTTACATCCCAAATAAAGGCTTGACTCTTCCAGGTCAACTGAGTCAATGGGAACGCCAAATTAGAAAACCCTTCTATAAACCTTCGATAATAACCAGCTAAACCAAGAAAACTTCTAATTTCCGTTACCGTCTTCGGAGGTTCCCAATCAAGCACAACACTGACCTTCAAAGGGTCTACTTCTATACCTTCACCAGATATTACATGTCCCAAAAAGCTCACTTTCTTCAACCAGAATTCACACTTGGAAAATTTAGCAAACAATTTGTTATCTTTCAACACTTGCAGCGTAATTCTCAAATGTTTCTCATGTTCTTCTTCAGACTTCGAGTATATTAATATATCATCAATAAATACTATGACGAATTGATCCAAGTAAGAATGGAATATCCGGTTCATATATTCCATAAACACACCCGACACATTAGACACTCCGAAAGGCATCACTGCATATTCGTAATGACCATATCGAGTTCTAAATGCCATATTCTGGATATCTTCCTCTTTCACTCTGATTTGATGATATCCTGACCTCAAATCAATCTTGCTAAAAACACAAGCTCCCACCAGTTGGTCCATCAAGTCATCGATCCTTGTAAGTGGATACTTGTTCTTAATTGTAACCTTATTCAGCTGTCGGTAGTCAATGCACAAGTGCATACTACCATTCTTCTTCTTAACTTATAACACTGGAGCACCCCATGGCGATACACTGGGTCGAATGAACTTCTTATCAAGTAAATCACCAATCTGCAATTTCAATTCAGCTAACTCAGTAGCAGACATCCTGTACGGTGCCATAGAAATAGGCCTGGTACCAGGAATCAAGTCAATAGTAAACTCCACTTCACACGTCGGAGGTAACTCTGTAACACCATTGGGAAATACTTCAAGAAATTCATTCACCACTGGTAACTCTTCAACAACGACCTTTTCTTCCATAGATAATGAAGCAAACACAACAAACATTTTCGCTTCATCTTCCAATAAGGTCCTCAGCTCTTTAGTAGAAACTGAACTGGCCAAAATTTCCTCTTCTAGAGTTAGAAATAACAATCTCTTCCTAAAGCAGTCAATATAAACTCGGTTGGATTCCATCCAGTTCATACCCAAGATTATATCAAGATTACTGAGTGGTAGACATATGAGATCCACTCTAAACTCTTTATACGAAATAGCCAAAACACAATCACGACATATCAAGGTAGTAGTCACAGAACCTATAGATGGTGTATCAATAACCATTCCTCGACTTAACTGAGAAGGTTCCAATCCTAACTTTTCACACATTCCAAAGAAATAAACGAGTGTGTTGCACCCATATCAATAATCACAAATAAAGGAATATTATTGATAAAGCAAGTACCTTTGACCAATCGATCTTCACTAGTGGGCTGAGCTCCCACTAATGCAAATACTTTCCCATCAGATTTCTGCTTCTTTGGTTTCGGGCAATTAGTGCTAATGTGGCCCTGCTCTCCACAATTATAGCAAATAGGCTCATTCCCTCTACAATTGGCCATCACATGACCCGCCTTTCCACACTTAAAACACTTATTTTCTTCAGTAGGATAATTATTGGCACGATGTCCTGTGCCGTGATATCTGTAGCATTTGAGCACACCGGGAGTACTTCCTCCCCCACTTGGTTTCTTCTCATTACCAGCCTTTTGCTTCCCTTTGTCAGCTGGAGCACTGTAAGGAGTACCACTAAACTGCTTCCCTTTCCTATCATTCACAACTTTGTAGTGTGCAATCAGCTCCCTCTTGTCATTATCATAAATCCTACTTCTACTTACCAGCTCTGGATAATTCCTGATATTCTGGCAAGCAATACCCAACTTAATCTCAGGACGCAGTCCATTCTCATACTTCAGACATTTGGAAGTCATTGCCTCTTCAGTATTGTAGTGTGTACAGTATTGCACTAATTCTTCAAACTTGGCAGCATACTCTGCCACTGTCATATTACCTTGCTTGAGTTCCAAGAACTCAACCTCCTTAGCACTGCGGATGTCTTCCGGGAAATACTTTTCCAAGAATTCTCTGTGAAATACCGCCTAAGTGATAGCCGTACCCGCGTCTTCCAACCTTTGGCGACTGTTGTCCCACCAGACTTCAGCTTCACACTCCAATATGTGAGTACCAAATCTCACCTTTTGATCATCAGAGCATCCCATGGTTCTGAAGGTCTTCTCAACAGCTTTTAACCACTTTTGCGCAGACTCTGGATCTAGAATTCCACCTTCATATGTCGGCGACTTGTTATTCCGGAACTGCTCCAATGCACGAGACTGAGCATTTCCTCCACCCTGAACGACCTGAACAACATTCTCGACCGTCTGCGCCATGGCTTGCATAGCCGCAGCAAGAGCAACATCATTCCTTCCTGCCATACTAATACAACAAACAACTCAGGTTAGGAAACACACGACTCTTATTCTAAGGACTGACTCAATCTGGCCGGTTGGACCGACCTGCTCTGATACCAATTGTAACACCCACTTTTCCCACAGAATTATTTATATAAACCTTTAATAAAATCAGAGTTACTTGTCCAAAGTGAGATGTTACATCATCATTATTCATCAAAATCGTTAATAAAAGAAAACAGCGAAATCCAAATCTTTAACGTCAATAGCTCGAAGGCTTAACAAATCATACATAATAAAGTTCTTCTATTCAAGTTTAATTATAAAAATAAGTTTTCCTAAACATTATAAGTAAATGTGGAAAAGATCCCCGTTCCCGTTACATATCAGAGCTCCTAGGACACGGATATCACACCAACGTACTTCTCAAGTACCTGAATTGTCTGCACTTCCGAAGAAGTACAGACGCAACAAAACAAACAGAGGGGTGAGAAATAGATTCATAATATAACGGTGCATACGACATATATGAAGAAGTAATTCACCCCTAATCACACCAAATTATCAATCATATTATTCAATCAGTCAAAATATTCAATCAGTCATGATGCAATATGACTCAAATGCACAATGCAAATGCGGTACCGACTCACAATAACGGTTCATCAATAGAACCCCGAATGCATCGTTAACGTCTCCAACAAGACACGATCATCCCTGCAACCACGATTCTCAACGAATCCCGAATAATCACATCCACGACATGATTATTCCATCAAATGTATGCGCATGCAGACACAACAATGCATACCATATCACAATACACATGAACACATCATGCTTTACGATCATCATGATCTCATCAACCAACCATCAATGCATCTTATTCACACACAAAGCATACACATATCTCATGTTGTTCACAATTATAACAATCTACATATTCATATAATTCAATTAAGCACTTAGGATTTTTTATACGACTAATCATCAAGTCCTATATTCACTATTAGAACATCTTCAAAGTCTTATTTCACTAATATAATCCTACATTAGAAGAATGAATCAAATCCACCTTAAAACGGACGAAAAATTACATTTACAGGGGCCTGACACGGCCTCCCGTGTCCCCTGACATGGCCCGTGTCAGGTGGCCTGGGGACAGGTCCCCTCCAATCACCAAATCCCATTTTCCAGGAGGCTGACACGACCCGTGTCAGGCCTCCTGAAATCAACTTCCCAAAATTCCACTTTTTAGTATAATGTCCGTAGCCTGACACGGCCGCCCGTGTCAGGGCACCTGTACCCCAAAAATCCAATTTTTCCAAAAGTCTCAATTTCTTCCCTCTTCCTCACATACACGAACCCCAATCATTCTAAGTCGAATTTAGCACTCAAAACCAACCAATTCACATGTTTATTATCCATTTATACATATAACATCCACTAGTTTTATTAATAAACTTTCCTAGATCAAATTAGGGAATCAATGAGGTTTAATCCTCTTCTTTGTTCATCATATCCTCCATAACCTTCATATGCCATTCTTCCCAATACCAAACACACAACACCAAATATATTTTCAAAATACATCGTATAATCATATTCATCAACAATTTCACAATATTGCATCAATTTAATCATTATTATCATAATCTCTTAATATACCTATGGGAGGAAGGAACTCCCAATTACCCTTCTATGTCCTATCACCAATCATAAACCCTTTTCCCCCCTTACCTTAAAATCGAAGCTTTCCTTCACAACTTTTGGTCTTGGTGATCTACAATCCTTGCCTTGCCTTTCTTCTCCTCTTTCTCCAGACCTCTATGTTCTTCGTCAAAATACGATGAATGAGGGTTGTTTCCAAATTCCTCTTTTTATGAAACAACAATTCCACCTTTGCCCCTTAAACCTCTAACTAACCCTTTTATTTTATTTTATTTAAATAATAACAACATTATAATAATACACCTTATATTATTATTATTATTATTCTCATAAAATACTTTCTTCACCAATTAATTCAATTATGCCCTTAAAATATTAATATTTATTTCACAAAAATAAATATAAAAATTAAGGCGTTACAGCCGCTGTCTCCACTGTATCAGCCAAAAATAACTAGAGTATTTATTTAATTGATTTATTATAAATATTTGTGATTTTCGGTGAATTTTGATGAAATATTATGATGCATGGTGTCTTTGCATGGTGTGTTGTGGGATATTGATGAGCTAAGAGAATATGAGAGTATTTATAAAATAAGTGATTAATTGGAATTATTTTAGAGTTAATAATAATAGAATAATATGAATAATATGAATAATATTATAATTATTATTTACATTAAGATTAGTAGAAGCATTAAGGGTAAATAAGTCTTTTGTGAGGAGATAAGTGAGAGTAAGATGGGGAAAGTCTTATAAGGGGTCATAAGGGCAAGTTTGACACAAGGAAAAATAGATGGAGAAGTCATTCTAAACAATCGTGTTTTGAAGAATGACTCTGAGGGAAGGAAGTGGAAGAGGCTAGGGCTCAAAGCAATTTTTTGTAGAACTCAAAGGGAAGATAAGAACCAAAAATCTAAGGTATGAGGAGTATTATTTTTCATTATAGTTGATATAGAGTTTAGATGTGTGCAAGTAGTTTTGGGGTTGTAAGGATTTTTGGGGGTTTATGATGATGTGACAAATTAGGATGAAATTGGTGATTTAGGATGTGTAGAATGATGGAAAATGATGTGTAAGATGTCTACTATGATGTGTTATTGTATTATGAATAACTTATGTTTGATATGCATTTTTAGACTGTATGATGTTGAATTTGTAAGAAGTTTAGGGTCTAACTGTGCAAAAATTGCAAACCAGCAGAAAACTACTTCTGACGCACGATTAATCGGTTAACCTCATGTCGTTAATCGGTTAACCCATTCAAAACGTGCGTCTTGGAAACTGGAATGGGGGTGTTAATCGATTAACCCCTGGTGGTTAACCGATTAACACTAGAGCGAAATGGTTTTTTAATCATTAAAATTCATAACTTTAGTTCTATAAGTCGGTTTGAGGTGTCATTCGAAGTGTCGGGAGGCTGACGCAATGAAATGTAAATTGGTAAAATAAAATGATCAATGTGATGTATTTTTCTAGTTCCAAATTAAATAATTTGTGACTAGTTCTTTGTGACGACCAATGTTGGTAAATGCATTACGATGTTTTGGTGTAGATATAAAGTTATGATGTTAAATTATGATGTTTATGATGTTGTTATGATGAAAAAAGCTAGTGATGTGCATTTTTTGATGTTTGTAGATGCTATATGACATATACAACGATTAATTACATGAATGATGATACAAATTTTAACAAACTGTGATGATGATTATTAATGAAGGTTTGCATCATGTATTCATAGAATTTTTGGACTTCGGTCCAGTGATGATGTTGGGACTTCGGTCTAGTGGTGGCGTCAATCTATTGTGTGGATTGAAGCGTTTATGACATGCTCCAGTTCCTATGAGGGAATCAATCCTATTGGTGGAGATCTTTAGAGGGTGATGATCCAATGTCCATTAAATGATGTTTGGTACCACATGCATGAGTATATGTTGTTGCATTTCATACTAAGTGACATTGCATAATTGAGTGCTAAATGACGTTTTGATGATGATGTTTTAATTTTAAGTGATGTTGTGATGCTAATGAGGATTGTTGTCTTATTAATATCTTTTCTTTATATCATGTATAATGATTCATGATTACTCACCCTGCCTGTTTGAATGTTGCCTCCACGTGGGTAATATGCAGATGATCGGGATTGACTCTCTCGGTGCACGAAGATTTAGCTCTTGAAGTTATTTTGGTTGTTTCCGTAGAATTAGAAGGTGTCTTGCTCTGAAATGTAACAACGGGTCAGGACGTTTGAGTTGAAGTTTTTTGTTCTAGATCTTTTTGACATGATGTCACTATGAGTTTCTTGTTTTAGACATTTTGGGCTATTTTATTATTGAGTCTATCATTTCCGCTGCATAGTGTATGCATTATTTTTTTGTACGAAAGAACCTATGTTACGAAGCAGGATATTACTATGATGTTTTTATTAAGGATGTGACACCCTTTTGGTGATTTAGTGTGATTAAACTTTATTTAATTAGCGTGAATATTCATTGGGGTTAGAAGAGTGTTACATTAGTGGTATCAGAGCAGGTCGGTCGATCTGGCCAGGTTGTTTAATTATGTTGTTCCCTAGTATGCGACATGTGTGTGAAAACACTGTTGATGCTTGTTTTGTTTTCCATTTGCAGGTTGGTGTCATACCCCAATTTTGTCCGGGTACTTTACTATTATATCGGTGTAAATAATATTTTATTTCAAATAAAAAGATAGCTCATTTGATAGTGAAAAAAGAATTCAAGGATATTCAAGCAGGAGGTTCTGGGTTCGAATCTCAGCTTTACATTTTTTTCTTCTCTTTTTACCTTTATTTTTATTTTTCACAAAAATAAAAATAAAGGGCATTTTTATTTTTTCGTTTTTTATTATTTTAATTTATTAATATGATTAGGTATTTTAGTTTAAATTTATTTTAATTAATTAATAATTTTTTTATCAATACTTTCATTTTTTATAAAAAAAACAAAAAAAATATTTTTTTAAATTCATTTTGGTATTCTTGTCTTTCTTGCCTCACTTAGAAAAAAATACAATAACATGATTTTAATTCTTTTTTATTCTTGTCTTTCTTGCCTCACTTAGAAAAAAAACACAAAAACATGATTTTTAATTCATTTTATTCTTGTCTTATTATAACAACCCTTATAGGGTAATGCTAACCTGTGTCCGAGGGGCACAAGTTAAGAAACACACTTATAGAAAGTTTGTATTGAAAATATCAATAAAAATAAATTTTTTGTATTTTTATTAAATGTAGTGTACAATTTCCAGGATATTATTTCTCGATTTAGTTCTTAACTTGTGCCCTAGGGGTACAAGTTATCATTACCCTTATAAAAAAAAAATACAAAAATATGATTTTAATTAATTTTATTCTTGTCTTATTATAGAAAACACAAAAACATGTTTTTAATTCTTTTTATCATTCTTGTTTTATCGTTGAAAACGTAGTACTATATATATGTGTGTGTTGCATAAGACAAAAGGGGAGAACCGGTCAAAAAAGGAGAGATAAAAAAAAAGATATTAAAAAATACACTCGTAACAAGAGACATACACACAAGCATCAACGGAGAAACACATACACAACAAGAGATACATGTACACACAAGGATAGAAATACAAAAGTAGAAGAAGAGAAAGGGATGATCATAATGTTACCTTTGCCGGAGGTTGACATCAGACTTGCTCCGATTTGATAAACATTCTTCTTTTTCCTCTTTTCTACACCTTGATTTGCAACCCCCACATCTAACCCATCTTTTTTTTCCTTTTATTTATTAGTTTTGTTATTTTCATTATTTTAGAAATTTTATATGATTTTATATCCATTTTTTTTTAATATTGTTGAAAAAAATATCTTAAGTATTCAAAATAAATCCTTTAATTAAGACCTTTATTCATTGAATACGTTCTTAATTAAAGTTAATCAAATTAAATATTTTGTTTTAGTCCATTATACATTTTTTACTCATTACACTTTTATTATAAATAAAAAAACAGTCTTAAGTTATTAATTATGTCAACTTAAAAATTAATTTTTATTTAGGCTTAATTTTAATTATTGACTTTTAATTATTTTATTCGACTCTTATTTCATATTTCTGATTAATTGTATTTAAATGGATTTTATATCTAGGCTCAATCAAGATTAATAGTGTCTCGTGATAGTATCATGATATGACAAATATTTTCCCTTATAAAAACTCCAAAAAACACTGTTTTCAAAATAATTTATTGATTTATATCGAGCCATTTTCATACATCGTAAGTCGGTCATTTATGACTGCAATCAACCTTTTCCATTAATCAAATACAATTTTCATGAACTCAAAACAAATCCTTGATCCGACGTCAAGCATAATTTTCTTAATCAAATGCCAAAAACACTTTAAAATATCAAAACTCTTTCAAGTAAAAGATAAAAAAGGAACATGGCGTAGTCAACGTTCCCCGAGGGTGAGGATTTAAGATTTAGCTCTCGTGGTTCGAGCTTTCGTCATCCTAAAAATAACCAACAAATTGTAGTCGAACGAGGCTTTGACTTTCCCATTGCACGAGGGAATACGTAGGCACAAGAACCTTTAATCCTTGGCGAGCACAATAATAAAAAATAAACCATTATTTCTGTTGGGATACTTAGATAAAGAACCAGTTGACTTTTTGTTGACTTTCAAAAGGACCTATAATGTTTTAGCTAATACCTTCCAAATGAAGCATTTTTAGGCTTGGCTTGTGAGACACAAAGTTGTAGAGAATTGGATTTACTTCAAAATGAGCTTTGGATGGGAAATTGTTTATGAAGTATGTGAAAGTTATGGCTGCTCAAAGTTCAGTTGACTTTTAGTATGAAAACCCTAATTTAGAAACTTCTTGATTCTTGATGATATGAGATTTCCTTGATGAATCATGATCAACCCTTGATCAAATGATAAATTTTACCTCATAATCTTGATTTTGGTAAAAATTCTTGAAGTTTGACTTTAAGTTGACCACAATTAACCTCAATTGACTTTTTTGCCAAGTTAACTGATTTTTGGATATCTGAGTCTTTGACTGGTGTCGCTCCCGGGATTTTCATCCTAGTACAAACGCGAAAGTGGCGCGGAAAGGTTAGAGTCGCCAGCCCGGCATTTTTATCCCGAAGAAAGGGAATGGTAATGCTGCACAAACCAGGAGAAAAGAAAAGGAAGGACACAGGTCCTGCGAACCAAAGAGACTGAGCTCGGGAGTCAGTTACGACCTGGGAAGGTATTAGCACCCAGATCGTCCGCCGTACCCGACGGGATCCACGCTTGAAAAAGATAACTGTTTCAAAGGGTGAAGAAATGAAAGCTGCAGCAAAAGAAATGAAAACGAAAAGAAACTGGAACTGGAAAAGAACTGAATAAGAAACAAAGGAGAAATGTAGGGTAAATAAAGAATGTGCTCGAACGGGCCATACCCCGCTGCCTACGTACCTCATCGGGAAAATGAGGATCAGAGACGCCGTAGTTCCCCTAACTAGGGGTAACAAGGAAATTGCTTGTGAATTAAAGCCTGAACTGCCTATGCCATTGCTCAGGTGTTGCAGGCTCGGACGACGAGTGCGTTACCGTCTTGCAAAATGACAAGTAGGAGCAAGTTCGCGTACGGAGCGAATGAGGTGAGAAAAGAATTCCCGAAGGAAAGACGCTTATTGTTTGTTTGTGTTTTTTAGAAGCTTTTATGAGTGTGTCACAAGGAAGTGAACTCAAGCTCTTTTCCATGGAATGTGCACTTGTCACTACATTCCAAGATGGAATAATAGAACAAGCACACTCAAGTAAGGAGAAGATCCCCAAAACTTGAACCCAAAGATTAGGGCTTAGGCTTACTAACTTGTTTAATTATTAAGTGTTTTGGTATTTACATGAAGAAGTGTTTTTTATGTTTTTCTTTTATGAAGAAGATACATTGATCAGACTGGTGCATCACAAGGTAAACTTGTACTATCCCAAGATGGGAAGACTACAAGCATACCTCATGGGATAAGGCTATGGACCAAGACATCACTTCACATTTATTAAAGTATCTTTTAAGAGTTATGAGATGAGAAGAAGAACCAAAAGGATCTCAAAGGAAAAATTCTAACGGGGACTAAAGCAATCCTAAGTGTTAACATGCATGGATGTCCTAAAGGTTAGTGAGGTTTCTATCCTAATGAAGAAGGAAGAAGAAGATAGAAGAAGGGATGAGAAAGGCCTAGGCCCAGCAAAAGAGGGTTAGTTCATATAAACATAAAAGAAAGAGATGAGAATTGGAGATGTGGAACTCAATTCCCACATCTCACACTTACCATAGCCCCTGCAAGGTTAGCATGCACAAATGAATACAAGCACAAAGTTCAAAACCAGAATCAAAATGATATGAAGAATGGCCTAAGAGGCCAGCAAGATGAAGAGAGAAGTCACACAATACCAAACAATGTCAAAATAAAAGCAACGGAATCAAAATATGGAATTTAAGCACTTAAAGAAACAAACGACTTGAATAAGAAGCAAACTTAAAAATTCAGAAGAAACAAGACCTATCCTAGGACCAGGAAGGTACCCACACCCCAAAGTAACCCCAAATGAGAAGAAGAAGTTGGCACAAGTGCCCTTCTAAGCCTATAAGAGATCTTATGAACCAAACGAGGCAAAATGGGACAAGGTGAGAACAAAAATCCACAAATAATCAACCAGCCATCTAAAAATTCTACAACTGAAACCAAATGATCTTAAAACACATTATATCAACTTGCCAAAAGGATTTGCAAAAATTCAGAAAGGAACTAAGCCAAATGATGGCAAGAACACAAGTTAGGACAGAAAACTTACATCACAAGATACCAGACCAAAACTCAAGAAATAATTTCCTAAACATTCTGAGAAAAATCACATGGAAACTAGAAGATCTTAGGAACACAATGCAAAATAAATGGGATCAAAACTCCAAATATTGAAAGCTATAGAAAATAAACAAGACATAATGGTCAAGAAAAGAATCAAAAGAAGCTATGCACATTGATGAATTATTCCTGGCACGTGGATCAATGAAAAAAATAAAAATAAAAATGTGATAAAAAACTAGAAACATAAAGGAATATCCATGATTTATTTGAGAATTTTCGGATGAATATAACTATTTTATATGGATTAAAAGCAAACTGAATTATATGAAAACAAAAATAGGAAAAAAGAAATAAAAGAAAATGAGGGAGGTGCGATTGGTAAGGCTTGGAAGTGAATTTGAATGGGCCAAGATAGGGGTGGGGTGTAGATAGCACGCAGGAAAGAAAAAAGGGAGGTCCTACCGGACGGTGACAAGTGTCACCGCCGGTATGGACAGAAGCAACCAAAAAATCCTCAGATCTTATCTCTTTATCATCTCGTTAAACTCCCTTCAATCACTTTATTACCTCTTCAATTATTTATTAAGAAACTCTATATCACAATCAAAATAAAAAACTCAAACAAAACTCACAACCTCCTTCTCTCCATTCGTCTTCTCTCCTCTTCCATCCCTAGCCGCCGCCGCACTCGCCGGCCGTCCCCAAATGCCACAAACGTCCACACAAACCCTAACCTAAATCCCCCTCTGACCACGAATCCGAAGTCCAATTCTCCAGAAACTCCATCCTCCATCGGGATCGCACAATCTAAAGCCGTGAAAACAACACGGAGAACAAAGCATCTACAGTTTCGTTTCATACTCTTTGGTTCAAAATCGTAGCTACAGGAGAAGACGCACGTACCTGAATTGATGAAGAAATGGTGGCACTGATGATGAAGATGATGTTGGTGATGACGAATGATGATGAAGCCGACGACGTTGACGATGCTAGTACGACGAGGATGACGACATGAAGTTGATGTTGTGGTGAAGGTGATTGAAGCGGCTTGTGCGATGCCGAAGGAGCTCGATTATGACGAGGAGGTTCTTGGATAATCCGTTTATCCGGATGCCGAAGTACGTGAGAATCTTCGCTTACGGTTGAAGATGAGTCATGAAGATTCTCTGCTTATTTCCTATCAATGATGAAACTCAGTCACGGCGATGAAACGAAATGGAGAGAATGAACTCAGATTCCTTCAATCATATTTTCTCGCTTGATGATGAAGAATAAGGAGCCTTTCTTAAGTTGATGCAGGGAACTCGGTTTTGGTGTGATGATTCAAAGAAAGATTCATTTCTGTTTTGATTTTGCGATAAAGACGAAGAAGTTAGTAATTGGCCTTGAAGAGTGATGAATAGCTTTGGTGTGAGGGTGATGAAATCGGTTCTCGTATGAAGAGTGTGATCAGATCCTTTTATTTTGTGTAACAGAATTCCTTTTTTCTTTTTTTTCATTCTGTTATTCTTTTTTTCTTTTTTTTCATTCTGTTATTCTTTGTGCACCCTTTTAGTACGTTTTGAGGCCTAACGAACACACTAATCATCCTGAATTTTTCATCTGCGTGTTTTTTAAATCTTGCGTTTTGTGTTATGCTCCTTTGCGTTTCATTCGTGCTTGTATGCTGCATTTTGATTCACGCCACCTGCGTTTTGATGTGGTGATGCCTTTGGTTACGTTCCTGTGTTGGCTGGGGAAGCGTGACTTGGTGTCTATCTTATTTTCTCCTTTTTTGTACATTTCTCTTATTTTGTTTTGTTTTTTTTTTGAATTATTAAGGAAGAAAACAGAGCATGGATCTAAATTGACCTATGGTAATATTTGGATTAGTGAAATGCATGTGTTTAATGTTAATAGTAAAACATGAGGTGGATTAATTTTAGTATAATGGATTAAGAAAATAAAGGGATTGAAAAAAGGATAAAGAAAAAAAGATTTAAATGAAAATATGGCTTATGACTCATGGTTAAAAATGAAGGTGGATATGGTTTAAATGTAAAAAATGGGAATGAATAGAATCGATTTAATTGGACAAAATGGTTTAGAAATGGATATGAAACTTGATATTTTGGGGAACGGGCCAATTGCCACCAATCACGCACATAACCACAAAATCTCAACCAATCACTTCATTCAACTCAGCCCTCTTGCATCGTTTCCACAGAAACTATTTAATCAGAGAGAAAATACTACCCCTGAACAATTCACCAGTGAAACAATGATCATCTGAATAAATCATTCTCTGAGCATCTGACCGGAATCACTTCAAATTAATCTGAAACATTCCCTGGGAAAATAAATCCGCAGATGCACACAATTGAATATATAATCACGACTATCCTGAATCATTGAATCCAAAACCATCTCATGAACCACTGCTTGGCAAATTGATAACATCTGCACACAACATAACCCGACTTTGAGATACATTGCCTGAGAAATAACCCCCAATACAGATAACCTGCAGTTCTACCGATCTATTGATAGTTTGACCAAGATTGGGTCAAACATCCATCTGAACGAAATCACGAACTGAACGACCACGCTCAACTGAAATCACCGCCAACTCTATGCTATGCTTCACCAATGAATGTTATGCTCCATTTTTCTATGCAGATGCAATGCGAAATATGAAAATGATATGCTAAGTGCTACGAAAATGAGAGGGCAAATTTGGGGTGTTACAGCTGCCCCTATTCAATCATCAGTTAATCTGAAAAGGACGATAGTACGGGCTATCGACCATTCAAGATAAACTGTGGTTGAATACCAAGAAGACCAGAAATTTGCACTCTGACGAAGAATGCAACACTGGGAAATAAACCCGACCAGATGACGCTCTGGGGATAAGAATGAGAGAAAAAGTAGACGAGCTTCCACCAAGTTGAAACTGATATTTGGAATAAGAACAAGTTGACAGACGAGTCTTCAAACAATCCTGTGACGCCAGGAACCGGACATACGAGTCCTCAAAAAACTGCAATACAACAATATGAGACAGACGAGTCTTCAAACAATCCTGTGACGCCAGGAGCCGGACATACGAGTCCTCAAAACACTGCGATACAACAATCTGAGACAGACGAGTCTTCAAACAATCCTGTGACGCCAGGAGCCGGACATACGAGTCCTCAAAACACTGTGATACAACAATCTGAGACAGACGAGTCTTCAAACAATCCTGTGACGCCAGGAGCCGGACATACGAGTCCTCAAAACTGCATATAGCATGAGACAGACGAGTCTCCTTCGGATTTACCTGTTACGCCAGGACCGGTAACCATTTTGACATTAATTCCCACTGTCTGGATTTGAAACCTCTTCAATACAGACGAGTATTGGATGATCATCAAGATAACACAGACGAGTGTTATAGGTCAATGATACAGACGAGTATCAGACGATGATCTGAGAAACACAGACGAGTGCTTCAGGCAATTATACAGACGAGTATCACCAATATCAGGCATACCAAACACAGACGAGTGCTGGAAAGTTGCAGACGAGCAACCGCATATGAGATTCTACAACACAGACGAGTGTTGAGAAGTTGCAGACGATCAACAACAAATACCATATCAGAACACAGACAAATGTTGAGGAGTCAACAACAAAAATACTACATCTCAAAGCACAGACGAGTGCTGGAAATTGCAGACGAGCAAACGGCAACTGATATAACCAAACACAGACGAATGGTAGACAAATGCCTGATTGGCAGCAAGAGATACAACTCTGCAAGGGAAGACAAGTCAAGAGGTCTGGATACCCAACTCTGACTGAGGTGATGAATACCTGGTTGCATCATCAAATACCCAAAGGTACTGCAACTTTGCTGGGAAATATTTCACAAACGGAGATGAAAATCCAATATGAACTTTGTGGGGAATATCATCTAATGACATCTTGCACTTTCCGGACTAGTTTACTGCTTGAAGATCAACCTAAGAGGATTTTACAGAAGACCTGACACCCAAAATGTCCAAGTCTGCAAACTCTTTAGAGATTCGTCGAATCTTGACATAACTGCCCCAGACTGTAGAGACTGTGGAAGAATTTGTCTCGCAAGGATTCCTGAAAACCTCGTGTCACTGCGAAATACTGTGCCCTGTAAGCACAAAGATATGCACACCTGCCCCTGGCATAAATGAATCCAGTGGTTGAACTTTGATGATATGATTTTTTTTTTATTATTATTATTTTTTTTATGACAGACTCAATGAGTATCAACTCAAGGGTTGAAGATGTGAAGACTATGATATCGACTCAAGGGTCGAAAGAAACGGAAATATCGACTCAAGGGTCGAGGAGAACACAACAACACCAACTCGAGGGTTGGGAAATAAAGCGACAACAACATCGACTCGAGGGTCGAGGAAACGAAAGCAACAATGTCGACTCGAGGGTCGAGGATAACAAAGCAACAATGTCGACTCGAGGGTCGAGGATAACAAAGCAACATCAACTCGAGGGTTGAGAGAATAAAATAGCAACATCGACTCGAGGGTCGAGGAAAACGAAACAATATCAACTCGAGGGTTGAAGAGAATAAAGCAACATCAACTCGAAGGTTGAAGGAACAAAAGAAGCAACATCGACTCGAGGGTCGAGAAACAGAAGCGATGATATCGACTCGAGGGTCGAAATAAATCAAAGTGAAGATTGCCACACTCAGCTGAAGTGGAGGACTGAACGCATATAGATGCCAACTAGTCATAGTTGAAAAGATGCCAACAAAGATTGGACTTTAACCGTATATGATGATCAGATGAAGAAACCATAACGACTGCGGAGAAATTCTCTGATCAGGGAAACACGCTTCCCACGCCCTACTGGGATCAATCATCAGACATTCATTCTGGGAACGGCCTTGCATACCGTAATATTGTCTCAAGAGGATTTTACAGAAAACCTAACATACGAAATGCTTCAGTGTTTTCAAACTCTTGAATATCTCGAAGTAACCACCTCAAACTGTATGGTCCATGAAGGAATTTTCCCCAAGATCTTGCATCATTATGAGGTTTCCTGCCCCAGTATTCTGAACCTGGGTAGGTGCATCTGATTAGTCGACTTCTGGAGATAATAACTTCTATTGCTTCTAGGGTGACCTGCCCCAGTACGAGTGTTGCTTTAGAGACAGACACCCAGACTAACTGCTTTGTGAGAGATTTAAATCTCGAATTAATTGCCCCAGTTTGGCTGGAACTTGAAGAGATTGATCGACGTGATGGCCACTGATTGGCTGCATTTAACCCAACTAGTTGGAAAAGTCCTCATTCAACGAAGTTTCTTGGAAAAAGGTCCATTGGCATGAATGTCCTTCAGAAGTTTCCGCCTCCTCAACTTGGCAAGATTAAGCTTTTATACTGGGGTTCCATATGTGAACTTCTTTGATGCCAAACAAATGTATGCAAGCAGAAAATGTCTTATTCTGAAAATGAAAATTCTAATGCAACACATGTTAATCTTGAAGCTTTTATTGAAAAGATGTCGTTTATGAACGAATCACTGGTTAAGACAGTATAATATTTTTTATGAAATAAACATGCATATGCAATACCACCGAGGGTCTTTTAGCACAACTCGTAGGAGTCAGGAACGCTATCTCCTGGTGGCACGCTCTCGAATTAACCCTGTTTTAGTTAGGACTTTTAAGGGTTGTATCGTGGCCTGGTTCACGGTTATAGAAACAAAGGATATAGGCTTGAAGTTTATATGTGCCCACCCATCTTCGTGATGTCCTTCCATTCCTATGTTCAGCTAGTTTTCACAAACACTCACCTCTCAAAAGGGTTTCGTATTGGTTGAGGAACCATTACTCTAACAGTTTAAGCACCATTGCGGTTATTGTGGGCATAACAATCACCCTTATTGTCTTTTGTGCCTGTATCACACGACTTGTTCTTGCTTAAGGATCTTTCTTGTGCAATCCTTTTCATCTTTCGCTCTTTTTCATTCTTTTTCTTATCCCTAACTTTTGCCTGGACTGATTCTTGTGAATCTTTTGCAATTGGAGTCCAGCGGGATGCCCTAATTTTTTCCTAAGTCGTTTGTTTTCAAGTTTCGACTTAGCGGGCTATTTATTTCTTTTTTTTTCTTTTTCTTTTCGAACAAATCGTGTGACACTGTTTGTCTTGACTGTTTTGTAAGGGTTGTGACTGTCTCACTTTTCAGTTGATGATGGATAACCGTTGTGGTTTCCGTCTTTGGACCTCTTGATTTGGTACAATGAAATGTTAAGGATCCTCAGATGAACTCCTTTATGAAAGTCTGAACGCTTGGTCCTACTAGCTGACACCTACCCTGCCCCGGGTTAAATGTAAGGGTTTTTTCATGCGAAAAGAAACTCCTACTTCAAGGCTCAAAGGGGTTAGCAAGTGTTTATCTCCCTTATATCTCCGGTGTTTAGGATTTGAAACAAAGCCTGTACATCGTCAACAAGGTCTTATTCAAGAGCACACAATGGGAGATTTTTGCGTTTTCATTTCGTCATCCTCCATCACAGAGTTTAAGAACAACAATTGGTATTGCAATGCACATTCACAAAAGTAAAAACACGAATTAATTACTTCAAGAAAAACATGTGCATTTCATTATGATTAACATTCAAAAAGCAAACAAGTTTCATGCAAGCATACAAATGTTCAAACAAACGTATAAAAGCGACACATGGAAACGCAGTAAAAACCCGAGCAATGCCATTGTTGAGGAGACTTGACTCCGTCTGGACTTGTTGATCTTGAATACTTTCAGTAGTCAACAACGTTTCTTGATAAGATATGCAGTCTTCAATCCACTGGCCACATGTCAGCACCATACTTCATTCCCAATTATTCTGACTTAAAGCTTTCAATGTTCAAACATTCACACAAGACGTCTGAAGAAAAGAGTGACACTGAGATGATATTGCCACATAAGTTCACACCTAAGGTTGCTCGGAAAGACCTGACGATCTTCTGCCTACGTATCTCCATTGACCAAAGACCAATGAAGAATCAGAGCGACGTAGTTCCCCTCAAAAGGGATCAAAGTGATGTACATAGCCGCTCTTCAGAATCAAACTGAGAATCACCTTCACATACATCTTCAATAAATTCCTCCATAACATGAGCTGACGAACCCACATGACCAAACGGAGACTTGTTAACTTGAATGCCTTGAGGCGTCACTGAAATCAACCCAGACTCAATCAAATCTTGAACCTTATCCCTGAGAGGCTTGCATTCTTCAGCTGAATGTCCTGGTGCGTTGCCATGGAATCCACATTGAACATTGGGATCAAAACTTGGTGGATATGGAGAAGGCACTGGACCCGGCTTCTTCGACACTATCAATCCACTATCAATCAGGCATGGAAGTATCTGACTGTATGGTACTGGCAATGGATCAAAATACCTTTTGGATCTCTTAGTGTAGTAACGACGCCTTTGCGGAGTATGCTTCTGTTGGCATGGTATTTGTTGGTACTGAGGAGGTTCACTGTTAACTGAAATCTGACATACGGATTCAGAAGGTTGCTGACTCTGAGCAGCTGAAATGCATGGGTAATGTGGATAAGTCAATGGAGTTGAAGGATCTTCCCAGATTGCATCAATCACATCCTTATCTTGGGAACTAACAAAAGATTCATTCTCTTCAGCTGAGCCATCTGAAATGCCTTGGATCTTTCCCATCTTGATAAAACTCTCAATGCGTTCTCCAATTATCACCAAGTCCGAGAAACTTGAAGTTCCACTACCACTCAACCTCTCCAAGTACGGCCCCTGTAATGTTTCTATGAAAAGATCCACCAATTCTCTGCCTGATAACGGGGGTTGAACTCGAGCAGCTACTTCTCTCCACCTCTGGGCATACTCTCTGAAAGATTCACCATCTCTTTGGGATAAAACTTGCAAATCCATGCGGCTAAGAGCCCTGTCAAGATTGTAGTCGTACTGCTTCACAAATGCATTGGCTAGGTCAGACCATGATTGGATACGACTGCTCTCTAACTGCATATACCAATTCGACGATGCCTCACTCAGACTGTATTGGAAACAATGAATCATCAATTTGTCATTATGCTCATGTGAGGCCATCCTTCTGTAAAATCTCACCAAATGCTGCCTTGGACAACTATCCCCTTTGTACTTTTCAAACTTCGGTACTTTGAACTTTGGAGGTATTACAAGGCCGTGCACCATACACATGCTTGCAGCACTTAGATCAATGACATTACGACTTTGAAGGGCTTTGATATCTTCCTCCAACACACGGAATCTTTCCTCCCTCTCCGCAACTCGTGGATCTGGGAGTCTCACCACAGGGATTGCCTCTTGGGGATCTGGCATAGTGAAAGCGAAACTGTGATAATCTGCAGCATCAACAGAAGAAGAATGTCCACTTCGGGCGACTTGGCGCTCTTGAACATCTAGATTCCCAACAAGGGTCTGTGCCGGCTGAGCTTGAGCGGAATTACGGTCATCCTGCCTCGCCAAAGTCATCATAACCTCCAAAAGTTGGTCCCACTGATCTTTTGTCAACCCAACACCTGCAGACTGGCTTTGCTCTCCAGGGTCCATGATCTTCTCGAAAGTTGCTTCAAGTCTGATACAAGAACTGGAGTCTCAACTGTAGATGGTGAACAAAGAACGGATGAGCCCTGCTTGCTGAACAGAAATGCAATGCAAATGCTATGAGATGCCATGTTCGGTTATTTCCAAAGAATCCATCTGCTTTGATTCACATTTTGTACAAAAAATCCAACAACATAATTCAGGGATGAGATCCTCAGAAATAACTGAACATGTATGCTAGAATGCTATGATGGCATGTATGCAACTGGCAAGTGATCGAGAACTGGTGTCTGTCTGGACACGGAACACTGAGCTGAGAACCAAGTATCTGATGATATATGTCCTCTGAATAATAACCATCTGATGAGCACTCAAAAACCAAGGATCAAGAACTCCAGGATTATAATAACCGGACCAAAACATAAGATCACACTGATGATGAAGGGTATGTTGAGGTTAAGGGTTCCTGTAAACCTGTAAACCCCTCCCAATCTCACTGGTAGGCTCCGGGTCAGACATCACGGACTCTCAAAGCCGAATAGCAATAATACTTTCACCATTTCCGAGAAATGGCTTATGACCAGATCAGGGAATCGGTTAGGCATTATGTACTACGCAGGGAGGCCTCAGCTGAGTCCGGGAAAAACGAGCATTCCCTATAGGTTCCCAGCTTCAAGCGCTGAAATCGAGAAACAATAGTACATTCAGCCCGTAGGATATAGTACTAATGTCATACGACCAGATGCTTTGACTGAGTTCCTATAAGAGAACCAGGCCATCCTATGCGAGTCCCCAGTGGGCCCTCGGGTGCGAATGGGTTTGCCACAAAATGTGGTCTGCCACTGTCACCACTGGAGAGGGTTGTTTCCACAAAGTTCTCAATGATCGGTCCCCAGCTGCACATAACTGTCAGGGTTATGTAATGAGAGAGGAAGATCCCCAAATCAAGACATTTCCAAGACAATCACAACCTGAGTGTGGAACTCACTACTACCCGCATGACAAGATCTCATGAGGCCAAAGTGGAACCACTCTAAGTCCTATGGTGCACTCGAGCCGGGTACTTGGCTCATATCTCTCAAGAACAAGTAACACCCATCCCACCAAACAGAAAACCAGTCCAGACAGTCCAGTATGAAATATATGATGCGGAAATAAATACTGAAAACTGTAAATAAAGCTGTAAATAAAGCTGTAAATAAACAACAATAAAGTACAACAAGCCACAACAAACAACATCACCCAATGAAACAGCAACACACAAGCGCTAGGAGAGACTTACAGGGGAACCAGAGATCATCTGGTATGCAGTCCCCAGCAGAGTCGCCAGCTGTCGCTCCCGGGATTTTCATCCTAGTACAAACGCGAA
Source organism: Lathyrus aphaca (assembly GCA_963966055.1). NCBI lineage: Eukaryota > Viridiplantae > Streptophyta > Magnoliopsida > Fabales > Fabaceae > Lathyrus > Lathyrus aphaca. The sequence continues at coordinate 425,948,585 of OZ014519.1, read as the reverse complement.
AGTGGCGCGGAAAGGTTAGAGTCGCCAGCCCGGCATTTTTATCCCGAAGAAAGGGAATGATAATGCTGCACAAACCAGGAGAAAAGAAAAGGAAGGACACAGGTCCTGCGAACCAAAGAGACTGAGCTCGGGAGTCGGTTACGACCTGGGAAGGTATTAGCACCCAGATCGTCCTCCGTACCCGACGGGATCCACGCTTGCAAAAGATAACTGTTTCAAAGGGTGAAGAAATGAAAGCTGCAGCAAAAGAAATGAAAATGAAAAGAAACTGGAACTGGAAAAGAACTGAATAAGAAACAAAGGAGAAATGTAGGGAAAATAAAGAATGTGCTCGAACGGGCCCTACCCAGCTGCCTACGTACCTCATCGGGAAAATGAGGATCAGAGACGCCGTAGTTCCCCTAACTAGGGGTAACAAGGAAATTGCTTGTGAATTAAAGCCTGAACTGCCTATGCCATTGCTCAGGTGTTGCAGGCTCGGACGACGAGTGCGTTACCGTCTTGCAAAATGACAAGTAGGAGCAAGTTCGCGTACGGAGCGAATGAGGTGAGAAAAGAATTCCCGAAGGAAAGACGCTTATTGTTTGTTTGCGTTTTTTAGAAGCTTTTATGAGTGTGTCACAAGGAAGTGAACTCAAGCTCTTTTCCATGGAATGTGCACTTGTCACTACATTCCAAGATGGAATAATAGAACAAGCACACTCAAGTAAGGAGAAGATCCCCAAAACTTGAACCCAAAGATTAGGGCTTAGGATTACTAACTTGTTGAATTATTAAGTGTTTTGGTATTTACATGAAGAAGTGTTTTTTATGTTTTTCTTTTATGAAGAAGATACATTGATCAGACTGGTGCATCACAAGGTAAACTTGTACTATCCTAAGATGGGAAGACTACAAGCATACCTCATGGGATAAGGCTATGGACCAAGACATCACTTCACATTTATTAAAGTATCTTTTAAGAGTTATGAGATGAGAAGAGAAGAAGAACCAAAAGGATCTCAAAGGAAAAATTCTAACGGGGACTAAAGCAATCCTAAGTGTTAACATGCATGGATGTCCTAAAGGTTAGTGAGGTTTCTATCCTAATGAAGAAGGAAGAAGAAGATAGAAGAAGGGATGAGAAAGGCCTAGGCCCAACAAAAGAGGGTTAGTTCACATAAACATAAAAGGAAGAGATGAGAATTGGAGATGTGGAACTCAATTCCCACATCTCACACTTACCATAGCCCCTGCAAGGTTAGCATGCACAAATGAATACAAGCACAAAGTTCAAAACCAGAATCAAAATGATATGAAGAATGGCCTAAGAGGCCAGCAAGATGAAGAGAGAAGTCACACAATACCAAACAATGTCAAAATAAAAGCAACGGAATCAAAATATGGAACTTAAGCACTTAAAGAAACAAACGACTTGAATAAGAAGCAAACTTAAAAATTAAGAAGAAACAAGACCTATCCTAGGACCAGGAAGGTACCCACACCCCAAAGTAACCCCAAATGAGAAGAAGAAGTTGGCACAAGTGCCCTTCTAAGCCTATAAGAGATCTTATGAACCAAACGAGGCAAAATGGGACAAGGTGAGAACAAAAATCCACAAATAATCAACCAGCCATCTAAAAATTCTACAACTGAAACCAAATGATCTTAAAACACATTATATCAACTTGCCAAAAGGATTTGTAAAAATTCATAAAGGAACTAAGCCAAATGATGGCAAGAACATAAGTTAGGACAGAAAACTTACATCGCAAGATACCAGACCAAAACTCAAGAAATAATTTCCTAAAAATTCTGAGAAAAATCACATGGAAACTAGAAGATCTTAGGAACACAATGCAAAAAAAATGGGATCAAAACTCCAAATATTGAAAGCTATAGAAAATAAACAAGACAGACTGGTCAAGAAAAGAATCAAAAGAAGCTATGCACATTGGTGAATTATTCCTGGCACGTGGATCAATGAAAAAAATAAAAATAAAAATGTGATAAAAAACTAGAAACATAAAGGAATATCCATGATTTATTTGAGAATTTTCGGATGAATATAACTATTTTATATGGATTAAAAGCAAACTGAATTATATGAAAACAAAAATAGGAAAAAAGAAATAAAAGAAAATGAGGGAGGTGCGATTGGTAAGGCTTGGAAGTGAATTTGAATGGGCCAAGATAGGGGTGGGGTGTAGATAGCACGCAGGAAAGCAAAAAGGGAGGTCCTACCGGACGGTGACAAGTGTCACCGCCGGTATGGACAGAAGCAACCAAAAAATCCTCAGATCTTATCTCTTTATCATCTCGTTAAACTCCCTTCAATCACTTTATTACCTCTTCAATTATTTATTAAGAAACTCTATATCACAATCAAAATAAAAAACTCAAACAAAACTCACAACCTCCTTCTCTCCATTCGTCTTCTCTCCTCTTCCATCCCTAGCCGCCGCCGCACTCGCCGGCCGTCCCCAAATGCCACAAACGTCCACACAAACCCTAACCTAAATCCCCCTCTGACCACGAATCCGAAGTCCAATTCTCCAGAAACTCCATCCTCCACCGGGATCGCACAATCTAAAGCCGTGAAAACAACACGGAGAACAAAACATCTACAGTTTCGTTTCATACTCTTTGGTTCAAAATCGTAGCTACAGGAGAAGACGCACGTACCTGAATTGATGAAGAAATGGTGGCACTGATGATGAAGATGATGTTGGTGATGACGAATGATGATGAAGCCGACGACGTTGACGATGCTAGTACGACGAGGATGACGACATGAAGTTGATGTTGTGGTGAAGGTGATTGAAGCGGCTTGTGCGATGCCGAAGGAGCTCGATTATGACGAGGAGGTTCTTGGATAATCCGTTTATCCGGATGCCGAAGTACGTGAGAATCTTCGCTTACGGTTGAAGATGAGTCATGAAGATTCTCTGCTTATTTCCTATCAATGATGAAACTCAGTCACGACGATGAAACGGAATGGAGAGAATGAACTCAGATTCCTTCAATCATATTTTCTCGCTTGATGATGAAGAACAAGGAGCCTTTCTTAAGTTGATGTAGGGAACTCGGTTTTGGTGTGATGATTCAAAGAAAGATTCATTTCTGTTTTGATTTTGCAATAAAGACGAAGAAGTTAGTAATTGGCCTTGAAGAGTGATGAATAGCTTTGGTGTGAGGGTGATGAAATCGGTTCTCGTATGAAGAGTGTGATCAGATCCTTTTCTTTTGTGTAACAGAATTCCTTTTTTCTTTTTTTTCATTCTGTTATTCTTTTTTTCTTTTTTTTCATTCTGTTATTCTTTGTGCACCCTTTTAGTACGTTTTGAGGCCTAACGAACACACTAATCATCCTGAATTTTTCATCTGCGTGTTTTTTAAATCTTGCGTTTTGTGTTATGCTCCTTTGCGTTTCATTCGTGCTTGTATGCTGCATTTTGATTCACGCCACCTGCGTTTTGATGTGGTGATGCCTTTGGTTACGTTCCTGTGTTGGCTGGGGAAGCGTGACTTGGTGTCTATCCTATTTTCTCCTTTTTTGTACATTTCTCTTATTTTGTTTTTTTTTTGAATTATTTAGGAAGAAAACAGAGCATGGATCTAAATTGACCTATGGTAATATTTGGATTAGTGAAATGCATGTGTTTAATGTTAATAGTAAAACATGAGGTGGATTAATTTTAGTATAATGGATTAAGAAAATAAAGGGATTAAAAAAAGGATAAAGAAAAAAAGATTTAAATGAAAATATGGCTTATGACTCATGGTTAAAAATGAAGGTGGATATGGTTTAAATGTAAAAAATGGGAATGAATAGAATCGATTTAATTGGACAAAATGGTTTAGAAATGGATATGAAACTTGATATTTTGGGGAACGGGCCAATTGCCACCAATCACGCACATAACCACAAAATCTCAACCAATCACTTCATTCAACTCAGCCCTCTTGCATCGTTTCCACAGAAACTATTTAATCAGAGAGAAAATACTACCCCTGAACAATTCACCAGTGAAACAATGATCATCTGAATAAATCATTCTCTGAGCATCTGACCGGAATCACTTCAAATTAATCTGAAACATTCCCTGGGAAAATAAATCCGTAGATGCACACAATTGAATATATAATCACGACTATCCTGAATCATTGAATCCAAAACCATCTCATAAACCACTGCTTGGAAAACTGATAACATCTGCACACAACATAACCCGACTTTGAGATACATTGCCTGAGAAATAACCCCCAATACAGATAACCTGCAGTTCTACCGATCTATTGATAGTTTGACCAAGATTGGGTCAAACGTCCATCTGAACGAAATCACGAACTGAACGACCACGCTCAATTGAAATCACCGCCAGCTCTATGCTATGCTTCACCAATGAATGTTATGCTCCATTTTTCTATGCAGATGCAATGTGAAATATGAAAATGATATGCTAAATGCTACGAAAATGAGAGGGCAAATTTGGGGTGTTACAACTGGTCAAACTTATTGGGAAAGCTTTGAAACTTGACATGAGGATTCTTTAAGGTATGCGGGATGTTATGAAGCTCACATGAGGCTTTTTAAGTCCATTTATCTTGGAGAAATTCAAAACCCTAGTTTTAGATCCATTGTTTAGGAGGACGCTTTGTCTGATGAAACCTTCAATCCTTTTGACCAATTGAGAACCTTGTGAACCTTGTGGATATTGAGAGAACTCTTGAGACACATTATCTTGAGTATGCGAGGGAAAATTTTGGGGTACAACACATGAAACTCATCTCGAATATTGTTCTGCGCCATAGCATGAGAAAGTGCAGCTATCGCATCCGCAAGAGCGCGATTCGAAGTCATTCTACAAATCACCTACAACATCAGAAAAGAAATTAATCCTCAAAACACTCAAACTCAATAACCGACACGACTAAAAACGACACGACACGACCGACAAACAGACCGACCTGCTCTGATATCACTAATGTAACACCATTTTTACCCCATCACGGAGAGATTCGTTGGATCTCGAAATAACTGCCCTAGATTGCATCGTCTGTGCAAGAATTTGCCCCGCGAGTATTCATGAAAAACTTCATATTACTGTGAGATATTCTGCCCCAGTATTTTGAACTCTGGATAGGTGTTTCTAATTAACCGTCTTCGAGAGAAAGTAACTTCTAGTGCTCTTGGGGTGGCTTGCCCCAGTACGAGCCTTTGAGTAGTTTCGTCCCTGAATGGATGATCTTCGAGTGAATACCCAGACTAAATGCTCTTGGAAAGATTTGAATCTTGAAGTGATTGCCCTAGTTTGGTTGAAACTTGAATGCATGCCTCAGACTAATGGCTCTTTGAGAGATTTGATCTCGAAGTGATTGCCCTTGTTTGGTTGAAACTTGAATGCATGCCTCAGACTAATGGTTCTTTGAGAGATTTGATCTCGAAGTGATTGCCCTTGTTTGGTTGAAACTTGAATGCATGCCTCAGACTAATGGTTCTTTGAGAGATTTGATCTCGAAGTGATTGCCCCAGTTTGGCTGAACTTTGAAGAGATTGCTCGACGTGATTGCCCCAAATTAGTTGGCTCTTACCACGACTGTTGGGAAATTCCCCACTTAATGGAATTTCTTGGAAAAGTGTATCTCAACAGATTGACCTTCGGAAGTTTCAGACTTCTCAACTTGGCAAGATTAAGCTTCTGGACTGAGATTCCATACGTGAACTTTTATGATGCCAAAAAAATGTATGCAAGCAGAAAATGTTTATTTTGAGAATGAAAATTCTAATGCAACACACATGTTAATCTTGAAGTCTTTATTTCAAAGGTGTCGCAAACCTTTGTGAACAAATCACTGGTTAAGATACGACATTATTTTTGAATAAAAGCATGCACATGAAACACCAACAAAGATCTTTTAGCACAACTCATAGGAGTCAGGAACGCGATCTTGTGGTAGTACGCTCTCGAAATAACCCTGTTTCAGTTAGGACTTATGAGGGTTGTATTACTTCTCCAACGGAGTTCAGCAAGTAGCGTACCTCTCAAATCAAGTTCATCCCTAACAAGGTCTTGGCTCTCCAATCTCAAAGTCCAATTTAATTTTGGCAATGGCGCCAGTTCAGAGTCGGTGTGTCATTAACACTATCCCCCGTAAGGTTGCTTTCCCTCCACAGGGATTCATCAAATCAATTCAGTGATTATTTCTCCCCAGTCAAGCTACTTGGGATACTTGTTATCTCCTCATCGGGAGACCCCTTTGCATTTGCATTTTCATTTAGTAATCATCATTACAATTGCATCCTCAAAAGCATAGCATTTCCATCATTATGGAGCATTACGCCATAGAAAAATTCAAACATATGCATATGAAGCATAAGCCAGTTTTGGTACCTTTCACGGAAGCCCGTGACGCTCCCGGGATTTTCATCCTAGTACAAACGCGAAAGTGGCGCGGAAAGGTTAGAGTCGCCAGCCAGACATTTTTATCCCGAAGGAATGGGAAAGGTAATGTTACAAAAACCTAAGGAAGAAAGGAAAAGGACGAGGCCTTGCGAACCAAAGATCTGGATACGGAAGTCGATTACGAATTGAGAAGGTAATCCGTCCTCCGTACCCGACGGGATCCACGCTTATAAGTCTGTTTTCAAAGGGTGAGAAATAATATGCTGTTTGAATAAAAAGAATTGCTATCTGGAATGAAATGGAAATGAGAAAAGAAATGAAATCGACAAATGGGAATAAAGGGGGAAAATGTAGGGAAAATAGAAAGATTGTGCTCGAATGGGCCCTACCCCACTACCTACGTACCTCATCGGGATAAATGAGGATCAGAGACGTCGTAGTTCGTCTAACTAAGGCTTATACTCGTTTGTGATTTTTAGGATGACGTTGCCATAGCTCTAGCTCAGGTGTTACCGGCTCTGACTCGAGGGTGTTTACTGTATCGCTGTTTGAACTGTCGAGACAAGTCATGTTCGTTCGCAAAGAGTATGAGATGAGAAGAGAAGACGTGACTTCTTGGTTTGTTGTCCTTTATAAGAAATGTTTTGAATTTGTGTTTATTGAATGTACAACACTAAAGACTATGACACAGGAGCGAATACTTTCCAAGATCGCCCCCAATGGAACGTTTGTAAAGCATCCTAGAAGAGTGAAGGAGACCTCCACTAGTCATTTCCTGTATAGCTTAAGGCTCGTGGCGCATTGTACACCTTTTCCTTTATTAAGTGTTTTTGATTTTTCTTTTAAGATGAGAAGAGAGACTCAAATTATAAAAGGAAAACTTCTAAGGGAAACTAGACTTACCCTAAATCAATGGAGTTTAATGATGACCTATGGTTAGTGAGGTTTGAAATTAAATCTACCTAAGAGATACTAAACTACAAATGAGAATACAAGAGTTAACAATGAACAATATGGTCCTCCTAAGTCATGGCGGGTAAAAACGTGAATGAAATGTAAATGGGATGAAACAATGGATCGGGTGGGTCGATTGCGTGGTGCTAAGACGCACGACTTATGGTGTGAAACATACAAGGCTTGCTTTTGGTTGAGTGGAGTGGAACGATGGTAATCGAGGAACCCTAAAGTCACATACAACTTTATTTATTTATTTGAAAGTTTACTCGACGTTGGATCGAGCCTTTTATTTATTTTTTGAGATTTTGGTTTTCTATCGATTCGTTTTATCTTTTCTAACCTAGTTATAAAAACTAAACAAGCATACAAGTATTACACTATTACATCACAAAGCATACAAACATAATTAAGGCAAAAATATCCAAATCCATAAGCCAAACCTTGAAAAATACCTTGCACAAAAAAACAAATAGTTAGTGAATGATATGAACCATGAATATGCACAATATGATGGAAATGAATTTAAATGCCAAAAATATTAAAAGTCATGGAAAAAATGTGAAATTAAATCCTTAAGGTCTATAACCTGATTATAACATTGTGTTAAAAAATCTCTTAAAAATTCTAATCCTAACTATGGTAAATGATCACCTAAACTTATCTAAGGTTTAATCACAATTTTGTACGAATCGCACTACCAAATCAGTAGAAAAAATGCCTAAAAAAATATACAAAAAATATTCTAGGTACTACTATTTGTCCTCTAATCATAGCAAAAAGAATGGGCAAAAAATGTTACAGGAAGTGATAGAAATAAATTGTACAAATTTATGTGTTTGTGAGAGAATTCAATCTAAAATCAATTAGATTGAAAAAATCGAAATTAAATAGAAAAATGACAAAATTTAGAAAGTAAAAATGGAGAAAGTTTCTAAATTGAATTAAAAAGCTAATATAATTTTTGTGGAATTTTATTATTAACTTTCGTATTTTTTATGGAATTAAACTAAAAGGTATATAAAATAGAAATTAAAAAGAAAAGAAGAATAGAAAGGGGGAAGAATATAAATGTTTTTAAGTTAAAAAGATAATTGGGCTTGTTTTTTGGGGTGGGAATAGCAGGAAGATACGGCCCACCTGCACCCAGTAGCCAAGGGGGTGCGAAATAATTATTTATTCACTAATAAAACAACTGGGCCGAAAACAGGGGTGGGAAAAGCAGTTCTCAGGGCTCATGAGGAAGCATAAAAATGGTCCAACCGGACGGTGACACGTGTCACCGCCGGATTGGACCGATGACACAAACCTATCCCTATCCCCTCTAATCCTGGGCGGTGGAGAGGCTAATCTGGTTTTTATGACAATTTATTGATTATTTAACAAGCAATTAGTGTAGTTTATAAGTTTGATTTTCAAATAAAACACCATTAATTCTAAATTAATATAAAACCAACATGATTATAACTAAAACCCAAAATAACATTTATCAGATCCCTCTCTCCCTCGTTTCACTTTCTCTTCTCACCAAACCCTAAGCCCCTTTTCTTCTTCCTTGCTAACCCTAATGCCGCCGCCATCACACCAACGTCACCATAGAAAACCACCTACGGCCACCGTCACAATCTTTGTTCAACCTCCTCCGATCATTACCAACTCAAAACAAATCCTAATTCTTTTCTCTAAATTTGTCGTTATAAATCGCAACCTCAACTCTCAGACGTTCTATCTGGTTTATGCTTTAAGCGAACGAAAAACAACATGATCGAGGTTCGATGATTACCTGCGACAAGAGGAGGCCACGTTCGAGGATTATTACTTCTCAGGTACGAGTCCTCTTGAGCTTCACGATTCTTCTGTTCACGTTTCTCGCTCCTCTTAGTCTCCCTCTGATTTCAATATCGTTATCTTGTTCGAATCGTAAAACAGTGAATTTCTCGAATCTTCGTTGTTAATGGCTCCTTTTGATTTCGTCTTACAGCGCCGCGTTCTTGCATTCTTTCTTGCAGGCTTTTGATCTTGATGGATGGAAGCAACATCAAATGAAGGTTGTTACGATCATTGATTGTTTCAGTCGCAGTGAAAATCGCCCTTACTACAATCTGATGAAGAAGTGAGATGAGGATTGAGCTATTGGTTTATTGGTTGAAGGTCGATGAGGAGTGAAGATGAAGATTGATGATGAATTGACAGAATGAGGTACGTATTCTCTTGCTCACTCTTGTTGATTACAAGTTACTTACGCTTCTGCTTAATGTGCGCCTTTTCGTTCTTGAGAGATTGCGGTTTCTTGGCGACTTTATGATGGTGTGTGATGAAGACAGGTGAACAAATCACAAATGGCGAAGTGGTGGAGAGTAACTCCCTTGAATGAAGGTTGGAACTGAATGAATAATAGAGAAATTGGAGTGAGAGATGAAGATAGAGTGAATGAGAGCAGGAGAATATATGAAGAATGCTCAAGAGAATTTTCGCCCCTACAATTGTAGATTCAATGGAGCTTTATAGAGGTGAGTTTCTTCTCTATGGTTCAAGTGAATTTCAGTTAGGAAAATCTGTTATAACAGTTAGGAATTCTGTTATGAATTTGTTAGAGTTAGTTATGTTATTTTTGTATTGATTTCCTCTCTGAATTTATGCTGGTTTTTTCCTTATTTTGCAAGTTTGGTTGAACTCTACTTATGATGAGGATTGTTGATTACTGATGCAGAACATGATGTTGCTATGGATTTGTGACCCGTGTAAGAGGGTTCAAGGTTTGTCGAATGTTGTTGACTGAAGGTGAGAGCCAAATGGGTTGAAGCATTGATGAAGATTAAAGACAGGAGATGAGGGATCTAGAGAGTGTTGTTGGTTGATGCTAGGTTGTGATGGTAATTATAGAAAAGGATTCCCTGACTGAAGAAGCGCTTCTCATTTTTATTCCCTCAATTATTGTTATTGGTTTTTATATTTTTTGTAAAACTTTTGTTATGAATGTAAACAATTGTGTATAAAGTTATTGGGTTTTTATAACTGAATTACTTTTGCTGTCAGTTTTTATTTATTTATTTTAAAATCTGAATTTTGTTATACACTTCTAATTATGACCATGTTTAAATGAGACAGTCCTGACAACAATTTGTAAACGATCTGATTTGCACGACTGAACAGAGGTGCGAAAATAATTTCGATTGGTGTTTCTAATCTCTTTGAACTTTCCTTCAACAAGGTTTTGAATTTTATCAAGGCTTTCATTTGTATATAATATAATCGGATTTATGGTTGAGAATGACTTATATTTGATCATAAAATTATTTGAAAAATCCTTTCTTCTCTTTTTTCCTTTTTGTAAATGGATTATAAGAAATGGATAAAAATGACTTGGATAATTGGTTTAAAAATGAGTGTATAACATGGGTATAAGATATTTGAATAGTTGAATTTGGATAATGAGTGAAGCTTGGATTGGACTTGAATTTAAGAATGGTTTATGGATGATGGAATTTGAGCTGGATATTCTAATATGGATTTTGGGCTTTATTTGGGAAAATATGGTTTTTCTAATGACAAAAATTGAAGTTCAAATTTTGGGTATGGACCTTTAATATGGAATTCAACATGTTTTGAATGGAACAAAAAGCTTGGGATATTATTTGGATAATTTGACATTTTTGTATGGGCTTAAGGACAAACAAAGAATGTGATATTGCCTTGATAGCATGAAATTAAAGCAATCCATATGAATCTTCCTCCAACTTTGGCTTGAACCATAAGAAACCACATCCCATCAGAGACACCTTGATTTAATGAAAACACCATTCTTGACTACTAGTATCAAGATACCATCAATCTTTATTCCATATACCCTTTGAAGGCCATATGATTATGGGGATAAACTCTGGTCGGTGATCTTCACCTCTCACATTGAACCAAAACCCCTATTTTTGATGATCTTTGATAAGGAGATACTCATGACGGTGATAGTTCAAACCAGGTCTCAACCTAAATAAAGCAGCCAGGTCAATCTGTTTTAAACATAGAAAACTCAAACCACCTGAAAATTCCTCGATCACATGCAAACGAATGATTTATGAATGCAAATATAGATCCGTTAGATGGTAATGAATAAAAGGGCAAATTTTGGGGTGTTACAGCCCGAAACATCTTTTCTTCAAACAATCCAAAGTATCCCCATAGAATGCCAAGTTCATTTCCCAGTGTGGTTATTTCTACCAAGTCTTGTTTGTTATCCCGTTTTGAGTCTCGTTTAAGTATAACAGTCTCATCTTTTCGCGTCTCCGTTTAAGTACAACAGTCGCATCACAGGTCATCATTTAAGTACAACGATCCCGTTCCTTTCGAGTTCCATTTAAGTACAATGGTCTCTTCTTTGAGTTTCGGTCTCATTTCTTTCGAGTCCTCGTTTAAGTACAACGATCACGTTTCTCTCGAGTCTCCATTTAAGTACAATGGTCTCATCTCCTAGATTCTGTCTCAGCATGATGGTCTCATTTTCCTGGTTATGGATAGGTTGATACCATCTCCATGATAGATCGGTTGATCTTATTTGAGTTGTGAATCGGTTGATATCACTTCTCTTCGAGCTGTAAATCGGATGATATTACATTCTCGCTTTCCTGGTTATGGATCGGTTGATACCATCTCCATAATAGATCGGTTGATCTTATTTAAGTCATGAATCGCTTGATATCACTTCTCTTCAAGCTGTAAATCAGATGATATTACATTCTCGCTTTCCTGGTTATGGGTCGGTTGATACCATCTCCATGATAGATCGGTTGATCTTATTTGAGTTGTGCATCGGTTGATATCACTTCTCTTCGAGCTGTAAATCAGATGATATTACATTATCGCTTTCTTGGTTATGGATCGGTTGATACCATCTCCATGATAGATCGGTTGATCTTATTTGAGTCGTAAATCGGTTGATGCTGCTTTCCAAGCCCTATTTGGTACAACAGGTGTCGCTCCCCGGATTTCCATCCTGGTACAAACGCGAAAGTGGCGCGGAAAAAGAATAGAGTCGCCAGCCAGACATTTTTATCCCGAAGAAAGGGAATGGTAATGCTGCACAAACCAGGAAAAAGAAAGAGGAAGGACACAGGTCCTACGAACCAAAGAGACTGAGTTCGGGAGTCGGTTACGACCTGGGAAGGTATTAGCACCCAGATCGTCCGTGTTGCACCCCAAAATTTGCCCTCACAATACAAGACTTTGTGTGCTAAGAAGGTTCACAAGGTTCACAAGATTCATAACACTTACAAGACCTTTCATGAGGTTCATGAAGTCTACAAGTTACTTTATGAGGTTCACAAGGTTCACAAGATTCACAATGCTTACAAGACCTTTCATGAGGTTCATGAAGTCTACAAGTCACTTTATGAGGTTCACAAGGTTCACAAGGTTCACAATACCTCCCATGATGTTCACAAGATATTTTATGATGGTTCATAAGGTTCACAAGGTTCACAATTGGTCAGAAGAATTGATAATTCCCTCAGACAATGCACCTCCTAAGCAGTGCATCTAAAACTAGGGTTTTGACTTTAATCAGGCTAAATGGATTTCCAAAACTTCAAGTGAGCTTCATAACATCTTATATGTGTTTAAGAATCCCCATGACAAGTTTCAAGACTTTTCTCAAAAGTTTGCTCAGTCAGATGATCAGATAAGTCAAAATCAGTCAAAGCAGTTAAAAAGTCAAACTGAGGTCAACTGTGGTTAAACCAAAGTCAAACTTCATGATTTTTTACTAACATCAATTATATGAAGTAAAATTCATCATTTGATCAAGGGTTGATCATGATTCATCAAGGAGATTTCAGATCATCAAGAATCAGGAGTTTCTAAATTAGGGTTTTCTTAGTAAAAGTCAACTAAACTTTGACCAGCCATAACTTTCACATACTTCATCACCAAGTCTCCATCCAAAGCTCATTTTTAAGGAAATTGAATTCTCTACAACTTTTTGTCTCACAAGCCAAGCCCAAAAATGCTTCATTTGGAAGGTATGAGCTAAGACATTATAGGTCCTTTTGAAAGTCAATAAAAAGTCAACAACTTCAAAAGGGCATAACTTGAGATTGGTAAATGATATGGACATGAAACCAGTGGGGTTGGTTAGAGAACTCTTCAAGCTTTCCAAAATGTCCAAGAACACCCTCATAGCATTAAAATTGAAGGATGTATGCCCTTGCAAAGTTGGGAAATTTTGGGTTGGTTTATGATGAAAATGGAGGTCTAAAACCAATTTCTTCCAAATGGGCCTGCCAAATGATGACCCAATCCATACAATAACTTCATGCACGACCCAAGTCAATAAAAATCAGATTTTTTATTATTTTATTTTTATTTATTTTGATTTAATTCATTAAAAATCATTTTAAATAAAAATAAAATATGAAAGTGTAAGATTTAAATTGGATCAAGCTTCTAGAAATTCATAAATTTGATTAGAATTGAAGTGGAAAGAAAATCATGAGGATTAGCCTAAAATAGCAAGTGTTCATACAAGAATATTTGATTTTTAAGGCATAATATTTTTGAATCTTTTTATATCAAATCTTCTACACAATGACCTAGTTTTTCAGCCTCATTTGATCATCCTATAAGTACATAGTGCAACCCTAATGACAAGCACGAATTCCAGCCTCTCCAAGAGTAAGTTTACATTGTTCAAAAACCATACAAAACTCAAATTCGGTTTCCATTATTCAGGACATTTGAAGGTGTTGCTGCAATTCGAAAACCGCAGGTAAATTCGCATGTGAAATCGCAGGAAAAATTGCAGGGCCAGAGATTAAGAACAAAAGGGATTAATCCCTTGCTTTTGCTGCCAGCACGCGCATGGCCCAGTGGATGGAGGGCAGGTCTTGGAGGCTGCAAGCTAAGGGGACTGGGTTCAAATCCCAGCCCCAACAGGTTTTTATTTTCTCATTCTTTTCTTTATTCTTTTAATTTAATTAATATTCTATTTAAAATAAATTCAAATAATAAATGATATATTCATATTATTTTTTTAAACTCATTTTTTTTATGATTATAAGAAAACTCATTTATTTTTCTAAATTATTAATATTACTATTAAATTGTATATGTAATTATTGTATTATTCTAAAAAATGTATACCAAACCCTAATATTTTATAAACCCTAGTTTATTATTTTCTAAACAATTAAAAAACCTAATTTTATCTTGTGATTTAAATTTCTAATTTTTGTAAATATAATTATCATGTACATATTTTATTTAATATAATTAAATTTTGTAAATATAATTATAATCAATCCAATTTTTAATAAATATCCTATCATTGTTTATAATTAAATATATATGTAAATAATTTCTATTATACGTTTAAAAATTGTTAATTTAACTTTTAATTATAATTTACTTTTCATAATATGTTCATGATTTATTTAATTTGTTTATAATTCTAAATTTCATAATAATTGATATAATTGTTTATAATTTTTCTACTAACCATTAAAATTTTGTTTATTATAATATATTTGTTTATTTTTATTATTATTGTTATTACATGATTATCACTAACCCCATTTATTTTTAATTATTATTATTACTAACCCAATTAAATTGCTTATTTATTTTACTTATTATTTATATTTTGCTTATTTATTTATTTTACTATTTATTTAAATTGCTTTATCATTATTTTTGTAATTGTTTCTGGATGTAAATTTTAAATTATTTATTTCTTATGCTATGGTTAGTAAATAGGGAGTGAAAACTATTTGTATTTAAAATTAAATTTAGATCATTTAAATTATAAGATAAATATTGAAATTGAACACTCACACACGTAAGTCGATCTTTGATCGCCATCTCACTTTCTAGGGTTGCCTCTCAATGTTGCCTAATTAAAAGGTCAAGTGGGGTGTATAAAGCAAAAGTCCCTTAAAAGAAAAGTCATCTAGTCCCTTCATAATCAAAGATCAAGTCCCTTAAATGGTTGCCTTTCAATATGATCTTGTCCCTTTCGAATAATGATGACAGTCCCTCCAAAATGCTTAATACACCCTATAGTTGCCTTCATTAAACAGATGTCCCTCATATGTCCCTCACATCCAAGGTAATGACTACCTATTCCTTAATAATAGGGATAGTCTTACCATTTAAATGATAAAGAACAGAAAGACTTAAAATTTAGGGTAGGTTCCTCATAGTTACTTGCTCACTATTCAAAAAAATTTCAAAACACTTCACAATTTCAAATAATTTTCAAACACAAGTTTTTTACGCATCCGTACATGGATCATTATTAAACTCTTATGAAAGTTTCTATTCACACACCTCACATTTTCAAAAACAATTCAAAGTGAGCTAAGTAACTAAGAGCCCATGGATAACCATGGATGTAAAGGGTGCTAACACCTTCCCTTTACATAACCTACCCCCCGGACCCAAAAATCTTTCAAAAGGTCTTTCCTGTTCTTTTATGACTTTCCTTTGGATAAAATAAAAGTCGGTGGCGACTCTTGCTATCCGCAACATAACTAAAGTCAGTTCTCCCACCGTGTTACAGAACTGGCGACTCTGCTGGGGACTTAATAAAAGAGGGGTACCCTTAGGAATTAGATCACTTTAAATTGTTTGCTTTGTTTGCTTTATATTACTTGTTGGGCTTTATGTGTGAAAGATCCTAACCCGGATCTAGTGTACCTTAGGTAAATGGCAATAGACCAAGGAAACTGTACGGCGTATACCGATATGGTTGATCTGGCGGCCATAGTTAGTGTGACTTCTTGGTTGGTGCTTATGTTCCTTAAGTCAAGTTGAGGATAATATGAGACTGCCATATGTTGTCAATGCACTAGCTAACTTTTAGAACCCTAGTTATCCCATCTTGGCCTTTAGAAAAGTAGTGAGATAACCGGCTTTGGTGAAGACTGAAGTTGGTTGATACTCGATACTACGCTCATTGAGATTCTAGACTTGGAGGGTTTTGGTTAGCAAGTAAGTTGCCTACTGAACAACCACCCTTGTGAAGGATCAATGATATTGAGATCCCTTAGAACCTGGTTACTTTTGTAGGACAGGATGAACCAACTAACTTCAGGGGAGGGTATTTACCTTTAAACCTCATGCAAGCCTCTAAACCTAGGGCTACTGTGTGACTTGCTTGTGTGTGCCACATGTTTGTGATTGAACATAACATCATGACATCATCATGCATCATAAGCATAGCATTTTCACTAACCATTTCAAGGACCAAGGGATTTATCTTTGTTCTTTGTTGCGGGTCATGGCTTCTGCTTGTAGAAACACTATCCGGATCAACTTTGTAGGCATACCTGCTAAGCTTAAAGAGTTGATTTCTCAAGTGTCTGATCACTCCCAGTTCATCAAGAGACATGGTCACCTACTGGATCTAGTCACTTCAGGGTTCAATGAAGACATGATGAGTGTTCTGTTTTAGTTCTTTGACCCCAAACACCATTGCTTCACATTCCCCGACTACCAGCTGGTTCCAACCATGGAAGAGTTCTCTAAACTTCTGGGCATACCTGTTCTTGATCAGAAACCATTCACAGGCTTGGAGAGGGAGCCTAAACCTGAGGTTATTGCTGCAGCTCTACATCTGAAGAAGGCTGACATTGTTCTAGAAACGAGAAGCGGAGTTAAGGGTATTCTTGCTAAGGTGTTGATAGAGAAGGCTCAAGTGTTCTTAAAGGCTATGAGCTATGATGCTTTTGAGGAGATCTTAGCCTTGCTGATATATGGCTTAGTGTTGTTCCCCAATCCAGATCAGTTCATAGACGTTCATGCCATCAACATATTCCTGAGTCACAATCCAGTGCCTACATTGCTTGGAGACATCCTACATTCTCTTCATACTCATACTACAAAAGCAAGAGGAACTCTGATGTGTTGCATACCTTTGCTATCTAGGTGGTTTATTTCTCACCTTCCTCGTTCAGTAATGAAGAATGAACAAGGGTTCAGATGGTCTAAGAGGATCATGTCACTCTCGCATTCAGATATTCATTGGTGCTCCAGATCTATGGAGAATGTCACTATTATTGACCGTTGTGGGGAGTTTCCTAATGTGCCACTTCTAGGCATACGAGGAGGCATCACCTACAACCCCTCTCTAGCTTTACGACAGTTTGGTTATGCTCGGAGTGATGGTCCACATGATATGTTGATTCAGGGCATTGTGTTTGACTACGAAAACGATCTTCAAGGTTACCTTCAGAGATTCATACGAGCCTGGGGAAAAGTAAACAGGGTTGACAGCAAGACACTGGAGCCTAAGTACACTATTCCTATGGAAGCTTATCTCAGATGGGTGCGATCTCGTGCTCAGACTCTCATGATGCCATATCCTGCTATCCTGCCAGTTACCATGGAACCTGTTGCTGAAGGAGACACTGCTTATACCATCCTTCACCCAGACATGCCTACTGACATGGAAGACTTGCAGAGATCCTGGATCCAACTGAAGGAGCAAAGGGATACTTTCGAGGCTCATTACAAAGCAAGCCAAGAAAGAATCCTGGAACTAACAAAGCAACTTCATGAGGAACGGAATCTCAACTCATACCTCAACACAAAGAGGAAACGTCCATGGGAGACTTAAAATCCCATCTTTTGTACTTATTTCATTTCATTTCTGTAAGCCCAAGAGGCAAAACAAATTTATTACTAATAAAAGTTTACCTTCCTGTTTGTTTAAGCAAATTTAAATCCTGCGGTCCTTGAAAACATTGCATATGCATTCACATATCATTTCATTGCATCACAGGTTTATAATTGTGCACAGGTTTCTCATCTTCTCGCTGTTTATTTCAGCAATGGCTCTTGAACAAACAGTTAAGGATCTCCAGACACAGAATGCACAGTTCCAAGAGCTGATCCTGAACTTGTCCAAGGGGCAAGATGAATTGAAGACACTGCTGGCCAAAAAGACTAAGAAGACTAGAAGATCAGGTGGCCTGATCAACATGGGAAGAAGGTTCAGAGGTCCTGTCAAGACCAAAGAACAGGTTGAAGACTATGAATCTGAGGAATCTGAAAAAGAGGGAGGCAGTCTCCACAACACTATGGGGGACTCTGATTCTGAGGCCAATTACTACCATGATCCTAATGAAGACAAATTCAAGATGCTGGTGGATAGAATGGATGCTATGGAGTTGCAGAAATCTTCTGGGCTGGATTTTGAAGATTTAAGTCTGATATCTGGGGTAGTCATACCCATTGGTTTCAAGGTTCCTACCTTTGTTGTTTATGATGGGGTCTCTTGTCCCAAGCTGCATCTGAGGTCTTACGTCAGAAGAATTCAACCTCACACTGCTGATAAGAAGTTGTGGATCCACTTTTTCCAAGAGAGCTTATCTGGAGCTCAATTGGAGTGGTATTATCAATTGGAGAGTGTCAACATCAGGGAGTGGAATGATCTTGCTGAAGCTTTCTATAAGCAGTATCAATACAATGCTGACTTAGCTCCCACTCGCATGCAGCTGCAAAGCATGTCTATGGGTGCCAAAGAAAGTTTCAAGGAGTATGCTCAGAAGTGGAGAGATTTAGCTGGAAGAGTTCAACCCCCTTTGACTGACAGGGAGTTGGTTGATATGTTCATGTGTACGCTGAATGGTCCGTTTTACAGTCATCTCATTGGAAGCTCATCATTTGGCTTCACTGAGTTGATCATGACAGGAGAGCGAGTGGAAAATGGTATAAAGAATGGCAAAATCCTAGTGGGTGCTTCTTCATCAGGTGCTGCAAAGAAGCCTCCCACTGGGAAGAAAGAATCCAATGCTGTTTATGGTCAACCTGATCGTAATAGAAGGCATCAGTCTGTGAGTGCAGTTCACATCTCAAATCTAACTCCTACAACACCAGAGCAGCCACAGGGCAACCAACAGAGGGCTAAAAGGCAGTTCACAAAGATCAACATGTCAATGGCTCAGGCATTGCAACACTTGTTGAAGGCTGAACTTATTACTTTGAAAGAGGCTCCTCAAAATCCTAATGTTACCTCTCCAAGGTATAATCCCAATGCACGATGTGCATATCATTCAAACTGTCAGGGTCATGATACTAATAACTGTTGGGTCTTGAAGAACAAAATTCAAGATATGATTGAGGCTGGAGAGATTGAGTTTGACCCTCCAGGTACTCCAAATGTGATTACTGCTCCAATGCCAAATCACGAGAAGACTGTCAATGCCATTGATGAAGATTTACATGTCTATTCAGTTGCAGAGTTGACCACACCATTGTCTGTTATCAAGAAAAAGTTAGTACAGGCTGGGCTCTTTCCAGGTTGTCGTGAAGATTGTTTGTATTGTACCTATAAGCCGGATAGTTGCTGGAGATTGAGAGATGGAATTCAGCGTCTCATGGATAAGTATACTATAGTGTTTGAGAGGACTCCATCGTCTGTAGAAAGTATGGTGGATCATATTACTCAAGGTAGGAAGGTTGAAGAGGTTGACATGGTTGACAAAGTGCCGGTGAGAATCACTTCAAAGGGACCTATTAAAATCACCCATCAAGGTCCAATCAGGATTACTGCTGAAGGTCCTGTGAAAGTTGTTGCTGAAGCTAGAGTGGCTCCTATGGTCATTACCACTCCTGGTCCTATTCCTTATACATTTGATAAAGCTGTGCCTTGGCACTATAGGTCTGATGTTTACATCCATGGTGTTAAGCAGGAGCCCTTAGCTGATGTGCCTGTTGATGTTGACAATATTGCTGGATCTAGTAAGATCACACGAAGCGGAAGAGTGTTTTCTCCACCAGTTATTTCCAAGAATGCAGTTACTCCTACTGCTACTTCCACCACTGATGCTCGGGGCAAGGGTCCTGTTATTGAACCAATATCTACTGATGTGCCAGCTGCTGATGATCTCTCTAAGAAGATGGAGGAAGTATTGAAAATCATTCGCAAGAGTGATTATGACATTGTTGATCAGTTGGGGCATACTCCCTCTAAGATTTCTATGCTGTCCTTGTTGTTATGTTCTGAGGCTCATGCCAAGGCCTTGATCAAGTTTCTAAAGTCTGCTCATGTACCCAATGCGATTTCTGTTGACCAGTTTGAGAATTGTGTTGCCCACCTGACCTATGATAATGGGTTGGGATTTTCTGATGCTGATTTGACCCCTGCCAAGAGGGATCATAACAGGGCTCTGCATATTTCAATTGAATGCAGGGACACTACCCTGTCCCATGTATTGATAGACAATGGTTCCTCTCTAAATGTGTTGCCCAAGGAAGTCCTGAACAAGCTGAGTCCTGAAGATGCTGTGCTGAAGCCCAGTAATATTGTGGTGAAGGCTTTTGATGGTTCTAGAAGAGTAGTGCATGGGGAAATTGATCTTCCAATTAAAGTTGGCTCTCAGGTTTTTACTGCTACATTTTATGTGATGGATATTCGTCCTTCGTACTCTTGTTTGCTTGGTCGTCCCTGGATCCATGGGGCAGGTGCTGTAACCTCTACATTACATCAGAAGCTAAGATATCCGGTGGAAGGAAAGGTTGTTACTGTCTATGGAGAGGAAGAATATTTTGTCAGCCATGTAAATACCTTCAAGTATCTGGAAATGGAAGGTGAATACATTGAAACTCCGTGTCAGACATTTGAAGTGGTTCCCTGGATTGTTAATGATTATGTAGTTCCTCCTGTTGCAAAGAAAGTTCCTGTGGTCACCAGAGTACCTCCAACAATGGCAATGGCCTCCCTCAACGATGCTAGAGCTGTGGTGGATGAAGGTGGTTGTACTATTTGGGGTCAGCTTCCTGATATCCCATACAAGTCTGACAAGTTTGGTTTAGGTTTCACTGCAGAGTCCTAGAAGGCTGTTCGTCATGCTCGTGCTGTTCGTATCACCAATCAAGGGGTTATGAAGAACCAGATCAATGCTGTGGGTGACTATGATGAAGACTACAACTTGGATGCTTGGATTTTTCCTACTGTGGGTGTTGGACTCAATAATTGGAAAGCTGAAGATGTTATTCCTATCTCCTTTAGTCAGGAGTAAATACTATTACTGTGTTGTTATTTTTTTTTTAAGTTTTGTAATTTCTTGAAACAATAAAACTCTCAAGCCTTGTGCCTTACCCGGGGCACAATGGTATGCTTGTTATGGGCTGTCATTTCATTTGCATACTTCATTCAATAAAATCAGTGGACGTTTCGTTTTAGTAAATATTGTGTTCCTTGTCTTTCTTTTCTTTTATTTTTGCTTTATCAGCTATGTGTTCTTACACACACCCACATCACTAAAATGCAGATCCTCATCCACTCTGGATCCTGTTGATAACAGTTCTACTATTGCCAATTATAATTTCGAGAATCCGATCTATCAAACTGAAGACGGAAATGAGGACGATTGTGAAGTACCTGTAGAGCTTGCTAGGTTGTTACAACAAGAAGAGAAAGCCATACAGCCACATGAAGAGCCAGTCGAAGTTGTGAATCTTGGAACTGAAGAAAACAGGAAAGAGGTCAAGATAGGGGCTGATTTAGAGGATAGTGTCAAGAGCAGGTTGATTCAGATGTTACGTGACTATGTGGAGATCTTTGCTTGGTCTTATGAAGATATGCCAGGGTTGGATACAGACATTGTGGTTCACCGTTTACCAGTGAAAGAAAATTGTCGTCCAAAGAAGCAGAAGGTTCGTCGTATGCGTCCTGAGATGTCAGAAAAGATCAAAGCAGAGGTAATGAAACAGTTCAATGCAGGGTTCTTGGCAGTAACTTCTTATCCTCAGTGGGTTGCAAATGTGGTACCAGTTCCTAAGAAAGATGGTAAGGTACGTATGTGTGTGGACTACAGAGATTTGAACAAGGCTAGCCCCAAAGATGACTTCCCACTTCCTCATATTGATGTTCTGGTAGACAACACTGCCCAGCATAAGGTGTTCTCTTTTATGGATGGTTTCTCTGGTTACAATCAAATCAAGATGGCTCCTGAAGACATGGAGAAGACAACATTTGTTACACAGTGGGGCACCTTTTGCTATAAGGTGATGCCATTTGGTTTGAAGAATGCAGGGGCAACATATCAGCGTGCTATGGTGGCTTTGTTTCATGATATGATTCATCATGAGATAGAGGTATATGTGGATGATATGATAGCCAGGTCCCAAAATGAAGAACAACATCTTGATCATCTGCATAAGTTGTTTGAGAGGTTAAAGAAATACAAGTTGAGATTGAACCCAAACAAGTGTACTTTTGGAGTTAGATCTGGTAAACTCCTGGGTTTCATTGTCAGTGGAAAAGGTATTGAAGTGGATCCTGCAAAAGTGAAAGCTATACGAGAGATGCCAGCTCCCCGTACTGAAAAGGAGGTTAGGGGTTTCTTGGGGCAATTGAATTACATTGCAAGATTTATATCCCAATTGACTGCCATCTGTGAGCCAATCTTCAAGTTGTTGAAGAAAGATCAGGTGATGGAATGGAATGATGAGTGCCAGACTGCCTTTGATGAAATCAAGAGATATCTGCTAGAACCTCCAATTTTGATGCCACCACTTGATGGAAGACCCTTTATTATGTACTTAACAGTGTTAGACAACTCAATGGGGTGTGTATTGGGGCAACATGACGAGTCTGGTCGAAAAGAGCAGGCAATATACTACCTTAGCAAAAAGTTTACCGACTGTGAAACAAGATACTCACTGCTCGAGAAAACTTGCTACGCTTTGGCATGGGCTGCTCGCCGACTAAGACAGTATATGTTGACTCATACTACCCTATTGATTTCGAAGATGGATCCAATCAAGTACATATTTGAGAAACCTGCTCTCTCCGGAAGAATTGCAAGATGGCAAATGATTTTGACAGAATATGACATACAGTATACTACTCAGAAGGCCATCAAGGGAAGTGTTGTTGCTGATCATTTGGCTCATCAAGCGGTGGATGATTACCAGTCAATGAGTTTTGAGTTCCCTGATGAAGACATTATGATTATTACCAAAGAACCTGGACAATATGACGGACCTGAACAAGGATCCCGATGGACTATGGTTTTTGATGGTGCCTCTAATGCACTTGGCAATGGTGTTGGTGTTGTGATTAGTTCCCCTGAAGGTTGTCATACCCCGATTACTGCCAGACTTTGTTTCTATTGTACCAATAACATGGCTGAATATGAGGCATGTATCCTGGGTATTAAAGCTGCTATTGATATGAAGATTCAGTTCCTTGACGTGTATGGAGATTCAGCCCTGGTAGTAAGTCAGATTAAAGGAGATTGGGATACCAAGCATGATAACCTCATTCCTTACAGAGAGCATGTGTTGTCTCTGATCCCACATTTTAAAGAGATTACCTTTGGACATATTCCACGAAGAGAAAATCAGTTGGCAGATGCTTTGGCCACCATGGCATCCATGTTTGAGATCAGTTGGGATGATGAAGCTCCCAAGATTACTATTGATAGATTTGAGAAGCCTGCATACTGCAATGAGATTGATACTGAAGAAGCAGAAGAGAAGCCTTGGTTCTATGAAGTAAAAAGATATCTTGAAGCTCAGGAGTTCCCTGAAGGGGCATCTGTCAAAGATAGGAAGTTTCTGAGGAGGTTTTCTGCCAAGTTCTTTCTGAGTAATGGGATTTTGTACAAGCGCAATCATGATTCAACTTTGCTTCGTTGTGTGGATAAGAAAGAAGCAACTGAAATCATGGAAGATATGCATGATGGGATCTTTGGCACTCATTCTAGTGGACATACTATGGCAAAGAAGATATTGAGAGCAGGTTACTATTGGTCTACCATGGAAGCTGATTGCTATCAACACTCCAGAACTTGTCACAAGTGTCAAATTTATGCTGATAAAGTACACATACCTCCATCACCCTTGAATGTGTTGACTGCTCCTTGGCCTTTTGCCGTGTGGGGCATTGATATGATTGGTGAGATCAAACCTACAGCTTCTAATGGGCATCGTTTCATCCTGGTTGCTATTGATTACTTCACAAAGTGGGTGGAGGCAGCTTCATTTGCATCTGTTACCAAGAATGTTGTGGCTCGATTAATTAAGAATAATCTCATATGTAGGTATGGCATCCCTGAAAGGATTATTACTGACAATGGCTCTAATCTGAACAACACTATGATTACTGATCTCTGCACGCAGTTCAAGATTAAGCATCACAACTCTTCTCCGTATCGTCCAAAGATGAATGAGGCAGTTGAAGCTGCTAATAAGAACATTAAGAAGATTGTACAGAAGATGACTGTTACTTACAAAGATTGGCATGAGATGTTACCATTTGCTCTTCATGGTTATCGTACCACAATACGTACTTCAACAGGGGCAACCCCATTCTCCTTGGTTTATGGTATGGAAGCAGTTCTGCCCATTGAAGTTCAGATTCCCTCCTTAAGAATTATGAAGGATGCAGGCTTGGATGAAGACGAGTGGAGTCAGACTCGACTGGACCAGATAAATTTGATTGATGAGAAGAGGTTAGCAGCAGTTTGTCATGGCCAGATGTACCAGAAACGAATGATCAAAGCTTTTAACAAGAAGGTTAAGCCAAAAGTATATCAGGCTGGTGACTTGGTAATCAAGCGTATCATATTACCACAGGGTGATCCTAGGGGCAAGTGGACTCCAACATATGAAGGACCATTTGTAGTCAAGACAGTATTTTCAGGAGGTGCCATGATACTTACTACTATGGATGGTGAAGATTTCCCACAGCCTGTAAACGCAGACATAGTTAAAAAATACTACGCATGAAAAGAGACCCGCTAGGTTGACAGGCCTAGGCAAAAATAAGGGCATCCCGGCAAACCAAAAGGGTTTGGGCAAAAATTAGGGATATATATAAAAAGATGTACACCCGGAAAGTCGAAAACCTGAAAAGGCGGCTTGGGCAAAAAAGGGTATCCCGGTGGATTGAAAACCTGAAAGGGCAATCCAGGCAAAAGTTAGGGATTAAAGCGTATGACTGTGTCTCGTTTGGATCACCCATGAAACTGCAACCAGTTGTACTACTCATTCAAGCTCGAACAGATAAAGCTCAATCCAATCGTTTCCGTCTCAACAGCAGAAGATGAGATACTTAAAGATAATGGCAATAGTATAATTGAAACTCAATAGGATTATTTCCCACATAGCTGATTCTCTTTGTTTGTAAAACTTTATGACAAAATCCTCTTACTAGGGTTTATGTCTCTTTGTACAAATTTACCCGTGTATGGGTCACTTTTTGATATAAATAAATTCCATCTTTTGAATCCAGATTTACTTTTACCCTATTTACATAAGCGAAACGTCCATTGGTTGTGTTTGAATGTATGTATGCTTTTGAATATGATTGATGTTTACCAGAAATGCATATGCTTAATATGATTGATGTTTACCAGAAATGCATGAAAATGCAGTAATAGTATTTACTAAGGACGAACGAGGGAAGGATTTCAACGAAGCTTCACCGGTTCATCTTTACAAGACAGTTACAAACCCTCAGTAGGACAAGTCCATCTTCATAAAGTCACATCTCCCCTGGAATTTATATCCATCTCTTTTATCCTCATACGGATATTCGGGAATTTACTTTCCAATAAGGGTACGACGAACGAAGGTGGGATGTTATATCTACCCTACTATCAAACGAAGACGAAGGTTATATATACCTTACTATCCCCAGCAGACGGGAGGTTATATATACCTTGCTATCCCCAGCGTACGGAAGGTTATGTATAATAAATTATCAAGCAAGAGGGGAACGAGTTCCTTATATTCTTCAACAACAAATCAGGATTTATTTTCCCTGGTCAGCAGTTGTCATACGAAGATATCCAGACGCTTCAGGCAGCATCATATCATACATACATCATTTACATCATACCATAACATACATATCCATAGATACATAATACATTACTTAGGTGCATCATATTATACATGCATACATAATGCATAAGCTAATATTGTTATACAGAATGCTACCTTGTTTTCAGGTTAATTATCCAGCAAACAGACTTGTGATTATCAGGACTGCTTTATCCTCCTGAAAGCATATCATCCATCAGGATTGCTTTATCCTCCTGAAAACTTCTAGTACATCAGGATTGCTTCATCCTCCTGAAAGCATCACTACATCAGGACTGCTTTATCCTCCTGAAAGCTTATTATCATATCAAGACTGCTTTATCCTCCTGAAAGCATACTATTACATCAGGATTGCTTTATCCTCCTGAAAGCTTCTTGTCCCTCAGGATTGCTTCATCCTCCTGAAAATATATCATCCATCAGGATTGCTTTATCCTCCTGAAAGCCTACTATTATTCCAGGATTGCTTTATCCTCCTGAAAGCATATTATCTCCTCGGGACGTTGTTTATCTTCCTGAAAGCTATCACCCCTACCTCAGGACTGCTTTATCCTCCTGAAAGCATATTCATACCTCAGAACGTTGTTCATCTTTCTGAAAGCATATCATCACCTCAGGATGTTGTTTATCCTCCTGAAGGCATATTATCAATCCCTCAGGATTGCTTTATCCTCTTGAAAGCTATCATTATATCTTCATATTTTGGACTGCTTTATCCTCCAAGAAATGTATCTGAAGAAATTTTCTCCAAGTGGCATCTTTAAGCCCACTCAAGTATATTCAACTAGCCATCTGTATCACTTTATGCACTGGTGAGTGCAAATTTTTGGGCTTTTGTGTTCAATCCCCTTCAACCTTCCAGGTCATGACTGGCAAACATACCAATCTAACCCCTCAGGTTTCAGAAAATTGAACAGGGGCAGCTGTTGCACCCCAAAATTTGCCCTCACAATACAAGACTTTGTGTGCTAAGAAGGTTCACAAGGTTCACAAGATTCATAACACTTACAAGACCTTTCATGAGGTTCATGAAGTCTACAAGTTACTTTATGAGGTTCACAAGGTTCACAAGATTCACAATGCTTACAAGACCTTTCATGAGGTTCATGAAGTCTACAAGTCACTTTATGAGGTTCACAAGGTTCACAAGGTTCACAATACCTCCCATGAGGTTCACAAGATATTTTATGATGGTTCATAAGGTTCACAAGGTTCACAATTGGTCAGAAGAATTGATAATTCCCTCAGACAATGCACCTCCTAAGCAGTGCATCTAAAACTAGGGTTTTGACTTTAATCAGGCTAAATGGATTTCCAAAACTTCAAGTGAGATTCATAACATCTTATATGTGTTTAAGAATCCCCATGACAAGTTTCAAGACTTTTCTCAAAAGTTTGCTTAGTCAGATGATCAGATAAGTCAAAATCAGTCAAAGCAGTTAAAAAGTCAAACTGAGGTCAACTGTGGTCAAACCAAAGTCAAACTTCATGATTTTTTACCAACATCAAGTATATGAAGTAAAATTCATCATTTGATCAAGGGTTGATCATGATTCATCAAGGAGATTTCAGATCATCAAGAATCAGGAGTTTCTAAATTAGGGTTTTCTCAGTAAAAGTCAACTGAACTTTGACCAGCCATAACTTTCACATACTTCATCACCAAGTCTCCATCCAAAGCTCATTTTGAAGGAAATTGAATTCTCTACAACTTTGTGTCTCACAAGCCAAGCCCAAAAATGCTTCATTTGGAAGGTATGAGCTAAGACATTATAGGTCCTTTTGAAAGTCAACAAAACGTCAACAACTTCAAAAGGGCATAACTTGATATTGGTAAATGATATGGACATGAAACCAGTGGGGTTGGTTAGAGGACTCTTCAAGCTTTCCAAAATGTCTAAGAACACCCTCATAGCATTAAAATTGAAGGATGTATGCCCTTGCAAAGTTGGGAAATTTTGGGTTGGTTTATGATGAAAATGGAGGTCTAAAACCAATTTCTTCCAAATGGGCCTGCCAAATGATGACCCAATCCATACAATAACTTCATGCACGACCCAAGTCAATAAAAATCAGATTTTTTATTATTTTATTTTTATTTATTTTGATTTAATTCATTAAAATTCATTTTAAATAAAAATAAAATATGAAAGTGTAAGATTTAAATTGGATCAAGCTTCTAGAAATTCATAAATTTGATTAGAATTGAAGTGGAAAGAAAATCATGAGGATTAGCCTAAAATAGCAAGTGTTCATACAAGAATATTTGATTTTTAAGGCATAATATTTTTGAATCTTTTTATATCAAATCTTTTACACAATGACCTAGTTTTTCAGCCTCATTTGATCATCCTATAAGTACATAGTGCAACCCTAATGACAAGCACGAATTCCAGCCTCTCCAAGAGTAAGTTTACATTGTTCAAAAACCATACAAAACTCAAATTCGGTTTCCATTATTCAGGACATTTGAAGGTGTTGCTGCAATTCGAAAACCGCAGGTAAATTCGCATGTGAAATCGCAGGAAAAATTGCAGGGCCAGAGATTAAGAACAAAAGGGATTAATCCCTTGCTTTTGCTGCCAGCACGCGCATGGCCCAGTGGATGGAGGGCAGGTCTTGGAGGCTGCAAGCTAAGGGGACTGGGTTCAAATCCCAGCCCCAACAGGTTTTTATTTTCTCATTCTTTTCTTTATTCTTTTAATTTAATTAATATTCTATTTAAAATAAATTCAAATAATAAATGATATATTCATATTATTTTTTTAAACTCATTTTTTTTTATGATTATAAGAAAACTCATTTATTTTTCTAAATTATTAATATTACTATTAAATTGTATATGTAATTATTGTATTATTCTAAAAAATGTATACCAAACCCTAATATTTTATAAACCCTAGTTTATTATTTTCTAAACAATTAAAAAACCTAATTTTATCTTGTGATTTAAATTTCTAATTTTTGTAAATATAATTATCATGTACATATTTTATTTAATATAATTAAATTTTGTAAATATAATTATAATCAATCCAATTTTTAATAAATATCCTATCATTGTTTATAATTAAATATATATGTAAATAATTTCTATTATACGTTTAAAAATTGTTAATTTAACTTTTAATTATAATTTACTTTTCATAATATGTTCATGATTTATTTAATTTGTTTATAATTCTAAATTTCATAATAATTGATATAATTGTTTATAATTTTTCTACTAACCATTAAAATTTTGTTTATTATAATATATTTGTTTATTTTTATTATTATTGTTATTACATGATTATCACTAACCCCATTTATTTTTAATTATTATTATTACTAACCCAATTAAATTGCTTATTTATTTTACTTATTATTTATATTTTGCTTATTTATTTATTTTACTATTTATTTAAATTGCTTTATCATTATTTTTGTAATTGTTTCTGGATGTAAATTTTAAATTATTTATTTCTTATGCTATGGTTAGTAAATAGGGAGTGAAAACTATTTGTATTTAAAATTAAATTTAGATCATTTAAATTATAAGATAAATATTGAAATTGAACACTCACACACGTAAGTCGATCTTTGATCGCCATCTCACTTTCTAGGGTTGCCTCTCAATGTTGCCTAATTAAAAGGTCAAGTGGGGTGTATAAAGCAAAAGTCCCTTAAAAGAAAAGTCATCTAGTCCCTTCATAATCAAAGATCAAGTCCCTTAAATGGTTGCCTTTCAATATGATCTTGTCCCTTTCGAATAATGATGACAGTCCCTCCAAAATGCTTAATACACCCTACAGTTGCCTTCATTAAACAGATGTCCCTCATATGTCTCTCACATCCAAGGTAATGACTACCTATTCCTTAATAATAGGGATAGTCTTACCATTTAAAGGATAAAGAACAGAAAGACTTAAAATTTAGGGTAGGTTCCTCATAGTTACTTGCTCACTATTCAAAAAATTTTCAAAACACTTCACAATTTCAAATAATTTTCAAACACAAGTTTTTTACGCATCCGTACATGGATCATTATTAAACTCTTATGAAAGTTTCTATTCACACACTTCACATTTTCAAAAACAATTCAAAGTGAGCTAAGTAACTAAGAGCCCATGGATAACCATGGATGTAAAGGGTGCTAACACCTTCCCTTTACATAACCTACCCCCCGGACCCAAAAATCTTTCAAAAGGTCTTTCATGTTCTTTTATGCCTTTCCTTTGGATAAAATAAAAGTCGGTGGCGACTCTTGCTATCCGCAACATAACTAAAGTCAGTTCTCCCACCGTGTTACAGTCCGCCGTACCCGACGGGATCCACGCTTGCAAAAGAAATTGTTTCAAAGGGTGAGGGTATGAAAGCTGCAGCAAAAGAAATGGAAATGAAAAGAAAACTGGAACTGGAAAAGAAATGAAATAAGAAACAAAGAGAAAAAAAATGTAGGGAAAATAAAGATTGTGCTCGAACGGGCCCTACCCCGCTGCCTACGTACCTCATCAGGATAATGAGGATCAGAGACGCCGTAGTTCCCCTAACTAGGGGTAACAAGGAAATTGCTTGTATCTTAAGGCTTGAACTGCCTATGTCAATGCTCAGGTGTTGCAGGCTCGGACGACGAGTGCGTTACCGTCTTGCAAAATGACAAGTAGGAGAAAGTTCGCGTACGGAGCGAATGAGGTGAGAAAAGAATTCCCGAAGGAGAGACGTTTATTGTTTGTTTGTGTTTTTTATGGAGCTTTTATGAGTGTGTCACAAGGAAGTGAACTCAAGCTCTCATCAATGGAATGTGCACTTGTCACTACATTCCAAGATGGAATAATAGAACAAGCACACTCAAGTAAGGAGAAGATCCCCAAAACTTGAACCCAAAGATTAGGGCCTAGGCTCACTAACTTGTTTATTTATTAGGTGTTTTGATCATTTACATGAAGAAGTGTTTTTTATGCTTTTCTTTTATGAAGAAGATACCTTGATCAGACTTGTGCATCACAAGGTAAACATGTACTATCCCAAGATGGGAAGACTACAAGCATACCTCATGGGATAAGGCTATGGATCAATGCATCTCTTCAAAGTTATTAAAGTGTTTTTTATGATTATGAGATGAGAAGAGAAAGATAACCAAAGGAGCAAAAAGGAAAAACTAGGGGGAAGTTTCTATCCTAAGTTAGCATGCATGGAGTTCCTAGGGTTTGTGAGGTCTTTCTAACCTAAAAAAGATCTCAAGAGAAGAAGAAGAATATAAGAGGAGAGATGAGAAAGGCCTAAGCCCAACAAGAAGATGTTAGTCCATATAAACAAAATGAGAAGAGATGAGAAATGGAGATGTGGAACTCAATTCCCACATCTCAAACTTACCATTGCCCCTGCAAGGTTAGTGTAACAACATAAAATCAAGGCATGAACCAACAAGTCAGAAGCTACACAAGCATATAGGCATGGCAAAGAGTTCACAAGATGATAAGCAAAGCAACATAAGATCACATTGAGATGATTGGAAGTGAAACAAATGCAATGAAGGCATGCTTAGCATTTAAAGAAATAAAGCACATAAAAGAGACCCAACACCAAGACTCAAGGAGATTCAAACCTTATCATAAGACCAGGAGCAACCATAAACCTCTAAAGGACCCCAAAAGATGAAGAGAAGTTGGCACAAGTGCCCTTCTAAACTTAAAAGAGACTAGAAGACTCAAAGAATGCAAAAAAAGGCAACGTGAGGAAGAAAATACCCAAAAAAAAGATCCAAGCACTTATAAATTCTACACAACCAGAAAAGTACTCTCCAAACACAAAGAAATTAGAATCCAAAAGGGTTTGCAAAAATACAGCACCAAACTAGGTCAATGAAGCTCAAGGATACAAGGTATCACCATTTAGGGTTTTAAAAATTAAGGCACAAGTAACTCAAGCAAAGTCCAGCAAGAAAATTTGTGAAAAATCCAAGATAAATCATGAAGATAGTAGAGTCTCTTAGGGTTTCAATGCAAAAAGAATGGGGTTCATAGCTTAAAGGATGAGAAAAATAGAAATTGGACAAGGCAGATTGATCTATGAGAGTCCACAAGAAAGCAATGCTCAATGTTGAATTTATTTGGCCATGTGGGATAAAAATAAAAATCTGGAAAAATCATGATAAAAAACTAGATGAATCAAGGAGTGCATATGAAATTTTTTGGATTTTTTAGAGTTAAAGAAATATTTTAAATGAATTAAAAGCAAATGGAATAAATTGGTAAAGAAAAAAAAATGAAAATGAAGCAAATGGGCCAAGGGGGTGAAAGGAGCAAACATGCTAGTTAGAAAACTCAATGGGCCGCGCATGGGGGGGGGGTGCAGATAGCGCTGGGGGGCTACTGCACCTTCTTCATGAGAAAAACCCTAAATTCTCACCACCATTAATGAAACAAACCCTAACCCTAACCTTATCCACACGAAAATTCAAAACAAGCCGCGGCAAGCCATGAAACTCTCCAGAATACATAATCTAACATCATTAAACAAGAATACATGCTTGGATTGGATTAAAACTCAAAGAATCTCAAGATATGAATGAAAATAAAATTGTCCATGAAACTTTAAATCAACATAACTTTGTAAATACTCAACGATTTCACAAACTACAAAGAGCATTGTAACCAGCACAACATGAGGATTCTAAAACACACAACCAAACACATTTCTATGAGATTCGAAATTTGAGTGTACCTGAGGTGTTGTCCAAAATTTGAAGTCAAGAATGGTATAAAATGATGGCAAATGATCTCCTTATCCCCTTAGATGCAAAATAAATGCATCTAAGGCTTTGCAAGCTTGTAAATCCAGCAATGTGCTTCCTTGTGCTTCAAAGCTTCTCAAATGGCCACTTGAACAAACTTCACTATAAATCTAGATCCATGGGTGCTTAATGATCCTTAAGGTGAGAGGAGTATGAATATGGTCTTGGATTGAAGAAAGCTTACCTAGATCAAGAGTTATGGCACAAAATGAAAATGTGCACAAGGAATGAGAAATGGATGATTCTTGAAGAATAATCCAAACAAATGGTATGGAAATGATCTATGAGTGATGAGGATTAAGAATCCATCAAGAGTTTTGTGAATGGATTCTTGTAGCAAGAGTTTGTGGAGAATGAGCAATTTTGCATAAGAGATGAGAATGGGAGAATGGGTGTGTATTCTGGCTGCCTCTAACCCTAATTCTGATTGTTATGGAATATATAAGGCAATGCAAAAGGGTTAGAACAAATGCACGTGAGAGAGAGCTGATTTTTGTGAAAATGCAAATTTGGCCCAAGTGTGCCATAAGCATGACAAGCTCATGATTTGCTGGCCTCTCTTGCATGTGCATTCACCATCCCACCAATGATTCCCAGCAAATAATTTCAGCCCTTGGATGTAAGCTAACACACAATTGCCATGCCTTGTGCAAATTCAAGTGTAAAATGCAAGTTTTATGGAACTTTCTCATGTGCACGAATTTTGCCACTTTTCTTTGAGCCAAATGACCTAAATGAGATGCATTTTGATTGTGTAAACTTACTTTGGACATAGCATAGCAAACTACCCACTTTTGAGCCTTTGTGCAAATGGCTTGGCCTTGAAACTTTGAAATTTGCCCTAGAAATGCTCATTTTTCGAGGGACTTTTAGAAAAATCTAGGAATCTCCAGAAAATGCTCTTGTACTTTTTAAAAATGGCAGCCCCTACTCTCCAACTTTCATGTTTACCTTTGGTCCATTTGAAGATTTTTTGATTAAGTTAAGGCCTTGTGAAGTTTTAGGTCAAAATGGCCAAAAATAGTAACTTTTCCATAACCAACTTTGTGCACTTTTGTCAAAACCCCTAAAACCACCAAAATTATTGCATTTTAAGCTCACCAAACATCTTATAACATTGAATAGACCTCATTTTGCAAAAAAAGTTGGGTTGGACCCTTTGGAATGGCACAGTTGACTTTTTCTGGGCCCAGTTGACTTTCTGCTTCATCTGCAAGTAACTGAGGCAAAGACTGACTTCCACTTGGAATTTTTTCATGAAAATTGACATGTAGGAACCTATTATCATATAGAAAACATTGCCCAAAATAGTTGGCCAAAATTATGAGGTTAAGGCCCTTGAAACCAAAACCCTAATTTGGTCGCACTGCCTAGGAGCCTTGCATTGTCTTGAAACTTGTGATGACTAAGCAATCCTCTGAGCTTTTGTAAGTGAACTTGGCCTTGCCAAAGGAGTCTAGACCCATCATAGGCCTCTCACAAATCCATTGGAACCCTTGTCCTGGCTTAAATGGCCCTCAACACCTCCCCAGATGGCCATATGCCTCATGCTAGGGCTTGATGCTTGTCATGCTTTATTTTTCTATGCTATAATGCTATATATATGATATGCTTATGATGCAAATGGTGTATTATGATGCTTAAAAATGAAGAGGGCAAATTTGAGGTTCTACAACAGGCTCCCTTTCTGTGGCTTGATTCGCTCAGCAGTCACGTTGTTAAGCTCTGTTTTGTACAACAGGCTCCCTTTCCGTGGCTTGATTCGCTCAGCATTCGCGTCGTGAAGCCCTGTTTTGTACAACAGGCTCCCTTTTCGTGTCTTGATTCGCTCAACAGTCGTGTCGTTAAGCCCTGTTTTGTACAACAGGCTCCCTTTCCGTGACTTGATTCGCTCAGCAGTCGCGTCGTTAAGCCCTGTTTTGTACAACAAGCTCCCTTTCTGTGGCTTGATTCGCTCAGCAGTCACATCGTAGGCTCTCGTTTATGTACAACGATCTTATTCCACCTGTTTCATTGATGGATGAAAAACTTAGATAAAGAGTTGGAGCATATTTCTCAATCATGAACAAACACAAAGAATAAACCATAAAACAAAGTGTTTCACCATATATTCATCACCCATAAGTTCATAAGCTTAAATCAACACCAATACATACAAAAGAAATGAATGTCTACCTTCTAATCTTGACATAAAAGGATATTAGCTATCCATTGACATGGTAGTTGCACAAACAATAAAATAGAGAAGAGGAACAATCATCAACGACGATCTCTCGACTATTGATGCTCCGATTCTTCAAAAATAAGTTGCTACAATGTTTTTAGGATGTTTTCTCTAAGAAAATAACAAGAATCTAAGAAAAATGCTGAACAAATTTATTTATAGGGGGGCTGAAAATGCAGAGCACGCTAAATCCGCAGTAGCGCGCTAAGTGCGCTATCATTTATTGCTAAACCGCCTTAGATACCGCTTAGCGGGCTCTAGACCGCACTAAGTGTAACACCCCAAAGTCGATTTTTAATTATGTTGATGTGTTTTCTTGTGAATTTTGATGTTTATGAGGTTATTTGATGTTTTGTGAAGTTGGGGTAGTTTAATATTTTAATAATAATTAGAATAATTAAGTATATGAGGTTTAGTGGATTATTTGAGAGTTAATTAAATAAAATAAGAATGAATTAGAAGATAAGGGCATTGTGGTATTTTGGTTGAGGATAAGTGAGAGTTTTATGGGGAAAGACTAAAAGAGGTCCTAAGGGCAAGAGTGACAAAAGAGGGAAAAGTTGGAAAGAACGATCATTTTGACGACTGCACAATTGGGAAAGAGCTCTGGAGAAGAGGGAAGAAGCTAGGGCTTGAAGGATTGAGAGATTTCCGAAGAGGTTATCGAAAAGCTTACGGAATTGAGGTATGGGGAGTATTTTACTTTCGATAATATAA
Organism: Lathyrus aphaca; assembly: GCA_963966055.1. Classification (NCBI taxonomy): domain Eukaryota; kingdom Viridiplantae; phylum Streptophyta; class Magnoliopsida; order Fabales; family Fabaceae; genus Lathyrus; species Lathyrus aphaca. The sequence goes on along the minus strand of OZ014519.1, from coordinate 425,912,701 downwards.
TGTAGGAATGAAATTGGGGGTTTTGTGGTGTAGTTTAGGTTTTTGAATTCATGATTTTGTGTTGTTGATGATGATATTATGATGAATTAGATGAATATAATTGATGTAGATGATGTATATGATGTTATTAGGATTAATGTCGATGTTAATGAGGTTTTTATGGTGTAATGCAGCTGAATTTTGGATTTTGGGGGAGTTTAATCGCTGAAGGGAGAAGGCTGAATCGCAGAAAAATTCTGCAGAAATCGCGAAGCTCGCTTAGCAAAAAGAGTCAGGGAAGTAGCCGCTTAGTGAGCGCGAGGTCTCGCTTAGCGAGCCTGGGAAATCTTGGAAAAATGTTTTATTTTTAAAAACTGTTTTTTTGGTAGTATGTTATAGGTTGCTAGAGTGATGTGAAACTGTCAAATGATGCGCCTTGAAGTCTAAATAAGTAGAGTTAAGATTTAATTGACCAATTATGATTTATTTGATGTTCTTTGAGTTATGATGTATGATTTTATGATGTAGAGATATGAGGTAAGATGAGAGTGTTATATGATGTCTTATGAGTATGTATTTGATGTTATGATTGAGTTTTGAGGGATGATTGTTAATAATGAATGCGAATGCAATTTTATGATGTTTTGAGGATGATATGTGTATATTGCGTCTTGCATTCATGGCATTGATTTTATGAGGGGACTTAGGTCCATGGGTAGCTTCAATCCCATTGCGTGGATTGAAGTGATATGATGTTTATGATACGCTCCCTTAGGAGGGTTGATGGGTCAGTGTTCATCACATGAGGATGTTTCGGTACCACATGCATTAGTAAGAGGTTGCATTTCATTCTAAATGACATAGCATAAGTGCATTGATGTTTTGTGTAATGATGGGAAGTGATTGATTATATGTATTAAATGAGTATGAAGAATATTCCTATGATGTATGATAGTGATGATGCCATGTATAAATGAGCTATAATTGGTTTATTGTTGAAGTTTTGTTTAAATTCTTATTTCTATATTATATTATGGAATATGAATTTACTCACCCTGCCTACCTTCTGGTGATGATCTATTATGCCATCCTGCAGATAATCAAGGTTAACTTGGTGCGTGCTTAGCTCGAAGATAGTGAGTCGTCGAGTTAGTTAGAAGTGGAGTTCTGCTCTGTGTCCAGTAACATCAGGATGGGTCTTATTTTGAGTGTTTATGTTTTATTTGAATTATGATGTTAAATTTGGTTTAAGTATTTTGATAAAAAGATATTTGTGATGATTTATGAGTTTTATTTTATTAAAGAGGATTTTATGAATTATTGTTTTCCGCTGCGTATTATTTCAAAAGAAATACAAATGAGATATATATGTTTTTATGAACCCGTGTTGCGGGACAGGAATCTATGTGATGTTTTGGATTTTGAGTTTTTGAAGTAAATGTGATGCCCTTTGATGAGTTGGACTTTGATGTTTGGTTGAAACTCACGGTTATAGAAATAAAGGATATAGGCTCGAAGTTTATTTGTGCCAACCCATCTTCGTGATGTTCTCCATTCCTATGTTCAGCTAATTTTCACAAGCGCTCACCTTTCATAAGGGTTTCGTGTCGATTGAGGAACCATTGCTGCTATCGATTCAAGCACCAATCTGGTTGTCGTTGGGAGTCAGTCACCCTTTTTATCTTTGGTGTCGGTGCCACACTACTTTGTTCCTGTTTAAGGATCTTTCTTGTGTAATCCTTTTTGTCTTTCGCTTTTGCATTCTTTTGCTTATCTCTAACTTTTGCCTGGACTGATTCTTGTGAATCTTTGATTGTGAAGTCCAGCGGGATGCCCTAATTTTTGCCTAAGTCGCTTGTTTTCAAGTTTCGACTTAGCGGGCTTTTTCAATTCTTTTTTTTGAACAAATCGTGTGACACTGGTTGTCTTGATTGCTTTGAAAGGGTCGTGACTGTCTCACTTCTTGGTTGTTGAGGGATAACCATTATGGTTTCCGTTTTTTTTTTAACTCTTGATTGGGATAACCATTGTGGTTTCTGGTCTTTGGACCTCTTGATTTGTTACAATGAAAGGTAATGGATCCTCAAATACACACTCCTTTTGAAATTTGAACGATTGGTCAAACTAGCTGACACCTACCCTGCCCCTGGGTTAAATGCAAGGGTTTTTCATGCGAAAAGAAACTCATACTTCAAGGCTCAAAAGGGTTAGCGAAGGTCTATCTCCCTTATATCTTCGGTGTTATGGATTTGAAACAATGCATGTACATCGTCAACAGGGTCTTTCTCAAAAGGACACAATTAGAGATTTTCGTGTTTTCAATTCGTCATCCTCCCTCACAGAGTTTAAGCACAACGGTTGGTATTGCAATGCACATACACAAAATCGTGAGTGAATACGAATGGATTACTTCAAGAAAAACATGTGCATTTTATTATGGTTATCATTCAAAAACAAATAATTTCATGCATGCATATAAATTTTTAAACAAACAACAAAAACTACAAATGAAATGCAGTACAGAAGCTGAACATTGCCGTCATTGAGGAGACTTGACTCCGTTTGGACTTATTGCTTCTGAAGATACCCTTGCAAACTAGGATGTCAGTTTTATGAGGAGATTTCAATATGTGGGCAGACTTTCTGGCATGATGACCTTTGAGTCAATCAAATTTTTCATCTTGTACTTGAACACATTACAGTTGTCAATTGTATGCCTAAATGCCCCTGTGTGGTACTTGCATCTAGCATTCACATCATGGTTTCCATTATTGAGGAGACCTGACTCCGTATGAATTTATTGCTCTCGGATACTTTTTGAAGTCAACAGTTTGTATATTCATTCTATTACTGATTCGGTGCCATATTCCTACCTTCACCAAGTGCGAACACAATAGCCTTTGGAGTCAATCAAATTCGCGACCTTGCCTTTACCTCTGCCTCTGAAAGACTTGCAACCTTCAATTAAAAGGCCAGGTGCCCCATAATGGTAATCAACTTGGCATTGAAACCCCAAAGGAAGCTTTGTCGGAGATGATCCTGATGTGACTAGCTCAACTAGTTTGAATTTGAACAAATGAGGAAACCTGTTGCGTGTACGACATCGGAATAGGATCAGACTTCTTCTCAAGTTGTTCTCTGGTCTTTACCCATATGCTCTACCCCTAGGAATCTCTTGGGGAGCTGAGGTTGAATGCTGACAAATGACATCTAGAGGGAAGAGGTTGATAAATAAATTTGATAGATAAGGTTGCTCACAAAGATCTCATGCGATCTCCTGCCTACGTATCTCCATTGAACAATGGAGAATCAGAGCGACGTAGTTCCCCTCACTAGGGATGAAAATAGCTTTGTTTCCTTGACATTGCATTTAGGATTTCTATAACCAAGCTCATTTGAGTCTTCATCTGGTTGACTTCCTCTTCCAATAGTATCTGACTCTGAAATAAAGTTTGCACCTCTGGCCTGAATTGCCCCAGCTGGGTCTTCCTTTCGGTTACCTCCGCCAAGAGTTATACCTTGATAATTGTGATTCAAGTTGGCTATGGTGAAGGGAAACCAAGTCATGATGCTAATCTGTCTCTGAACACCTGTCAAGAATGCAATGATGTATGCAAATTCCATGTTCAGTTATTTCTAAGTAATATATCTGATTTGATTCAAGTTTTGACACAGAAAAATCCAACAACATGATTCATATATGTGATCCTCGGAAATAACTGAACATGTGTGCAGAAATGCTATGATGTCATGTATGCAATAGGCATGTGATCAATAGTCTGATGTTGGTGTTGAGTAGTGAACCAAATATCTGTATAGAACCACAACAACAGTACCATCTCTATATAGAACCCCATAACTGAGAACCCAATAACTATAGAATTGGATTGTATCATAGAACAATCACTTATGATGTTGAAGTTGAACAATGAGCCAAGTGTCTATGGAGAGTCATACTAATAATATAACAGTTTCTCTGAACAAAAATCACAAATCTCATAACCAAAGGACCATGTAGAACCAGATCATATCACAAAACAACACTGGAAAAATGGGTATGTTGAAGTTTAGGGTTCCTGCAAACCTGTAAACCCCTCACATCTCACGGGTGTGCTACTCAGGTCAACATCACAGACTCTCAAAGCCGAAAAACAATAATACGTTCACCATTTCCGATAAATGGCTCATGACCAAATCAAGGAATTGGTTTGGCATTATGTACTACTCAGGGAGGTCTTAGCTGAGTCCAAGAAAACAAGCATGCCTCATAAGTCCCCAGCTTCAAGCACTGAATCGAGAAACAATAGTACATTCATCCCGAAGGGTATAATACTATCGTCATACGAACAATTTGCTTTAACTGGATTTCTATGAGAGAACCAGACCATCCTATGCGAGTTCCCAGTGGGCCCTCGGATGCGAGTGGGTTTGCCAACAATTATGGTCTGCCACTGTCATCACTGGAGAGGGATGTTTCCACAAAGGTTCTCAATGATCGGTCCCCAGATGCACATAACTATCGAGGTCCTATCCCGGAATGGAGGAAATTCCCATACAGAATATTCCCAAGACTGTCGCAATCTGGGTGTGGTTTCATATCACATCATTATACTGAAATAGCATGTGGAGCAATATGAAACCACACTAGTCCTAGGTGTATACTCAAGTCGGGTGTTTGGCTTATCTCACATTAACTCCCATCCCGCAAAAAAATGAAAACCAGCACGCCAGACAGTCCAGTATAATATGATGCATGGAAAATAAATACTGAAAACATTAAATAAATGTTGTAAAGTAAAGCTGTAAAGTAAAACTGTAAATAAAAACAGTAAAGCTAAACTAAAGCACACAGCAGCAAACAGATAAACACCCAAAGAAACAAAACCAAACAGGTGCTAGGATTAAATCTACAAGGGAAACCAAAGATTCTGGGTTTGGTCCCCAGCAGAGTCGCCAGCTGTCGCTCCCAGGATTTTTATCCTAGTACAAACGCGAAAGTGGCGCGGAAAAGGTAGAGTCGACAGCCATGCATTTTTGTCCCGAAGGAATGGGAAAGGTAATGCTGAACAAACCTAAGGAAGAAGGAAAAGACAAGATCCTACGAACCAAATATTTGGGTTCAGGAGTCGGTTACGAACTGGGAAGGTATTAGCACCCCAATTCGTCTGCCGTACCCGACGGGATCCACGCTTGCTTCCTTGTTTCAAAGGGTGAGAAAAATATAACTGTTGCTGAACAAATGAACTGCTACTGGAACTGGAACTGAAATGAGAAATGGAATTGGAAAAGAGAATGAAAAAGAAAGGGGAAATGTAGGAAAAATAAAGAATGTTCTCGAACGGGCCCTACCCTGCTGCCTACGTACCTCATCGGGAAAATGAGGATCAGAGTCGACGTAGTTCGCCTAACTAAGGCGAGAACTATTTGTTTATGTTTTTTATGGCTAGAACTGCGTATGTCTATGCTCAAGTGTTGCAGGCTCGTCTGGTACGAGTGCATTTACCGTCTTGCATGCGAGACAAGTCGTCGCGAGTTCGCGTTCAGAATGAATGAGATGAGAAAAGAAGTTCACGCAGGAAAGTCACTTATTGTTTGTTGTTTGCTTTTTAAGAGTTTTGTATGAATTTGGCACAAGGAAGTGAATTCAAACTCTTTTCCATGGAATGTGTACTTGCTACTACATTCCAAGATGGAATAATAGAACAAGCACACCAAGTAAGGATAATTTATCCAAGACTTATTTCCAAGGATTAGGGTCTAAGTTCACTAGCTTGTTGAACTTATTACATGTTTTTATAGCTCTTATGAAGAAGTATATTTTAGATTTTTCTTTGTGAAATAACCTCCTGATAAGACTTGTACATCATGCTAGACAAGCCCACACTATTCCAAGATGGAATGAATATGAGTGCCCCATGGAATAAGGCTATACACAAGAGACTATTTCAATCCTTTATTAAATGTCTTTTGAATTTTCGTTTGAAGATGAGAATAGAAAGACTCAAATGGCAAAAGGTCAAAGCTAATAGGGGACTAAGACACAACCCTAAGTTATTCATTAAAATGGTGGTACTAATGGTTCATGAGGTATTCTAATCCTAAAGAGCAAAAGGAAAAGAAAGAAGAAAAAGGATGCAACTTACTTCCTAAGGAATATAAGTTGGTCCTAGCAAAGGGGAATCCTACCAATCACAAATATGGAAGTAAAAGGAAATTAAATACAAATTAAATGCATAAAAAATAAAAAGTGTAAGTTGTAGGGAAATTACCTCAACCTCCCTATAAAACAAAGGTTAGTGTTGCATATTATTTAAAATAATAAAGCAAACAAAGTACTAATTAAACCCTAAAGCCTAGGACCTAAACTAAACGCAAATGCAAAATTCAGCAACTTTTTACAGCTCCTAAATGCACAAACATCTAGGAAAACAATGCACAACACAAACAACCTACTGCAGCTAACACACAACATGAAAAAATAGGTGTAAAAAGTCACAAACAACATGAACAACATAGAAAACAACATACATTTTACATATAGTGTACCAAAAACAGTTGCGAAAACATGAGGCAGATTTGATTATTTCCATTTTTTATGCACAAATGAATGGAATATAATGCAAATACAACATAAACATCATGAGATATCTCTACACGTGATTATGAATTTATTAACATGCACACATGGATTTGATTCACTTCTTTAAAGCAAAATGACAAAAATGACATGCATACTTTTCAAGTTTGACACAAATGATTATTCAAGCATAAAGAGTGAACATGCATCATTTCTAGCATCATCAATTGAACATGCATTGGTACTAAAATCAGAATTGAAGCATTTCAGCATGGTGATCAATCAAGTGAATGAAGCAAGCATATGAATTTGTGAAGCATTTGATCATAATCACAAAAAGTGTATTTTCAACAAGTCGGCATTTATTGCAAACAAATAAAGAAGCAAACATGTAATAGCATGCATATTGACCTGAAGCGGATCAACAACAACTAAACACAACATGTGAACAAGAAATCAAGATCAAGTGAGAACATGAGAATTTGGAAACTTTGAACAATATGCAACATTTTGGTTACGTGTCGCTCCCGACAAATGAAAATGGTTCATATGAAGGTACAGACGCGAACGGTCGGCGAGAGGGACAATGAGAACACAAAGCCGTGAACTCACTGGAGAATGAATAGAGTCGCCAGCTAGGCATTTTTATCCCGGAGGAAAGGCAATGCTGCATAGACCTAGAAGGAAATGGATAAGACGATCGCGAACCAGAGAGACTGAGAAAGGGGGTTGGTTACAACCTGGGAAGGTATTAGCACCCAGATTGTCCGTCGTACTCGACGGGATCCACGCTTAAAAGATTTGTGTTTTAAAGGGGTAGTGTCAGTGCAATTTGTGTATAAAATAGCTGGAAAGGAATGTACAGGTGTCAGTGTAAAGTATATAAGTGATATGAAGTATGAAAGTGTCAGTGTAAGGACAAAAGGTGAAATGCTCATGATAATGAGGCTAAGAGAATAAAGCTGGAAAGAGGGGGAATGTACAGAGACTTTTGTTCGATAACTGTTAAGTTATGCCTACGTATCCTCTCGTGCAATGAGGAAGTCAGAACACCGTAGTTCGACCCAAAGAGACTGAAAGATGAATTGACTGATGAACTGCTTGCTTGTCTATGCTCAAGTGTATGACCTGTCTGGCTCAGGTGCAAACTGTCTTGCATTAGACGGAAGAAGCAAGTTCCCGTTTGTGAGTGAATGAGATGAGAAAAGAATCCCGAAGGAGACGATTATTATTTGTTTTTGTGTTTTCAGTCTTTTATTGCTTTTGAAAGTTTGTCATAAGTTAATGAGCTTAAGTCTAAATCAATGGATTTAGTAAACTCATCACATCTTCCCTCTGATTAGGGGTAATGAGAATACCTTAAGTGTGAAGTCAGATTCTCACACTTAATCACCTTTGATGTAGGATTAGGATCATTAACCTACTTGTGATTACTTAGATGTTTTTGGTGTTTTTGTTTAGTGTTAAGTAATGAGGTTAAGCCATAATCAAGGATTAAACAGACTCATTACACCATCCTAATAGAAGGATAATAGATGAGAATGTTTAAGCTGAGGAAAGCTCCTCAACTTAATCCATGATTAGGAATTAAACTCATGACAAAACAAGCCTTTGATTAAGTGGATTTTATTTAATGATATGGTGATGAAGTGATTTTTATGATTTGTAAGACAACTTGAGGGGGACTTGTCCATTAACACTAGGGTTAGTCCTTCTTAACCACTTAAGGAAGAATTAGAACCCTAATGCAAGGCCCAAGTTACAAGTGTGATGTCTTGATGATTATTATGTGGATTGATTAAGAGATTTAAACACATTAAGGGTTTAACACTTAGGATTAAAGTTATACACTCCATCCTAATAGAAGGATGCAGGCATAAGCTTAATCACAAAGCCTTAAAGCCTTTAGGGTTTAGTCCCTGATTATGAGATGAGGAGAGAAGACTCAAAGAGACACAAAGGTAAAACTATGAGGGGAGACTAATCAAAACCCTAATTCATTGTCATGCTTGGTTGTCCCTAAAGTTTGTGAGGTTTCCAAGAACAATCTTCAAAGGAGCCACCAGGAAGCAGATGAATAAGATCAAGAGAAGCAAAGTGACTTGCTTCATTCAAGAAGTCAAGTCACTTGAAGAAAGAAAGTAGGAAGAAGAAAAATGAGCAAGCTCAAACTCATACACAAATAGAAATGCAGCAATGGATGCAAGAGAGATGAAAAGAAAAGTTATGAGAAGTGAAGGCAAATTCACTTCCCAAGTTTACTTACCACCTGAAATGTTAGAAAGAAATGCAATGCAATGCAAGATGAGATGAAATGGTATGATGCAAAGCAAAACCAGAAGCATATTGATGATGATTATGATGTTATGAAGTGCTGCAAACATGAGGCAAGACATGGAGATGTTCATACAAGATCATGGATGCAAATGATGCAAGTTAAGGAGCATGAACAAGCATGAAAAGTTATGAAGCATACAAGGCAAATGACATGGCAAATATGTAGTGCAATGATCAAACATGCTTTCTATATATCTTAAGATGTCAAATGAATCACAAAAATGCACAAAATGCAAAGACAAGTCATGTTATGCAAGAGTATGCAAGAAGGATGCAAGAGAAAGCCCAAATTAGGGTTCATGGATCAAACATCAAACAAAAACCCCAAACAGAAGCAAACCCTAAGATAAAAAATGGAAAATGCCAACCAAAGAAACCCTAAACCTATAATGAACCACTGCCCAAAGGGGGACTCTCAACTCTTAACCCAACTCAAGTTATGAATTTTCTAAGTTATTAGGGTTTTTTAGGGTTCTTAACAAAAGAAATGCCAAACAATTGGAAAATGCAAGATCAAGTCATGGCCATTTCATCTTAGAAACTATATGCTAAACACAAAACAAAGCAAAAAGAATCAATGTCCAAACCTTCTCCAATAGGCAGAAATGAATTTTTAAACTTATGATCAAATTAATGCATAAAAAATGATTTAATTCAATGAAAAATTCTTAAAATGCATCAAGATCAAAAAAGAAATTTGGTTTGAAGGTTGGACAATGTTTCTAAATGTCTTAGAACATTTCATGAATTTTTTTGTAATTTTTAAATACCTAAAAGTATTTTTAATTAATTAATTCCCATTAATCAATTAAAAATAATCTCTTAAATATTTAAAAATACTTTTTTGATGATAAAAATAAAATAAAAAATATTTTTGGGTCTTAAAAATTAATAAAACTTTTAAGAAAAAGTTTCAGAATTTTTAAGAATTTTTTACTATTTTAAAATAAATGTGCAAATTAATTGAAATAAAATGAATTAAAAATCAAATAAAATAAAAGTAAACAGAATGAGAGGCTGAGATGCAATCTGGGGAGGGGACCATTGACTTGGCGCGTGATCTTGTGGCTCACATTCAAACTGAGTTAATCTTAATTAATTAAATAAATTAAAGTGATTAGGGTTAATGACCACATCTGGACCCTTCATGCGCGCGGCAAGTCAACGGGTCAGAGCAATCCTACGGGTGAAATTCAAACTAACATTAATGACCTGAGATTAGGGCTTAATGACTCAGGCTGCCGGAGAAGACTTCCGGTCGTCTTCTCCGGCCAGCACCTCACCTGAAAACTCCCCAACTCCCTCAAAACGTATCAAAAATGAAAACTAAGAATTGGGAAATGTTCCTTACACCCTCACGAATCAAACCCCTCTCCCAAAACAAATTTCTTCTTCCTAAACAAGCTTAATCGAAGAGAACAAGTTCTAGGGCACGCAGGTTTCAGAGACAAATTAAACTCTCAAATCAAAGCCATTTTCGAAACCAATGATATCAGGATGATCAGTGAATCACATAGAACAAGTTTGTAACAAGAAAAATGATTTCTGGAAAAAATAATTTCGAGCTACCTGAGATTTGGAGCTTTCAACCTGAGAACTTTCTGGCCACCTCTCCTTGTGCAATCCACTCCTCAGGACCTCTGGATGATGTTTGAATGCCTTAGAACAATTTATGTAGGCTGGTTGATGAGCTTCGACAGTTTCTGCTTCACCTCAGTCAAGAATGGCTATGGAGTTTCTGGTGGTTTCAGGCCATTGTGAATGGTTGTTTGAGGTCCAAATGATATGTGGAGAAGGTCTGCAAGGTTTGTTTGGCTGTTTATGAGCTAGGGTGAGAGTTTCGAATGAAACTGCAAAATGAGGTGAGAAATGGCAGTGGGATGCTTTGGCTGTCTCAGGCTTGTGTTCTTGGTGCTTTGTGGTCTATGGAGCAAGGTGAGTTGAATGGTGAAAATGGTTGAAGTGTTTGCAGGCTGTGTAAGCAGATCCGAAGCAAGTTGCAATGTGGTGTGTTTTTGTGAATGTCCTGGTATGAGATGTTTCAGCCTTGCCCTGTACATGAAATGGCTTGCAAATTGTCCACATAACTCTCTCTCATTGGTCAGTTGATTGGACATGTGCTTTATTGATTGGTAAGTCACCTTTTGCAAAAAGTCAAAAAATGTGTAAGAGAAGTATGGCTCATGATCTAGGCAAGTACATGGCATGGGCTGGCGCAGCAAGGGTGAAGGAGAGGTCTAGCAAAGCTCAGCATCCAATGTCACAAGTTGTAGGAAGCATGATGAGTGGTTTTGCAAGTTGTTGTAACTTTGGTTCACATGTGAGAAAGTCTTGTTACACAAACCAAACCATGGGGAAACTTGGTCCAATTCTGATTTTTAAGGCTCATAGAATGTTTGTGTAATGGTTTGAAATGAATTAGAGGTCACAATTGGCTTTGGTTCATGACTTTGCAAAATTTCCAATTGAAGCATGCCTTGAAAATCAATGATTTTAGCCAACTTTGTCACACCATAACTTTTGATCCAAGAAGAGTTTGATCATGTTCTTGTACTTTTTGAAAAGGGAAAAATGAGATCTACAACTTTCATGACCAAAGTTTTTCCATTTGAAGCATTTTTGGATCAAGAATCATGGCTTGAAAAATGACCTAAAATGATGCATTCTTGAAAAAGTCAACTATGCTCCAAAAGTCAACATTTGCAAAAACCCTAAATTCTTGGTTTCTATGAACTTCAACCTTCTTCCATGATCAAATAAAGATCATATACACTCAAAATGATGAAGATCACCCATTGGTTGGGTCATTGGGGGCCTCAGATGCCCTGATTTTGCACTGACTTGTCTGAAAAGTCAACCCTTGATCAGATGACTTCCCCATGGAATTTCTTCATGAAAATTGATATGCATACTCCCTATACCATATAAAGAGCAATGGAAACAAGAATGACCAAAAATTTGGAGTTATGGCCTCTGAAACCAAAACCCTAATTTTCAGTCAACTGTGCAGTTTGACCTGGCTCTGCATCCACTCAAACCCAGTTCTTGTGATTCTTTTGCAATCTTGACTTTGAGGGGATGTAATATGTTATAAGAACACACATGGACCCCTTTGAAGTGATTGGTAGCCTTTGGAATGGCTCAAGAAGCTCTTGGATTGCTCAGATCACAAACCCTAGGTGCAGATGACTTAGAAACTATGCAGTAAATCAAAAATGAAACATGAGGTGATATGATTGTGTTTATGCATATGAAATGATCACAAGCCATGGTGTGAATGGGTGAGGGCAAATTTGGGGTGTTTACAGCTGCCCCTATTCAAACATGAGTTAGCTGTGCAGGTTGTAAGCGACGGCTTAACAGGCAAACAGGATAACTTGTGGTTGAATACCAAAGACAGTCCAAAATTTGCACTCACAGAAATGAAGAAGAAAAGGGATATAGATTGTAAAAGAAAATAAAGTATATTGTAAAGTGTGGGCGACGGAGGACGACCGTCGAGCAGAGGACGACTGCTGGGTAAAGAGCAATGACGGGGACGGCCGACATGCTGGGAAAGTGCTGAAAATAAAGCAATGACGGGGACGGCCGACATGCTGGGGATAAAAGGTAAAGCCAAGACGGGGACGGCCGACTAGCTGGGAAAAAAATAAGAAATTATGATGGGGACGGCCATCAAGATAAAGCTGTAAAATTCTCTGGGGATTAATGAAACATGACGGGGACGGCCATCAAGTTCATAAAGATAAAGTAACCAACGATGGGGACGGCCATCGGGCTAACAGGAAAAGGGACCACGACGGGGACGGCCATCGGGTTAAAGAATAAATGAAATAAACAGATGATGGGGTACGGCCACCAAAGGTGAAGGACGATCACCTAGCAGGGGACGGCTGCTCTGTTGGGAACAAAAGAAGTATGATGGGGACGGCCATCAAGGGTGGAGGACGACCACCTGGCAGGGTACGGCTGCTCTGTAATATCTATGACGGGGACGGCCATCAGATAGAGAAGGTCAACGATGGGGACGGCCATCGGACGAGCATGATGGAGGACGACCATCAAGAAGTGGAGGACGACCACTCAGCAGGGGACGGCTGCTCTCGAGGTTTCTCATAACACAGGACGAGTGTTAGATAACCAAAAATCAACAATGGGGACGGCCATTGGATAAAGCGATGAAGGACGATCATCAAGAGGTGGAGGACGACCACCTAGCAGGGGACGGCTGCTAAAATATCAATGATGGGGACGGCCATCGGATGAGCATGATGGAGGACGACCATCAAGAAGTGGAGGACGACCACTCAGCAGGGGACGGCTGCTCTCGGGGTATCATAACACAGGACGAGTGTTAGATAATGGAAAAAAAAGCTTACTTGGCGATCTACTGGGGAATAGTGAACACGGACGAGCGTTTACATCCAAGAAACAAAAGGTATAAGTGTTTGGTATTGTGTAAAGATTAAAGATGCGGACGAGCATCCTTAAGATCATGATACGGACGAGTATCATGTAGAAACAAACTGACACATGTTCAGAGATGATGATACGGACGAGTATCAACTGGTTAACAAAGAGCACGGACGAGTGTCGAATCTGAAAGAATTTTTCTGGGGAATAGTAGACACAGACGAGCATCTATATTCAAGAAGACATAAGTGTTTGACGCGGTATATGGATTAAAGATGCGGACGAGCATCCTTAAGACTATGATACAGACGAGTATCACGTAGAAACAAACACTAGACGCAATGTTCTGAGATGATGGTACGGACGAGTACCAACTGGTTAACAAAGAACAAGGACTATTGTTGAATCTGTGGGGGTATGAGTGATGGTGTATACAAGATACAGACGAGTATCTGTATAAGAGTGAGTGGTGTATAGATGAGTGTTTACTGCTGGGGAGAGTGACACGGACGAGCGTCAAAAGGAGAAAAGTAGCATTATCAAGTATATGTGTAGTAAAGGTGTAAGCGACTGCGCTGGGGATATGACACGGACGGGTGTCGAGAAAGTGTATATATAAATATATGTGAGTGCAAAGGGGATGTCTTTGGCTTTCTGCTGGTGATTTGACACGGACGGGTATCAGGAAGTATCTGTAATACGGGTGATCTTGTTGTAAAGAGTGTTCAGGTGACTTTACTGGGGAGTGATGACACGGATGGGTGCCAAAAGGAGTATATACTGGTGTTTGTGATTTGAGAGGCAACTGCTTTTGCTGGGACTCTGGTGAGGATTTCTGTACAATGATGATGAACGGTTATTATTCACAAGTGTTAATTCAGAACATGGCTTATGATTATGCTATGCGTTTGATTTTTGCCGTAATGCTCCGTATTAGACGGAATGCTACGCTCTGAGGGGATATTATGATGCAAATGCCATGATTATGCAAAGATACCACACCGGGATTCGGATCCCGTCACTGCGAAGATCTCTGGTCGATCTTTTGGAAATGGACCTCCCAGCTGGGGATGAGATCATTGGTAGATCCAATAAGAGGATATTTGCTTGGGGATATAGGTCACTGGTTGACATCCTTATAATACGGGACCCAGCTGGGGTTTGTAGAAGCTTTCTTCACTCTGTTGCGATCTTCTATGCGCTGCTCTTCTGGATAGAGGCTGAAGATTCTGTGGGGAGATGGTTCCCTGACTCCTGTACTCAACTGACGATGAAATGGCAATTCGGCTGGGGAATTGTGAGAGGCAACTCAGCTGGGGATAGCAACAAGAGGCAACTCAGCTGGGGATAGAGCATCTCAGATGCTGAGATTGAGTGTATGTTGATTTGACAACTTTGCTGGGGAAGTGGGCACCTTCCAGTGCCGAGTTGATAATGATTTGCCAGCTTGCTGAGACGTAACTTGCATGCCCCAGGTTGCGTTCTGGATACCTGTAATCCTGCAAAGATAAGGAGACGCACAAAAGGTCCCGAGGTATCCTTTACTGAGATTCCGTCATAGGAGTTAAGCACTTTTGAGAGTAAGTATATTCCCTGTAAGCATGTGTTTTTTTTTTATTATTTTTAGAGAAAAACATCTGTACTTATGCAACTAGTTTTTTTTTTTAGAGACATCAGACATCCTTTGTAAATAAAATGTACAAAACGAAACATGACTGAAAAATCTGATTTTATTAATTCATGTGGCCTGAATTGGCAAAATACAGTCAAGGAAACATATCTCCTGAAATGAAGAGACTGTTACAAATTGAGAAACAAAATGCTGGCGATGTTGACGAGGCTTTCAAGGAGCTTCCTCTTCTGCTATGACTCGTATGACAATGACGTTCTTCTCGTCTTGCTTTCTGAAGAAAGTTGATTCTGATTGAAGCTTGATTCCGTCGAAGCTTTCCAAGTTGTAAGTGATACAGACGAACTCAGAGTGCAGTTGTTCGCTTATTCCCTTATTTTGCATGGATCGCCCTTTCGGGTTTTCAATCCATCGGGATACCCATTTTTGCCTGAGTTGTCCAATGCGGCTTTTCAACTCAGCGGGTGTACATTTTTTGTTTATTTTCCCTTATTTTTGCCCGAGTCTTTTATTCTGTTTTTGACTCGCCGGGATGCCCTATTTTTGCCTGGACTTACATTCTGTTTTTATGTCCAGCGGGTCATTTTATGCGAAGTATTTTTTAACTGCATCTGAATTCACAGGGGACGGGAAATCCTCACCATCCATGGTGCTGAGCATCAATGCCCCACCAGAGAAAACTTTCTTTACAACGAATGGTCCTTCGTAATTTGGAGTCCATTTTCCCCTGTGGTCTGTATGAGGAGGGAGGATTCTTTTCAACACAAGATCCCCTACTTGGTACTCTCGATGCCTGACTTTCTGATCAAAGGCTTTCTTCATTCTCTTCTGATATAACTGCCCATGACAAATTGCAGCCAATCTTTTCTCTTCAATCAGACTCAGTTGTTCGTATCGGGCCCGAACCCATTCTGCTTCACTCAGTTTGACATCCATTAATACCTGTAACGAGGGTAGTTCAACTTCAACAGGTAGGACTGCTTCCATACCATATACAAGCTGATACGGTGTTGCCCCAGTGGATGTCCTGATTGACGTGCGGTACCCATGCAAGGCAAACGGTAGCATTTCATGCCAGTCTTTGTATGTGATTACCATCTTCTGCACAATCTTCTTAATATTCTTATTCGCTGCCTCAACAGCGCCATTCATCTTTGGCCTGTAAGGAGAAGAATTGTGATGTTGGATCTTGAAGTCCCGGCACAGCTCTGCCATCATTTTGTTATTTAAGTTAGAACCATTATCAGTAATGATTCGCTCGGGCACTCCATACCGACAGATGATATCTCTCTTCAGAAATCGGGCTACCACTTGTCTTGTAACATTTGCATATGAGGCTGCTTCAACCCACTTGGTGAAATAATCAATGGCAACCAGGATGAATCTGTGACCATTCGAAGCAGTTGGCTCAATCTTGCCAATCATATCAATGCCCCACATGGCAAAGGGCCACGGTGAAGACATTATGTTCAAAGGATTGGGAGGCACATGCACCTTATCTGCATAGATCTGGCATTTGTGGCATTTTCTGGCGTAAGCACAACAGTCTGCATCCATTGTGATCCAGTAATAGCCTGATCTTAATAGCTTTTTAGCCATGGCATGCCCTCCTGCATGGGTACCAAAAGATCCTTCGTGCACTTCGTGCATCAACAAATCTGCTTCCGTCTTGTCAACACATCTGAGAAGTACCATGTCAAAGTTCCTTTTGTATAAAGACCCATCAGTGTTCAGAAGGAAACTACCAGCAAGCCTTCTCAAAGTCTTCTTATCATTGGAAGATGCC
Source organism: Lathyrus aphaca (assembly GCA_963966055.1). Taxonomy (NCBI): domain Eukaryota; kingdom Viridiplantae; phylum Streptophyta; class Magnoliopsida; order Fabales; family Fabaceae; genus Lathyrus; species Lathyrus aphaca. Next base: position 425,895,979 of record OZ014519.1, on the reverse strand, counting down.
CCAGGTGGGTATGTTTGATCCTCCAAGAAGCACTTAATGTCATGGAACCAAGGCTTATCATCTTTGACAACCTCTGCTGCAAATACATATGCTGGTCTATCAAGTCTAGACACTGAAATCTGGGGTACAAAGTTAGCAGCTTGAACTTTGATCATGGATGAAATGGTGGCAAGAGCATCTGCAAACTGATTCTCGTCCCGAGGGATATACTCAAGCTTGACTTTGGTGAAGAAGGTCAATAACCTTCTTGTATAATCCCTGTAAGGTATCAGATGATCTTGGTGGGTGTACCATTTTCCGTTGGTTTGATTGACTACCAAAGCTGAATCTCCGAATACGGTTAATGTCTTGATCCTGAGGTCAATAGCTTCCTCAAGACCCATAATGCAAGCTTCGTATTCAGCTTCGTTGTTAGTGCAGTTAAAGGTGAGTTTTGCCGAGAAAGGCATGTGAACTCCCTTAGGTGTAATGAGTACTGCACCAACACCACGACCATTCATGTTAACGGCCCCATCAAACATCATAGTCCATTCTTCTTCTGGGTCAGGCCCTTCAGTGTGAATAGGCTCTTCATGATCTTTTGCTTTAATGAACATGATGTCTTCATCAGGGAAGTCAAATCTCATAGGCTGGTAGTCATCAATGGGTTGCTCAGCAAGATATTCAGATAGTACACTGCCTTTGATGGCTTTCTGAGATGTGTACTGTATGTCGTATTCTGTGAGAATCATCTGCCATCTTGCAACCCGTCCGGTAAGAGCTGGCTTCTCGAAAATGTACTTGACTGGGTCCATCTTTGAGATCAATAAAGTAGTGTGGGTCAACATATACTGTCTCAGTCGGAGAGCAGCCCACGCTAAAGCACAGCAAGTTTTCTCGAGCAGTGAATAACGTTGTTCACAGTCGGTAAACTTTTTGCTTAGGTAGTATATTGCATACTCTTTTCGACCAGACTCGTCATGCTGGCCCAGCACACACCCCATTGACTCTTCTAACACTGTCAAGTACATTATCAGAGGTCTTCCTTCAACTGGAGGCATGAGGATTGGAGGTTCTTGTAAATACTCCTTGATCTTGTCAAAAGCCTTCTGGCAATCTTCGTTCCACCTGACCGTCTGTTCCTTTCTTAACAGCTTGAACAAGGGTTCACAGGTTGCTGTGAGGTGAGATATGAACCTTGAAATGTAGTTCAAACGACCTAAGAACCCTCGAACTTCTTTTTCTGTTCTCGGTGCAGGCATCTCTTGAATAGCCTTGACTTTATCAGGGTCAACTTCAATCCCTTTCTCGCTTACAATAAAGCCCAGCAGCTTACCCGATCGCACCCCGAATGTGCATTTATTGGGGTTCAACTTCAGTTGATACTTCCTCAGGCGCTTGAACAACTTCAGCAGATTTACCAGGTGATCTTCCTCTGTAAAGGACTTGGCAATCATATCATCCACATAACATTCTATTTCTTTGTGGATCATATCGTGGAATAATGTCACCATAGCCCGTTGATATGTGGCACCAGCATTCTTCAGTCCGAACGGCATCACCTTGTAGCAGAACGTGCCCCAAGGTGTAATGAATGTTGTCTTCTCCATGTCTTCAGGTGACATCTTGATCTGATTATATCCCGAAAATCCGTCCATGAAGGAGAATACCGAGAACTGAGCCGTGTTATCTACCAATACATCAATGTGAGGTAATGGGGAGTCATCTTTCGGGCTGGCTCTGTTCAGGTCCCGGTAGTCAACACACATTCTTACTTTGCCGTCTTTCTTGGGCACAGGTACTATGTTAGCAACCCACGGCGGATAGCTAGTCACAGCAAGGAACCCGGCGTCCCATTGCTTTTGTACCTCTTCCTTGATTTTCATAGCCATGTCTGGGCGAGTTCGGCGCAGCTTCTGTTTGACCGGTGGGCACTCTTCTCTCAAAGGCAGCTTGTGCACAACTATGTCGGTATCCAACCCTGGCATATCTTGATACGACCAAGCAAACACATCAACATACTCTTGAAGCAGATCTATCAGTTGTCTCTTCACTGAGTCTTGCAGGCAGGCCCCGATTTTAACTTCTTTCACGTCTTCCTCTGTACCAAGATTAATCGCCTCAACCTCCTCCTGGTGAGGAGTAATAGCCTTTTCCTCTTGTCTCAACAACCTGGCTAGCTCTTCAGGAAGCTCATATTCTTCATCAACCCCTTCATCAGCTTGATTGATCGGATTGTCAAAGTCATACGATGTCATAGCCGTGCTGTTGTCGGTGCTGTCTGAAAGGCACTTTCTGCAAGGGTTAAGTTGTTCATTTTAGTGATTGATTTTAATCTTGCTTTAGAAAAAAAAGTGAAATGAAGTTATCATTTTGAAAACACCGCCATTTATTTTTGTACAAAAAGAAAAATGGAAAAACAGTGAGCAGAAAAGAAAAAGACTCGTTTGCAAAAAGATGTCTGATATTTCGTTAATTTAATCTTGTTTGCACAAAAGTACAGATGGCCCGATTACAAAATGAGTCTTGTCATCTTGGGCAAGATGCAAGACTTTGATGCATGCTTATAAAAATACAGGAAATAATAATTACTCTGCATGAGTAACTCTTATAATTTCCTGGGAAGACCAGTTCGAGACACTGCTCCCCGGGATCTTTGGACGAATCCAACTTTCCAGGTTGCGCTCTTCTTCCAGCTCGTCTTCCAAACAGTTGATAGCATCGGGGGTGAGCATCCCCCCACTGACAAAACCAGGCTCTTCAGCAGCCTTTGCTTGATGTTGAGTTGGTCTGTAACCCAACCCAAACTTGTCTTCTTTTTTCTCCACCGACAGCAGTTTGCCCCAGCCTTGGGCAGTTCCTTCCTCAACAACCTTCCGGGCTTGTTGGTAAGACGACATGGAGATCCCTGACACAGCAGATGCTTCATTGACATTCAAGGCTTCAAAACCTTGGCTCATTGTTTCATGGATCTCCCCATCCATTTCAATGTACTTATAGGTTGCCAGATGGCTAACAAAAATGTCCTCCTCTCCACAGATTGTGACAACTTGGCCTTCCCACTCAAATTTTAACTTTTGGTGAAGGGTAGACGTTATTGCGCCGGCGGCGTGAATCCAGGGTCTACCCAACAAACAGCTGTAGGCGGGCTGAATGTCCATCACATAAAAGATAGTTTTAAAGGTCTGTGGGCCAATTGTCACGGGCAGCTCAATCTCTCCCAGAACCGATCTCTTAGAGCCATCAAAGGCTCTTACTACCAGGTTGCTGGGTCTCAATGCCAATCCATCATATTCTAACTTCACCAGAGCCTTCTTTGGTAAGACATTCAGGGATGAACCTGTGTCTACCAGCACATGAGAAAGGACAGCTCCTTTGCATTCCATGGTTATGTGCAAGGCTTTGTTGTGGTTGCGGCCATCCACTGTCAGGTCAGAATTGGTAAACCCTAGCCCATTGCTAGCAGTAACATTTCCAACCACGGTTTCCAATTGGTTGACAGTAATCTCCTCAGGCACGTAAGCTGCGTGCAAGACTTTAAGTAGTGCATTCCGATGGGCTTCGGAGCACATAAGCAGTGAGAGGATGGAGATTTTGGATGGCGTCTGATGAAGATGATCCATAATTTTATAATCACTCTTTTTTATGATTCGCATAAACTCATCAACTTCCTGATCGAACGGAGTCTTCAAGGCTTCTTTGGCAGCTTGATCTTCCTGCACCGGGCTCTTTCCCTTTGCCTTGGCAGCAGCTTCTGCTTCGGCAGTGGGTCTTTGAACTTGTGAAGCAAAGAGACGTCCGCTTCGAGTGAAGCCTCCGCCTCCCCCCACATTATCTACTTGTGGTGCAGGTGTTGATGTTTCAAGAGTGATTCTTTTCCCTTCACAGTACACGTCAGAGCCATAGTGCCAAGGGATGGCCCTATTGCTTTCATATGGTACTGGTCCAGGCACCGTGACAGTGACTGGACTGATTGTTGCTGCTGAAGGGGCTGTTATTGTTTGTGGATCATAAAAGATTGTAACCGGTGCTCTGGCGGGAGCAGCACCTTCTGAATGGTAGGCGGAATTATTTTCAGGATCATAGAATATGGTAACAGTAGAGACATCTTCATGATTGATTGCTGGTGTTGTAGGAGGTATTGTTGGAAGGACTGTTGTTGAAGCTGAAGTTGTAGCAGGAGGAACTGTTGGTAACTGATCATTTGGGAGAATAGATGAAGTACTTGTTGATGTTGCTGAGGAATTGTCGGGAACAATAGTTGCTGCGGTTGTAGGAGGTTCTGGAACCGTTGCTGATGAAGTTGTTGGGTTTGTCGGGAATGATGTAGTGATTTGTAGCAGGCCACTCTGAATAAGGCTGTCAATGCCATTCCTCAGGTCTTTACACCCATTCCATGAAATATTGCAATAGGGACACCCTAGTTCACACCCCGGAAATATTTGGTTTTCGCGGAGTTGAGCTTTGATTTCGACCAATGGCGTCCTGATCTGATCCACACTGGTTATTAAATAAGACGGTATGTCTTCTTCAATAGCGTTAATTCGGGGACCACCATGGTTTGGCATCGGGTTTTTATTGACATTGGGTGGTGGTGCGAAATTCAGAGCCTTTGAGTCTACCAGGTCTTGTACCTTCATATGCAGAGCCCTGCATTTTTCTGTGCTGTGGCCAGGTGCGTTTGAATGAAAGGCACACCTAGCATTGGAGTCATAATTCCTTGGTAGACTGTTGGGATCCGGAGGTGCCAACGTTCTTAGCTCAACCAAGTTGAGTTTCAGAAGTTGTGGCAGCAAAGCAGCATATGGCATTGGGATCGGATCGATCACTCTGTTAGCTTGGGATGGCCTCTGTTGGAATGGCCTTTGTTGATTGTTGTTGTTGGTGTTGCTGTCGTTGTAATTCCTTGGAGGATACTGATTTTGCTGATGGTACTGAGGTTGTTGTTGATAGCTTTGCTGAGGAGGTTGATGGACAGGTTGAGGATGAGCTGGAGCAGGGATGGCGACTGCTGCTATGGACCTCTGAGCATATTGGGGCCTACCCCTGTTTGAATGGATGGCATTGGTCTCGCCAGTTCTTCTCGGGCCTGCAAAAGGCTTTCTTGTACTACTGGACGAGCTTGCACCATTGTCTGAGATCTTTCCCATTTTTAACAAGCTTTCAATTCTCTCCCCAGCTATGATAACATCTGCAAAGCTAGTAGAAGAGAAAGCAGCCAACCTGTCAATATATTTTCCCTGAAGGGTGTTCATGAACATATCTGCCATTTCCCGTTCAGACATAGGTGGTTGAACAGCAGCAGCCAGTTGCCTCCACCTTTGGGCATATTCTCGGAAACTCTCCCTCGAAGACTGTGACATTCCCATCAGGAGAGTCCTGTTGGGTGCCATGTCTAGATTATACTGATACTGTCTGATGAAGGCCTCTGCCAGGTCCTTCCAGCATCTAATTGTTGCTCTTGTCAGATGGGAATACCACTCCCTCGAAGCTCCAGTCAAGCTATCTTCAAAATAGAACATCCACAATTTCTCATCCATTGTATAGGCCTTCAGCCTTCCCAGAAATGATTGTAGATGAGTCCGGGGGCATGAAGTCCCATTATACTTTTCGAAACAAGGAGGCTTGAACTTATGGGGGATCCTGACCCCGTCTACCAAACCCATGTCCATAACGTCGAAGCCCAAAGAGTTTTGAGATTCTAAGGATCTCAACTTCTCAGCTATTTCATCCAATCTTCTATCATAAGCCTCTTCTCCAGCACCCATTACTGTGAACTGGTCTTCTTGAGGGTCTTCCTGTAGTACCCTCCCTGCTGTGGCAGTCCCTTGTATATTGACAGGGATGTTGGCCTCTGGATGGAGATGGGGTCCAAACACAGGAGGGTTAACATGGGGTTGCACCCGTTCATTGTTACTTGTGCCGGCAGTCCCCACATGGGGCTCATCTTGATTCCTCCCTTCTACCAAAGCTCTGAGCCTCTCCTGGCTTTGAGCTAAATTGTTCATCACTTCCATGAATTGTGTTATCTGCGTTCTCATCTCCAACCTTTCGTTGGCCATCTGGTTTCTGACCTCCGTAAGGTCTTGTTGCATCTGATCCATCTGAATTCCCGGAAGGTTGTTTCTAGTTGGGTACCTGTGTGGCCTGTTGAGAGGAAATACCCGGCGGCGAGCAATAATTCCTGAATATCACAGCAGAGGTTAGTAACAATAAAACAAAACCTACAAAACAAACAGAAGGGTTAGTATGCAATGCAGTTATGCTTATTTGCTCTCAAGGTATCCGGTTTGGCCTTCAGTTTTGACCCTTTCAGACCCTTGAAGATGCTGCTGTTGAAGTTGCTCTTGAAGTGAACTCAGGTGGAACAAACCAACACAAATATATTACATAAGATGAAATAATACAACTTGTTCATTTTACAACACCAGCCCTCTAAGGGGTCAAAATACACCACAAAAACAAAAGTACATGGAATAGGAATAACAACAAGCAAATGATCAAACTCCAAGGCCAAACTCATCCTCACGAACTTCCTTAAGAAGTGCTTCGGTCACAGGATCAGCCGGCCGCTCCGTAAGATTTCTGATGAGAAGGTTTCTTGTTGCAACAGCTGCAGTCAACTTCTTGCTCTGACTTTGGTCTTTAGACCTCTTCACTCCAGCTCTGATTTCTAGCTCTGATATTTCCTTCTGGGCTGCTGCCAGGGCTTTTTCTATCTGCTCCATCTTGTCCTGAACTCTCTTGTCTTCTAGAGTACGGGCCTCAGTGATCCGGACCCACCTGGCCTGACTCTCTTTCAAATACAAGTCTGTTCTTGCTCTCTGGAACTGGGCTTCTTTACAAGCATTCTTCAGAATCTGCTCACCAGCTTTAGACTTGTTGATATAATCTCCAGACTTCTCAATTTTAGTCAAGTGTTCCACTCTCAACTTCTCCAGTCTCTCAATCTCCCTCACACCTTCACTCCTCTCCCGGAGGGTCTTCTGCAAAGCCCGGGTTAGCTTCTCATTTCTTTCCTTCAAGCTCTCAAACTCCCCCAAACTGATGGTGGCAGGGGGTGGTGCTGAAGATGACTTAGGCATGTCTTCTATGGTAAAGGGCATTCCAGAGAATTGGGCCCTGGCACGGGACCACTCATAATATTGTGCTGATGCCACATTATTACACTTCCCCAGAGTGGTGATTCCCTTGGTTTGAACATGATCCCAGGCCCAGGCAGCCTGCCTAACAGTTGCCAGACTAATCTTGTTCTCGCAGTAGAGGGTCTCAACCAAGTCTTGCTCCCTGGGAGTATGGACCAGTGCATAGCCTAGTTGCCTCCTGAACAGCAGAGGGTTGTAATTGATACTTCCCTTGACCCCTATTAAAGGCACATTGGGAAAGTGCCCACAGCTTGTAATGATATCTCTGCCCTTGGTGCTTTGAGTACACCATCTGATGTCTGCTGAAGTGAGAGTAGTGAGCCTCTTAGCCCAGTTGCTTTGCTGATGAGGATTTAGGAATGCATCTGTCCTGGGTAGATGCTTAAGAAGCCAAGCATGGAATAATGGAGCACAACACCTCACTAGCCTTCCCCTCTGCTTCTCATTCTTCTGGTGCACTGAGTAATAGAGATCTCCTAGCAAAGTTGGCACTGGGTTCTTCAGGATGAGCAAATGGATTGCATTCTTGCTAATGAATCGAGGCTCATCTGCAAACAACACAATTCCATATACACTTAAGGCCAACAGAGCACAAACAGCTTTCCACTCTCCTACAGAAGCTTTCAGACTAGCTTGAGAAATTAGAAAGTCCAGATGAAAGCCAGGGATCCCAGCTTTAGAGGTCATATGCTGCTCAATTAAAGCAGGTTCCAGGTGCAAAGCTTTTGCTATCTCTCCATTGCTGGGAAAGACCATTTCAGGGTTGAAAGGAATTTCTCTCCTGATAGGCATACCAACTAATGAGGAGTACTCTTCCAATAAGGGGCCCAACTGAAAGTCTTGAAAAGTAAAACATCTCAGTGGAGGATCATAAAACTGAATGCAGGTGTGGATGAGGCTCCTCTGTGAAGGGTCCAGATCCATAACCATGTCCAGTATATCTCCATAACTCTCCTTGAACAAGGGTATGTGATCTGGAGTGATCAGGGTTTGGATCCTCCTGATGTCTGATAAGTCTGGTTGGAAGAAACGATAGGTGATGTTGCTTTTCTTTGGAGCCATGATGCTGAAGACTGAGTAGGGTGCTGATGAAGATGTTGAAGAAGAGGACCACTGATTGGCTAGTGCAAGTATTTGAAGTATATGGCTGACAAGCTGAAGCTAGTGCTGGTGGAGATAGGTCAGTAATGCAGATGGGGTCAAAACCAAAACCAGATGAAAATGGATACCCTGAAACACAAATAAGCAAATGTTAATATGATGCAATGGTTATGTATGCAAATGATATGCAAAGGGTTTGTGACTGAGCTGGATCTGATCAAAATGCCCTGATATAGGTCCAAGTATGTAAGAAATCCAGATGAGGTTTATAAATCCAGTAACCAGGGTGGGGGGCTCAAATAAAGAGCCACAAGTCCAAGGTTTTAGAATCACAAGAACTGTCCAACATGGAGTACTCTTAACAAAGCAAAGTAACAGGGTATTCTGAGGTCAAGGTACCTGCAAACCTGTAAACAGCCCAACCCCCTCACAGGTGGTGTTCTAAAACAAGGATCCTCAGACTTGGATCAGTTATGAGTAGTGTAAACACTTCTAACCCGGAGGTACAGTGTTTACATTAACCATAAAAGTTCCTCCTCTAATTCACCTCAGTTTCTGAAGGTCAATACTAAAGGTCATCCAGACTTAGCAGGCTTCCCAGATAGCCCTAGCATTGCAGGAAATCTGCAACACAGAGTTCTCAAGAAGAAACCCATATCTGAACCGTGTTTCATATTCCCGCACCAGACCGAAATGGAATGGGAAAGAATATGATTCACTCTAGCCTAGGTGTCACTCAGGTCCTAGGTGTAGGACCTTAACTCTCAATGGAACCCCACCCACCAAAAGGAAAACCAGATCCAGCCAGCAGTACAGTATGACAATATGATATAATGCAAAAGTAATAAAGAAAGCAGTAGAGCAACTGTACATAAAGCAAAAATAAATACAAACACAAATAAGCACATAACACCCCAGTAAACACAAATCAATCAAGCGCTAGGAGGAACCCACAAAAAGAACCAGAAGCCCTGGTTGCAGTATAAGTCCCCAGCAGAGTCGCCAGGCTGTCGCTCCCGACAAATGAAAATGGTTCATATGAAGGTACAGACGCGAACGGTCGGCGAGAGGGACAATGAGAACACAAAGCCGTGAACTCACTGGAGAATGAATAGAGTCTCCAGCTAGGCATTTTTATCCCGGAGGAAAGGCAATGCTGCATAGACCTAGAAGGAAATGGATAAGACGGTCGCGAACCAGAGAGACTGAGAAAGGGGGTTGGTTACAACCTGGGAAGGTATTAGCACCCAGATTGTCCGTCGTACTCGACGGGATCCACGCTTAAAAGATTTGTGTTTTAAAGGGGTAGTGTCAGTGCAATTTGTGTATAAAATAGCTGGAAAGGAATGTACAGGTGTCAGTGTAAAGTATATAAGTGATATGAAGTATGAAAGTGTCAGTGTAAGGACAAAAGGTGAAATGCTCATGATAATGAGGCTAAGAGAATAAAGCTGGAAAGAGGGGGAATGTACAGAGACTTTTGTTCGATAACTGTTAAGTTATGCCTACGTATCCTCTCGTGCAATGAGGAAGTCAGAACACCGTAGTTCGACCCAAAGAGACTGAAAGATGAATTGACTGATGAACTGCTTGCTTGTCTATGCTCAAGTGTATGACCTGTCTGGCTCAGGTGCAAACTGTCTTGCATTAGACGGAAGAAGCAAGTTCCCGTTTGTGAGTGAATGAGATGAGAAAAGAATCCCAAAGGAGACGATTATTATTTGTTTTTGTGTTTTCAGTCTTTTATTGCTTTTGAAAGTTTGTCATAAGTTAATGAGCTTAAGTCTAAATCAATGGATTTAGTAAACTCATCACATCTTCCCTCTGATTAGGGGTAATGAGAATACCTTAAGTGTGAAGTCAGATTCTCACACTTAATCACCTTTGATGTAGGATTAGGATCATTAACCTACTTGTGATTACTTAGATGTTTTTGGTGTTTTTGTTTAGTGTTAAGTAATGAGGTTAAGCCATAATCAAGGATTAAACAGACTCATTACACCATCCTAATAGAAGGATAATAGATGAGAATGTTTAAGCTGAGGAAAGCTCCTCAACTTAATCCATGATTAGGAATTAAACTCATGACAAAACAAGCCTTTGATTAAGTGGATTTTATTTAATGATATGGTGATGAAGTGATTTTTATGATTTGTAAGACAACTTGAGGGGGACTTGTCCATTAACACTAGGGTTAGTCCTTCTTAACCACTTAAGGAAGAATTAGAACCCTAATGCAAGGCCCAAGTTACAAGTGTGATGTCTTGATGATTATTATGTGGATTGATTAAGAGATTTAAACACATTAAGGGTTTAACACTTAGGATTAAAGTTATACACTCCATCCTAATAGAAGGATGCAGGCATAAGCTTAATCACAAAGCCTTAAAGCCTTTAGGGTTTAGTCCCTGATTATGAGATGAGGAGAGAAGACTCAAAGAGACACAAAGGTAAAACTATGAGGGGAGACTAATCAAAACCCTAATTCATTGTCATGCTTGGTTGTCCCTAAAGTTTGTGAGGTTTCCAAGAACAATCTTCAAAGGAGCCACCAGGAAGCAGATGAATAAGATCAAGAGAAGCAAAGTGACTTGCTTCATTCAAGAAGTCAAGTCACTTGAAGAAAGAAAGTAGGAAGAAGAAAAATGAGCAAGCTCAAACTCATACACAAATAGAAATGCAGCAATGGATGCAAGAGAGATGAAAAGAAAAGTTATGAGAAGTGAAGGCAAATTCACTTCCCAAGTTTACTTACCACCTGAAATGTTAGAAAGAAATGCAATGCAATGCAAGATGAGATGAAATGGTATGATGCAAAGCAAAACCAGAAGCATGTTGATGATGATTATGATTTTATGAAGTGCTGCAAACATGAGGCAAGACATGGAGATGTTCATACAAGATCATGGATGCAAATGATGCAAGTTAAGGAGCATGAACAAGCATGAAAAGTTATGAAGCATACAAGGAAAATGACATGGCAAATATGTAGTGCAATGATCAAACATGCTTTCTATATATCTTAAGATGTCAAATGAATCACAAAAATGCACAAAATGCAAAGACAAGTCATGTTATGCAAGAGTATGCAAGAAGGATGCAAGAGAAAGCCCAAATTAGGGTTCATGGATCAAACATCAAACAAAAACCCCAAACAGAAGCAAACCCTAAGATAAAAAATGGAAAATGCCAACCAAAGAAACCCTAAACCTATAATGAACCACTGCCCAAAGGGGGACTCTCAACTCTTAACCCAACTCAAGTTATGAATTTTCTAAGTTATTAGGGTTTTTTAGGGTTCTTAACAAAAGAAATGCCAAACAATTGGAAAATGCAAGATCAAGTCATGGCCATTTCATCTTAGAAACTATATGCTAAACACAAAATAAAGCAAAAAGAATCAATGTCCAAACCTTCTCCAATAGGAAGAAATGAATTTTTAAACTTATGATCAAATTAATGCATAAAAAATGATTTAATTCAATGAAAAATTCTTAAAATGCATCAAGATCAAAAAAGAAATTTGGTTTGAAGGTTGGACAATGTTTCTAAATGTCTTAGAACATTTCATGAATTTTTTTGTAATTTTTAAATACCTAAAAGTATTTTTAATTAATTAATTCCCATTAATCAATTAAAAATAATCTCTTAAATATTTAAAAATACTTTTTTGATGATAAAAATAAAATAAAAAATATTTTTGGGTCTTAAAAATTAATAAAACTTTTAAGAAAAAGTTTCAGAATTTTTAAGAATTTTTTACTATTTTAAAATAAATGTGCAAATTAATTGAAATAAAATGAATTAAAAATCAAATAAAATAAAAGTAAACAGAATGAGAGGCTGAGATGCAATCTGGGGAGGGGACCATTGACTTGGCGCGTGATCTTGTGGCTCACATTCAAACTGAGTTAATCTTAATTAATTAAATAAATTAAAGTGATTAGGGTTAATGACCACATCTGGACCCTTCATGCGCGCGGCAAGTCAACGGGTCAGAGCAATCCTACGGGTGAAATTCAAACTAACATTAATGACCTGAGATTAGGGCTTAATGACTCAGGCTGCCGGAGAAGACTTCCGGTCGTCTTCTCCGGCCAGCACCTCACCTGAAAACTCCCCAACTCCCTCAAAACGTATCAAAAATGAAAACTAAGAATTGGGAAATGTTCCTTACACCCTCACGAATCAAACCCCTCTCCCAAAACAAATTTCTTCTTCCTAAACAAGCTGAATCGAAGAGAACAAGTTCTAGGGCACGCAGGTTTCAGAGACAAATTAAACTCTCAAATCAAAGCCATTTTCGAAACCAATGATATCAGGATGATCAGTGAATCACATAGAACAAGTTTGTAACAAGAAAAATGATTTCTGGAAAAAATAATTTCGAGCTACCTGAGATTTGGAGCTTTCAACCTGAGAACTTTCTGGCCACCTCTCCTTGTGCAATCCACTCCTCAGGACCTCTGGATGATGTTTGAATGCCTTAGAACAATTTATGTAGGCTGGTTGATGAGCTTCGACAGTTTCTGCTTCACCTCAGTCAAGAATGGCTATGGAGTTTCTGGTGGTTTCAGGCCATTGTGAATGGTTGTTTGAGGTCCAAATGATATGTGGAGAAGGTCTGCAAGGTTTGTTTGGCTGTTTATGAGCTAGGGTGAGAGTTTCGAATGAAACTGCAAAATGAGGTGAGAAATGGCAGTGGGATGCTTTGGCTGTCTCAGGCTTGTGTTCTTGGTGCTTTGTGGTCTATGGAGCAAGGTGAGTTGAATGGTGAAAATGGTTGAAGTGTTTGCAGGCTGTGTAAGCAGATCCGAAGCAAGTTGCAATGTGGTGTGTTTTTGTGAATGTCCTGGTATGAGATGTTTCAGCCTTGCCCTGTACATGAAATGGCTTGCAAATTGTCCACATAACTCTCTCTCATTGGTCAGTTGATTGGACATGTGCTTTATTGATTGGTAAGTCACCTTTTGCAAAAAGTCAAAAAATGTGTAAGAGAAGTATGGCTCATGATCTAGGCAAGTACATGGCATGGGCTGGCGCAGCAAGGGTGAAGGAGAGGTCTAGCAAAGCTCAGCATCCAATGTCACAAGTTGTAGGAAGCATGATGAGTGGTTTTGCAAGTTGTTGTAACTTTGGTTCACATGTGAGAAAGTCTTGTTACACAAACCAAACCATGGGGAAACTTGGTCCAATTCTGATTTTTAAGGCTCATAGAATGTTTGTGTAATGGTTTGAAATGAATTAGAGGTCACAATTGGCTTTGGTTCATGACTTTGCAAAATTTCCAATTGAAGCATGCCTTGAAAATCAATGATTTTAGCCAACTTTGTCACACCATAACTTTTGATCCAAGAAGAGTTTGATCATGTTCTTGTACTTTTTGAAAAGGGAAAAATGAGATCTACAACTTTCATGACCAAAGTTTTTCCATTTGAAGCATTTTTGGATCAAGAATCATGGCTTGAAAAATGACCTAAAATGATGCATTCTTGAAAAAGTCAACTATGCTCCAAAAGTCAACATTTGCAAAAACCCTAAATTCTTGGTTTCTATGAACTTCAACCTTCTTCCATGATCAAATAAAGATCATATACACTCAAAATGATGAAGATCACCCATTGGTTGGGTCATTGGGGGCCTCAGATGCCCTGATTTTGCACTGACTTGTCTGAAAAGTCAACCCTTGATCAGATGACTTCCCCATGGAATTTCTTCATGAAAATTGATATGCATACTCCCTATACCATATAAAGAGCAATGGAAACAAGAATGACCAAAAATTTGGAGTTATGGCCTCTGAAACCAAAACCCTAATTTTCAGTCAACTGTGCAGTTTGACCTGGCTCTGCATCCACTCAAACCCAGTTCTTGTGATTCTTTTGCAATCTTGACTTTGAGGGGATGTAATATGATATAAGAACACACATGGACCCCTTTGAAGTGATTGGTAGCCTTTGGAATGGCTCAAGAAGCTCTTGGATTGCTCAGATCACAAACCCTAGGTGCAGATGACTTAGAAACTATGCAGTAAATCAAAAATGAAACATGAGGTGATATGATTGTGTTTATGCATATGAAATGATCACAAGCCATGGTGTGAATGGGTGAGGGCAAATTTGGGGTGTTTACATTACGCTCTCAAGCATCTGAAACATGTATCGATCACAAAGGTGAAGCAAAATAGAACTTGAAACAATTATTAGCATGCTAACAAAGAAGTTCAAACATGGTAACAACCTTCACAATTCAATTTGAGCATCAATTTACAATTAAGCACAAAAATCGGAAATGAACGAAACACACGTCGAAAGTTGTCGAAATTATGGACACTTACTCCTAAACAGCTCCTAAAAACTCCCTAAAATCATATACTAAAGATCCATGATAATTGGAGGGGGAACAGATATAAAAAATGCAAGAAAAAGCAAGAATTTTCCATTCTGGTAACCGGTTACCAGTTCAAAAACTGGAGTTTTCAGCAAAATTAACACAGGTAACCGGTTACTACCTATGTGGTAATCGGTTACTCTGCAACCAGAATAAAAAATTCTGCATTTTCTTGGAAAATTCAGCATCAACTTATCCAAATAAGCTCTGACCTAATGCCTATCAATTAAGTACGAAAACTACACCTAAATGCAACTATTTAACACCAATTAAAGTCACAAACACATCAAGATTATAAAGCCTAAAGATCCAAACAATTAAAGCATAAAAAATTAAGAAAACGCGAAGAACGCGTGTCGAAATGAAGAGAGATAATTTAAAACGAGAAGTGATTGTGAGATTCACCAACCTATAAAGCTGAGATTCGCTTTGGTAATTATTGCAATGTTGAAACGATACGCGATAGGAGAGAAAATTGTAGATTGGAGGCTTCGATCCGTGAATGCGCAAAATAAATGCGGTTGATGTAAAATCTTCAAAAATCACTTCCGTAAGGTGAAAAAAAAGCTCCAAAACCGTTGCAACTTCTTCGATAATTCGTGAAAATGATGCAAATGGTAGTGGCTTAGCTTCCGATTCTTCAAGTTTCTCAATTCTTCAAGTTTCAATGAGAAACTTGAAGAATCTTGATGATGATGAAGCTTTGGTGTGGGTTTGGGAAATGGAGAAGAATGAGATAATTGAGAGAAATTGAGAAGGTTGAAGATGAAAAATTGGTGAAAAATGAAGTGTTGTTGGGAGGTTTGGAGTGAAAACGGTTTATATATGTGTTAGGTTTGGAGTGAGGCTTGGGTTAGGGGCTAGGCTTGGGGCATTAGGTTTGGGATTTAGGTTAGGAGTTAGTTAGAGCCTCTAGAATGTTCCTTGGAATGTTCCCTAGAATATTCCTTGGAATATTCCATAGGAAGATGGTAGAAAGTTCTAGAAAATGGTGGAATGCAAGGTAAAGTGAAAAAATGGAAAAGTGGAGAAGAATCAACTAAAATTTTGAAATTTTGAAAATTTGGGCAAAGTAACTGGTTACTACCTATGAGGTAACCGATTACTTCAACTAAAATTTGAATTTTCTTCTTTTTGGTGGGAAGTTCTGGATATCCTACCTCGGTCTTATTTTCTGAGATTATTTTCCTTCGGAGGCCCGGTAGATGCCAAATAACCCCTGATCACATGCCTCATGTGTATGCAAATGCTGATGATTTATTTTATTATTATCATTATTTTTTGAATGCAATGCGATGTGGATGGATATGCTCAATGACATGGAAAATGAGAGGGAAAATTTTGAGGTATTACAGAACCCTTTCCTCTAACTTCTGATTAAGGGTCACCATCCTCTGATAGGAACTATGGGCTTCCTATTTCTCTAGCCTGAGTTGCTGAACTAAAGCTTCGAGCTTTTGGTATTCTTCCAAAGGCACGACAGTCTTAGGTTCCACTATTGCAAGTGAGGCCGATGCTGAGAAGGGTAACAGGGCCACCTGAGCTTTCTCCTTTAACCAAGCGTCATACTCAAGAAACATCTGGTTATTTCTTCTGCCCAAGCATGATATACCTCTCTTTCGGATGAGCTTCCAAGAACCCGCATCTTTCCTAACCAACAGAAGGTTGTCCTTTACTGGGAAGTAAAAGGTCTGAGTTAATTTTGATTCCTCAGGAATATCTCTGAGCACGTATCCCAATTGTCTTCTCAAGAGAATCAGGTTGTAATTGATGCCCCCGGTTACTCCTAAGAGTGGCACATTGGGGTACCTCCCAAAGCTAGTGATGAAGTTCCTTCCTTTCAATCTCATGGTAAACCAGTTAATGTTTTTGGCAAATAACATGCTCAACTTCTGGGCCCATATCAGGCTAGGATCAATGAAGGCTTCAGCACTCGGCAAGTGCCTCATGAACCACTTGTGAAACAGTGGAGCGCAGCATCGCACCAAACCTCCTCTCCTTTTCTCATTCCTATAGTGTATTGAATAATAGAGGTCTCCTAAAAGAGTAGGCACCGGATTCTTCAGCACAAAGAGATGAATGGCGTTCATGTCTACAAACTTGTCGATATCCGCAAATAGAATGATCCTGTAGATAGAGAGGGCCGGGATAGCACAAACAAAATTCCACTA
Organism: Lathyrus aphaca; assembly: GCA_963966055.1. NCBI lineage: Eukaryota > Viridiplantae > Streptophyta > Magnoliopsida > Fabales > Fabaceae > Lathyrus > Lathyrus aphaca. The sequence continues at coordinate 425,879,193 of OZ014519.1, read as the reverse complement.
ATCTTCTGCGGAAAGCTTTCCAGCCTTATTCACCAAGAATTCCAAAGAAAAACCAGACATTCCCCCTTTGGTAGTATTCAGATTCGCATATACAACAAATGGGCTCAAATAAAGAGCTTCGACAATGCCAGCAGGCGTAGGTCTAGTCATCTCTGAATTGAAAGGAACCTGATCCTTAAGAGGAACCCCTAAGATCAAAGCATACTCCTCCAACAGAGGACCCACCTGGAAGTCATTAAATGTAAAGCATCTGAGCCGAGGTTCGTAATACTGCAACAGTGTATGAATACCACTTCTCTCATATCTGTCTAGGTCTATCACCATATCAAGAATACCCCCGTAAGCCTTCCAGAAATTTTCAACATGATCTAGGGTGATCAAAGACACCATCTGGTTTATCATCTCTATCTTAGTGTCAAAGAACTTATAACAGATAGTCTTCTTCCTGAAATCTTCCATCTCTGAGCAAGAAAATCGATCGGAATTGGGAACAGTATGTAACCCTGAGAATGAAAAAGAACACAAATGATTAATGATGTCATGATGTTATGCAATGCAAGGCATATGATCAGGGACGTGTATGTGTTGGTGTTGACCAGATAACCAAGTTTCAGTGAAGACTCATAATAACATTATCTCTATGCAGAAATTCCAGAATTCACAACCTAAGACCATGTAGAACTGGATCATATCACAACGTAACAATGGCATGTTGAAAGTTTAGGGTTCCTGCAATCCTGTAACCCCCTCCCAATCTCACGATTGTGCTACCTCGGGTCAACATCACGGACTCTCAAAGTCGAATAGCAATAATACATTCACCATCTCTGATAAAAGGCGTAATAACCATATTAGGGAGTCGGTTTAGCATTATGTACTACTCAGGGAGGTCTCAGCTGAGTCTGGGAAAAAATAAGCATCCCTCATAAGTTCCCAGCTTCAAGCACTGAATCGAGAAACAATATTACATTCAACCCTTGGGATATAGTACTATCGTCATACGCACGGTTTGCTTTAACTGAGTTCCTATGAGAGAACCAGGCCATCCTATGCGAGTTCCCAGTGGGCCCTCGGATGCGAGTGGGTTTGCCAACAAATATGGTATGCCACTGTCATCACTAGAGAGGGTTGTTTCCACTAAGGTCCTAAATGATCGCTCCCCATATGCACATAACTATCAAAGTTGTACCCTGAAGTGGAGGAAATCCCCACACAGAATAGTTCCAAGATGGTCGCACTCTGGGTGTGAAACACATCGCCACTCATCATGTTGAGATACCATGGAAGTACAATGTTTGTCTATGCTAAAGTCTAGGGTGCACTTGAGCCTTGGTATTAGACTCCTCACTCAGTAACCCCATCCCGTCAAAGAAAACCACTGCAGCCAGACAGTCCAGTATAATATGATGCATGGAAAATAAAATACTGAAAGTGATAAATAAAGTTGTAAATAAAGCAGTAAAGCTAAGCTAAGCACACAACAGAAAACAGCTAAACACCCAAAGAAACAAAAATAGGCAAGCGCTAGGAGTGACTCTCAAAGGGGAAACAAGATATTCTGGGTTCGATGCCCAGCAGAGTCGCCAGCTGTCACTCTCGGGATTTTCATCCTAGTACAAACGCGAAAGTGGCGCAAAAAAAGTAGAGTCGCCAGCCAGAAATTTTTATCTCGGATGAATGGGAAAGGTAATAATGCACAAACCTAAGGAAAAAGGAAAGGACAAGGTCCTGTGAACCAAAGAACTGGGTTCGGGAGTCGGTTACGACCTAGGAAGGTATTAGCACCCCAGACCGTCCGCCGTACCCGAAGGGATCCACGCTTGTTTGTCTATTTCAAAGGGTAAGAAATAAAATGACTGCTGAATAAAATCGCTAACTGGAACTGGAAGGAGAGATGGAACTGGAAAAAAGAGAACGAAAAGAAAGAATGGGAAAAATGTAAGGAAAATAAAGAATGTGCTCGAATGTGCCCTACCCCACTTCCTACGTATCTCGTGGGAAATGAGAATCAGAGTCGATGTAGTTCGCCTAACTAAGGCGGGAACTTGTTTGTGTTTTTTATTAACTGAACTTCTTATGCATATGCTCAGGTGTTGTAGGCTCGCCTCGACGAGTGCGTTACCGTCTTGTGAAGAGACAAGTCGTAGCGAGTTCGCGTTATGAGTGAAGGAGATGAGAAGAGAATTCTCGCAGGAAAGATGCTTGTTGTTTATTCACTATGTTTTAGAAAGAGTGTTTTTGATTTTTTTGTTTGTGAGACATCTTCATACTAAGACTTGTTCATCATGATAGATATCCTACACCTCATCCCGAGATGGAATGCGTTTAAATACCCCATGGCAAAGTCTCCTGGCGCATGAGAAAACTCGACCTTTATTAGGTATTTTATTTTTATTTTGAGATGAGAAAGAGTGACTCAAATTGAAAAAAGGACAAAGACTAGAGGAAACTAAGACTCACCCTAAGTTTTTTATTCAAGGGATGTCCAATGGTTAGTGTGGTTTTCTAATCCTAGAAAGAAAAAGGAAGCAAGTTACAACTCACTTCAAGGAATTGAAGATGAATTCAACTCAAAAGGAATGAACAAAGTGAAACATCGAAGAAGCATCCAATGCTTATCGCAAACACATATTGAAATATAAAAGGATAAGGAAGAAGGTGTATGTAGGATACCCTCCCACACACATGGCTTACCATAACCCCCTACAAAACAAAGGTTAGTAAAATGAATCCAAAGTGATAAAAGGAAAGAGGTAATCAAGTACCAAAAATATCCTACCACAATTATGCCCTAAACTAGGCTCAATCCTAAGTCTAAGGACACTTAAAAGCTAAGCAAAGCCTAGAGTCAACAGCTACTACAGCTTTCTAGCACACAATCAGCTACTAAATGCAACTAGCAATGCAAACAACCTATTACAACTACCAAACAGCATGAAAATAGGTGTAAAAAGATCAAAACAGAATAACGCAGCATGTTTTTACAGCCTCTGTTTTAAAATGCAGCGATGAAACTTGGTAAATTTTCAATTGTTTTTCAATGTAAAAACATGAGTTTAAATGCACACAATGAAATGCAAAGATCATGCAAGTTAATGCAACAACCTGAAATGAATCATTACCAAAGGAATGCAACACATAAACACAATCAACAAAGATGCGAATACGCAAATTGTGCGACTTTTAAACAATACTCCCTCCATTCCTATTTATAAGCAAATTTTAACTTTTAAGATTCATTGAATAATTGATGTATCTAACCTATATGTAGTCCAAATACATCATTTATTCAATGAATCTAAAAATTCAAAATTTGCTTATAAATAGGAATGGAGGGAGTATGTAATTCTTCCAATTACACGCACATTCAACCAAAACATGCACGGATCATAAATGCCATGAAAAACAGAATCATAAACACTTATTATCATGCTATTAATGATGCTAAATCATGCAAACAACAATCACAACAAGCTATGAACACATATGCAACATTTATGCCCAAAATCGGAACCTAACTAAAAGCATGTCGAAAGTTATCGAAGCTACACATACTTGCACTAAATCAGCTCCTAAAAACTCCCTAAAATCATGTCCTAAAGATCCATGATGATTTGAGGGGGAATGGATACCGAAAATTCAAGAAAATGCAAGAATTTTTCATTCTGGTTCAGTGGTAACTGGTTACTACCTATGCAGTAACTGGTTACCAGTTCAAAAAACTAGATTTCTGCCAAATTTAACATAGGTAATTGGTTACTACCTATGAGGTAACCGGTTACTCTGTAACCAGAATAAAAAATTTCTGCATTTTCATGCAAAAACCCGTAGAAACTTATTCCAATTACCTCTATTTTAATGCCTATCAACCTAGCACGAAAATTACACCTAAATGCAATATCTTAGCACCTACTAACATAACAGTTACGCCACAAATCTAGTTTCTAATGATCAAACTAATCAAAGTATTACAAAAGCAAGAAAAAGCAAAGAATGCGCGAGGCGAAATGAAGAGAAATAAGTTAAAACGAAAAGCGATTACGGATTCACCAACCTACAAAGCGGAGGCTTGCTTTGGCAATTATTGTGATGTTGACCAATACGCGAAAGAAGAGAATACCGGAGATTCGAAGCTTTGATCCACGAATGCGCAAAATAAATGTGATTGGTGAGAATTATCTGAAACGCTTCCGAATGGTGAAATAAACACCGCAATTGTAGAACATCTTCAATAATCCGCTGAATCGGTGAAGATGATGGAGGCTTAACTTCCGATTCTTCAAGTTTCAATGCAAAACTTGAAGAATCTTGATGATGAAGCTTTGGTGGGAGTTTGGAAAATGGAGAGAATTGAGAAAATTGAGATTGTGAGAATGATGAAACTTGTGAAATATGGCTAATCACTTTTTGGCTTGAGGGGCAAGGTTTATATAGGAGGTAGCTTTTAAGTTAGGTCTAGGCTTGGCGCGAAGCTTGGATCCTAAGCTAAGGGTTAGTCGAGAATATTCCTAGAACATTCCATGGCATATTCTTGGAATATTCCTTGGCATGTTCTAGGAATATTCCTTTGGAAGAGTGTGGAATGTTCTAGAGTTTGGTAGAAACACAAGGCAAAGTGGAAATGGAGAAGGGAGGGAAGCAACCAACTGATTTTTGAATTTTTGAAAATCTATATGAAGTAGCCGGTTACTACCTGTGGGGTAGCCGATTACTAGTACAAAAACTAGGCTTTTTTCTCCAAATTTCAACAGGTAACCGGTTACTACCTATGAGGTAACTAGTTACTTCAACCAAAATTTGAATTTTTCTCTTTTTGGTGGGAAACCTTGGACATCTGGTCTTAGTCATATTTTTTGAGATTATTTTCCTTCTGAGACCCATTGATCGCCTAAAAATCCTTGATCACATGCCTCGCGCCTCGACCAATGATGTATGTTTTTTATTATTATTTTATTATGCAATGTATGGACGGATATGTAGGATGATACGGAAATGAAGCATAAGTTACTCGAAATCGGTGATAAATAAGAGGGAAAATTTTGGGGTGTTACAGATATATGTGGTGCAAGCTCAATTAGTGAAATGAATTATTGAGAAAAGAATGCATTTTAATTATGTTCAAGTGTTTTTACACAAGGTTGGTTTTCAATAACCTAAAAGTAAATTTTTTGATCCAATATTGTATTTTGCTTATTTGACAAACAAGGAAATGAAAATAAAGAATATAAATGAAATTAGAGTGAAGTTGTAGTGTTTTTCCTATTGATTTATGAGAAATGGATCATCAAATTTATAAATATGATGCTTTGCAGAATAAACTATCAATGAAATTGCAATCACAATAATTATTTTAGAATATGGCTTGAAACAATGCTCAAGACATTGATATTTTGTTTGTGGAATTTCTTAAGAACACAAGTTTTGTCATAAGTGAATACAACAACCACATTTACATATTGAAAACATATGATGAATTTTTTCTCTATCTACTTATGTATGTGGATGTAACATTCATAGAATGTTCTAGTAAGAAGGAGATTGATAAGCTCAAAGGAAAGTTAAAATTCAAATTTGAGATCAAAAATCTTAGGATTGCGATTATGATATTTTAAATGGACATCGTGAGTAACTAAAATATGACTCAATTTTTCTTATCTTAGTTTAGTTACTAGAAGAAAGTAATGTAACAATATAGAAAACACAAATTTAAGCTAGTTAACACTTATTTGCGTCATCACATTAAACTTTTGCATATGCAAGATCTTCAATCAAAGAAGAAAGGATACAGATGGACACTACTTCATATCTTACTCAGGTAGGAAGCATCATGTATGGCATTATTTATAATATGTAAGACTTAACATATGTAATTAGTATCGTGAGTCGATTTATGAAAAATCTTGATCAGGTGATTTTGAAAAATAAATAAATGTGTTTGAAGATACTTGAATGTATCATTGAAATAAGGTTTAAAAATACACAAGAGTAACTCAATAGGAGAACATTTTAGGTCTCATAGACATATATCAAGCATGAAATGTGAAAATTAAAAATTATATGAGTTTTAGCATTTATGTTGTTTGGAAAGTCATAATTGGAAGAAAAATTAACCCTTGTTTGCCGCACCATCTACGACTCTAGCAAAGTACTCCCTCCGTCCTTTTTGATGGGAATAAAGAAAGTCATATGAATGAAAAGTATGACATGAGAGTTAGAATTACTAAAACAAAGTGTGAAGGTGCATTGTGATAAATGTAATACCCCATAAATTATTTGATGATGTGGATAATATTAATTAAAGATTAATAGGGTTTCAGTGTGCTTTGAGAGTTTCCAACTTAAATAATTAGAGCAACCGACGAACTCAAATTAAATAGTTAATATTATCTTACTAAGGTTTTATTAATTAAGTGACTCAAAGACATTTAAAATACCCTCAATTTGGACCTATTAGTTAGTTTTACTAACTAATGGTATAACATACGTTTTTTTTTCTTTTCCTTCACTTTTTTCCAAACATAGCAACTTTGTGAGAGAAAGAGGAAAGAAGGGAGAGAAGAAGAAAGAAAAGGGAAAAGCTTAAAGAAGAAGAAGAAGTTCTTTGATCATCAATTTCATCTCAAAATATTCATCATCTTCATTTCTAGAGGTGGGTTGTAATGCCCATATAATATATATCTAGAATAATATCATACAAGTGTTATTTTGGTACTGACACCATCATAAGTTCCTAAAAGTACAATTCACATTCTTGACCAATTCTAAAACATAATACAACAATGGTACAATACATGTAAATCATACTAAAATAAAAATACTAAGATCAAATACAATATCCATTATTGTACAAGATAAATACACAGCGGGAAAACTAAGACTATGCTTCTCTTGGAACACCCCGAGCATAGCTCCACTTGTAAATCAAACCTGCAAAAGAAAACCGAAAAGAAACAACAATAGTGGGGTGAGATATCAACATCTCAGTGGGTTCCCTATCTTAGAGTTCTCTCGGCTCTAAAGGTTCAAATGTATCCACTACTCGGTCTTTGGTCACTTCTCTATAAAGAACCAAAACAAAATGGAACGAAAGTCCATACACACTCCCGTCACTAAACGAGTGGAATATCTACCTCAAGCCTTTACGGATGCTTCCTGTGGGATTAAAGGTAACCCACCTCAAGACTTACTCAACAATTTACGGAGGGCTCGATATAACACTCACCCAAGTCTTTATGAATGCTTCCCGTGGAACTCAGAATAACCCACCTCAAGACTTACTGTGTAAACTAGTGTAGTACTCACCTCAAGCCTTTATGGATGCTTCCCGTGGGACTTAAATCAACTCACATCAAGACTTACTCAAGACCTTATGGAGGATCTAGTAACATACACACCTCAAGTCTTTATGGATGCTTCCCGTAGGGCTCAGTATCACCCACCTCAAGGCTTACTCAAGACATACGAAGGATCTAGTAACACATAACTCAAATCACTACCCACGCCTCGCTAACGGTACCTCAAGCCTTTACGGATGCTTCCTGTGGGACGCACGTCACCCACCTCAAGACTTACTCAAGACTTTATGGAGGACACCGTGTAATACACAACTCAGGCCTTTATGGATGCTTCTCGTGGGACTCAACATCACCCACCTCAAGACTTACTCAAGACATTACAGAGGATCAGTATATTATGCGCCAACGATTTCGCATCAACCTAGGGTAGTCCTAAATATCTCACAAGTTATACCATCTAACAATTTCTAGTCACAATACTAGGCCAAACTATTGGTTTATGGTAAGATTTTCCCACTCTTCTCCATTCTTGATGCTTTTAATTATATAGTTTTCAAACATATAATCTAACATTTTAATTTAATTATCACAATTAAACTAATCCCACAATGATCTCATTGTCTCTACTCTCATTCAATCCTCATGATTAAACATACATTTTGTAATTCCCTAACTAACATAATTACGGTTAATTAGAAAAGTCGGGTAAAAGTCAGCTCATAAATAATATTTTCAGTCTCATTAGATAGAACATATTTTTAGCTTCGAATCGGTATATGGAATAGCTAAAATGGATAAACGAGGAAAAAAGTTATGAATTTTCAAAGTTGGATCAATTAAGCATTTTTCACCACCCTTACAGTGTTAACCGGTTAACGTGTGGGGTTACCCGGTTAACCACACCAGAACTTCAATCACAGCAACACATATAGCACCGTTAACCGGTTAACCAACAACCAGTGGCAGAAAATACGTTTTTCAACATAGCAGAATTTTCTAAAACTCTCATAAATCATCATCAAACATCCAAATAGCATAACAACAAGGTTCTTATACCTATAGTCAGCACACTCATGCATTTTTATTAGTTTTCAACCATTCAAACTACTATTCTAAGAATTCTAGCATTTGACCTAAAACTCATAAAGCTCATTCAAAACTAAAACAAAAGTTTCTAATTATGAACCCACCTTGTAAACGACAAGGAGTTTGATGAAGATGAAGATGAAGATGATAGCAAGCTCTTCCATGAATTTCTTCTCCTTCCAAGAGTTTTTCCTTCTTCTCTTAGGGTTTCTTTCTTCTTTCTCTCTTTCTCATCTTTTCTCTTCTTCCTCTTACTAACTCTTTTACAAACCCTTCTTTTTTTTCTTTCTTTTATAACAAAACAAATTATATTATACTAATATACTATCATTAGTTAGTAAAACTAACTAATGTGTCCAAATTGAGAGTATCCAAAAATGTCTTTGAGTCAGTTATTTAATAAAACCTTTGAGTCAGATAATACTAATTAATTAATTTAAGTTCATTGGTTGCTCTAATTATTTTAATTGAAAACTCTCAGAGCACACCGGAACTCTATTAATCTTAATTAATATTATTCAGAGCATTTAATTAAATACGGGGTATTACATCCTCCCCTCCTTAAATTGAAATCCGTCCTCGAATTTCCTTTAATCCATAACGACAACAGTTTACAACACTGTCTTAGATCCATACTTATTCTTAATCCTGCTACATACTCCGACATACTCAGATTCCAATTTGACTTCGCGGCTCAAAGTCCTATTTCATGATAAATCAAATTTCATGTCCTTACTCGTACAATTGTTCAAACATTAGGTTAATTTCTAACTTATTATTTTTGCAATTCGTCTATTGTTTCGCACTGAACCACTTAGTCTCATTTCTCCTTCGGAGAAACATACCATTCTAATTCCTTCCATTGAGTCATAACACAAGACATAACATTCCAACTCGATTTCGGGATGACAACACTCGACCAAACCTTCACAAGGTATCTTGGTGAAATCTTATCTACACACAAATTCCAGCAACCGCTCTTATTAAAATCCTTCAATTACTAAGATCATCTCAAAGTTTGTCAAACGACTTTTGTACCAATTGCACTTGGTTTGATGTTATACGTTGTATCCATTTACGGCTGACACTCCATCCTTTCAGCGTCTTACATATGGACAACACACTTAGAACAAAACTCTCTTACCTCAACACTTACAAATAATTCTCTTCTGTTTCTCAACGATCCGACTGAACTCTTTCATTTGTCTCCTTCCACTACGCTTTCAAAGTCTAATAGTGGAGGTACTGCGAATTCTCAAGCAGCACTAGGTAGTTGATAGTTTACGGAGAACACGCTTATCTATTGGAGTTTTCACCAACCAATGAAACAAAACTTGCAGACATTCAGGGATAGAACAACTTACTTGTCAACCACATAATAATAACATCGGTCCAAACCCTCTAACGATAGGGATACAGGGGTTGTACTGTTGTAATCATAACTGATACAATTCCAATTCCATTATAAACTCGGAACAATTTATCCAATTTAGCTTAACAAATCTGCCACGGTTACTATACTCCATGTCAATCCCCTTCACAGGATTTATTCACTCAAGGTTTTTATTGACACAATGTCTCTATTAATAGTAATGTAGCAACATCACAGAGCTTACAATAATTAGTGATTCACCCGTACCAAACTTAAGTCATTCTCATTATACTTGTTGATTTCCATAACACTTTCCTATTGCATACAATATTCCACACACTCATCTTTGAAGACCATACAAAACTTCTCGTTCAAATTCATTTCTCTCAAGGGTCTTGTTCCTCAAACGATCCAATTTACATGTTTGACTTCGGAACATCCATCTTTCACTCTCACCTGGAAGGTAACTTAAAAATCAGTCTCTCTGAGTGCGGCTCAACTGCACACACCTGATATTACTCTTACAGAGTCCATAATTGATGTTAAGAATTAACGATGCTAGAATTTACCAATTATTTCATCTCTTATCCATACAATAATTCAGATACCAAAATGTTTCCTGGAAGGTCAACACTTCTTGAGTCTCTTATAACTTCACAATTTAGGTCTTCATTAGTCGCAACGACAACACACCAAAGATTCAGATCATTCACTGTCTACCAAAACATGCTTAAAAGAAAGTTCAACACTTTATCCTCTGGCACTTTGATCGGAAACTAAAACAAACTTACAGTTCAGAAGTACGATTCTCTAAAGTCCTCCACAAAATTCATGTGTCAATCGATTACCTTTTCGAAGCTAAACGGTCGAACACGACTAAACTTGTTCCTCTTTTGTTGACAAAAAATCCAACTCAAAATTACCGATCCATCCCACACTAACTTGCAAGATGATTCTTACTCGCGGTTCTAACATGTATAACATTCACCCATCGTTCACAGCTCAAGATAACACAGAACGGGGCACAACATGCAGATTAAATACTCCAACAAGCGACGAAGTAGAACTACCATTATGTTATGTTCACATCACGAGTTATCAAAAGAATAGTTCGAATCCACTCGTACAATGATGTTAGTAGGAAAACAACAATGACAACATCAAAAGGGTTTTACTCACAAGCTAACACTTGGTTCGTCCATAAGCAAAATCCAACACACAATCCTTATAGGGAAGAAAATAAAATAATGGAAATCTTATGTCTAGTATATAACCTTTTCCTTTCTCTTGAATTCCTTAGTGAGAATTAAAACAACAACAGTCTTAATCCCACTAGAGATAAATTCTAAATATTCTGATCATTCACAAATACAGGAGTTTTCCTTACACTTGAAAACTGAGGTAATGCACTCCCCTGAAGAACCTTGTTGTATCTACTTACTTATTAACTAGGGTTTCCTTACCCCATACTATTCATTGTATAGAATTTCTCCACATCTTTCTATCGGTACCAAGAAAGCTTCGATCGGGCACTCGAGTCAAAATGTATGAATCTTAGAAAATCAAGTCTTCAAAACTTAACAATGATAACCGGTCACTACCGGGAGGGTAACCGATTACTCAGTGCAACCTGGACTTCCATTAGCTAAAAGAGATGTAGAAATACAATTATGTAACCGGGTACTACCTAGAGGGTAATCCGATTACTTCATACACGGAAGCACAGTTTCTAGTTTTCACTGCTACCTAAACCTCCCAACTCATTCCAATCACGTCCAAAAGTTATAACAATACCAACAGACGATTTCACACATATAGTAATCATACTACCAGAGTCCTAATGGGTGAATCATCATTGATTACTCTTCATTAACCTTAGTTTCAACAACAACTTAACAACTCCATTGTGCATTCATCCAAAAATACATTTCGTTATCACTCTCTCATATCGCACTGTTAATACTATTTCCATATCGTGTTCACTTCACACTCTCTGGTAATCCTCTCATACCCAACATAATTCATCTTACTAGAATTTTCCCGAATCCAAGTTTCTAACTCTAACACTAAACACAACTTCATTTGGTCCATACCAAATGCACCTCATGTTACTAAATAAAGCTTATTCTTTCTCCGATACTATACATTACACCATTCCTTGGGTAATTCAACACCTTTTAACTGATTCCTTACTAAATATAACATCCTGATGTATTACTCTAAACTTTTCCCCTCAGTCATAACCAAATAAACAACCACAATCTTCTACTCTTCGTTCGGGGTATACTTGTCTCACTTGAAATGTGTAACCACATCCTTGTGTTTCTCTTCACGCTTCACTACAACTTTAGGTTCTCAAAATAAAATGAAGATTCTTAACTTGTAACTTCTGTCCATCCGTATGATATTATCCGAATACATTCCTTAAAGTACTCTCACTTATCTAAGATGCCACCATGACCTTAGAACTAAAACACTAACAATTAACTCATTCCCAAACCTTAAGTCACAAGTTCCACAAAGCATCTTCTCTTTTCGTGGAATGAAATTCCTCAAAACTCTTATCCATATCAGTGACCAATATTGCTCTACCAATGACTTAACATATTCCTTGCTGCACTGACCACTCATCCTGTAGATATTTGTACCTTTCAGACTCTATCCATTCCAAAGGATTTCTCGAACAACACACTACTCTATAACTCCATGTTACAGGAAGTACAACTCATAAGAAGACTTCAATTAAGCTGACTAAAGCTCCCTTTGCTAGCTCTTGGCTTGAGGCTACTCCCACATCATAAGTTACGACAACACTTCAGAGTCCTCATGGTCGCACAACCATGATTCTACCAATCACATACATAACATTAGGTTGATCAGGCCCAATACTACATAATATGATATTAAGAACCATGCTGGAAGACACACTTAAGAGGCAGGAAAGATTTACTTATGATGTTTCAAGGCTAGCTCGAGGATATGACCTGCTCTGATACCAACTGTAATGCCCATATAATATATATCTAGAATAATATCATACAAGTGTTATTTTGGTACTGACACCATCAAAAGTGCCTAATAGTACAATTCACATTCTTGACCAATTCTAAAACATAATATAACAATGGTACAAGACATGGAAATCATACTAAAATAAAAATACTAAGATTAAATACAATATCCATTATTGTACAAGATAAATACACAGTGAAAAAACTAAGACTATGCTTCTCTTCAAACACCCCGAGCATAGCTCCATTTGTAAATCAAACCTGCAAAAGAAACCGAAAAAGCAACAACAATAGTGGGGTGAGATATCAACATCTCATTGGGTTCCCTATCTTCGACTCTAAAGATTCAAATCTATCCACTACTCGGTCTTTGGTCACTTCTCTATTAAGAACCAAAACAAAATGCAACAGAAGTCCATACATACTCTCGTCACCAAACGAGTGGAATATCTACCTTAAGCCTTTACGGATGCATCCCATGGGACTAAAGGTAACCCACCTCAAGACTTACTCAAGACTTTACGGAGGGCTTGATATAACACTCACCCAAGTCTTTACGGATGCTTCTCGTGGAACTCATAATAACCCACCTCAATACTTACTCCGTAAACCAGTATAGTACTCACCTCAAGCCTTTACGGATGCTTCTCGTGGGACTCAAAGCAACCCACCTCAAGACTTACTCAAGACCTTACGGAGGATCTAGTAACATACACACCTTAAGTCTTTACGGATGCTTCCCGTGGGGCTCAGTATCACCCACCTCAAGGCTTACTCAAGACTTACGGAGGATCTAGTAACACATTACTCAAATCACTACCCACGCCTCGCTAATGGTACCTCAAGCCTTTGCGGATGCTTCTCGTGGGACTCAACGTCACCCACCTCAAGACTTACTCAAGACTTTATGGAGGACACCGTGTAATACACAACTCAGGCCTTTACAGATGCTTCCCGTGGGACTCAACATCACCAACCTCAAGACTTACTCAAGACTTTATGGAGAATCAATGGATTACGCGCCAACGGTTTTGCATCAACCTATGGTAGTTCTAAACATCTCACAAGTTATACCATCTAGCAATTTCTAGTCACAATAATAGGCCATACTATTGGTTAATGGTAAGATTTCCTCACTCTTCTTCATTCTTGACTCTTTTAATTATATAGTTTTCAAACATATAATCTAACATTTTAATTTAATTATCACAAATAAACTAATCCCACAATGATCTCATTGTCTCTACTCTCATTCAATCCTCATGATTAAACATACATTTCGCAATTCCCTAACTAACATAATTACGGTTAATTAGAAAATTCGGGTAAAAGTCGGCTCAAAAATAATATTTTCTGACTCATTAGATAGAACATATTTTTAGCTTCAAATCGGTATATGGAACAGCTAAAACGGATAAACGAGGAAAACGTTGTGAATTTTCAAAGTTGGATCAATTAAGTATTTTTCACCACTCTTAAAGTGTTAACCGGTTAACGCCTGGGGTTAACTAGTTAACCACACCAGAACTTCAATCACATCAAACTATACAGCACCGTTAACCGGTTAACACCCTGGGTTAACTGGTTAACCAACAACCAGTGGCAGAAAATACGTTTTTCAACATAGCAGAATTTTCCAAAACTCTCATAAATCATCATCAAACATCCAAATAACATAACAACAAGGTTCCTAAACCTATATTCAGCACACTCGTGCATTTTTATCGATTTTCAACCGTTCAAACTACCGATTCTAAGAATTCTAGAATTTGACCTAAAACTCATAAAGCTCATTCAAAACTAAAACAAAAGTTTCTAACTATGAACCTACCTTGTAAATGATGAGGAGTTTGATGAAGATGAAGATGAAGATAATAGCAAGCTCTTCCATGAATTTCTTCTCTTTCCAAGAGTTTTTCCTTCTTCTTCTCTTAGGGTTTCTTTCTTCTTTCTCTCTTTCTCTTTTTTTCTCTTCTTACTCTTACTAACTCTTTTACAAACCCTTATTTTTTTTCTTTATTTTATAACAAAACAAATTATATTATATTGATATACTATCATTAGTTAGTAAAACTAACTAATAGGTCCAAATTGAGAGTATCCAAAAATGTCTCTGAGTCAGTTATTTAATAAAACGTCTTAGTCAAATAATACTAATTAATTAATTTAAGTTCATTGGTTGCTCTAATTATTTTAATTGAAAACTATCAGAGCACACCGGTGTCGCTCCCACTAAATGAAGCCGGGTCAAATAGGGTACAGACGCGAACGGTCGGCGAAAGAGGGATGTGAGAACACACGGGAGTAAACTCACAGGGAATGAATAGAGTTGCCAGCTAGGCATTTTTATCCCGGAGGAAAGGTAATGCTGCATAGACCTAGAAAGAGATGGATAAGACGGTTGCGAACCAGAGAGACTGAGAAAGGGGGTTGGTTACAACCTGGGAAGGTATTAGCACCCAGATTGTCCGTCGTACTCGACGGGATCAACGCTTAAAAGATTTGTGTTTTAAAGGGGTAGTGTCAGTGCAATTTGTGTATAAAAGCTGGAAAGAATGTACAGGTGTCAGTGTAAAAGAAGTGAAGTGAGTAAGAGAAGTGTCAGTGTATGAACAGGAGTGAAATGCCCAAGATAATGAGGCTAAAAGAATAAAGCTGGAAGAGGGGGAATGAACAGAGACTTTTGTTCGATAACTGTTAAGTTATGCCTACGTATCCTCTCGTGCAATGAGGAAGTCAGAACACCGTAGTTCGACCCAAAGAGACTGAAAGATGAATTGACCTGATGAACTGCTTGCTTGTCTATGCTCAAGTGTAAGACCTGTCTGGCTCAGGTGCAAACTGTCTTGCATTAGACGGAAGAAGCAAGTTCTCGTTTGTGAGTGAATGAGATGAGAAAAGAATCCCGGAGGAGACGATTATTGTTTGTTTTTGAGTTTTCAGTCTTTTATTGCTTTTGAGAGTTTGTCATAGATTAATGAGCTTAAGCCTAAACCAATGGGTTAGTAAACTCATCACATCTTCCCTCTGATTAGGGGTAATGAGAATACCTTAAGTGTGAAGTCAGTTTCTCACACTTAATCACCTTTGATGTAGGATTAAGATCATTAACCTACTCGTGATTATTTAGATGTTTTTGGTGTTTTGTTTAGTGTTAAGTAATGAGATTAAGCCATAATCAGGGATTAAACAGACTCATTACACCATCCTAATAGAAGGATAATAGATGAGGGTGTTTAAGCTGAGGAAAGCTCCTCAACTTAATCCATGATTAGGGATTAAACTCATGACAAAACAAAGCCTTTATTGAGTGGATTTTATTTAATGATAAGATGATGAAGTGATTTTTTTATGGTTTGTAAGACAACTTGAGGGGGACTTGTCCATTAACACTAGGGTTAGTCCTTCTTAACCAATTAAGGAAGAATTAGAACCCTAATGCAAGGCCCAAGTTACAAGTGTGATGTCTTGATGATTATTATGTGAATTGATTAAAGGAGTTAAACACATTAAGGGTTTAACACTTAGGATTAAAGTTATACACTCCATCCTAATAGAAGGATGCAGGCATAAGCTTAATCACAAAGCCTTAAAACCTTTAGGGTTTAGTCCTTGATTATGAGGTGAGAAGAGAAGACTCAAAGAGACACAAAGGTAAAAGCTAAGTGGGGGACTAATCAAAACCCTAATTATTGTCATGCTTGGTCATTCCTAAGGTTTGTGAAGTTTAAGAAAGAAATCTTCAATGGAACCACCAGGGAGCAGATGAAAGGATCAGGAGAAGCAAAGCAACTTGCTTCATTCAAGAAGTCAAGTCACTTGAGGAAAGAAAGTAAGAAGAAAAAGAATGAGCAAGCTCAATCTCAAACACATAACAAAATGCAGCAAGGATGCATAAAGGAGATGAAAAGAAATTGTGAGAAGTGAAGGCAAATTCACTTCTCAAAGTTGCTTACCACCTGAAAAGTTAGCAAAGGAATGCAATGCAATGCAAAATGAGATGAAATGACATGATGTAAATTAAAACCAGAAGCACATATGAGATGATAATGATGCTATGAGATGATACAAACATGAAACAAGGCATGGGGATGATCATACAAACTTATGAATGCAAATGGAACAAGTTAAGAACCATGATCATACATGAAATGTTATGGAATGCAAATGGCATATCACATGGAAAATGCAAGATGCAATGATCAAACATGCTTCTAATATGTCTTAAGATGTCAAATGAATCAAATGGATGCACAAAATGCTATGGCAATTCAAGGTATGCAAGCAAATGCAAGATGGATGCACATGGAAGCCCAAATTAGGGTTTATGATCAATGCCTCAAACAAAAACCAAAATCAGAAGCAAACATCAAGATAAAAAATTGAAAATTCATTCAAAGGATCCCTAAACCTATACTAACTCACTGTCCAAAGGAGAGGTTCTAACTCTTAACCTAATAAAAGTTATGAATTTCCTAAGTTTCCTAGGGTTTTTGGGTACCTTAACAAGAAAAATGCCAAACAAATAGAAAATGAAAGATCAATTCATGCCAATCTAATCTCACAAACTACATGATATGCTAAACACAATGCAAAAAGAATCAAAGTCCAACTCTCAATGGTTAGGCAGAAATGATTTTTGGAAGTTTGGATCAAAATAATGCTTTGAAAATGAATTAATTCCATGGAAAATTCTCAAAATGCATCAAGATCAAAAAAGAAATTTGGTTTGAAGGTTGGACAATGTTTCTAAATGTTTTTTAAGGTTTCATGAATTTTTTGGTGATTTTTAAATACCTAAAAGTATTTTTATTTAATTAATTCTCATTAATTAATTAAAAATAAACTTTTAAATATTTAAAAATATTTTTTAAATGCAAAAAATAAAAATAAAAATTTTTTTGGTTTCTGAAAATTAATAAAAGTTTGTACAAAAAAGTTCAGAATTTTTAAAATGCTTTAGCTATTTTTAATAAATTGTAGAAAAGAAATACAAAATAAATGAATTAAAATTAAAATAAAAGAAAGTAAACGCAATGTACGGATCAGATTGAAACTGGGGGTGAGGCTGTTGACTGCGCGCGCAATCTTAAGGTCCACATTCAAACTTCATTATTTCTGATTTAAATTAATTAAAATGAATTAATTAAGTTAATTAAAGATTAGGGTTTCTAATGACAAATCTCAGCCCTCCAAACACGCGCCAGTCTTCCCTAGTCAACGCATCCAACGCTCAGCATTCAATTCACAATTAATGACAGGGGTTAACCCTAATTATTTTCAGGTGACCGGAGAAGACCTCCGGTCGTCTTCTCCGGTGGGAACCCCACCTGTAAATCCCTAAAATCCTCAAAACTTCACTAAAACGAAAACTAAGAACCCAGAACTCATCCCCACATCCCCCTGAATCAAAACCCTAACCCAAAACTCATTTATCTTTCATCAATCACATGAATCGAAAGCAAACATTTTTAGGTCAGAAAAGTTTCAGAGTACGATTAAATGCTTATTTCTCAACCATTTTCAAAACCAAGAACATCAGAGTGATCAGTGAATCATGAAGAACAACTTAGGAACTTAAAAATCCATTTCTGGAAAAAAAGTTCATGAAGCTACCTGAGTTTGAAGCTTTTCAGTCTGGAACTTTCTAACCTCCTCTCTTGTGCAAAAACACTCCTGTGACCTCCCTTGTGCTTCTGAAAGGCTTGGAACGAATTTATTTGGGCTAGTTTGAGAGTTTGCAGAGGTTCTGTTCAAGGTGGTGTGGTGATCGTGTTTTTGATTCAATGGCTTTCAGGCTGTTTTGAGAGTTGGTTTGTGTTCAGTGAAGCATGGTGAGATGATTGGTGAAGTTTGTTTGTGTGTTTGTGGCCTGTGCTAAGAGTTTCGAAAGCTTTTGCTCAAGAGAATGAAAATGAGAATGCTGAGTTATGGTGAGTTTTCAGGCTTGCTTCTTGTTATGTTTAGCTTGCATTTGATTCACATAAACAATTTCCATTGGTCAGATGAGGTGACATGTGCTTTATTGATTGGTATGGGTGCTTTTGCAAAAATGTCAACTTTGTGTAAGAGAAGCATGGGTCACTTTCTAGCTAAGTACAAGGAGGGTGTGCTGCGCAGCATGATGTGAGGAAGGGCCTAGGATTGATCAGCCAACTAGCCAGCAAGTGGATGAGATGCTATCATGAGTTTTGCAACTTGCCTTGCCTTTGGTTCTTATGAAAGAAACTTGATCCATAAGCCATGAAACATGTGATTCCTTGGGTGCATTCTGAACTTTAGATGTTGTGTGATCATGTTGTGTGGATTAGAAGCCCATTTGATGACTTAATTGGCCTTGAGAAGTGAATTTGCAACTTTGCCTCTTTGGTGCATGACTTGAAATTTAGTGATTTTTGCCAACTTTGACAAACCATAACTTTTGATCCAAAATGAATTAGGTCATGTTCTTGTACTTTTTGAAAAGGGAAAGATCTATTCTACAACATTCATGACCAAAGTTTTTTCATTTGAAGCTTTCTTGAATCAAAAAGTAAGGGTTGAAAAAGTTGCTTAAAATGACATTTTCATTAAAAGTCAAACTTGCCCAAAAAGTCAACTTTGCAAAAGACTTGAAATTCTTCAATTTTGTGAACTTCCAACCTCTTCTATGATCAAATAAAGATCACATACAATCAAAATGATGAAGAATACCCTTTGGTTGGGTCATTGGGGGCCTCAGATGCCCTGATTTTGCACTGACTTGCCTGAAAAGTCAACTCTTGATCAGATGACTTCCCCATGGAATTTCTTCATGAAAATTGATATGCATACTCCCTATACCATATAAAGACCAATAGAAACAAGAATGACCAAAAAATTTGGAGTTATGGCCTTTGAAACCAAAACCCTAATTTTAGGTCATCTGTGCAGTCAAGCCTGGCTCTGCTTCCATACCATCCTCAGTTCTTGTGATTCTTTGGAATTCTTGACTTTGAGAGGATATAATATGATACTTGAACACACATGGACCCCTTCGAAGTGATTGATGGCCTTTGGAGTGGCTCAAAAAGCTCTTGGATTGCTCAGATCTCAAACCCTAGATGCAGATGACTTTGAATCTATGCAGTGGATCAAAAATGGGATATGAGATAATATGATTGAGTTTATGCATATGAAATGATCACAAGCCATGGTGTGAATGGGTGAGGGCAAATTTGGGGTGTTTACAGCTGCCCCTATTCAAACATGAGTTAGTTGTGCAGGATGTAAGCGACGACTTAACAGGCAAACAAGATAACTTGTGGTTGAATACCAAAGACAGTCCAAAATTTGCACTCACAGAACGAAGAAGAAAAGGGATATAGATTGTAAAAGGAAAATAAAGTATATTGTAAAGCATGGGCGACGGAGGACGACCGTCGAGCAGAGGACGACTGCTGGGTAAAGAGCAATGACGGGGACGGCCGACATGCTGGAAAAAAGTGCGGGAAAATAAAGCAATGACGGGGACGGCCGACATGCTGGGGATGAAAAAGGAATATGATGGGGACGGCCATCAAGATAAAGTTGTAAAATTCTCTGGGGATTAATGAAAAGTGATGGGGACGGCCATCAAGTTCAAAGTAAAGTAACCGACGATGGGGACGGCCATCGGGCTAAAAAGAAATGGGACCACGACGGGGACGGCCATCGGGTTAAAGAATAAATGAAAAAACAGATGATGAGGTACGGTCATCAAAGGTGAAGGACGATCACCTAGCAGGGGACGGCTGCTCTGTTGGGGTTAAGATGAGGGACGATCATCTAAGGTGGAGGACGACCACCTGGCAGGGTACGGCTGCCGAAAATATCGCGACATAGAACGAATGCCGGATAAAAGGTCAACGATGGGGACGGCCATCGGATGAGCATGATGGAGGACGACCATCAAGAGGTGGAGGACGACCAACTAGCAGGGGACGGCTGCTCTCAAGGCTTATCATGACATAGGGCGAATGTCAGATAACCAAAATCAACAATGGGGACGGCCATTGGATAAAATGATGAAGGACGATCATCAAGAGGTGGAGGACGACCACCTAGCAGGGTACGGCTACTAAATATCACGACATAGGACGAATGTCGGATAGAGGAAGTCAACGATGGGGACGGCCATCGGACGAGCATGATGGAGGACGACCATCAAGAGGCGGAGGACGACCACCTAGCAGGGTACGGCTGCTCTCAGGGTTTATCATGACATAGGACGAATGTCAGATAAGAAGAAAATTGTTTTTACTGGGGAATAGTAAACACGGACGAGCGTTTATAATTCGAGAAATAAAAGGTGTAAGTGTTTAGATATGTATAGATTAAAGACGCGGACGAGCATCCTTAAGACTATGATACGGACGGGTATCAGGTAGAAACAAAAACTGACACGTGTTCCGAGATGATGATACGGACGAGTATCAACTGGTTAACAAGGAACACGGACGAGTGTTGAATCTGAAAGAACTCTTCTGGGGAATAGTAGACACAGACGAGTATCTATATTCAAGAAGACACAGTGTATGGATTAAGGATGCGGACGAGCATCTTTAAGACTATGATACGGACGAGTATCATGTAGAAACAAACGCTTGACGCATGTTCTGAGATGATGATACGGACGAGTACCAACGAGTTAACAAAGAACACGGACGAGTGTCGAATCTATGGGGATGTAAATGGTGTATACAAGATATGGACGAGTATCTGTATAAGTATGAGTAGAAAGTATGAGTGATGTATAGATGAGTGTTCAATCTGCTGGGGAAAATGACACAGGCGAGTGCCAAAAAGAGAAAGGTATAGTATAAACAAATATCTGGTATACAAAGTGTTTATGTTACTGTGCTGGGAAAATGGCATGGACGGATGTCAAGGCAATGTATATGTATAAGTATATGTGAGTGCAAAGAGGATGTCTTGGCTTTCTGCTGGGGATATGACACAGACGGGTGCCACAAGGAGTGTGTATTCGTATTGGTTAATGTGAGGCAACTACTTTTGCCGGGGACTCTGGGGGTATTCTGTATATTTTGATGGGTTGATAATATTCACAAGTGTTTGATTCAGATCATGGCTTATGATTATGCCACATGTTTGATTTTTGTCGTAATGCTCCGTATTAAACGGAATGCTACGCTTTGTGGGGTGAATATGATGCGAATGCTATGATTATGCAAAAGATACCGATCCGGGATTTGAATCCCGCTGCCGTGAAGATCTCTGGTCGATCTTGCTTGAAGTGAACATCCCAGCTGGGGGTGAGATCATTGGTAGATCTGATGACATGATCCTGCTTGGGGAAATGGGTCAATGATAGACCTATTCCTGACAATGAGGGACCCAGCTGGGGTTTGTAGAAGCTTTCGTCACTCTGTTGTGATTCCTTCATGCGTTGTTCTTCCGGATAGAGGCTGAAACTCTGTGGGGAAGTGGTTCCCTGGCTTTTGTACTTGACTGAGGAAGAATGATTGGCAACTCGGTTGGGAGAAGCAACAAGTGACAACTCAGCTGGGGAGAAAACACCTTGAGTGCTAAGACTGAGTGAGTGTTGATTTGCCAACTTGCTGGGGTGAAGCTTTCATGCCCCATGTTGCGCTTTCGAATACCTGCAACCCTGCAAAGACAGAGAAACGCACAAGTAATCCCGAGGCATCCCTTACCGGATTCTGTCATAGGAGTGAGACACTCTTGAGAGTAAGTATATTCCTTGTAAGCACGTGTTTTATTTTTTTTTATTTTTTATTTTTTTAAAAAGATAAGCATCTGTATTTATGCAATCAGTTTTTCTTTAAGACATCAGACATTTTTTGCGAATAAAATGTACATAACGAAACATGACTGAAAAATCTGATTTTATTAATTCAAATGCCCAGAATTGGCAAGATACAGTCAAAGAAACGAATCT
This sequence comes from Lathyrus aphaca, assembly GCA_963966055.1. Classification (NCBI taxonomy): domain Eukaryota; kingdom Viridiplantae; phylum Streptophyta; class Magnoliopsida; order Fabales; family Fabaceae; genus Lathyrus; species Lathyrus aphaca. Next base: position 425,856,510 of record OZ014519.1, on the reverse strand, counting down.
CCTGAAATGAGGAAATTGTTACAAATTGAGAAACAAAAATGCTGGCAATGTTGTCGACGCTTTCAAGGAGCTTCCCCTCTTGCTATGACCCGTATGACTGTTGACGCTCTTCTCGTCTTGCTTTCTGAAGAAGGCTGATTCTGACAGAAGCTTGATCCTTTCGAGTTTTACCAAGTTGCGGGTGATACAGACGAATTCAGAATGCAATTGTTCGCTTATTCCCTTGTTTTGCATGGATCTCCCTTTCGGGTTTTCAATCCATCGGGATACCCCTTTTTTGCCTGAGCTGTCCAATGCGGCTTTTCAACTCAGCGGGTGTACATTTTTTGTTTATTTTCCCTTATTTTTGCCCGAGTCTTTTATTCTGTTTTTGACTCGCCGGGATGCCCTATTTTGCCTGGACTTACATTCTGTTTTTTGTGTCCAGCGGGTCATTTTTATGCGAAGTATTTTTTAACTGCGTCTGAATTCACATGGGACGGGAAATCTTCACCATCCATGGTGCTGAGCATCAGTGCTCCACCAGAGAAAACTTTCTTTACCACGAATGGTCCTTCATAGTTCGGAGTCCATTTGCCCCTGTGGTCTGTATGAGGAGGGAGGATTCTTTTCAGCACAAGATCTCCCACTTGGTACTCTCGGTGCCTGACTTTCTGATCGAAGGCTCTCTTCATTCTTTTCTGATACAACTGTCCATGACAGATTGCAGCCAATCTTTTCTCTTCAATCAGACTCAGTTGTTCGTATCGGGACCGGACCCATTCTGCTTCGTTCAGCTTAACATCCATCAATACTCGTAAGGAGGGTAATTCAACTTCAACAGGTAGGACTGCCTCCATACCATACACAAGCTGATACGGTGTTGCCCCAGTGGATGTTCTGATTGACGTGCGGTACCCATGCAAGGCAAATGGTAGCATCTCATGCCAGTCTTTGTATGTAACTACCATCTTCTGCACAATCTTCTTGATATTCTTATTAGCTGCCTCAACAGCGCCATTCATCTTTGGCCTGTAAGGAGAAGAATTGTGGTGTTGGATCTTGAAGTCCCGGCATAGCTCTGCCATCATTTTGTTGTTCAAGTTGGAACCATTATCAGTAATGATTCGCTCGGGAACTCCGTATCGGCAGATGATATCTCTTTTCAGAAATCTGGCTACCACTTGCCTTGTAACATTGGCATAAGAAGCTGCTTCAACCCACTTGGTAAAATAGTCAATGGCTACCAGGATGAATCTGTGGCCATTTGATGCAGTCGGCTCAATCTTGCCAATCATATCAATGCCCCACATGGCAAAGGGCCAGGGTGAAGACATTATATTCAAAGGATTGGGAGGTACATGCACTTTATCCGCATAGATCTGGCATTTATGGCATTTTCTGGCGTAGGCGCAACAGTCGGCATCCATTGTGATCCAGTAATAACCTGATCTTAGCAATTTCTTAGCCATGGCATGCCCTCCAGCATGGGTACCAAAGGATCCTTCGTGCACTTCGTGCATCAACAAGTCTGCTTCTGTTCTATCGACGCATCTGAGGAGTACCATATCAAAGTTTCTCTTGTACAGGGAACCATCAGTATTCAGAAAGAAACTGCCAGCAAGCCTTCTCAACGTCTTCTTATCATTGGAAGATGCCCCAGATGGGTATGTTTGATCCTCCAAGAAGCACTTAATGTCATGGAACCAAGGCTTATCATCTTTGATAACATCTGCTGCGAACACAAATGCTGGTCTAACGAGTCTGGACACTGAAATCTGTGGTACAAAGTTGGCTGCTTGAACTTTGATCATAGATGAAATGGTAGCCAGGGCATCTGCAAACTGATTCTCGTCCCGAGGGATATACTCAAGCTTGACTATTGTGAAGAAAGTCAATAACCTCCTTGTATAATCCCTGTAAGGTATCAGATGATCCTGGTGGGTGTACCATTTGCCGTTGGTTTGATTAACTACCAAAGCTGAATCCCCGAATACAGACAATGTCTTGATCCTGAGGTCAATGGCTTCCTCAAGACCCATAATGCAAGCTTCGTATTCAGCTTCGTTGTTAGTGCAGTTGAAGGTGAGTTTTACCGAGAAAGGCATGTGAACTCCCTTAGGTGTAATGAGTACTGCACCAACACCACGACCATTCATATTAACAGCCCCATCAAACATCATAGTCCATTCTTCCTCCGGGTCAGGCCCTTCAGTGTGAATAGGCTCTTCATGATCTTTCGCTTTTATGAACATGATGTCTTCATCAGGGAAGTAAAATCTCATAGGCTGGTAGTCATCAATAGGTTGCTCAGCAAGATATTCAGATAGTACACTGCCCTTGATGGCTTTCTGAGAGGTGTACTGGATATCATATTCCGTGAGAATCATTTTCCATCTTGCAACCCGTCCGGTAAGAGCTGGCTTCTCGAAAATGTACTTGACTGGGTCCATCTTTGAGATCAATAAGGTAGTGTGGGTCAACATATACTGCCTTAGTCGGCGAGCAGCCCACGCTAAAGCACAGCAAGTTTTCTCGAGCAGTGAATAATGTTGTTCACAGTCGGTAAACTTTTTGCTCAGGTAGTATATTGCATACTCTTTTCGACCAGACTCGTCATGCTGGCCCATCACACACCCCATTGACTCTTCTAATACTGTCAAGTACATTATCAGAGGTCTTCCTTCAACTGGAGGCATAAGGATTGGTGGTTCTTGCAGGTATTCCTTGATCTTGTCAAAAGCCCTTTGGCAGTCTTCATTCCACCTGACCGTCTGTTCTTTTCTTAACAGCTTGAACAAAGGTTCACAGGTTGCAGTAAGGTGAGATATGAACCTTGAGATGTAGTTCAATCTACCTAGAAACCCTCGAACTTCTTTTTCAGACTTTGGTGCAGGCATCTCTTGAATGGCTTTGACTTTATCAGGGTCTACTTCAATCCCTTTCTCGCTTACAATAAATCCCAGCAGCTTACCGGATCGCACCCCGAATGTGCACTTGTTGGGGTTCAACTTCAGTTGGTACTTCCTCAGGCGCTTGAATAGCTTCAGCGGATTTACCAGGTGGTCTTCTTCAGTGAGGGACTTGGCAATCATGTCATCCACATAACATTCGATTTCTTTATGGATCATATCGTGGAATAATGTCACCATGGCCCGTTGATACGTTGCACCAGCGTTCTTCAATCCGAATGGCATCACTTTGTAACAGAACGTGCCCCAGGGTGTGATGAAGGTTGTCTTCTCCATGTCTTCAGGTGACATTTTGATCTGGTTGTATCCTGAAAATCCGTCCATGAAGGAGAATACCGAGAACTGAGCCGTATTATCAACCAATACGTCAATGTGAGGTAATGGAAAATCATCTTTCGGGCTGGCTCTGTTCAGATCCCGGTAGTCAACACACATCCTTACTTTGCCGTCTTTCTTAGGAACATGTACTATATTAGCAACCCACGGCGGATAGCTAGTTACAGCAAGGAATCTGGCGTCCCACTGCTTTTGTACCTCTTCTTTGATTTTCATTGCCATGTCTGGACGAGTACGGCGCAATTTCTGTTTGACCGGTGGGCATTCTTCCCTCAAAGGCAGCTTATGCATAACAATATCGGTGTCCAACCCTGGCATATCCTGATAAGACCAAGCAAACACATCCACATATTCCTGAAGCAGGTCAATCAGTTGTTTCTTCACTGAGTCTTGTAAACAGGCCCCGATTTTAACTTCTTTCACGTCATCATTTGTACCAAGATTAATTGTTTCGACCTCCTCCTGATGAGGAGTGATAACCTTCTCCTCTTGTCTCAACAACCTGGCTAGCTCTTTAGGAAGCTCGTAATCTTCTTCAACCCCTTCATCAGCTTGATTGATCGGATTGTCAAAGTCATACGAAGTCATAGCCGTGCTGTTGTCGGTGCGGTCTGGAAGGCACTCTCTGCAAGGGTTCAGTTGGTTCATTTTAGTGATTGATTTTAATCTTATGAAATAAAAGTTGTCATTTTGAAAACATTGCCATTTATTTTTTGTACAAAAAGAAAAATGGAAAAACAGTGAGCGGAAAAGAAAAAGACTCGTTTGCAAAAGATGTCTGATATTTCATTGATTAATCTTGTTGCACAAAAATTACAGATGGCCCGATTACAAAATGAGTCTTGTCATCTTGGGCAAGATGCAAGACTTGATGCATGCTTAAAATATACAGGAAATAATAATTACTCTGCAGGAGTAACTCTTATAATTTCCTGGGAAGACCAGTTTGAGATACTGCTCCCCGGGATCTTTGGACGAATTCAGCTTTCCAGGTTGCGTTCATCTTCCGACTCATCTTCCAAGTTGTTGACAGCATCGGGGGTGAGCATCCCCCCACTAACAAAGTTGGGCTTCTTAGCAGCCTCTGCTTGATCTTGTTGAGTTGGTTTGTAACCCAACCCAAATCTATCTTCTTTCTTCTCCACAGGCAACAATTTTCCCCAGCCTTGAGCGTTTCCTTCTTCCACCACCTTCCGGGCCTGCTGGTAGGATGTCATGGAAGTCCCAAGTACAGCAGAGGTTTCATTAATATTCAGGGCCTCAAACCCTTGACTCATCATCTCGTGGATCTCCCCATCCATCTCAATATATTTGTATGTAGCCAAATGGCTAACAAAAATATCCTCCTCTCCACAAATAGTAACGACTTGGCCCTCCCACTCGAATTTTAACTTCTGGTGAAGGGTAGACGTAACTGCGCCAGCGGCATGGATCCATGGTCTACCCAACAAACAGCTGTAGGCAGGCTGAATGTCCATCACGTAGAAGGTCGTTTTGAAAGTTTGTGGGCCAATCGTTACAGGCAACTCAATTTCTCCCAGAACTGATCTCTTAGAGCCGTCAAAAGCTCTCACTACCAAGTTACTGGGTCGTAATGCCAATCCTTCATATTCCAGCTTCACAAGGGCTTTTTTAGGCAAGACATTGAGGGATGATCCTGTGTCTACCAGCACATGGGAAAGAACTGCACCTTTACACTCCATGGTAATGTGCAAAGCCTTGTTATGACTGCGGCCTTCCGAAGTCAAATCAGTGTTGGTAAATCCTAGTCCATTACTAGCATTAACATTTCCAACCACAGCTTCCAACTGATTGACCGTGATCTCTTCCGGCACATAAGCTGCGTGCAAGACTTTGAGTAGTGCGTTCCGATGAGCCTCGGAGCACATAAGCAATGATAGAATGGAGATCTTGGAAGGCGTCTGGTGAAGCTGGTCCACTATCTTGTAATCACTTTTCTTGATGATTCTCATGAATTCATCAACTTCCTGATCAAAAGGTGTTTTCAAAGCTTCTTTAACAATTTGCTCTTCTTGCACCATGCTCTTCCCTTTTGCCTTGGTAGCAGCTTCTGCTTCAGCAGTGGGTCTTTGAATTTGCGGGGCAAAGAGACGTCCGCTTCGAGTGAAGCCTCCGCCTCCCCCCACATTGTCTACATGTGGTGAAGAAGTTGATGATTCGAAAGTGATTTTATGTCCTTCGCAGTATAAATCAGAGCCGTAATGCCAAGGGATGGCATTACTGCTTTCATAAGGTACTGGCCCAGGCACTGTGATAGTGACTGGACTGATGGCAGCTGCAGAAGGGACTGTGATAGTCTGTGGATCATAGTATATTGTGACTGGTGCTCTGGTAGGAGTGGCATTTTGTGAGTTGTAGGCGGAGTCATTTGCAGGATCATAATAAATTGTAACTGTCGAGACACTTCCATTGTTGGTTGTTGATGTTGTAGGAGACATTGTTGGAAGGATGGGTGTTGTTGTTGTAGGAGACTCTGAATGAAGGGGTGTTGAAGTTGTAGAAGGGATGTTTGTTGATATCTGATCCGTTGAAGTAACAGATGAAGCATTTGTTGATGAAACTGAAAAGTTGTTTGGAACAATGGTTGTTGCAGTTGTAGACGATTCTGGAACTGTGGTTAAAGAGATTGCTGGATTGGTAGGTATTGATGTTGTGATTTGAAGCAGGCCACTCTGGATGAGACCATCTATGCCATCCCTCAAGTTATCACAACCATTCACTGAAATGTTGCAATAAGCACACCCTAGCTCGCATCCCGGGAACATTTGACATTCAAGGAGTTGAGCTTTAATCTCCACCAAAGGTGTCCGAATCTGACCCACACTGGTTATCAAGTAAGACGGCTTGTCTTCTTCAATAGCATTGATTCTGGGACCACCATGATGTGGCATGGGGTTCTTGTTAACATTTGGTGGTGGTGCAAAGTTCAGAGCTTTGGAGTCTACCAGGTCTTGTACCTTCATGTGCAAAGCTCTGCACTTCTCTGTACTATGGCCAGGTGCATTTGAGTGAAAAGCACATCTGGCGCTGGCGTCGTAATTTCTGGGTAGACTGGCAGGATCTGGAGGTGCCAATGTCCTTAGCTCAACCAGGTTGAGTTTTAGGAGTTGTGGCAGTAATGTGGCATAGGGCATAGGGATCGGATCGATCACCCTATTGGCCTGAGAGGGTCTCTGTTGGAATGGTCTTTGCTGGTTGTTGTTGTTGGCGTTGCTGTTGTTATAATTTCTCTGAGGAGGATACTGAGTTTGTTGCTGGTAATTCTGTTGTTGAGGTTGATAAGCTGGTTGAGGATGAATTGGAGCGGGAATGGTGACTGCTGCCACAGACCTATGAACATATTGGGGTCTGCCCCTGCTGGTATGGATAGCATTGGTTTCACTAGTTCTTCTTGGGCCCACAAAAGGCTTTCTTGGGTTGCTGGATGAGCTAGCACCGTTGTCAGAAATTTTACCCATCTTCAATAGGCTCTCAATTCTTTCCCCGGCTATGACTACATCAGCAAAGCTAGTGGAGGAAAAGGCAGCTAGCCTGTCAATGTATGTTCCTTGGAGGGTGTTCATAAACATATCAGCCATCTCCCTCTCTGACATGGGTGGCTGGACAGCAGCAGCAAGCTGTCTCCACCTTTGAGCGTACTCCCGGAAGCTTTCCCTGGATGATTGTGACATTCCCATCAGGAGGGTTCTGTTGGGAGCCATATCCAAGTTGTACTGATACTGTCTGATAAAGGCCTCAGCCAAGTCCTTCCAGCATCTAATGGTTGCTCTAGTCAGGTGAGAGTACCATTCCCTTGAAGCTCCAGTTAAGCTATCCTCAAAATAAAACATCCATAGCTTTTCGTCCATGGTATATGCCTTCAGCCTCCCCAGAAAAGACTGTAAATGGGTCCGGGGACAGGAAATCCCGTTATACTTCTCAAAGCATGGTGGTTTAAATTTGTGGGGAATCCTGACCCCGTCCACTAGACCCATGTCCATGACATCAAAGCCCAAAGAATTCTGGGACTCCAGGGATCTCAGTTTCTCAGCAATCTCATCTAGCCTTCTGTCATAGGCTTCCTCCCCAGCTCCCATCACTGTGAATTGATCTTCCTGGGGGTCTTCTTGCAGCACTCTACCTGCAGTGGCAGTCCCTTGCACATTAACAGGGATGTTGATCTCTGGATGCAGGTGGGGTCCATAGACTGGGGGATTAACATGGGGTTGAACTCTCTCATTATTGCTTGTCCCAGCAGTCCCTGGATGGGGGTCTTCCTGATTCCGCCCCTCTACCAGTGCTCTTAACCTCTCTTGGCTTTGAGCCATATTATTCATCACCTCCATAAACTGTGTGATCTGATTCCTCATTTCCAACCTCTCGTTGGCCATTTGATTCCTGACCTCTGTAAGGTCCTGCTGTACTTGGTCCATTTGTATGCCCGGAAGATTGTTGCGGGTTGGATATCTGTGTGGACGGTTGAGTGGAAACCCTCGACGTCGAGCAATAGTTCCTGAAGTCACAACAGAGTTAGTAACAATAAAACAAAAACCTACAAAAACAAAACAAAAGGTTAGTATGCAATGCAGTATGCTTATTTGTATCCAAGGTATCCAGCTTGGCACTTGGTTTTGACCTTTCCAGACCCCTGAGGAAGATGCTTTTGATGTTGCTTGAAGAATTCAGATAAAGCAAACCAAAACATATATTGCAAAAAGTAAATGATACATAGTTTGTTTTTTACAATACATGCCCTCTGAGGGGTCAAAAATACAACATAAAGAAAAGTACATGAAATGAAAGCAACAACAAGCAAAAGTCAGACACCAAGACCGAACTCATCCTCCTGAACTTCCTTGAGAAGTGCTTCAGTCACAGGATCAGCTGGACGCTCTGTAAGGTTCCTGATAAGGAGATTCCTGGTAGTAACAGCAGTAGTTAGCTTCTTGTGTTGACTCTGGTCCTTTGACCTCTTCACACCAGCTCTAATCTTCAATTCTGAGATCTCTCTCTGGGTTGCTGCCAGGGCTTCCTGTTGCTCCTTTGCACTAGCCTCCAACTGCTCAATCTTATCCTGAGTCCTTTTATCCTCCTGAGTACGGGCTTCGGTGATCCTGACCCACCTTGCCTGACTCTCCTTTAGATACAAATCAGTCCTAGCTCTCTGGAATTGGGCCTCTTTGCAAGCATTCTTCAAGATCTGCTCTCCAGCCCTAGACTTCTTAATGTAATCCTCTGACTTCTCAATTTTGGCCAGATGCTCCACCTTTAGCTTTTCTAGCCTTTCAATGTCCAAGCGGCCATCACTCCTCTCCCAGAGGGTCTTCTGTAGAGCCTGAGTCAGATTCTCATTTCTCTCTTTCAATTTCTCAAACTCTTCTAAGCTGACAGTTGCTGGAGGTGGTGCTATGGAAGGTCCAGGCATATCTTCAATAGTGAAGGGCATCCCAGTAATTTGAGCTCTGGCATGAGACCACTCATAGTACTGAGCTGAGGCCACATTGTTGCATCTCCCAAGAATGGTTACCCCTTTAGTTTGTACATTGTCCCAAGCCCAAGATGCTTGCCTGACAATAGCCAGATTAGGCTTGTTCTCACAATAAAGGGTCTCAGCTAGATCCTGTACTCTAGGAGGGTGGACTAATGCATAGCCTAGTTGTCTTTTGAATAGCAGAGGGTTGTAGTTGATGCAACCCTTCACTCCTATCAGAGGCACATTGGGAAATTGCCCACAACTAGTAATGATGTCACTGCCCTTGGTGCTCTGAGTGCACCACCTGATATCATCTGAGGTTAGAGCAACAAGCCTCCTAGCCCAATTCCTTTGCTGGTGAGGGTTCAAGAATGCATCAGTCTTTGGCAAATGTTTGAGCAGCCAAGTATGGAACAAAGGAGCACAGCATCTCACTAATCTTCCCCTTTGCTTTTCATTTCTTTGATGAACAGAGTAGTAAAGATCTCCCAGTAAGGTGGGCACTGGGTTCCTTAGGATGAAGAGATGGATTGCACTCTTGCTAACAAACTTAGGCTCATCTGCAAAAAGTATGATTCCATATATGCTAAGGGCCAACAAAGCACAGACAGCCTCCCATTCCCCCAAGGAGGCCTTCAGAATAGCTTGAGAGGTCAAGAAATCCAAATAAAAACCAGAGACTCCAGCTTTGGTAGTCATATTCTGCCCAATCAGAACTGGTTCCAGATACAAGGCCTTTGCTACCTTTTCATTACTAGGGAATGCCATCTCAGGGTTGAAGGGGATTCCACCCCTGATAGGTACACCAATCAGTGATGAATACTCTTCCAACAAGGGTCCCAACTGAAAATTCTGGAAGGTGAAGCACCTCAGAGGGGGATCATAGAACTGCAAGCAAGTATGAATCAAGCTCCTCTGTGAAGGGTCCAAATCCATAACCACATCAGGGATTCCTCCATAATGTTCTCTGAAAAGTGGTATATGGTCTGGAGTAATCAGGGTCTGAATCTTCCTGATGCCGGCCAACTCAGGCTCAAAGAAATGATAGGAGATGTTACTCTTCTTAGGTGCCATGTTGCTGAGACAGATGCTGAGAATAACACTGAAGATAGGCCACTGACAGGCTGAGACTGGTGATGCAGGTGACTGAAGCAGGTAGCTGATAGCTGAAGCAAGTACTGGTGAAGATAGGTCTATGCTGAAGAAGGGGTCAAAACCAAGCCAAAATATAGGATGGATACCCTGAAAAACAAATAAACACATGTTAAAATGATGCAATGATGATGTATGCAAATGATATGCAAGGGTTTGTGACTGAGCTGAATCTGATTAACTGCCTTGATATAGGTCCATATGTGTTCAAGAAATCCGGATGGAGGTTCATAAGTCCAGTAACCAAGGTGGGGGACTCAAATAAAGAGTCACATGTCCAGGGTTAAAATCACAAGAACTGTTCCAACATGGAGTACTCTTAATCAAAACAAAGTAACAAGGTATGTTGAGGTCAAGGGTACCTGCAAACCTGTAAACAGCCCAACCCCCCTCACAGGTGATGTTCTAAAACAAGGATCCTCAGACTTGGATCAGTTATGAGAAGTGTAAACACTTCTAACCCGGAGGTACAGTGTTTACAATAACCATAAAAGACCCTCCTCTAATTCACCTCAGTTTCTGAAGGTCAATAATAAAGGTCATCCAGACTTAGCAGGCTTCCCAGATAGCCCTAGCACTACAGGAAATCTGCAGCACAGAGTTCTCAAGAAGAAACCCATATCTGAACCGTGTTTCATATTCCCGCACCAGACCGAAATGGAATGGGAAAGAACATGAACCACTCTATCCTAGGTGTCACTCAGGTCCTAGGTATAGGACCTTAACTCTCAGTAAAACACCCACCCACCAAAGCAACAAAACAGATCCAGCCAGCACAGTATGACAGTATGATATATGTAAAGCTATAAAGAAAGCAATAAAACAACTGTACATAAAGCAAAAATAAATACAAATACAAGCACAAATAGCACATAACACCCCAATAAACACAAATCAATCAAGCGCTAGGAGGAACCCACAAAAAAGAACCAGAAGCCCTGGTTACAGTATAAGGTTCCCCAGCAAAGTCGCCAAGCTGTCGCTCCCACTAAATGAAGTCGGGTCAAATAGGGTACAGACGCGAACGGTCGGCAAAATAGGGATGTGAGAACACACGGGAGTAAACTCACAGGGAATGAATAGAGTCGCCAGCTAGGCATTTTTATCCCGGAGGAAAGGTAATGCTGCATAGACCTAGAAAGAGATGGATAAGACGGTTGCGAACCAGAGAGACTGAGAAAGGGGGTTGGTTACAACCTGGGAAGGTATTAGCACCCAGATTGTCCGTCGTACTCGACGGGATCCACGCTTAAAAGATTTGTGTTTTAAAGGGGTAGTGTCAGTGCAATTTGTGTATAAAAGCTGGAAAGAATGTACAGGTGTCAGTGTAAAAGAAGTGAAGTGAGTAAGAGAAGTGTCAGTGTATGAACAGGAGTGAAATGCCCAAGATAATGAGGCTAAAAGAATAAAGTTGGAAGAGGGGGAATGAACAGAGACTTTTGTTCGATAACTGTTAAGTTATGCCTACGTATCCTCTCGTGCAATGAGGAAGTCAGAACACCGTAGTTCGACCCAAAGAGACTGAAAGATGAATTGACCTGATGAACTGCTTGCTTGTCTATGCTCAAGTGTAAGACCTGTCTGGCTCAGGTGCAAACTGTCTTGCATTAGACGGAAGAAGCAAGTTCTCGTTTGTGAGTGAATGAGATGAGAAAAGAATCCCGGAGGAGACGATTATTGTTTGTTTTTGAGTTTTTAGTCTTTTATTGCTTTTGAGAGTTTGTCATAGATTAATGAGCTTAAGCCTAAACCAATGGGTTAGTAAACTCATCACATCTTCCCTCTGATTAGGGGTAATGAGAATACCTTAAGTGTGAAGTCAGTTTCTCACACTTAATCACCTTTGATGTAGGATTAAGATCATTAACCTACTCGTGATTATTTAGATGTTTTTGGTGTTTTGTTTAGTGTTAAGTAATGAGATTAAGCCATAATCAGGGATTAAACAGACTCATTACACCATCCTAATAGAAGGATAATAGATGAGGGTGTTTAAGCTGAGGAAAGCTCCTCAACTTAATCCATGATTAGGGATTAAACTCATGACAAAACAAAGCCTTTATTGAGTGGATTTTATTTAATGATAAGATGATGAAGTGATTTTTTTATGGTTTGTAAGACAACTTGAGGGGGACTTGTCCATTAACACTAAGGTTAGTCCTTCTTAACCAATTAAGGAAGAATTAGAACCCTAATGCAAGGCCCAAGTTACAAGTGTGATGTCTTGATGATTATTATGTGAATTGATTAAAGGAGTTAAACACATTAAGGGTTTAACACTTAGGATTAAAGTTATACACTCCATCCTAATAGAAGGATGCAGGCATAAGCTTAATCACAAAGCCTTAAAACCTTTAGGGTTTAGTCCTTGATTATGAGGTGAGAAGAGAAGACTCAAAGAGACACAAAGGTAAAAGCTAAGTGGGGGACTAATCAAAACCCTAATTATTGTCATGCTTGGTCATTCCTAAGGTTTGTGAAGTTTAAGAAAGAAATCTTCAATGGAACCACCAGGGAGCAGATGAAAGGATCAGGAGAAGCAAAGCAACTTGCTTCATTCAAGAAGTCAAGTCACTTGAGGAAAGAAAGTAAGAAGAAAAAGAATGAGCAAGCTCAATATCAAACACATAACAAAATGCAGCAAGGATGCATAAAGGAGATGAAAAGAAATTGTGAGAAGTGAAGGCAAATTCACTTCTCAAAGTTGCTTACCACCTGAAAAGTTAGCAAAGGAATGCAATGCAATGCAAAATGAGATGAAATGACATGATGTAAATTAAAACCAGAAGCACATATGAGATGATAATGATGCTATGAGATGATACAAACATGAAACAAGGCATGGGGATGATCATACAAACTTATGAATGCAAATGGAACAAGTTAAGAACCATGATCATACATGAAATGTTATGGAATGCAAATGGCATATCACATGGCAAATGCAAGATGCAATGATCAAACATGCTTCTAATATGTCTTAAGATGTCAAATGAATCAAATGGATGCACAAAATGCTATGGAAATTCAAGGTATGCAAGCAAATGCAAGATGGATGCACATGGAAGCCCAAATTAGGGTTTATGATCAATGCCTCAAACAAAAACAAAAATCAGAAGCAAACATCAAGATAAAAAATTGAAAATGCATTCAAAGGATCCCTAAACCTATACTAACTCACTGTCCAAAGGAGAGGTCCTAACTCTTAACCTAATAAAAGTTATGAATTTCCTAAGTTTCCTAGGGTTTTTGGGTACCTTAACAAGAAAAATGCCAAACAAATAGAAAATGAAAGATCAATTCATGCCAATTTAATCTCACAAACTAAATGATATGCTAAACACAATGCAAAAAGAATCAAAGTCCAACTCTCAATGGTTAGGCAGAAATGATTTTTGGAAGTTTGGATCAAAATAATGCTTTGAAAATGAATTAATTCCATGGAAAATTCTCAAAATGCATCAAGATCAAAATAGAAATTTGGTTTGAAGGTTGGACAATGTTTCTAAATGTTTTTTAAGGTTTCATGAATTTTTTGGTGATTTTTAAATACCTAAAAGTATTTTTATTTAATTAATTCTCATTAATTAATTAAAAATAAACTTTTAAATATTTAAAAATATTTTTTAAATGCAAAAAATAAAAATAAAAATGTTTTTGGTTTCTGAAAATTAATAAAAGTTTGTACAAAAAATTTCAGAATTTTTAAAATGCTTTAGCTATTTTTAATAAATTGTAGAAAAGAAATACAAAATAAATGAATTAAAATTAAAATAAAAGAAAGTAAACGCAATGGACGGATCAGATTGAAACTGGGGGTGAGGCTGTTGACTGCGCGCGCAATCCTAAGGTCCACATTCAAACTTCCTAATTTCTGATTTAAATTAATTAAAATGAATTAATTAAGTTAATTAAAGATTAGGGTTTCTAATGACAAATCTCAGCCCTCCAAACACGCGTCAGTCTTCCCTAGTCAACGCATCCAACGCTCAACATTCAAATCACAATTAATGACAGGGGTTAACCCTAATTATTTTCAGGTGGCCGGAGAAGACCTCCGGTCGTCTTCTCCGGTGGGAACCCCACCTGAAAATCCCTAAAATCCTCAAAACTTCACTAAAACGAAAACTAAGAACCCAGAACTCATCCCCACATCCCCCTGAATCAAAACCCTAACCCAAAACTCATTTATCTTTCATCAATCACATGAATCGAAAGCAAACATTTTTAGGTCAGAAAAGTTTCAGAGTACGATTAAATGCTTATTTCTCAACCATTTTCAAAACCAAGAACATCAGAGTGATCAGTGAATCATGAAGAACAACTTAGGAACTTAAAAATCCATTTCTGGAAAAAAAGTTCATGAAGCTACCTGAGTTTGAAGCTTTTCAGTCTGGAACTTTCTGACCTCCTCTCTTGTGCAAAAACACTCCTGTGACCTCCCTTGTGCTTCTGAAAGGCTTGGAACGAATTTATTTGGGCTAGTTTGAGAGTTTGCAGAGGTTCTGTTCAAGGTGGTGTGGTGATCGTGTTTTTGATTCAATGGCTTTCAGGCTGTTTTGAGAGTTGGTTTGTGTTCAGTGAAGCATGGTGAGATGATTGGTGAAGTTTGTTTGTGTGTTTGTGGCCTGTGCTAAGAGTTTCGAAAGCTTTTGCTCAAGAGGATGAAAATGAGAATGCTGAGTTGTGGTGAGTTTTCAGGCTTGCTTCTTGTTATGTTTAGCTTGCATTTGATTCACATAAACAATTTCCATTGGTCAGATGAGGTGACATGTGCTTTATTGATTGGTATGGGTGCTTTTGCAAAAATGTCAACTTTGTGTAAGAGAAGCATGGGTCACTTTCTAGCTAAGTACAAGGAGGGTGTGCTGCGCAGCATGATGTGAGGAAGGGCCTAGGATTGATCAGCCAACTAGCCAGCAAGTGGATGAGATGCTATCATGAGTTTTGCAACTTGCCTTGCCTTTGGTTCTTATGAAAGAAACTTGATCCATAAGCCATGAAACATGTGATTCCTTGGGTGCATTCTGAACTTTAGATGTTGTGTGATCATGTTGTGTGGATTAGAAGCCCATTTGATGACTTAATTGGCCTTGAGAAGTGAATTTGCAACTTTGCCTCTTTGGTGCATGACTTGAAATTTAGTGATTTTTGCCAACTTTGACAAACCATAACTTTTGATCCAAAATGAATTAGGTCATGTTCTTGTACTTTTTGAAAAGGGAAAGATCTATTCTACAACATTCATGACCAAAGTGTTTTCATTTGAAGCTTTCTTGAATCAAAATGTAAGGGTTGAAAAAGTTGCTTAAAATGACATTTTCATTAAAAGTCAAACTTGCCCAAAAAGTCAACTTTGCAAAAGACTTGAAATTCTTCAATTTTGTGAACTTCCAACCTCTTCTATGATCAAATAAAGATCACATACAATCAAAATGATGAAGAATACCCTTTGGTTGGGTCATTGGGGGCCTCAGATGCCCTGATTTTGCACTGACTTGCCTGAAAAGTCAACTCTTGATCAGATGACTTCCCCATGGAATTTCTTCATGAAAATTGATATGCATACTCCCTATACCATATAAAGACCAATAGAAACAAGAATGACCAAAAAATTTGGAGTTATGGCCTCTGAAACCAAAACCCTAATTTTAGGTCATCTGTGCAGTCAAGCCTGGCTCTGCTTCCATACCATCCTCAGTTCTTGTGATTCTTTGGCATTATTGACTTTGAGAGGATATAATATGATACTTGAACACACATGGACCCCTTCGAAGTGATTGATGGCCTTTGGAGTGGCTCAAAAAGCTCTTGGATTGCTCAGATCTCAAACCCTAGATGCAGATGACTTTGAATCTATGCAGTGGATCAAAAATGGGATATGAGATAATATGATTGAGTTTATGCATATGAAATGATCACAAGCCATGGTGTGAATGGGTGAGGGCAAATTTGGGGTGTTTACAACCGGAACCCTATTAATCTTAATTAATATTTTCCAGGGCATTTAATTAAATATGGGGTATTACATGGATCTAGGTAGAAACTTTCATTTTAGAAGTTTTCTTGAGTTTTAGAGTTTTAGGTCAAATGATAAAAATCATGTTAACCGATGAAATTTAACGGATGAAACGCGTTATAAATTGTGTAACATGATCACTATGTGTGTGAAATCATCTGTTGATGATTGTTATAACATTTGGTTGTGATTGGAATGAATCTGGAAGGTTTAGGTAACAAAAAAACCAGTATTTTTGCTTCTTCGTTTGAAGTAACCGGTTACCCTCTGGGTATTAACCGGTTACTGAAATGTGTCACTAACTCTCATTTAGCTACTGGAAGTTCATAAAAGTACTAAGTAATCGGTTACCCTCTGGGTAGTAACCGGTTACCACTGTAAGTTTCCAAAAATATAATTTTTAAAATTTCATAACTATTTACCCGGTGTCCGATTTAAGCAAACTTTATACCGATAGAAAGCTGAAATGATAATTTATCCAATGGAATGAGAAAATATTACTTTTGTCGAAGAATTTAATTAATTGTAATATTTAATCTGTTTTGTTTGATTATGTGGTTTTATAGAACCTAATTATATAAAAGTGTAGAAGCTAGGGTGAATGAGGAAAAGTTTATGCATTACACTTGTGAGACCTAGTAGTATGACTAGGAAGTTGTTATATATCAGAGCAGACGCCACTAACGTGAAGTGCTTCGACTTCACCGACCACGAACTCTAACTACTCCTGCTAACCTGCACATTACCAACACAGGGGTAACATTCAAATAGAAGGGTGAGATTCTTAAATCAACAAAAGAGGAAGATGATATAAATACGAGAGAATACATCATCAATTCATCTACACAATTCACACAAATCATATACATCACACCCTTCAGTACATCCATAACACATACGTCAACAACAAAGCATGCAAATGAGACTCGACACCCGACTCAATGCATGTGCGTACCATTCTCCAATCTCTATTTCAAGATTCAGTTCCCGACGAAACTCTCGACCCCTGTTTCATGGTCAATATGATCCCTATTTCATGATCACACCCTAGACCCCTATTTCATGGTCCAGTATGATTCATATTTCATGATCACACCTTCGTACGATCCCTATTTCATGACCGCACCATCATCACCTGATCCTTTTGGATCCGAATGGACATACCCTACCTTGACATACCATTTCCAACTATGCACATGCCATGCACCATCAATGACAACCATGCATATCTATGACTACTACATCATGCAATCAACATAAACCACTAAAATACAACAACAACAACAACAACTACAACACTAGACAATATCAACCTAATCCATTTTGGAATAACACAACACATATTAATAACAACAAAGCACATAATTAAAAACAACAAGAACATATTTCAATAGTTACATCAACATGTATCAATGTCAACATGTAACAATAACAACTACTACGCATATCCAAAACAACAACAAATACACATACTAGTTCATGTTCATTTCCAAATTATGCACTATATAGTTCATAGAACCATGTGGATAAACTGCACTACATAGTTCAAAGAACCATGTGGATAAACTGCACTACATAGTTCATTGAACCATGTGGATAAAATTCACTACATAGTTCATATAAGCAATTTTATATGAACAACGAGGTCATCACAACTCAACAACAACAACATATCATCATAATTTAACAACAACGACATATCATCACAATTCAACAATAATGACATGTCATCACAACTCAACAACAACAACAACATATTCTCACAACTTAACAACATCATCATACTAAAACACTTTGCAACAACAATGCATTATCATAACCTAACAACAACAACAACAACAACATATTACAACAACTTATCAACAACAACATACTATAACAACTTTACAACAACAACAACATCATAGTACAACAATTTATCAATAACACCATACTATAGCAACTTAACAAACACAACATATCATGTTAACACATCAATGAATAGATACACAAAACATTAACACATCATTTAACCTTCAACACATGACTAACATCACAAAGTCATTAGCACTTGATTATCATCAAATCAATCAACACAAATTCATCATCGTCTATTCATCGGACACCACTACAAACAACTTTTTCGCATTACCTACACCTCTACATTAATATAACTAATTCCTAAACATCTTCTTTACCATCTCTAGTCATAGGACATCACCACTCCCCCATTTAGAACAAGATTCATCATCTATAGCAACATGTCTTTAGTTCAATATACAACGACTCATATTCCAACATCAATTCATATTATTTAAATTGATTTTAGTAACATGATACTATTTTTAAATGAAATTACATTGTCTTAGCTTCGCATAGCTTCGAACAGCGCACAAATCGGACACCTGAAGCTCAAGATATGAATTTTCGAAGTTTTTACAATAAAGTTGTCGAGAGTCGCTCGCTTAGCGAGCTCTTCACTGTCCCAACAAGTTTCTGCGATAACAGAACTTCTCCCACTGTGATTTCACACCTTTAAACTGCCTTATTAACCCCAATAGCCCTCGTTTGAATCCTTAAACCCCTATCTAACACATATACATCAATCGCATCAAACATCACAAAACAAATCATCATATTCATCAATTCTACATCTTTAATCCTAGTTTTTCTCTTAAAAAACTCAAATTCCTAATCACCCACAAACAACAATTTCATAGCATCAACCTAATCATGTCTACCCACATAACTACATCATCTAACCCTTGAGTGATTAAATAAATCCCACTCTTACCTTATAGTGATGAGTTTTCCTTATCTCCAATGGGTTCTCTTTCTTCCTTCCTCTTGCCCTAGCTCTTCCTCTTCTCTCCTCTTCACGTTCTTCACAATTTTTCACGATCTCTTTCTACGAATCCCTTTCCTATTTTCCTCAAATCCCCAATATAACCCTTGGACCCTTAATATTGGAATCCCCAATATGCCCTCACTAACTCTTCATCCAATTACTGTTGTGCCATTCCACTCATTACACCTTTTATTATTTTATTTATTCCATTATATTCTCATTATCACCCAACTAATGAAATAATTAAATAACATCTCCCTCTATAATTTAATTTAAATACTTATTCTACACCATGATCAACAAATATTAAATTAAAATAGTAGAATTAATTCTTACTCCCTTATCCACTTATTTCTACATTATTGGTCACACACCCCTACTACCCCAGAGATTCACTTCTTAAAGTCGCTACCCTTCAACACAGGTACACCAACATAACCAACGCATAACAAACACACCATCGATCATAACAATTTTAATTATTCACAAATAAAAATAATTAAAAGGAAAATGGGGCGTTACATCTGACATTCCAAAAGCTTGGACACAAAAGTTTCAAATTTTGGTGGAGCTAAGGCTTTTGTCAGAAATCAGCAAGTTGCTCTTGAGTGGATATAGGCAAAAGTTTCAAAACATTTTTTTGCATTTTCTCTCTAACAAAATGGAAATCAATCTCCAAATGATTTGTCCTTTCATGAAAAACTGGATTTGTGGCAATGTGAATAGCATTTTGAGAATCACAATATAACACAGGTTGTTTGGTAATTTCAATGTTCAGATCCTTCAGCAAATACAATATCCATTGCAGTTCACAAGCAAAAGTAGATAGAGCTCGATACTCAGCTTCTGAGGAAGACTTTGATATGGTTGGTTGTTTCTTTTCCCTCCAAGAAACAAGAGAATTTCCAAGGAAAAAAATAAAACCAGTTGTAGATCTTCTTGAATCAGCCCATCTGCATCAACATATCCTCTAATTTGTGTATATAAATCTCTAGGAAACATGAGTCCCTTGATAGGATTTTGTTTCAAATACCTAATCACTCTACATGCAACCTTGTAATGATGACAGTGGGAGAATTAAGGTACTGACTCAACTTCTGGGTAGCCAATGTGATATCAGGTCTGGTTGTGTTCAGATATAGAAGTTTTCCAATGATTCTTCTATATGTTGATATGTATTCAAAAGGTTGGCTATTGTCATGATGCAATTTCAGTGATGGATCAAGAGGAGTGGTGGCTGGATTTGAACCAAGGAGCCCTGATGATTCAAGGAGATCTAAGAAATATTTCCTTTGGGATATACATATGCCATCTTTGGAATGAGCCACTTCTAATCCCAATAAATATTTGAGGATGACAAGGTCTTTTATTTTGAAATTATGATCAAGAATAGATTTTATTCTAGAGAATTCAATGAGTGAGTTACCAATTATGATGATGTCATCAACATAAACAAGAAGAACTTTAAAATTTGTGCCAGTTTTAAGAGTGAATAGAGAGTAATCTGAGGTGGATTGATGATAACCTTGTGCAGGGGTAAATGAGTCAGCTTTTCATACCATTTTCTGCTTGCTTGTTTAAGACCATATAAGCTCTTTTGAAGTTCGCAAATTAAGCCTTGTTTAGACACTACACCATCTGGTATAGACATATAAACATCTTTTTGTAAGTCACCATGTAAGAAAGCATTGTTGACATCCATTTAATGAATGTGCCAATGCTTAAGAGAATCAAGTGTTATAAGAGTTCTGACTGTAATCAATTTTGCCACTGGAGAGAAAGTATCAAAAAAATACAAACCTTTTATTTAGTTGTATCCATTTGCTACTAATTTGGCCTTATATCTTTCAACTGAGCCATATGTTTTATGTTTGATCTTATAGACCCACCTACTACCTATAGGTTTCACATGAGGTGGTTTGACAACAAGTTGCCAAGTATTGTTGGCAGATAGAGCTTCTAACTCAACATCCATAGCTTTCACCCAACAATCATGTTAGCAAGCCTCTTTGTAGTTGTTAGGTTCAATACATTTGGTGATAGATAAGGCAAAGGACTTATGAAGAGAAGACAAATGATCAAAATAATGATAAGAGGCAATAGGATCAGGAGTGCCTAAGGGTGATTATGTTGAATGACTTATAGAAGAGTTACATACATAGTCATGTAAGTAAGATGGAGTTTGTTTATGTCTAGCAGGTCTGGTGGTGGTTGTTTGGTCAGGGACATCATGTGGTATAACAGCTGGTATGTGGTCAGGGTCAGGGTCAGGGTTAGATTGTATGATGTTGGTGAATTAGTCATGGACATCATTTGATATAAGGGTTGATGGAAATTCAGGTTAAGGGTCATGTTTTTAGGAAGATGGTATTAGGTGGTTTATGGGAGTTAATTCTGGTTCAGTGGCAGGTGTGGTAGGTGTATCATTTTGTGTGTAATATGTACAGGTAGGCTTAGATTTTGAGGATTGGTAAGGTAAAAGATATTCATGGTGAGTAAGATTTTTGGATACAAATATCTCATTTGTGGTTATGTCCAGAAGAATTGTGCCTTTCATGCCAGTCTTATATCCAAGAAAAATGCATTTTCTTGCACGAGGGGCATATTTTGTTCTATGAGCTTGAAATGTAGAAGCAAAAGCTAAAGAACCAAAAACTTTAAGGTCATTCATGTTAGGGTATTTTTTATGTATAACAAAATAAGGGGATTTTTTGTCTAGTATGGGGTTGGTAATCTGTTCATAATGAAGGAAGCATGCAGAACTGCATATGACCAATAAGGTTTGAGCAAGTTTGATTGATACAGTAGGGCACAAGTAATGTTAATAATTTTTTGGTGTTTTCTCTCAACATGACCATTTTGTTGAGGATTTTCCACACAACTAATTTTGTGGATAATGCCATGAGTATTATAAAAAAGAAGGTATGTTGAATTCAGGTCCATTGTCAGGTCTGACAGTTTTGATTTTATGGTTATGTTGAGTGGAAATAAGGTTGATGAAGTTGATGACATTTTGCCTGGCCTCACTTTTATGTTTCGTAAGTGTGAGCCAAGTAAATCTGCTGCAGTAAAAAAATAGGTGTGGCCATGAATATAGGGTATGGTAATTGGCCCTCAAATGTCAAAGTGGATAAGGTCAAATGGGTGTAAATTTGTATGTGTACTAAGGGAAAAAGGAGTTTTCTTTGCCTTGCAAAGTGGCACACATCACAAACTGATTTGGAATCAACCTTTATAAAAGGAAAAATAGAAATGTAATGTATTCATACATTATGTAGATACATGTCTTAATCTAAAATGACAAATAACATGATTTGGTAAAGTTGTAGGATTTAAGCTAGAAATAGAGCTATACACTATCTTATTTTCCATGACTAGGTAATACATATCTTGTACTTTGTCACCAGAACTAATCATCCTCTTGGTGCTACTGTCCTGAATGAGACATTAAAGATTTTTAAATTCAACTGTGCAATCAAGAGATTGACTAGGTTTTGAGACATATATGAGATTCAATGAGAATGAAAGGACATAAAGTACATGAGTCAGAATAAGATCAGATAAAAACTTAATAGTGCCAGCATGTTTAGCAATTGCAAACTTTCCTATAGGCATTCTAACATGAATGGGTGGAATTTTAACATAAGAATGGAACCATTTGAGTGAACCACACATGTGATCACTTGCACCTGAATCTATAATCCAAGAACCTAAAGAAATTTTTTGACATGAAAGAGAATTAGACACAACAGAAGAATATAATATACCTGATTTGGTAATAACTGAATTGACCTGATTTGAGGAAGAGGGTTGGATAGAAGATTGTTGTAGCAACTGCATCAAATGTTCATATTGTTCAATGCTAATGGATGGGGAAGCAGCCTTTGCATCTGAAGTTTGTGAGTCAGATTCCACATTTTGATCATTTGTGGAAGAGTGATTGGCATATTTTTTTTGCATATGGGGAGGAAATCCATGCTTGGCATAACAGTTGTCAATGGTGTGGTTGGTTTTACCACAATGAATACACACACGATTGTTGCTTTTTCCAAAAGATTGTTGAGCATGCGATTTGACTTTGTATCTTTTAGAATCAGTGGCATTAACAAGGGAAGTGGGATCTTCAATAGTATGAAAATTTCCTTGTCTCTCATGTTGAAGAACTATAGGGGGGTAAAGGATCTAACAACAAAATTTGTGACTTTACAATATCATAATGTTGATTTAAGCCAGTCAAGAATCGAATAGCATACAAAGTTGTATGATTCTTTCTAGCATTGCACATGGCTTGGCATGAACACTTGATACGACACAAGCAAGGAGGAATTGGAATATAAATTTCAAGTTCTTCCCATAGAATCTTAAGAGCATAATAGAATTCAGTTACCGATTTAGAATCTTGTTGTATGCCATATATTTCTGACATTATTTCATAAATACGTATCAAATCGCCTTAAGAAAAACGTTCCTTGAGGTCAATCCATACATCAATGGAATTCTCCATGAAAATGGTGGGTTGAGCTATGGATTCAGAAACTGAGTTGATAATCCATGAAAGAACTAACATGTTGCATTGATTCCATGCGCGGTATAAAGGATCAAAGCTATGAGTGATGGTATCAATGGTACCATCTATGAACTTGAGCTTCATCTTTCCTCTAAGAGCATGACGCATCGAATAAGCCCAAGAATGGTAGTTAGCGTCATTGAGCTTCGGTGAAACAGTTATAGAGGAAGGTTCATCACTAGGATGAACAAAAAACGGACTTGACGGATCAAGCTGTTGATTTGAAGATTGTGTGCGTAGTGGAGCCATAAAGAAGCGGAAAAAGAAGAAGAAGGAAAAACTCTCAGATCGAGAGGCTCAAGATACCATGTTAATAGTTGAAAATATCACCATGGAGCTCCATAGAAGAAGCTTGAAAACTAGTAGAAATGTAAATCAGAGAACAAAAAAGAGAAGTGAAAGAAAGAGTTTATTCCACTTGAGAGATTACAATGAGAGTGTGTTATCTTATATACAATATGCAATAGCTACATGATAACCTAACATGATCTAGCAGTGTTGTATCACATCCTACAAGATTGTTATGGAAGTTACAATGCAATTAGTTAGATTACTTATTAAGTAATTGCATTGTTATTATCTCTTATCTAGTATCATTAAACAATGATTCAAATAATATTAAATATGATAAACTATTAAGCATATAAAACGTTTAAACCATTTGTTCTGGACTGGGCCTATAAGTTTGTGTCGGGAAGAGGCCCAATCCGTCGGGCACGGCCCAATGTCTAGGAATGGGGAGACAATGTCTCCCTTGCGTATACCACATCACCCAACTGCCCACCATTATCTCCTGAAATGTAGGGGGAGTTGGACCAAGGGCAAGACCACGCGCTAGGTCATACTTGCTCCTACGCATTCCTTGGCAGTTCTTCCTTGGGCCTAGCTGATCCAGCCATGGAAGAACCTTGGCACAATGCTGGGGGCACACTATAAATACCCTCTCCCATCAGAGGGTCAGGTATTCTGAATCTTTATCTCTTTTACCTTTCTGTACTTGCATTCTCACTTTGGCATCGGAGTGCCTTGCAGGTACACCCCCCAGTATCATCAAAGTTGCTCATCACTGGAAGGTTCCTTCTGATCAGGTCAGATCAGTGGCGTCTTCTATGGGAAACTAAAAGTTTTCCCCGTCTACCTCAACAGAAGACCATAGCTTAAATCCACCTCCTTCAACCATCCGGCATGACCAGCGAACACATTGACAACCACGCCCTCGGCCTTGTCGACTACACCACCGGTACGAAAGATGAACAACATGTCTTCCACGAATCCGACGCAAGATACAGACATCCTGCCACCCTGTCACCAGAACCCGAGGACAAGGGCGTTCTCCAACCTTAGCCCGCGACTCCCTTTCAGCCCATCACGGTACCAGTCGAAGGGGATCCCACAATGATAGTTATGGTGAACGCATTCAACCACGATCACCTCATCGACGTGGGTGACGCTCCCCTGAACCAAGGAAAAACAAGACTAATGGGCTCCCTGAGTGTTCGAATGACCAACCAAGGGCATCTCCTCGCCGCGACCAGAGCCCCAAGAATGAAGACTACTCATCCCTGAGGAGCGGCAAGGATGACTCTCGTTGACCGCTTTCTCGGGCCATCATGGAAACTTCACTCCCAGTGTGCATGGAGAAGCCCCCGCACCTGGAAATGTACGATGGGACAATTGATCCCAATGACCACGTCGACAACATTAACGCCATGCTCGACTACCACAACGATGTTGGCGGGAACGTCAAATGCAAACTATTCTCTACAACTCTCAAGAAGGGATCCATGGCATAATACAAAAGTTTGGCCCCCGAATCTATCACGTCCTGGAGAAGCATGAGATCAACATTCACGAGGAACCTCACAGCCTCCCGACGTCACCCAAAAATAGAAGCTACCCTTGAAGCCATCATACAAGGGAAATATGAAATAATGCGCCCATACATCGAGCGATTTAACCACGAAGCTGTCGAGGTGGAGACGACCGACTACATAAAAAAGTATCTCCTCGAGAAAGGACTCCTCCCTGGAAGCGAGCTCAACCGGGAATTCTAGATCAAACCACCTCACACCCTCGACGAGCTTCTGCATAAAGCTCAAGCGTACATCAGGTACAAGGAGAAGCAAGTCGCCCACAATGTCTAGAGAAACCATTGTCAGGTGTAAACACCCCAAATTTTCACTCACGTTTTCTCACACCATGGCTTATGTCTCATTTTGCATAAACATCTCATTGCATCTCACATTGCATAAACAACTTCATCAAATCATTGCATGATTGCACAATTAGGGTTTTATGATCAGATGAATCTTAGAAGTGATCTGAGTTATCCCAATGGTCTTGAAGCATGCCAAGAGGGTCCATGAGGGTCTATGGTCTTTTTATATCTCTAAGGATGATGGGGAGTCACAAAATGTCAAAGGATTGCACAGAAGTCCATGCTGAGCTAGGGTTTTCCTACACAGATGACCAAAATTAGGGTTTTGGGTTTGAGACCCTTAACCTCAAATTTCTTGGTCACTCTTGATTCTAATGGTCTTAATATGTTATGAAGAGCATGTGTACCAAATTTGATGAAGAAATTCACTATGGAAGTCATCTGATCATTGGGTAACTTCTTGAGCAAGTAAAGTCAAAATCAGGGCATCTGAGGCCTCTATCAAGGGTACCAAAGGGTCATCATCATCATTTTGTGTCTCTATGATCTTTATTTGATCATTGAAGTGGTTGGAAATTCACAAAGTTGAAGAATTTTGAGCCAAATGCAAACTTGCTATTTTTGGAAATGACTTGTAATGGAAACTTTCCATTTTGGGAAAGATATTCAACCTATTCTTTCATGACCAAAAATGCTTCAAATGGAAAATCCTTAAACATGAAAGTTGTAGATTATGCCTTCCCATTTTCAAATAGTACAAGAACATGTCTTGATTCATCCTAGAACTCAAGATATGGTCTTTCAAAGTTGGCAAAAATCCTATAATTTTCAAGTGTGCACCAAAGAGGGATTTTTGCAATTTCACTTGCCAAGCCATTCATGACCTCTAATAAACTTCTAAACACCATACCAACATAATGCAACACATTTTTGAACAAGATTGCACCAAAAAACACAAGATTTTATGCCTTGCACTTCAAGAAATTCCAAAGAGGGAAATTTGCAAAACCTATGATATCTCTTCATCCACTTGTTACAGCTGCACAAACTCCACCCAAGGACCATCCATGAACTCAGCTGAGGCCAGACACCCCTTCAAACAGCTTCTACCATGGCCCATGCTTGTGGTACAAAAACTTTTAACTTTTTGCAATTTGCCCATACCAATCAAATTGTGTCACACCAACTCCTCTGGCCAATCAGGACATCACATACAAGCCTCAAGCAACTCATTTCATAACACACACAAGCCTGGATCCATTGATAAGCTCAGATTGCCAAAAACTCCATAAACATTCATTCCTTCGATTCTCACTGCACAAGCCTCAAACATCTAAACTTCTTCCACCAATCATCTCAAAATCAATCATAGAACATAAATCAACCCTTACAATGGCCTGAAAGCTCCTCAAACAAGAATACAATTTCTAAGTTATCAGAACTGAAACATACAAACCAAACCATACAAACTTCATTCAAGCATTTCAAAAGCACAAGGGGATCAAGTGGAGTAGATTAGCATCAAAGGAAAGGCCAGAAAGCTCAGATTGACAAAGCTCCATCTCAGGTAGCCATCTCAAAACATTTTTCCAGAAACTCCATTTTAAGTTATAATATGATTTTATTTGTCTCCCTGATCATGGTGATATGATTTGTTTTGAAAATGGTTGAGAAACAAGGATGTATGCTTGCTCTGAAACATTTTGACCTAAACACGTTTTTCTTCGATTCTATATTTGTATGCAATATAAATGATTTTTATGGCCTGATTCTTGCTTAGAGTTGTTTGGGGGATGATTCTGGAGAGTTAGGGGGTCTGGGGTGGCCTATGGTGGAAGTTCGGGTGACGAGCTGGCCGGAGAAGATGACCGGAGCTTGCTCCGGTCACCTGAAAATGTTTAGGGTTTGTAATTATGGTTAATCAACTTAGTTTAAATATGGACCTTTAAATCTTGTTTCCCGCGCGTGTGTGTGGTCCAGATCAATCCACTTAAAACCCTAATTCAGTTTAATTTGTTTAATTAGGATTAATTAATTAATTCTACCAGATTGAATCTTAGCCCTCCAAACGCGCGCCAGTCAAACCCCCTTTAAATCCTGGCCTTTGGATCAATTGACTTTCCATTTATTTCATTTTATTTTCATTTTATTGCATTTTCTTTCACATAATTTTTAAAAATATCAAAACACTTCCAAAAAATATCATTTTCTGCATTTTTGTTTTAAATAATTTTCTTAACCTAAAAACATTTTTTATTTTAATTTTTGCATTAAAAAAGTATTTTTAAAATATTTAAATGTTTTATTTAATTAATTAATTTATTTTAATTAATTAAAAATGCATTTAAGTTTCTAAAAATCACCAAAAAAATCATGAAGTATTCTTAAACATTTAGAAACATTTTCAAACTCATCATACAAATTTTCTTTTAGGTTTGATCACATTTTCACAATTTTCTATGAGTTAGGGTTCATAAAATTCACATGTTTTAACCCTAACTTGAAAAATTCATTTCTGCATAACCATGATGAGTTTGAACTTGATTCTTCTTACATTTTTTCACATATTGCATCTAGTTTCTAGGTTATTTATCTCATATTTTTGCATTGCATTTTCAATTTGATTTGCATTTTTCCTTTAGAATCACCCAAAAACCCTAGCTAACTTAGAAATTCCATAACTTTGCCTAGGGTTAGCTTCTGACTTTCTCCTTTGGGGTGTGATCTTGTATATATTTAGGGTTTGTTTGAGTTCAATTTCAATTTTTTATCATAATGAATGCTTCTATTTTGGTCATATGCATCTCATGTTGCCTTAAAACCCTAATTTTGCATCTTCATTTGCATTCTTCTTTGCATATCATGAACTTATGAACTTGTCATGCCATTCCATTCTTTTGTATGTCATCTTAGACATCTTAGGACATGTTTGAAACATTTTTCATCATTTTGGCATGCTTTGCATTCATTTTGTTTCATGAACTTCTATGTGTTTTCATGCTCCTAACATGCTTCATTTGCACTCATTCTCTTGAATGATCATATACATGACATGTTTATGCTTTTGCATCATTTCATACACCATTTGCATTGCATTTACACTTCTGGTTGTGGTCTTATCACCTTCATATGCTTTGCTTCCCTTTGCATTTGCATCTTGTGCTAACATTTCAAGAACTTTTGGTAAGTTGTCTGGGAGGTGGATTTGCCTTCACCTCCCACCTCTTCTTTCCTTTGCATTTGCATCCTTTAATTGTATTTGGAGTGAACTTGCTTCACTTGTGTTTCTCTTGCTCCTTTCTTTTCTCCTAAGTTACTTATCTTCTTCAGGAAGTAAGTAACTTATTCTCTCATCTCTTCTCTTTTCATCTGCTTCCCTTCCTTGGTGGCCTTGAAGATCTTTTCTCTTAAGCCTCATAAACCATAGGATATCCAAGCATGATAATTTTTAGGGTTGTGTATAGTTTCCCCTAGATTTTAACCTTTGAGTCTCCTTGAGTCTCTCTTTTCATCTCTTAATCAGAGGCTAAACTCTTAAAGCTTTAGGACTTTGGAATTAGGGTTATGCATGTATCATTATCTTAGGATGAAGTGTATAGCTTTAATCCTTAGTGTTAAAACTTTAATTTGTTTACACCTCTTCATCAAAACACAATAATAGTCACTAAGACTTTATCTTGTAACTTGGGCCTTACATTAGGGTTCTATATCTTCCTTAAGGTTAAGAGGGACTAACCCTAGTGTTTAATGGACAAGTTCCCCTCAAGTTGTCTTACAAACCATAAAATCCACTTCTTAATCTCACCCTTTAATCAAAATCCATTTAATAAAGGTTTGTTATATAATGAATTTAATCTCTAACCATGGATTAAGTTGAGGTATCTTCTTCAGCTTAAGTGTTCTCATCTATCATCCTTCTCTTAGGATGGTGTAATGAGTTCACTAATCCCTGATTAGAGATTAAATTCATTACTTAACACTAAACAAAAATCCAAAAAAAACATAATAATTACCAAGTAGGTTAATGATCTTAATCCTATATCATCATGGTAATTAAGTTGAGATGCTTATCTCATACTTAAGTAGGCTCATTATCCTTAATCAGGGAGGATATAATGAGTTTACAACCCTTGATTTAGGCTTAAGCTCATTATCCTATGCAAAACACCAAAAACAATAAAAAAACTAAAAACACAAAAACAAACAATAAACGTCTCCTCCGGGATTCTTTTCTCATCACACTCATTCATAAATGAGAACTCGCTTCTTCCGTCTAATGCAAGACAGTTAGCACTCGTGCCAGACGAGTCATACACTTGAGCATAGACAAGCAAGCAGTTCACAGCAAAATCATTCAGTCTCTTTGAGTCGAACTACGGTGTTCTGACTTCCTCATTGCACGAGAGGATACATAGGCATAATTT
Organism: Lathyrus aphaca; assembly: GCA_963966055.1. Taxonomy (NCBI): domain Eukaryota; kingdom Viridiplantae; phylum Streptophyta; class Magnoliopsida; order Fabales; family Fabaceae; genus Lathyrus; species Lathyrus aphaca. Next base: position 425,826,603 of record OZ014519.1, on the reverse strand, counting down.
AACAGTTATCGAACAAAAGTCTATGTGTCTCCCCCCTCTTTCAGCTTTCTTTTTAGGCCTCAGTTCCTGAGTAATTCACACCTTTTGCACTGACACCTGTACTTTCTTTCCCTAGCTCTTGCACACAGATAGCACATACACTTACCCCTTTTAAACACAATCTTGTAAGCGTGGATCCCGTCGAGTAGGACGGACGATCTGGGTGCTAATACCTTCCCAGGTCGTAACCAACCCCCTGTCTCAGTCTCTTTGGTTTGCAACTGTCTTATCCATACCCTTCCAGTTTTATGCAACATTACCTTTCCTTAGGGATAAAAATTCCTAGCTGGCGACTCTATTCAACCTCAACCTCAAACATCGCCGACAGTTCGCGTTTGCACCAGGATGAAAATTCGGGGAGCGACAGCTTGGCGACTCTGCTGGGGAAAAGGACTTGCAACCAGGGCTTCTGGTTCTTTTTGTGGGTTTCTCCTAGCGCTTGTTTGATTTGTGTTTATGGGGGTGTTATGTGTTATGTGTGCTTTTTGTTTATTTGCTTTATTTATTGCTTTTTGTACAGCTTTATTTATCGCTTTCATTTACTGTTTTTATGCATTCCATATTATTATCATATCATATATGTGCTGGATTTGTTGGTTTGCCTTGGTGGGAGGGGTATTCCAGTGAGAAAGGTCCAACAAAAAGGCCTGAGTGACAGACATAGGATTAGAGTGGCTTCATATTCTTTCCCATTCCATTTCGGTCTGGTGCGGGAATATGAAACATGGTTCAGACATGGGTCTCTTCTTGAGAACTCTAGTTTGGACTAGTTTGGACTGATCTTATGAAACCCTGGACTTGTGACTCTTTATTTGAGTCCCCCACCTGGTTACTGGTTCTCAAACCTTCATCCGGACTTATGAACACTCATGGACCCTATCAAAATCAAATGACGAATCCAGCACCTAATCACAAACCCTTGCATATCATAAGCATACATCATATTGCATCATTTTAACATTTGTCTATTTGTTTTACAGGGTATCCACATCATCTTTGGTTTGGTTTTGACTGTTCTTCTGCTCAATCATCTTCATCAAAGATCTTCTTCAGCTGATATCTTCTCCAGTTGTTTTCATAATTTATTTTCTTCAGTTATCTTCATCAGCATCACATGTCAGTGTGGACTCAACCAGGAAGAGCAACATCACATACCATTTCTTTAAGTACCCTTTGGCAGGCATCAGGCAGATTCAGGCTCTCATCACTCCTAATCATGTCCCTTTATTCAGAGAACACTATGGTGGTATTATGGACATGATCATGAACTTGGATGCATCACAGAGGAGCATGATTCACACTTGCCTTCAGTTTTATGACCATCCTCTAAGATGTTTCACTTTCCCAGACTTTCAAATAGGTCCTTTGTTGGAAGAGTTTTCCATGTTGCTAAGTGTCCCTATCATAAGAGGAATTCCTTTCAACCCTGAGATGACTGCTCCTAGGAATGAAGACATAGCTAAGGCTCTGCATTTGGAAATCACCATCATTGATCAGCATATGACTACCAAGGTTGGAATCCCATGCCTCCATTTGGATTTCTTAATCACCCAGTCTACCAGTCATGCTGCAGTTGGGAAGTGGGAAACTGTTTGTGCTCTCCTGGCTCTTAGTATATTTGGAATCATCTTGTTTGCAGACGAGCCTAAGTTTGTAATCAAGAATGATATCCACATCTTCCTGCTGAAGAATCCAGTTCCTACCTTGTTAGGATATTTATACTACTCAGTGCATCAGAGAAATGAGAAACAGAGGGGAAAAGTAGTCACATGTTGTGCACCTCTCTTCTACTGTTGGTTATTGAGACACATGCCGAAGACAGAAGCTTTCCTGAATCCTCGTCAGTCAAGGAATTGGGCTAAGAGAATGATTGCCCTTTCATCAGAAGACATCAGATGGTGTACTTAGAGCACCAAGGGCAGGGACATAATTACAAGTTATGGACAGTATCCTAATGTACCTCTTATTGGAAGGAAGTGGTATCCTTTGCATTTCAAAAGGCAATTAGGATATGCCTTAGTACATCCACCAAGAGAGCAGGACTTAGCATAGACCCTTTACTGTGATGTTCAGAATAATCATGCCATCATCCGACAAGCAGCCTGGGCTTGGGACCACATACAGACAAAAGGGACTGTTATTCTTGGCAAGTGTAACAACATAGCTTCAGCTCAGTACATTGAATGGTCGCACATCAGAGGACAAATCACTCGTATGCCATTCACCTTGGAAGATGTGCCAGGGCCATCATCAATAGAGCCCATAGCTACAGTGAGTTTGGAGGAATTTGATAAGCTGAAAGAGAGGAATACCCAGCTTTCTGAAGCTCTGAAGAAGACCCTTTGGGAAAGGAATGACGGTTGTCTAGACATTGAGAGGTTAGAGAAGCTCCGGATCGAGCATATGACCAAGATAGAAAAGACATAGGACTTCATCAGAAAATCCCGAGCAGGGGAATTAGTATTGAAGAATGCTTGCAAAGAAGCTAAGATTCAGAAGTCCATAGTTGAGCATTACCTAGAGGAGAGTCAGGCTAGATGGATCAGGATCACTGAAGCTCGTTTTCAAGAAGATCAGAAGACACGGGCTAGGATAGAGCAGCTGGAAGCTAATGAGAAGAAGAGTCATGAAGCCTTGTTAGCAACACAGAAGGAAATCTCTGAGTTGAAACTCCGGGAAGGGTTGAAGAGATAAAAATACCAAGACAAGTATCAGAAGTTGACAAGTGCCATTGCCACCAGGAACCTTCTTATCAGGACCATCACAGAGCATCCAGTTGGACCAGTAACTGATACTCTCCTGAAGGAAGTCAAGGAGGATGACTTTGGGCTGGATATTTGATTTTTCTTTTACTTGTAATTTATTTTGGTTGTACTTTAATTCTCAAGGTGATTTTGTTGTATTTCTTGGTTTGATTGTACTTTGACCCACCATGGGAACTTGTTGTAATCATAAACTATGTATCTTTTGCATTTGTAATATATGGTTTATGTATTACCTGGATTTTCTCTTGGACTTCATTTCTCTTCAACATCTTCATTCCCAGAGATCTGGAGGGTCAAAACCAAAGAACCAAACCGGATACCCTTGGAAGACAAATAGACATACTGCATTGCATACTAACCTCATTCTTTGTTTTGTAGGTATTTTTGTTGTTGTTTTCTCACTTTGCTATTGTTTCAGGAAACATTGCTCGTAGGAGGGTTTTCCCCATCAATAGAGTTCACCGGTATCCAACTAGAAACAACCTTTCGAGCTTACAGATGGACCAAGTTCAACAAGATTTGACTGACGTAAGAACTCAGATGGCTAATGAGAGAACTGAGATGATGGCTCAAATGAACCAGTTCATGGAAGTAATGATTGGGTTGGCTCAGAGCCAAGAAAGATTAAGAGAGTTAGTCGAGCGGCAAACTCTTGAAGAGAATCATCCAGGTACTGGAGGAACTAGTAACAATGATCACGGGCAGCCACGAACAAATCCGCCAGAGTTTGGGCCTCACCTCAATCCTGAAGTCAATGTTATTGGAAATACCCAAAGAAACACTGGAGGTCGTTTCTTACAAGAAGACCCTCAAGAAGAACAGTTTACAGTGATTGGTGTTGGGGATGAAGCCTTTGATCGTCGTCTGGACAAAATAGCGGAGAAGCTGAGATCCTTGGAATCCCAAAACTCTTTGGGATTTGATGTAATGGACATGGGTCTAGTTGAGGGAGTCAGGATTCCTCACAAATTCAAGCCTCCATGCTTTGAGAAGTACAACGGTACCTCCTACCCTCGTACCCACCTTCAATCTTTTCTAGGAGATTAAAAGCTTATACCATGGATGAAAAACTGTGGATGTTCTACTTCGAAGATAGCTTGACCGGGGCATCCCGTGAGTGGTATTCTCACCTATCCAGAGCTACTGTCAGGAATTGGAAGGACTTAGCCGAAGCCTTCATACGCCAGTATCAATACAACTTGGATATGGCTCCCAATAGAACCCTCCTGATGGGTATGTCTCAGTCTTCAAGAGAAAGCTTCAGGGAATATGCCCAAAGATGGAGACAGCTTGTTGTTGCTGTCCAACATCCTATGTCAGAAAGAGAAATGGCCGACATGTTCATGAACACCCTACAAGGGACTTACATTGATAAACTTGTTGCTTTCTCTTCCACCGGTTTTGCTTATGTAGTTATAGCTGGTGAAATAATTGAGAGTCTTTTGAAGATGGGGAAAATTTCAGATAACGGTGCTAGTTCCAGCAATGCAAGGAAACCTTTCCCAGGACCTCGTCTGACAGGTGAGACCAACTCAGTATATATGGGCAGAGGTAGGCCTCAATACATGCCAAGATCAGTGGATGTTGTCACCATTCCAGCACCAGTGCCTCAACAACAGTATCCTCAACAACCACAACACTTCCCACAGCAACAAAAGTTCCCCCTGCAACAGAGGTCCTATAACAACAATAAAAACCAACAACAACGTTCGTTTCAACAAAGGCCTTCGCAAATCAACAGGGATATTGATCCCATTCCGATTCCTTATGTTGCCTTACTTCCACAGTTACTAAAGCTCAACTTGATTGAATTAAGGACTCTAGCTCCACCAGATCCCCAGAACCTCCCAAGAAACTATGATATCAACGCCAGGTGTGCCTTCCACTCCAATGCACCTGGCCATACAATAGAGAAATGCAGGGTCTTACACATGAAGGTTCAAGATTTGATTGATTCTAAGGCAGTCAACTTTGCACCTCGTCCAAGTGTCACCAAGAATCCTATGCCTATCCATGGTGGGCCTAGGATAAATGCCATTGAGGAGGATCAACCAGTAAGCCTAATTGACAGTGTTGCAAGTATTCAAACACCTCTGGCCGAGGTTAAAGCCCAGCTTTTGAAGGGCCAAGTGTTCCCGGTTTGTGAAGCCCATTGCGAAGCTTGCAAGATTTCTACCAACGGTTGTGCAAATTTGAAGACCGGTATCAACAATCTTATCAAAGAAGGCACTTTACAGATCACTCCAACAGTTCTAGCTCCTACAACATCTACAACCATTCCTCCTACAACTCCAGCACATATCATTCCATCAGATGTAACAGATGTCACTCCTACAACTTCAACAACAATCATTCCAACAGATTCTTCTACAACATCAACAACCATCCCTTCTTCGACTTCAACGGACATCAGTTCAACACATCCTTCTACAACAACAACAACCATCAATTAAGACATTTCCACAGTTACCATTTACTATGATCCGGCAACAATCCACGTTCCAGATTCTTTCAACAACTCACATCAACATCTCCATCAACATCAACAACCTTCATCCCCTGCACCATCTCCCATCAGGCCTCCTGTCACAATTTATTATGAACCTCAGACTGTCACGACCCCTTCTTCCGCAACAATTAGTCTGGTTACTATCACGGTGCCTGGACCGGTTCCATATGACAGCAGCAGTGTCGTGCCTTGGCACTACGGCTCGAATTTGTATTGCGACGGAAAGAAAGTCACTCTTGATTCTTCAACTTTTTCACCACAGATTGATAATGTAGGGGGAGGCGGAGGCTTCACTCGAAGCGGACGTCTCTTTGCCTCACAATTCCCAAGAACTAATGTTGAGGCAGAAGTTGCTGCCAAGGCTAAGGGCAAGAGTGTGGTGCCTAAAGAACCTATTGCCAAGGAAACTCAAAAGACATCCTTTGACCAGGATGTGGACGAATTCATGAGAATTATCAAGAGGAGTGATTATAAAGTTGTGGACCAGCTCCATCAGACACCCTCCAAAATCTCTATTCTATCACTGATAATATGTTCTGAAGCTCACAGGAATGCACTTCTCAAAGTCCTGCACGCAGCTTACGTGCCAGAAGAGATTACAGTTAATCAGCTAGAAACGGTGGTTTCTAATGTCAATACTAGTCATGGACTAGGGTTCACCGATGTTGATCTAACTACGGAGGGCCGTAACCATAATAAGGCTTTACATATCACCTTGGAGTGTAAAGGTGTTGTTCTTTCTCATATCTTGGTTGACATTGGGTCATCTCTCAATGTCTTACCAAAGAAAGCCTTAGTCAAGATGGAATATGATGGTCTTGCACTTCGCCCAAGTAACCTAGTTGTGAGAGCCTTTGACGGTTCTAAAAGATCGGTTCTGGGAGAAATTGAGCTGCCTGTGGTGATTGGCCCACAGATCTTCAAAATTATCTTCTACGTGATGGACATTCAGCCTGCCTACAACTGTTTGTTGGGTAGACCTTGGATTCATGCCTCTGGCTCTGTAACGTCGACCCTTCACCAGAAGTTAAAATACGAGTGGGAGGGCCAAGTTATCACAATCTGTGGGGAGGAGGATATCTTCGTCAGTCATTTAGCTACTTATAAGTACATTGATATGGATGGGGAGATCCATGAGACGATGAGTCAGGGTTTTGAGACCCTCAGTCTCAATGAAGCAACAGCTGAAGTGTCTGGAACTTCAATCTCTTCTTACAAGAAAGCTCGGAAGGTTGTTGAAGACGGGAATGCCCAAGGATGGGGCAAGCTCCTGCAAGTTCAGGTCAAGGAAGACAAGTTCGGGTTGGGTTACAAACCATCCCGACAGGTCCAAGAGGAGGCTACTGAAGCTCCCAAGTTTATCAGTGGGGGTATGCTAACCTCAGATGCAATCAACAATGTGGAAGACGAGGCTGAAAGCGACTTCAACCTGGAAAGCTGGATTCGTCCAAGAGTCCCAGGCCAGCAAGTCCTCAACTGGTCTTCCCAGAAAATTATAAGGATTATTGTTGCAGAGTAATTATTATTTCCTGTTTAAGCATGCATCAAGTCCTGCATCTTGCCCAAGGTGTCAGGACTCATTTTGTAATAGGGCCATATAGGTATTTTGTGCAAATGAATGATTAATGAACAATGGACATCTTTTGCAAACGATCTTTTTTCGCTCACTGTCTTTCATTTTTGTTATTTTCACACAAAACAATAAATGGCAATGTTTTTCTTAATAAATAACTTCATTCACCTTTTCCTAAATAAGATAAAATCAATCACTAAAATGAAAAAATCTCAATCCTTGTAGAGATAATCCTCCAGATTGCACACTATGACCTTGTATAACTTTGACAATCCGATTAATCAAGCAGATGAAGGGGTTGATGAAGACTATAATTTGCCTGAAGAGTTGGCCAGGTTGTTAAGACAAGAGGAAAAAGTGATTGCTCCTCATTAGGAGGAGGTTGAAACTATCAACCTTAGTACCGAAGAAGATTTGAAAGAGGTGAAGATCGGGGCTAGTCTGCAAGCTCCAGTGAAAGAACAAATCATCAGTATGCTTCGGGAATATGTCGATGTGTTTGCTTGGTCTTATCAAGATATGTCGCGTTTGGATACAGACATCGTCATGTACAGGCTGCCATTGAAAGAAGATTGCCCACCGGTCAAACAGAAATTATGTCGTACTCGCCCAGATATGGCCATGAAAATTAAAGAAGAAGTACAAAAGCAGTGGGACGCCGGCTTTCTCGGTGTAACTAGTTACCCGCCGTGGGTTGCTAACATTGTACCCGTACCTAAAAAGGATGGCAAGGTGCGTATGTGTGTATTACCGGGACCTGAACAGAGCTAGCCCGAAGGATGATTTCCCATTACCTCACATTGATGTATTGGTGGATAACACAGCTCAATTCTCGGTATTTTCTTTCATGGAAGGATTTTCTGGATACAATCAGATCAAGATGTCACCCAAAGACATGGAAAAGACAACCTTCATCACACTATGAGGCACGTTTTGCTCTAAGGTAATGTCGTTTGGTATGAAGAACGCCGGTGCAACTTATCAACGGGCTATGGTAACATTATTACACTATATGATCCACAAAGAAATCGAGTGCTATGTGGATGATATGATTGCCAAGTCCCTTACCGAGGAAGATCATTTGGTAAATCTACTGAAACTATTAAAGCGTCTGAGGAAGTATCAGTTGAAGTTGAACCCCAACAAGTGCATATTCGGGAAATGCCTGCACCTAGGACTGAGAAGGAAGTTTGATGGTTCTTAGGTAGATTGAACTATATTTCAAGGTTCATATCTCATCTCACTGCAACATGCGAACCCTTGTTCAAACTGTTAAGAAAAGAGCAAACAGTCAGGTGGAATGATGATTGTCAGAGAGCTTTTGACAAGATCAAAGAATATCTGCAAGAACCTCCAATTCTCATGCCTCCAGTCGAAGGAATACCTCTAATAATGTACCTGACAGTATTAGAAGAGTCAATGGGGTGTGTGTTGGGCCAGCATGACGAGTCTGGTCGAAAAGAGTATGCATTATACTACCTAAGTAAAACGTTGACCGACTGTGAACGTTATTCACTGCTCGAGAAAACTTGTTGTGCTTTAGTGTGGGCTGCTCGCTGAATAAGAAAGTATATGTTGACTTATACTACCTTATTGATCTCAAAGATGGATCCAGTCAAGTACATATTTGAGAAGCCAGCACTTACCGAAAGGGTTGCCAGGTGGCAAATTATTCTAACAGAATATGACATTAAGTACACCTCTCAAAAGGCCATCAAGGGCAATGTATTGTCTGACTATCTGGCTGAGCAACCCATTGATGATTACCAGCCTATGAGATTTGACTTCCCTGATGAAGACATCATGTTCTTGAAAGCAAAAGATTGTGAGGAGCCAGTTCACATTGAAGGGCCCGATCCAGAAGAAGCATGGACTATGATGTTTCACAGGGCAGTTAATTGCAACGGTCGTGGAGTTGGTGCAGTGCTTATTACACCTAAAGGAGTCCATATGCCTTTCTCAGCAAAACTCACCTTTGCCTTCACTAACAATGAAGCAGAATACGAAGCTTGTATCATGGGTCTTGAGGAAGCCATTGACCTCAGGATCAAAACCTTGAATGTATTTGGAGATTCATCCTTGGTAATCAACCAGACCAACGGCAAGTGGTACACTCATCAAGAGCATATGGTTCCCTACCGTGACTATACGAGGAGATTGTTGACCTTCTTCACAACAGTTAAGCTTGAATACATCCCTCGAGATGAGAATCAGTTTGCAGACACTTTGGCTACCAATTCATCCATGATCAAAGTACAAGCTGCCAATTATGTACCTCGGATTCTGGTATCCAGACTGGACAGACCGGTATATGTATTCTCTGTGGACATTGTCACTGATAACAAGCCTTAGTACCATGACATAAAATGCTTCTTGGAAACTCAGACATACCCATATGGGGCATCGTCAAATGATAAGAAGACATTAAGAAGGCTAGCCGGTAGTTTCTTCCTCAATACTGATGGTTCTTTGTACAAGCGAAACTTCGACATGGTCTTGCTCAGATGTGTTGACAAGAAGGAAGCAGACCTGTTGATGCATGAAGTACGTGAAGGTTCTTTCAGTACCCATGCCGGAGGACATGCAACGGCAAAGAAGTTATTAAGATCAGGTTACTACTGGATCACAATGGATGCAGATTGTTGTGCCTATGCCAGAAAATGCCACAAATGCCAGATCTACGAAGATAAAGTGCATGTGCCTCCAAATCCTTTGAATGTAATGTCTTCACCTTGGCCCTTCGCCATGTGGGGCATTGATATGATCGGGAAGATTGAACCAACTGCTTCAAATGGTCACATATTCATCCTGGTGGCCATTGATTACTTCACCAAATGGGTTGAAGCAGCTTCATATGCAAACATCATCAGACAAGTGGTAGCTAGATTTTTGAAAAGAGATATCATTTGTCGATATGGAGTTCCCGAGCGAATCATTACTGAAAATGGTTCCAATTTGAACAACAAGATGATGGCTGAGTTATGTCGGGACTTCAAAATTCAACATCACAACTCTTGTCCTTACAGGCCAAAGATGAATGGCACTGTTGAGGCATCCAACAAGAATATCAAGAAGATTGTGCAGAAGGTGGTAGTCACCTACAAAGAATGGCATGAGATGCTACCATTTGCCTTGCATGGGTACCGAACCTCTATCAGAACATCTACTGGGGCAACACCTTATCAGCTTGTGTATGGTATGGAAGCGGTCCTACCTGTTGAAGTTGAATTACCCTCCTTGCAAGTAATGATGGATGTGAAACTGGATGAAGCAGAATGGGTCTGATCTCGATACAATCAACTGAGCCTGATTGAAGAGAAAAGATTAGCAGCTATCTGTCATGGGCTGTTGTATTAGAAACGAATGAAGAAAGCCTTCGATCAGAAAGTCAGACCTCGGGAATACCAAGTGAGAGAGCTTGTTCTGAAAAGACTTCTTCCTCCTCATACAGACCACAGGGGCAAATGGACGCCAAACTACGAAGGCCATTCATAGTAAAGAAAGTTTTCTCTGGTGGCGCGCTGGTGCTCACTACTATGGATGGCGAGGATTTCTTATCTTCTGTGAATCCAGATACGGTTAAAAAATACTTCGCATAAAAGACCCGCTGGACATAAAAATAGAATGTAAGTCCAGGAAAAAATAGGGCATCCCGACGAGTCAAAAACAGAATAAAAGACTCGGGAAAAAATAAGGGAAAAACTAAAAAAAAATGTGTACACCCGCTGAGTTGAAAAGCCACATCGGACAGCTCAGGAAAAAATGGGTATCCTGGTGGATTGAAAACCCGAAAGGGCGATCCACGCAAAATCAGGGAATAAGTGAACAACTGCATTTCTGAATTCGTCTGTATCACTCACAACATGGCAAGTTTCGAGCGGACAAAGCATCGGTCAGAATCAATCTCCTGCAGAAAGCAAGATAAGAAGAACGTCAAAGTCATGCAGGTCATAGCAAAGGAAGTTCACTGAAGCGTCATCTTCAACATTGCCAACGCTTTTATTTTCTCAATTTACAGCAATCTCCTCCTTTTAGGGGATTCGCTTCTTTGATTGTACTCGCCTGTTAAAGGCACACAAATCAATAAAATCAGAATATTCAGTCACACTTTGTTTTTACCTTTTGTTTTTGTTTGCAAAATGTCCAAAGTTCGTAATACAACATTTGCAAGAAAATATATAGGCCATTTTCAACAAATGCTTGCAGGAAATATGAATTCTTAAGTAAATCTAAATCCTATGATGAAATCTGGTTGAGGATACCTGGAGACACTTGTGTGTTTCCTTTGTCTTAACAGGTTGCAGGTACTCAAGGCAGACAATCTTTCATAGGATGGGGCATATCAGGCATTTTCCCAAGCCAAGCCAACAATCACATCATCAGCAGGACTCCTTGACAGAAGTATTTCCCCGCGAAGTTTTTATCCCCCAAAGGATCCCTTGAGAAATTTATTAATCCCCAGCATATCGCTTGGACGAAGGAGTTACAGCAGATTCCTTCCCAGAAGTTCTCTCCTCCCCAAGCAGGGACTCCCGAGCAGTGCCCGAACTTCTTTTCCTCCGCAGAATTGCTAGGATTACTCTCTCCTTAGCTAGTCACCAAGACTTTCTTATCCTCAGCTGAGTTGCCAGGGTCTGCCATTCCCCAGCAAGTTGCCAAAGTTCTCCTTGTCCTCAACCAGTCGCCAAGAATGTTTGTTCCCCATCAGAGTTGCCAGGACTTCCCTTGTCCCCGGCTGAGTTGCCTGAACTGCTTTCCCCAGCGAGTTACCAGAGCTTCCCTTTTCTTCAGCTGTTCGCCAAGGTTACCTCCCATCCCCAGTATATCGCTAGCAAGACTATCTCCAGTAGAGTCGCTCGAGATCAATCCTCCCCAGCATGAGGTTTCCCCAAGAAGAAGCTTCCCCAGCAGGGATCCCCACAGGGTTCCATAGAAATGTCGTTCAGTGATCCTTTTTCCCCGCAGATCAGCCAATGATCTCTTTCCCCAGCGGAGTTCTTCCTCTAGACATATCGCCCAGAGATCTTTCTCCTTGCGGGATCCGGATCTCGAATCGGTTTTCTCATTTGCATAATCATAGCACTCGCATCATTTTTCCCCAAACTAAGCGTAGCATTCCATCTAATACGGAGCATTACGGCAAAAATAAAACATTTGCATAATCATAAGCCAGGTTCGAGCCAGTCACCTGCAAATATCAAAATCACTTCACCAGTAATATACAAAACTCATATCCCCTGCAGATAAAAGCCAAGACATCCCCTTTGCACTCTCAAATACAGATGCTTGTTCAGATTTATACATGCTCTTTTCGACACTCGTTTGTGTCATCTTTCTCCAGTGAAGTCTCCATAATCCTTTTGATATTCGTTTGTATCTTACTTATACATAATTCTCAAATACTTGTTCATACTTGTGCATACTTATACAGAAGTCTTTGATACTCGTCTGTATCTTGTATATATCACTCCTCAGCAAATCAAACACTCGCATGTGTTCCTTGCTTAACCGATTGATACTCGTTTATATCATCATCCTTAAACACGTGTCAGCGTTTGTTTCTACCGATACTCGTATGTATCATGGTTCTAAGGATGCTCGTCTGTGTCTTTGGTCTATACATTTTAAAGCGTAAGCACTCGTACGTGTTTACATCCCCACAGAAACAAGACAAATTTTTCTATCCGGCATTCGTCCTATGTCGTGATACTCTCGGCAGCCGTCCCCTGCCAGGTGATCGTCATTCACCTTTGGATGACCGTCCCTCATCCTTTCCCCAGTGGAGTCCCCATTGTTGGAACCTTCTATCCGGCATTCCTCTTATGCGCGATATTTTCAGCAGTCATCCCCTGCTAGGTGATCGTCCTTCACCTTTTGATGACCGTCCCTCATCATTTTATTCGATGGACGTCCCCATCGTTGATCTTTTCTATCCGGCATTCGTCCTATGTCGCGATATTTTCAGCTGCCGTCCCTTGCTAGGTGATCGTCCTTAACCTTTTGATGACCGTCCCTCATCATTTTATTCGATGGCCGTCCCCATCATTGATCTTTGTTATACGACATTCGTCTTATGTCAAGATAATCCCCAAAGAGCAGTCGTACCCTACTAGGTGATCTTCCTTCACCTCTTGATGATCGTCCTTCATCATGCTTATCCGATGGCCGTCCCCATCGCGGTTTATTTACCCTTAAACCTGATGGTTTTCCCCGTCAGTGTTTCCCACTTCTTCAATCCCCAGATAATTTTATTTCTTTACCCGATGGCCATCTCCGTTGCGGTTTCTTTATTTCCCAGCATGATGGTCGTCCCCGTCATTGCTTTACTTACCGTTTTCCCCCAGCAGTCGTCCTCTGCTCGATGGTCGTCCCCGTCATCGCTTATACTTGATAAACATACTATAATATATTTTACAATTTATATCCCTTTTCTTCTTCTCCCCAGTGAATGCAAATTTTGGGCTGTCTTGGTATTCAACCACAAGTTATTTTGTTTGTCTGTTAAGCCAGGCACTTACATCCTGCACAGCTAACTCATGCTTGAATAGGGGCAGCTGTAAACACCCCAAATTTTCCATCACTTTTTCTCACACCATGGCTTATGATCTCATTTTGCATAAACATCTCATTGCATCTCACATTGCATAAACAACTTCATCAAATCATTGCATGACTGCACAATTAGGGTTTTGTGATCAGATGAATCTTAGAAGTGATCTGAGTTATCCCAATGGTCTTGAAGCATGCGAAGAGGGTCCATGAGGGTCTATGGTCTTGTTATATCTCTAAGGATGATTGGGAGTCACAAAATGTCAAAGGATTGCACAGAACACCAGGCAGAGTTAGGGTTTTCCTGCACATATGACCAAAATTAGGGTTTTGGGTTTGAGGCCCTTAACCTCAAATTTCTTGGTCACTCTTGATTATAATGGTCTTAATATGTTATGAAGAGCATGTGTACCAAATTTGATGAAGAAATTCACTGTGGAAGTCATCAGATCATTGGGTAACTTCTTGAGCAAGTAAAGTCAAAATCAGGGCATCTGAGGCCTCTATCAAGGGTACCAAAGGGTCATCATCATCATTTTGAGTCTCTATGATCTTTATTTGATCATTGAATTGGTTGGAAATTCACAAAGTTGAAGAATTTTGAGCCAAATGCAAACTTGTTATTTTTGGAAATGACTTGTAATGGAAACTTTCCATTTTGGGAAAGATATTCAACCTATTCTTTCATGACCAAAAATGCTTCAAATGGAAAATCGTTAAAAGTGAAAGTTGTAGATTATGTCTTCCCATTTTCAAAAAGTACAAGAACATGTCTTGATTTATCCTAGAACTCAAGATATGGCCTTTCAAAGTTGGCAAAAATCCTATAATTTTCAAGTGTGCACCAAAGAGGGATTTTTGCAATTTCACTTGCCAAGCCATTTCATGACCTCTAATCAACTTCTAAACACCATACCAACATAATGCAACACATTTTTGATCAAGATTAAACCAAAAATCACAAGCTTCTATGCCTTGCACTTCAAGAAATTCCAAAGAGGGAAATTTGCAAAGCCTATGATATCTCTTCATCCACTTGTTACAGTTGCACAAACTCCATCCAAGGGCAATCCATGAACTCAGCTGAGGCCATACACCCCTTCAAACATCTTCTTCCATGGCCCATGCTTGTGGTACAAAAACGTTTGACTTTTTGCAATTTGCCCATACCAACTCCTCTGGCCAATCAGGACATCACATACAAGCCTCAAGCAACTCATTTCATAACACACACAAGCCTGAATCCATTGATAAGCTCAGATTGCCAAAAACTCCATAAACATTCATTCCTTCGATTCTCACTACACAAGCCTCAAACATCCAAACTTCTTCCATCAATCATCTCAAAATCCATCATAGAACACAAATCAACCCTTACAATGGCCTGAAAGCTCCTCAAACAAGAATACGATTTCTGAGTTATCAGAACTGAAACACACAAACTAAGTCATACAAACTTCATTCAAGCATTTCAGAAGCACAAGGGGATCAAGTGGAGTAGATTAGCATCAAAGGAAATGCCAGAAAGCTCAAATTGACAAAGCTCCATCTCAGGTAGCCATCTCAAAACATTTTTCCAAAAAATCCATTTTTTAAGTTATAATATGATTCTATATGTCTCCCTGATCATGGTGATATGTTATATTTTGAAAATGGTTGAGAAGCCAGGATGTATGCTTGCTCTGAAACTTTTTGACCTAAACATGTTTTTCTTCGATTCTCCATTTTGATGCAATATAAATGATTTTTATGGACTGATTCTTGCTTAGAGTTGTTTGGGGGATGATTATGGAGAGTTTGGGGGTCTGGGGTGGCCTATGGTGGAAGTTGGGGTTAAAATTTGGTCGGAGAAGATTACCGGAGCTTGCTCCGGTCACCTGAAAATGTTTAGGGTTTGTAATTAGGGTTAATCAACTTAGTTTAAATATGGACCTTTAGATCTTATTTCCCGCGCGTGTGTGTGGTCCAGATCAATCCACTTAAAACCCTAATTTAGTTTAATTAGTTTAATTAGGATTAATTAATTAATTCTGCCATATTAAAGCTTAGCCCTTCAAACGCGCGCCAGTCAAACCCCCTTTAAATCCTGGCCTCTGGATCAGTTGACTTTCCATTTATTTCATTTTATTTTCATTTTATTGCATTTTCTTTCATATAATTTTTAAAAATATCAAAACACTTCCAAAAAATATCATTTTCTGCATTTTTGTTTCAAATAATTTTCTTAACCTAAAAACCATTTTTATTTCAATTTTTGCATTAAAAAGGTATTTTTAAAATATTTAAATGTTTTATTTAATTAATTAATTTATTTTAATTAATTAAAAATGCATTTAAGTTTCTAAAAATCACCAAAAAGTTCATGAAGCATTAATAAACATTTAGAAACTCATCAAACTCATAATATTCACATTTTTTAACCCTAACTTGAAAAATTCATTTCCGCCTAACCATGATGAGTTTGAACTTGATTCTTCTTACATTGTTTCATATATTGCATCTAGTTTCTAGGTTATTTATATCATATTTTTCCATTGCATTTTCAATTTGATTTGCATTTTTCCTTTAGAATCACCCAAAAACCCTAGCTAACTTAGAAATTCCATAACTTTGCCTAGGGTTAGCTTCTGACTTTCTCCTTTGGGGTGTGACCTTGTATATGTTTAGGGTTTCTTTGAGTTCAATTTCAATTTTTATCATAATGAATGCTTCTGTTTTGGTCATATGCATCTCATGTTGCCTTAAAACCCTAATTTTGCATCTTCATTTGCATTCTTCTTTGCATATCATGAACTTATGAACTTGTCATGCCATTCCATTCTTTTATATGTCATCTTAGACATCTTAGGACATGTTAGAAACATTTTTGCATCATTTTGGCATGCTTTGCATTCATTTTGTTTCATGAACTTCTATGTGATGCTCCCAACATGCTCCATTTGCCTCATTCTCTTGAATGATCATATAGATGACATGTTTATGCCTTTGCATCATTTCATACACCATTTTCATTGAATTTAAACTTCTGGTTGTGGTCTTTGCACCTTCATATGCTTTGTTTCCCTTTGCATTTGCATCTTATGCATTTTGTGCTAACATTTTAGGAACATTTGGTAAGTTGTATGGGAGGTGATTTGCCTTCACCTCCCACCTCTTCTTTCCTTTGCATTTGCATCATTTAATTGTCTTTGGAGTGAACTTTCTTCACTTGTGTTTCTCTTTCTCCTTTCTTTTCTCCTAAGTTACTTATCTTCTTCAGGAAGTAAGTAACTTATTCTCTCATCTCTTCTCTTTTCATCTGCTTCCCTTCCTTGGTGACCTTGAAGATCTTTTCTCTTAAGCCTCATAAACCATATGATATCCAAGCATGATAATTTTTAGGGTTGTGTATAGTTTCCCTTATATTTTTACCTTTTAGTCTCCTTGAGTCTCTCTTCTCATCTCTTAATCAGAGGCTAAACTCTTAAAGCTTTAGGACTTTGGAATTAGGGTTATGCTTGTATCCTTATATTAGGATGGAGTGTATAACTTTAATCCTTAGTGTTAAACCTTTAAATTGTTTACAACTCTTAATCAAAACACATTAATAATCACTAAGACTTTATCTTGTAACTTGGGCCTTACATTAGGGTTTTATCTCTTCCTTATGGTTAAGAGGGACTAACCCTAGTGTTTAATGGACAAGTCCCCCTCAAGTTGTCTTACAAACCATAAAATCCACTTCTTAATCTCACCCTTTAATCAAAATCCATTTAATAAAGGCTTGTTATATAATGAATTTAATCTCTAACCATGGATTAAGTTGAGGTATCTTCCTCAGCTTAAGTGTTCTCATTTATCATCCTTCTATTAGGATGGTGTAATGAGTTCACTAATCACTGATTAGAGATTAAACTCATTACTTAACACTAAACAAAAATCCAAAAAAAACATTACCAAGTAGGTTAATGATATTAATCCTATATCATCATGGTAATTAAGTTGAGATGCTTATCTTATACTTAAGTAGGCTCATTATCCCTAATCAGGGAGGATATAATGAGTTTACAACCCTTGATTTAGGCTTAAGCTCATTATCCTATGCAAAACACCAAAAACAATAAAAAAAACTGAAAACACAAAAACAAACAATAAACGTCTCCTCCGGGATTCTTTTCTCATCACACTCATTCATAAACGAGAACTTGCTTCTTCCGTCTAATGCAAGACAGTTAGCACTCGAGCCAGACGAGTCATACACTTGAGCATAGACAAGCAAGCAGTTCACAGCAAAATCATTAAGTCTCTTTGAGTCGAACTATGGTGTTCTGACTTCCTCATTGCACGAGAGGATACGTAGGTATAACTTAACAGTTATCGAACAAAAGTCTTTGTGTCTCCCTCCTCTTTCAGGTTTCTTTTTAGACCTCAATTCCTGAGTAATTCACACCTTTTGCACTGACACCTGTACTTTCTTTCCCTAGCTCTTGCACACAGATAGCACATACACTTACCCCTTTTAAACACAATCTTGTAAGTGTGGATCCCGTCGAGTACGACGGATGATCTGGGTGCTAATACCTTCCCAGGTCGTAACCAACCTCCTTTCTAAGTCTCTTTGGTTCGCAACCATCTTATCCATACCCTTCCAGGTTTATACAGCATTACCTTTCCTTCGGGATAAAAATGCCTAGCTGGCGACTCTATTCAACCTCAACCTCCAACATCGCCGACAGTTCGCGTTTGCACCAGGATGAAAATTTGTGGAGCGACATCAGGATGACGCCAAAAGTTCCAAACATGAAGACTACACTGCCCCTCGTTGCATCGTGGAGAAGCGAAGAGACGGCAAACCTCGCGAGGTCCGTACAGGAAGAGGACCAGCGGAGAGCTCCTTCGAATATACATTGTTGACCTCTCCCCGCGAGCGTATCCTCGTTGAATGCATCAACTCTGAGTTCAAGTAAGGTAGGGTAAGGTTCCCCAAACCTACGGGCACGTGAATGAAGATTGTATCCATCTGAAAGACGCGATTGAAATCCTAATTAAGGAAGGCCACCTCAAGCAGTACACCAAAATAAATGATGTTCCTCGACACGAGGACCAGACTGCGAAGAAGAACCGCGAAGACATTTCGTCTGACGGTTCCCCCTTCTAAGTAACCCTATGCATATCACGCCCTGAAGATTTCCACCTCCCTGATGTCTACATAGGAGGACAGCTTACTGCGCACAGTCCGTGGGAGAACTTCCCAGCAGCCTTGGTCATCTCCTGAGGCGGAATAAACAATGAAAACACTTCCATCTCTGTCAAATGGAAGTTCGAGGAGATCTTACTGACCGCACCCGATCAAATGGCAACATTGACCAAATCCCGGGGGAAATCCAACCCTATATCATTTTTCCTCGAGGAGTTACCGAGCGGTTAACCCAACTTCAGCATTCCTTTACTGATAAGGGACTATATGGCATGTTTTCACATTCGACGCATTATGGTCGACCAAGGCAGCTCGGTGGGTATCATGTATGCCCACATGTTCAGAACTCTCAAGCTGGAGAAGACAAACTTGTCCTCATACGTTGGATCCGACCACTATGGATTTAAAGGAGCTACCATAAGACCATGGGGATACGTGTAGCTACTCGTTTTGTTTGGAGAAAATGAGACGGCCAGAGAGGTTAAAGTTCAATTCCTGGTGATCGAGTGCCTCTCGCTGTACAACTGCATCCTCGGTCGACCAACCTTGGATGAGTTGATGGTAGTGCCCTCCACTGTCCACCTAAAGATGAAGTACTACATCAAGCTGGGTCACGTAGTGACGTTTCACGGGGACATCGAGGCGGCTCGTAGATGCTATGATGCAGGAGTCAAAGGACAGGCCATAATCAACACCTCCAAAAGCAAAAAAAAACATAGCCGAAGAGCGTCCACCTTCCCCACGAATCAACTCAGTTGACCTCGATAGTCACCTCGGCGAGGACGACACCGAAGCATAAGGCCCTGTCATTGGGCAGGCTCCAACTCACCCAGAACGCCCGATCCCCGATGGCGAATTCGAGCTCATCCCTTTGGGGGACGACCCCGACAGAACTGTGAAGATAGGTACCGGCCTACTGTCGGCGACAAAAGTGAAGCTCGCAACCTGCCTCAAGGAGAACGTAGACCTATTCGCATGGAGTGCTTCTGAGATGCCCGACCTAGATCCCTAGGTCGCCTGCCACCAATTAGCCATAGATCCGACCATTAGGCTCGTAGCACAGCATAGGCGCAAGCAATCTCCCGAGAAAGCGGAGGCTATCGAGCAGGTTGTAAAAGACCTCTAAGAGGCAAATTTTGTTTTTGAAGCCCAGTACACAACATGGCTCTCTAATGTAGTCCTTGTTAAGAAAAATAATGGAAAATGGCTAATTTTTTAAACTTTTGTCCTTCATGGATGCATACAGCGGATATAACCAAATCCCCGTGTCGAACACAGACAAGCGGCACACGGCCTTCATGACCCTGACTAGAAATTATTACTACAATGTTATACCTAAAGGCACAAGTCTTGGGCGACTTCATTTCCGAGATGACGTATAACCTAATCCCGGCTAGCGGCGCCCATAAATGGATGATCTTCGTCGATGGCGCTTCCAGCTCGACAGGAAGTGGTGCAACTATCAACCTCGAAAACGAGGACGAAATCCTAATTAAGTTATCACTAAAACTGGTCTTCCCGACATCGAACAACCAGACTGAATACGAAGCATTCTTGGTAGGCTTAAGACTGACCGAAGACCTATGAGCAAAGGAAGTTAAAATCTCCACTGACTCTCAGCTCGTAGCGTCCTAAGTACGGGGAGAATATCAGGCCAAAAATGACAACCTCATCGAATACTTAGCCCTTGTCAAAGACAAACTAGAAAAGTTTGACTCTTGGGAGGTCCAACACGTCCTACACGAGCACAACACCCGAGCAGACATTTTGTCGAAACTGGCGAGCACATGGAAGAATGGCGGAAACAAATTTGTGATCCAAGAGATCCTTCCACGACCAAGCATCGAGAAACCTTCCCTTCCACTCTAAGTGAACACCATCGGTGATGCTCATTGTTGGATAACTCTCATCCATAACTACCTCACAAAGGAAGAACTCCCAGTGGATCCAAAAGAGGCTTCTGCAACCAAGAGAAGGGCGTGCTCCTACGTCATCCTCGAAGGTAAACTCTACCGACGAGGTTTCTCCATCCCACTGCTCAAATGCGTCGATGAAGAGAAGGTCCCCGATATCTTGGGAGAAATTCACTGAGGGATTAAATCCCAACATCTCGGTGGAAAATCATTGAAACGTAAAGCACTCCAAGCAGGTTACTATAGGCCAATGATGCAGCATGACGCGAGAGAACAAGTTAAGAGATGTGACAGGTGTCAAAGACATGCACCTAGCTCCCTCTAATGAGCTAAAGACACTTTCCTCCCTGTGGCCTTTCACTTGGTGGGAAATGGACATCCTCGGGCCATTCATGACAGGATCCTACCAAAACAAATATCTTATCGTCGGTGTCGACTACTTCACGAAGTGGATCGAGGCTGAGGCCCTCGCCAAAATCACGACACAAAATATACTATGTTTCTTCAAAAGAAATATACTCGCCTGCTTCGACATACCACAAGTCCTTGTCACCGACAACAGAACGCAATTCACGGATAGAAGGTTCCAAGATTTTGTCGCCAACCTGGGCACAAACAACATTTCACGTCCGTTGAACACCCTCAGACTAACGGCCAAGTAGAGGCAGCCAACAGGGTAATCTTACGGGGAATGAAGCACAGGTTGGGTGAAGAAAAGAAAGCATGGGTCGAGGAGTTACATAGCGTACTTTGGGCCTGCTGCATGATCTTGTATTCGACAACCTGGGAGACTTAATTCCGGCTAACCTACGGTACGGACGCAGTCATCCCAGTAGAAATTCGAGAGCCACCAAAGCGGACGGAAGCGCCCCTTAATGAGGATATGAACAAAGAAGCCCTACGAGTGGAGCTCGAACTCATCGAAGAGGTCCAATCCAAAGCAGAACTCCGGGAAGCATCGCTAAAACAAAAGGTGGCTCTGTGCCACGACGTGAAGGTTATCAAAAGGGAATTCCAGGTTGGCAGCCTCATCCTCCGGCGAAATAAGAAAAACCTGCGAGAAAGCAAGCTGACCGCAAACTGGGAAGGCCCGTATCAAGTTCGGGACAAGACGGACAACGAGGCATACTACCTCGAAAACCTACAAGGTGAAAAACTTGCTTGACCCTAGAATGCTGGAAAACTTATGCAATATTACAGCTAGACAACAGCGTGATCATGAGAGTATGGGAAGTATGGCCATGTTTCTCCATTTCTAATTGAAGGGAAGGTCGACACCCCTGGGAAACGGGAACGACCTTCCTCGACAGAGGATAATTCAAACGAACTTCTCTGTCACAGTACCACATCGGAAGGGCACCCAGCTCGCCGTGGGAAGACCCAAGCCCCTGGATCAGGGCCTCGACCGCGACCCTCATCCCGTTCATATGCGGACGTAAAACCCGCCACCTCGCCAGTTCTCTAAACTGACGAGACCTTATGGTCGAGCAACAAGTTCACATTTCATAGTAAGATCAAAAACAAGAAGATAAACTCGAAATAAAAACATTTCATTGCATAGACCGACCAAAATCTGGCCGGTGAACAGTACAAAAGGAGGGGACTATGCCCAAAATACAAGTGGCACGCATGCCAGAAAAACAAAAATTGTGGCACGCAGGCCAGAAAAACAAAACCTATGGCACACAGGCCATACCTACTCGTTAACCTCCTCTTCTTCCTCCTCATCATCTGGGCCAACGAACGGGTAGACAATCTCCCCGTCGGCCACCTCATAGTTAAAGGTTGTCCCTTCAGTCACTAGCCTGGGTTTTACAACCTTGAGATGGTCAGTGGCATTATCAAAACCCATCTGAAGGGTTTCCATGCAATCCTTCTCAAGTTACTTGATCCGAGAAATCAGTTCTTCCCGGCTTCGCATGGCCTGATCCTCCTTGCTTTCCTCCTGAGCAGGGAGAGCCAACCTTTCCAACTCCTCGACCCTCAAGCGGAGACGCTCATTCTCCGTGACGGCTTCATCTAACTCAGCCTCTCGGTCCTTTAACTTCTTCTTTTAATCTATCAGATTGTCTCACTAAAGCTTGACCTCGCCCAACTCGAACATCAACCCTTCCTGGAGTTTGTATTTCTCCATGTAATTGAAGAAGTCGTGAGAGAGCAGGTCCCTTTTGACTTTGGCCGCCTGAAGCGCCTCCTCCGCGGCTTTTAGCTCCGACAACGGGCAGGTATTCTCGGTGTAACACGGTGGGAGAACTGACTTTCTATATATGTTGCGGATAGCAAGAGTCGCCACCGACTTTTTTTTTATCCAAGTGGAAAGGATATTAAAGAACAGGAAAGACTTATTTTAAAAGACTTGAGTTCGGGGGGTAGGTTATATAAAGGGAAGGGGTAAACACCCTTTATATCCATGGTTATCCATGGGCTCTTAGTTACTTAGCTCACTTATTTGTTTTGAAAGTGTGAAGTGTATGATTAGAAAGTTTTCTAAGTACTTTGTAATGATCCTCGTATGGATGTTTACAAAGCCTTTGCTTTAAAAATGTTTGAAAAATTGTGAGGTGTAAAAAGTATTTTAAAGGGTGTGAGCCAGTAACTTAGAGTTCCTACCCTATATTAAGTCATTCATGTTCTTTATATTCTTTCAAAGGGTAAGATTGTCCCTATTATTAAGGAATAGGTAGTCATTACCTTGGATTTTATTAAGGGACGGGCGTGGGGTCATCGTATGGTCAACGAAGGCAACTTAAGAGGTGTCTTTAGCAATTGGGAGGGACCATCATCTTTTACCGAAGGGACAAGATCATTATCATGGACAACATCGTAGGGACTTGATCTTTTAAACCGGGGAGGGACTAGATGATTTATATTTGTACGGGTTTTGCTTAAGACACCCCTATTTTCGAGGGACTTGACCATATTAAGGCAACTGAGAAGGGTAACCCTAAGAAGTGCAGACGGCGATCGTAGAACGATCGACTTACGTGTGTGAGTGATTATATTCAAATATTTATTCTTATTTTTAATTATCTAAGTCCAATTAATTCAATTAGGTTTTCAAGCCCTATATTACTAACCCCCGCATTAATAATAAAATAAAATAAAAGCAGGAATAATAAGAGAAACAAGAAAGATAAACAATTTTAACTATTACAGGGATTCGGGGAAGATACATGAAACTAATGGCAGAAAAATAAATGATAGTAAGCACTTCAGAACAATAACAAGGCAGGTTATATGAATAACATAAAAAGGAGGAAAAGGGTTTAAGGTTTGAGAAAATTTTAATGGTTTGAAAAAATAGGGTTCAAGAAAAGGCTAAGGTTTAAAGTAAACTTTAGGGTTAGGGTTAAACATTTTTAGGGTTTAATTAGGATTTAATGAAAAAAAAGTTTTTTAAGAAAATTTTAGAGTTATATACATATAAATAAGTTTTATTTTAATTCATAAGATATAATAAAACCAAAAGAGATAATTATATAAAAAAAATATTTATAAAAAGAAATATAAGTTTTTAAAATAAAAAGGTTTTGCTTTATTTTTTTAGAAACGAGAAAGTATTTTAATAATAATAGTAAGGGAAATTCAAAGAAAATAGATAATTTGATTAAAAAAAGGGAAATAACCAAAATGTGATGGGGGAAAGGGTTGAACCCTTGCCAACCCTTGCCCTTGCCTTTACCAGTCAAGCCTTCAGCCATTAGGGCACATGTGCGCAGATGAAAGAATTAGAGCAATAATTATATATAAAATAAAACTAAAGAATATAATGAAAATTAAAGACAAAAACGCCTGAGGCAGGATTTGAACTCTTGCCCTCAGGATAACCAAGTCAAACTCTTGTGAAAAAATAAAAGAAAATAATAAAAGGAAGGGGGACCCGGGATCGAACCCAGGTCCTAATGCACAATACGTGTGCATGCTGGCCACTAGGCTATTCAGCCTTTGATGAAATAAAATATAAATAATAAAATAAAAAGGAAGACTTAATTTTGAGTTTTTCAATTTGGCGCCATCAGCTTCGTCTTCTTCCTATTTCCTGCGAAAATCCATACGCTTTTAGCTGCGACTTTTCCTGCGATTCCAGTTTTGTAGGAATATCTAGGTTCTTATCAACGGTCGTGAAACCTGCAAAATCTTTCAAAATCAAACACACCAACAAGGTCCTCAAACCATTTACAGTTCAATTATGTTATCACAATTCATTTATATTAATTAATCCATGAAACCCCAATTTGAGCTTTGAAACCCTAGTAATGGCGTTTCGTGCACCAGGCCCTAAACATTCAATCAAATTGTCCAGAAAGCATCCTTAGGTCATAAAAAACATGAATCAATCAACAAAATCAATTTATAATGGTTAGAAGTATGAGATCAAAAAAAATTCGAAGCATGTATAATAAAGATTTGGTCATGGCATATAAAGATATTTTAGATGATGTAAATGATGGAGATGTGTTCAATGAACACCTACGAAGGTGTTGCAACCTTGTTTTCACCTTGAAATTGTCTCTAGCTTCAAAACCGTATATCACTTTTTGAAGAATTTTTTGAAATTGAAACAAGGGTTTGACCTGCAGAAAAATCGTCCCCATTCCTTGGTGTTATTATGTACTTATAGTAGAATATATTTAGGTTAAAAATTGGGCTTTTGATTCATGGATTGAGGTTACTTGATCATAACGAAAAAAACTTGCTATTTTGGTCAAACAAATCAAACAAATCCTTTCCATAATGGTCTTGCACAAAATTGGGTACTTTCAATTTCCTTGAATATCAGATATTTGATCCCAAAATAAGTTATGAGATCAAATATTTGATTTTCATATTTTATTTCTATTAAAATTGATTTTTAATAATAAAATCCAAAAATAATATAAAATAAATTATAAAAATAAGGATAAATGGTCATTGGGTCATGCATGACTTTATCTTTGAGATTGGATTGTAATTTTATGGGCCCATTTGGAAAAATTTGAAGTTAAGGCCTTTTTTGCTTCATACACCCCTTGAAAATTTCCCAACTTTGTCAAAGCAGAACTCCCTAAATTTTAAGGCTATGAAGGTGTTCTTGGAATTTTTAGAAAGCTTAGAGTGTCCTCTAACCAACCTTTTTGGTCCCATGTCCATATCGTTTACCATTTTCAAATTATGAGCTTTGGAAAAAGGTGACATTTTGTTGACTTTCAAAATGACCTATAATGTTTTAGCTTATACCTTCCAAATGAAGCATTTATGGCCTTGTATTGTGATACACAAAGTTGTAGAGAATTCAATTTCCTTAAAAATAAGCTTTGGATGGGAAATGTTTGATGAAGTATGTGAAAGTTATGGCTGGTCAAAGTTCAGTTGACTTTCACTATGAAAACCCTAATTTAGAAACTTCTTGATTCTTGATGATATGAGATTTCCTTGATGAATCATGATCAACCCTTGATAAAATGATGAATTTTACCTCATATTCTTGATGTTGACAAAAAATCTTGAATTTTGACTTTAAGTTGATCACAATTGACCTCAGTTTGACTTTTTCACCAAGTTAATTGATTTTTGGATATCTGAACATTTGACTGGTCAAACTTATTGGGAAAGCTCTGAAACTTGACATGGGGATTCTTAAAGACATGTGGGATGTTATGAAGCTCACTTGAGGCCTTGGAAGTCCATTTATCCTGGAGAAACTCAAAACCCTAGTTTTAGATGTATTGTTCAAGATGAGGCTTTGTCTGATGAAACCTTCAATCCTTTTGACCAATAGGGGACCTTGAGACTCTTATGACCATTGAGAAATCTTGAGACACATTGCCTTTATTGCAGGAGGGCAAATTTTGGTGTACAAGCGCTGCCCCTGTTCAATTTTTTGAAACATGGGGAATTGGATTGGCATGCACGCCATTCGTGACTTGAAGGTTGAAGGGGATTGAACATAAAAGCCCAAATATTTGCACTCGCCGATGCGTAGAATAATATTGTTAGTTGGTTGTATTTCTTGAATGGGATTAAAGATGCCATTCGGAGAGAAAATTCTTCAGATATACTTCTTGGAGGATAGAGCAGTCCAAAGAGTAAATTGATACAATCTTGGGGGAATGTAGCAGTCCAAGAGGTTGTTTAATATGATCCTGGAGGGTAGAGCAGTCCAAGATTATCCTGGGGTTTAGTAGCCCAAGGTATTGTGATATAGCTTTTGGGAGGATAAAACAGCCCAAGGTATTGTGATATAGCTTTTGGGGGGATAAAGCAGCCCAAGGTATTATGATATAGCTTTTGGGGGATAAAAATGCCCAAGGTAGTATGATATAGCCTTTGGGAGGATAAAGCAGCCCAAGGTATTATGTTATAGCTTTTGGGAGGATAAAGCAGCCCAAGGTATTGGTATACATACTCCTGGAGGATTTTAGCAGTCCAAGATTATCCTGGGGGATTTATAGTAGCCCAAGATATTGATATACATACTCCTGGAGGATTTTAGCAGTCCAAGATCATCCTGGGGGATTTATAGCAGCCCAAGAATAAGTTGTTGATGACGTTTGTCTGTTGGGGAATTAACCTGAAAAACAAGGTTAGTTCTATGCAAATATCATGATGTATATAACACTTTGCAAGATGATATCTCATGAGAATGTTGTATGCGTATGATATGATATGATGATGTATGTATAAATTATGTAGTTGAAACGCATGAGTAGCTTCGTAGAACAACTGCTGGCTGGGGAAAATAAATCCTGATTCGTTGTTGAGGAATATGAAGACTTCGTTCTCGTCTTGTTTTGGAATATCGTACTTAGAACCTCCCGTTTTCGTTCGTCGTACTTCTTATTGAAGGATTAAGTTCCTAAATATCCTAACTGAGGATAAAAGATATGGACATTGCTCCGAGAGACTTATCCGGTCAAGTATCAATTCTTCGGAGGATATATTGTATTTGAAATGAAACAATTTGAAGACTTGATAGGGTTGGAAGTACAAGATACAACTTGAAGTATTCCGTAAGAATATCCGTACAGATTACTCTGTGGGGATGAACCGGCGAAGATTCATTGGATTCCTATCTCCGATCGTCCTTTGTAAAAACTATTATTATATTTTATGCATTTCTGGTAAACATCAATCATATTCAAAAGCATATATATACATTCAGGCATAATCGACGGACGTTTCCGCCTAAGTAAAAGGGGAAAAGTAAACCTGAATTCAAAAATAGGATTTTATCAATTTTGAAGGTGTATACTCATTCAAAGTAACCAATGGATTTAGGACTTCTGGTATTCTCGACTTCCCAAAGTAATTCTCTAGGAATTATCATGACTGAATCTGAAGACATGATACTAACACCATCTGATACTACTGGCGCAGACAGTTAATTTTGCACAATGGCTTCTGCTAAGAATCCAATATCAAGGCAATATAATGAGAGGAACGTGCTTTCAGATTGTGGTGGAACATATATGCTCCGGGTATTAGATTTGGAAAGAGAGTGTTGCCCCTTAGTTGAGGATGATTTGTCCCATAATGGAAGTATCTGAAAGGAGCTGCCTCAAGAGAAATAAGAAGAATGCCCCATAATAATATGCCCCTGGCATCGTGAACTCTGTAGTGTTACCTTTGGTAATTCAGGTAGATGAGGAGACTTTCCCCTAGCTACTTAAGCATAGTTGGATCTTGACCTGATTACGCCAAATGAATTGGACAGTAACATGGTATGTCCCCTTGATTGGGAGATAGTGATTATGCCCCTTGTATACATTGACTTTGATCCAGGAAGCAACTTTGTCTATCGGAAGGACTTTGGTTTATTGAATATTCATCATGTAAGCTTCTATGTTGTCAAACACTTAGTTATATGCAAACAATGATATTCAAAATGCAATGCTTATATCTTTCTTGAAGTTTTGAAAAAGAGTTATTTTAGTAAAACAATGTTTATGAAAACTGTGATATTAACTCAAGATTTATAATAAGCCTTAAAGGAGTCAGGATACCTTTTGTAACAGTACGCTTTTGAACTAACCGTGCTTTAGTTAGGACTTTTAAAGGATTATAACGTGGTTTAGTTCACGGTTTAAGAAAAAAAAGATAAAGGCTCAAATTTTATTTGCACCCAACCCATTCTTCGTGATGTTCTCCAGTCCTATGTTCGGTTAATTTATGCATAAAGGCTCCAAAGGAGTTTGGAATTGTAACACTGACAGAAGTTTATTTGAAAAGCTAGTCAATTTGTTTTCTTGTTGAGGATTTGTAGTGACCTATTTTTTCTCTTTGACTTTGTTATCCCTTCCTTTTGCCTGAACTATTTATTTCAAGATTACAGTTAGCGAGATGTCAAAAAAAAATTTTTACTAAGTCTCCTTCATAGGTTTTGACTTAGTGAGCTTTTCTTTTGCTAGATATTGACTGTCGGGTTTAGTGATTACAGGGAACCATCATTAGTTGTGTACAAGAAAGACAACTGACATAATTAAGTTAACCAAGGAACTACCCTGCCCCATGTTATGATTAAGGGTTTTAATTTGCATGAGAATGAAAACTCCTACTTCATAGGCTTAAAAGGGTTGACTAGGGATTAACTTCCTTATATCTCCATTGTTTAGGAATTGAAACAACGCATGTACATCGTCAGCATAGTCTGTTCAAAAGTATACTGCACAAGATTATGGCATTGTTTTCGTCATCCTCCCTCTAAAGGCTTACAACTTTAGCAAGAGTTAAGTATCACAAAAGAGAAGTAAGAAGCATACTTTAAAATTTAGTGAAACGAATGGATTAATTCAAGACAAACATATGCAATGCATTAATGTGAATACAAAGTTTAACATAATAGTAAATGCTTAAACAAAAGAAATTACAACTGAATAAATCAAATGATGTCCCATCCAGTTGGTTGAATGTCTTCGAGTGCGATCTGTGAACTTTCAGGAGCAGTATATTTCACCATGAAATCAAATTTGCCACTTGGCTATCCCAATGTGTCCCAAATTTAAGCAGGGGTTAGTGAGCTTTATTTCTGGCTCCCTCGGGTGATTTGTTTACAGCTTCGATGTTTGATGGACGATAGGAGAATTCATTTTGATCTTTTGACATAACCTCGAGGATTCCTTCGTCAATAAGATCTTGAATCTTATTCCTCAATGCCCAACAATTATCACTGTCATGTCCAGGACAATGGGAGTGATAGGCACACCTTGCATTGGGATTATAGAGAGGGGAGGAAGTATTGGGATTTCGAGGAGAATCTTCCAAGGAAATTAGCTCCATTTCCAACAAGCATTGCAAAATTTGTGACATTGGCATGCTCAATTGGATGAATTGTCTTCTACATTCTTTGTGTCAAGGTGGATTAACCTTACAAGACCTTCTTTCTTCAATTGAAGAACTATCACTAGTAACATGTATTTTTCCTTCTCTTATCCTTATCTTCCTTTCAACAAAGTCAGCTTGTTTCATCGGATGTTGACTGATGATTTGATTCCCGACTCTGTTATCTTGAAGTTTATTGACAAAGATTTTCAGCTCTTCTTGCCCCTGGGATAAGCTCTAGATAAGAGTCACCTGGCCATTCATCTGGATTCGCATCTCTGCTATCTCAGCTTGTAATTGTTCCAACTGATCATCCTCGTTGTCTTCAGGATTCTTCTTTTTCATGTCCTTAGAGAGGAGTACTTTCAACTCTTCTATCCCCTTGGACAAGTTCAGGATAATCTCTTGAAAGTGGGCATTCTGAATCTGAAGATCTTTGACAGATTGTTCGAGAGCCATTTATGCTGAAATAAACAACGAGAATATGAGAAACCTGTTGTGAAATGATATGGTATGTAGATGCATATGCAATGTTTTCAAGGACCGAAAAATTTAAATTTGTTAAAACAAACAAAATTAAAACTCTTATTAGTAGGCTTGAAACAATATTGCCCATTGGGCTTACAAATTAAAATAAACAAAATTTATAAAGAAAATAAAACATATGGGAATTAAGTCTCCCATGGACGCTTCCTCTTTGTGTTGAGGTAGGTGTTGAGATTCCGCTCCTCGTGAAGTTGCTTTGTCAGCTCCAACACTCTTTCTTGGCTAATCCTGAATTGGGCTTCAAAGGTATCTCTTTGCTCCTTCAGTTGGATCCAGAACTTCTGCAGATCTTCCAAATTAGTGGGCATATCTGGATGAAGGATGGTATAAGTAACATCTCCTTCAGCAACAGGCTCCATGGTAACCGGTAGAACAGCATGATATGTCATCATAAGGGTCCGAGCACGAGACCGCACCCATCTAAGGTAAGGTTCCATAATAATGGAGTACTTTGGTTCTAGAGTCTTATTATCAACCTTGTTTACTTTATTCCAAGCTCGTATAAACCTTTGACGGTAACCTTGAAGATCGCTATCGTAATCAAATACAATACCCTGAATAAGCATGTCATGAGGACCATTACTCCGAGCATAACCAAACTGACGTAGAGCTAAAGAAGGGTTATAAGTAATTCCCCCTCTTATGCCAAGGAGTGGCACATTAGGGAACTCCCCACAATGGTCAATGATAGTGACATTTTCCATAGATCGGGAACACCAATGAATATCTGAATGAGAGGGTGACATCATCCTTTTAGACCACCTCAACCCTTGTTCATTCTTCATCACAGATCGAGGAAGGTGAGAAATAAACCACCTAGATAGTAGAGGTATGCAACACATCAGAGTTCCTCTCGCTTTCGTACTACGAGTGTGAAGAGAGTTTAAGATATCTCCAAGTAATGTAGGCACTGGATTGTGTGTTAGAAATATGTTGATGGCGTGTACATCTATGAACTAGTCTGGATTAGGGAATAGTACCAAACCATAAATCAGAAAAGCTAGGATCTCCTCAAAATAATTGTAACTCATAGCATCCAATAACACTTGAGCTTTCTCTATCAATACTCTGACAAGGATACCCTTAACTCCACTTCTTGTTTCTAGGACAATGTCTGATTTCTTCAAATGTAGGGCTGCAGCAATGACTTCAGGTTTAGGTTCCTTCTCTAAGCCTGTGAAGGGTTTCTGATCAAGGATAGGTACCCCAAGTATCTTGGAGAATTCTTCCATCGTGGGCACCAGATGATAATCGGGAAATGTGAAACAATGATGTTTGGGATCAAAGAACTGGAATAGGATACTCATCATATCTTCATCAAACCCTGAGGCAAACAAGTCAAGTAAATAACCATGCTTCTTAATGGATTGGGAGCTTTCAGGAAGTTTTGAGATCAAATTCTTAAGCTTGAAAGGTATCCCTACAAAGTTGATCTGGATAGTGTTCCTACGAGTGGAAGCCATAACCTGCAACAAAGAACAAAGATAAATCTTTTGGTCCTTGAAATGGTTAGTGAAAATGATATGCTTATGATGTCATGATCTTATGATGTTATGTTCAATCACAAACATGTGGCACACACAAGAAAGTCACACAATAGTCCTAGGTTTAGAGGCTTGCATGAGGTTTAAAGGAAAGTACCCTCCTCCTGAAGTTTAGTTGGTTCATCCTGTCCTACAAAAGTAATCAGGTTCTAAGGGATCTCAATATCATTGATCCTTCTTAAGGGTTGTTGTTCAGTAGGCAACTTTCTTGCCAACCAAAACCCCCCAAGATTAGGATCTCAATGAGCGTAGCATCAAGTATCAACCAAATTTAGAATTCTCCAAAGTCGGCTATATCACTACTTTCTAAAGGCCAAGATGGGTCAATTAAGGTTCTAAAGGGTAGTTAGTGTTAATGACAACGTATGGCAGCCCCATATTATCCTCAACTTACTTAACGAACATAAGCACCAACCAAGAAGTCACACTAACTATGGCCACCAGACCAACCATATCGGTATACGTCGTACAGTTTCCTTGGTCTATTGCCATTTACCTAGGGTACACTAGATCCGGGTTAGGATCTTTCACACATAAGCCCAATAGGTAAATGTAAAGCAAGCAAGTAAAGCATTAAGTGATCATAATTCCTAAGGTAACCCCTCTTTAAGTACTCCCCAGCAGAGTCGCTAGTTCTGTAACACGGTGGGAGAACTTACTTTCTATATATGTTGCGGATAGCAAGAGTCGTCACCGACTTTTATTTTATCCAAGTGGAAAGGACATAAAAGAACAGGAAAGACCTATTTTAAAAGACTTGAGTTCAATGGGGGGTAGGTTATATAAAGGGAAGGGGTAAGCACCCTTTATATCCATGGTTATCCATGGGCTCTTAGTTACTTAGCTCACTTAATTGTTTTGAAAGTGTGAAGTGTGTGATTAGAAAATTTTCTAAGTACTTTGTAATAATCCTCGTATGGATGTATACAAAGACTTTGTTTTGAAAATGTTTGAAAAATTGTGAGGTGTAAAAAGTATTTTAAAGGGTGTGAGCCAGTAACTTAGAGTTCCTACCCTAGATTAAGTCATTCATGTTCTTTTATATTCTTTCAAAGGGTAAGATTGTCCATATTATTAAGGAATAGGTAGTCATTACCTTGGATTTTATTAAGGGACGGGCGTAGGGTCATCGTATGGTCAACGAAGGCAACTTAAGAGGTGTCTTTAGCAATTGGGAGGGACCATCATCTTTTACCGAAGGGACAAGATCATTATCATGGACAACATCGTAGGGACTTGATCTTTTAAATCGGGGAGGGACTAGATGATTTATATTTGTATGGGTTTTGCTTAAGACACCCCTATTTTCAAGGGACTTGACCATATTAAGGCAACTGAGAAGGGTAACCCTAAGAAGTGCAGACGGTGATCGTGGAACGATCGACTTCGTGTGTGAGTGATTTTATTCAAATATTTATTCTTATTTTTAATTATCTAAGTCCAATTAATTCAATTAGGTTCTCACACCCTTTATTACTAACCCACACATTTATAATAAAATAAAATAAAATCAGGAATAATAAGAGAAACAAGAAAGATAAATAATCTTAACTATTACAGGGCTTCGGGGAAGATACATGAAAATAATGGCAGAAAAATAAATGATAGTAAGAACTTCAGAACAATAACAAGGAAGGTTATATGAATAACATAAAAAGGAGGAAAATGGTTTAAGGTTTGAGAAAAATTTTAAAGGTTTGAAAAAATAGGGTTCAAGAAAAGGCTAAGGTTTAAAGTAAACTTTAGGGTTAGGGTTAAACATTTTTAGGGTTTAATTAGGATTTAATGAAAAAAAAGTTTTATAAGAAAATTTTAGAGTTATATACATATAAATAAGTTTTATTTTAACTCATAAGATATAATAAAACCAAAAGAGATAAATTATATAAAAAAATATTTATAAAAAGAAATATAAGTTTTAAAAAAAAAGGTTTTGCTTTAGTTTTTTTAGAAAAGAGAAAGTATTTTAATAATAATAGTAAGGGAAATTAAAAGAAAATAGATAATTTGATGGAAAAAAAAGGGAAATAACCAAAATGTGATGGGGGCAAGGGTTGAACCCCTGCCAACCCTTGCCATTGCCTTTACCAGTCAAGCCTTCACCCATTAGGGCACATGTGCGCAGATGAAAGAATTAGAGCAATAATTATATATAAAATAAAACTAAAGAATATACTGAAAATTAAAGCCAAAAACGCCTAAGGCAGGATTTGAACCCTTGCCCTCAGGATAACCAAGTTAAACTCTTGTGAGAAAATAAAATAAAATAATAAAAGGAGGGGGGACCTGGGATCGAACCCAGGTCCTAAAGCACTATACGCGTGCATTGCTGGCCACTAGGCTATTCATTCAGCCTTTGATGAAATAAAATATAAATAATAAAATAAAAAGGAAGACTTAATTTTGTGTTTTTCAATTTGGCGCCATCAGCTTCGTCTTCTTCCTATTTCCTGCGAAAATCCATACGCTTTTAGCTGCGACTTTTCCTGCGATTCCAGTTTTGTAGGAATACCTAGGTTCTTATCAACGGTCGTGAAACCTGCAAAATATTTCAAAATCGAACACATCAACAAGGTCCTCAAACCATTTACAGTTCAATCATGTTATCACAATTCATTTATATTCATTAATCCATGAAACCCCAATTTGAGCTTTGAAACCCTAGTAATGGCGTTTCGTGCATCAGGCCCTAAACTTTCAATCAAATTGTCCAGAAATCATCCTTAGGTCATAAAAAACATGAATCAATCAACAAAATCAATTTATAATGGTTAGAAGTATGAGATCAAAAAAATTCGAAGCATGTATAATAAAGATTCGGCCATGGCATATGAAGATGTTTTAGATGATGTAAATGATGGAGATGCGTTCAATGAACACCTAGGAAGGTGTTGCAACCTTGTTTTCACCTTGAAATTGTCTCTAGCTTCAAAACCGTATATCACTTTTTGAAGAATTTTTTGAAATTGAAACAAGGGTTTGACACGCAGAAAAATCGTTCACATGCCTTAGTGTTGTTATGTACTTATAGTAGAATATATTTAGGTTAAAAATTGGGCTTTTGATTCATGGATTGAGGTTACTTGATCATGACGAAATAAACTTGCTATTTTGGTCAAACAAATCAAACAAATCCATTCCATAATGGTCTTGCACAAAATTGGATAGTTTCAATCACCTTGAATATCAGATAGTTGATCCCAAAATAAGTTATGAGATCAAATATTTGATTTTCATATTTTATTTCTATTAAAATTGATTTTTAATAATAAAATCCAAAAATAATATAAAATAAATTATAAAAATAAGTATAAATGGTCATTGGGTCATGCATGACTTTATCTTTGAGATTGGGTTGTAATTTTATGGGCCCATTTGGAAAAATTTGAAGTTAAGGCCTTTTTTGCTTCATACACCCCTTGAAAATTTCCCAACTTTGTCAAGGCAAAACTCCCTCAATTTTAAGGTTATGAAGGTGTTCTTGGAATTTTTAGAAAGCTTAGAGTGTCCTCTAACCAACCTTTTTTGTACCATGTCCATATCTTTTACCATTTTCAAATTATGAGCTTTGGAAAAAGTTGACTTTTTGTTGAATTTCAAAAGGACCTATAATGTTTTAGCTCATACCTTCCAAATGAAGCATTTATGGCCTTGGCTTGTGATACACAAAGTTGTAGAGAATTAAATTTCCTTCAAAATGAAATTTGGATGGGAAATTATTTATGAAGTATGTGAAAGTTATGGCTGGTCAAAGTTCAGTTGACATTCACTATGAAAACCCTAATTTAGAAACTTCTTGATTTTCTTGATGATCTGAGATTTCCTTGATGAATCATGACCAACCCTTGATAAAATGATGAATTTTACCTCATATTCTTGATGTTGACAAAAAATCTTGAAGTTTGACTTTAAGTTGACCTCAGTTTGACTTTTTACCAAGTTAACTGATTTTTGGATATCTGAACATTTGACTGGTCAAACTTATTGGGAAAACTCTGAAACTTGACATGGGGATTCTTTAAGACATGTGGGATGTTATGAAGCTCACTTGAGGCCTTGGAAGTCCATTTATCCTGGAGAAACTCAAAACCCTAGTTCTAGATGCATTGTTTAGGAGGAGACTTTGTCTGATGAAACCTTCAATCCTTTTGACCAATTGGGGACCTTGAGACTCTTACGACCATTGAGAAATCTTGAGACACATTTCCTTGATTGTGGGAGGGAAAAATTTGGGGTACAACAGTCAGATAAGACCAAGGCCGTCTCCATGACCTTGATCGTCGCAGCTATATCCTGGGAAAAGTTAGATCGCCTGGTCGCCCTATCCTGGTCGATAATGGCCTTGGCCTCGGAAGTCTCCACCCCGACAGAACCTTCGGCACTAAAAGCCTCATGCTCAAGATGGCAGGAGAGTAGGAGGTAGCTTCCTTGATTCTCTGAAGGACCGTCGTTCACGGCAGCAATTTGGCTCGGCGAGCCCTCAACGCGGGGGCGTTTTTGGGGAGGAGTCACGCACGATGACCGGACTGTCAGGTGTCGCTGTTACATGTGGGGAGTTTGGAGGGGTGGAAGTCCCAGAGCCGCCACCCACATCTTCTGTGGCCACCGTACGGACACGGCCATTGCCCGCTTTCTTTGATTGTTTGGTCGCACACCTTGTTGGCCAACTTCAGCACACGTTCTTTGAGGTCGGGCATGGCAGCTTCGAAAATAAAACAAGTTAGTAGGATGAATAAAAAACAACAAGGAAATAAAGGGGCGAGCCATAAACCACCTAAAAAGTAGGAGAGCCTCCTCGTCCGATTTAGATTCAAGCACGACTTTAAAATTGAGCAGCCGAACCTCGAAGAGGGGGAGCCCGCCATCATTCAGAAGGGGATTATCCAACCGATCCACACACATTGCAAGGGTGAAACCTAAATCATAGGCCACCAACGTTTCGTAGGCTAATGTGTCCTCGGGCCCCAAATTCTCAGCCTTCACGCAGTAATGGTCAGTCAACCATCTGAAATGATTTCGCTTCCATTCAAGAGGAATCTTTGAGACGATACGATCCATGCCTTGGGAATCTCGCTGCGTACTATAAATGCTATCCAGAGCACGCGAGGTGACGTGCTTTATTGTATACCACATATCCTTGAAGTTTCGGATAGAGTCGTGGTAGGTCTTGAAGAGCCTTGTCGGCTGTTTAAAAGAACCCAATTGTGACGCCTGTGTGCGCCCGACCTCTGCAGATGGAAGACGCGAAAGAAAATGGGCAAGGTGCAGCCGACCTCGAGGTGCTGGCATACCAATTCGAACATCGAACGAATGCTATGGTATTTGGATGGAGTTGCGAAGGATCCAGGTCGAGCCTCCTGAAAATGTCTGCCTGGAAACTAGTGAAAGTGAGTTGAATCCCCGCCTCTCCGAAAGTGAACTCGTACATGGGGAACCGTTTTTCCCAAAAGGTCGAACAGATCTGTTGCTCGGGGATATGGGCGAAGCACTCCCAGTTGTGAGGTTTGTCTGGGCTTAAATCTTCCAATATAGTGTGGGAGGTAGTGTGGTCTTGAACAAAATGCAAGCCCGCCTCCAACGGCTCTCCAGTGACCCAAGAGAGATCCTCACCCCTATAGGTGGTCGGCACACTCCTTTTTGCGGGACGTTCTTGTTCGTCCACATATTCCTCATCCACCTTTATGTCAATGTCCTCCATGAGGACATCAGTTCTCTGATCCGCGTTACCTGAAAAGCAGAGGAAACCAGTGAATTCGACGTCGCATCAAATTCACCCTTCCACCACAATTCAAGCGAAAGGGCGGGGGCTAAAACAAGAGAGGGGAGATGCCCGACACATTCATCTCAACCCGAAGGATGCTCGAAACATTCATCTAAAGGCGCACAGGATATTCAAGGGAACTACCTAAGGTTTCCCAGAACATTCATGACAAAACGCATGGTGTGCCTGGGAGATTCATGGGGATTCTCTTTAAAACAGCTTGAGAAAAGGCCTCCTCGTCTATTCCAGCGAATAAACCACTGTACTAACTAGAAAATTAAGCCTAATTTACCTGAAAAGAATAGAAAACAGTATTTTACATGGTTCCGATGATATGACGAGACGACAGTGAAGACGACGGCAACGACGATGATAGTTTCGGCAAAGGGAGAATGGACGTCCGGTGAACTTGAGAGGAGAAATGAAAGCATAAAAAGGGGAAGTGGTCCCCTCAAGCCCTTTTTATAAACGTTGTGTGGGAGGACGCGCCTAGGAAATCATTGCCTAGGCTGCCTAGATTCCCTAGGGAAGCAAGCATTTAATGCGCCGTCACATAGAAAATGAGACGACGTGCATTAAATGCCATTTAAGGGAGAAATGAAAAGACAAGACATGTCATTCTTGGGAAGGACATGGGGCACCGGGCACGCGTGTCCTCGACATCTTAAAAACACATGTATCTCCTCGAATCCGTGAGGACGTGCACATGTCCTCGACGCCTCACGAATGTTCATGGGCTGTCCTAGCAGGGAGTTCTCCCCGACAAAGGGAAGTGCCCAAGGGGACACGCTAACACTGGCTTAAATGCACTTCGACACTGTCTGCTCCCGTTCTTCCACTCACGTCCTCGACATTACAAAAAGACGAACCCTCACTGTCGATAGCACAAAAGAAGCGTCGAACATGTTTCACTCGGATGGGCATCTCTTCCCGACACTCCGAAACTCGGTTGCGAACTTCGTCGGACATAAGTCGACGAATATCCTCGACGCTATCAAACTGTGTCTGACATACTCCCTCTTAAGTCATCACTCCGCTCCGGAGTTTCGACTTATGGGGCTCTTGTTCTGGATTGGGCCTGTAAGTCTGTGTCGGGCAGAGGCACAATCCGTCGGGAACGTCCCAATGTCCAGGAATAGGGAGAGTGTCTCCCCCACGTACACCACGTCACCCAACTACCCACCATTATCTCCTGAAATGTAGGGGCAGTTGGACTAAGGTCAAGACCATGCGCTAGGTCTTACTTGCTCCTACGCATTCCTTGGCAGTTCTTCCTTGGGCCTAGCTGATCCAGCCCATGGAAGAACCTTGGCTCAGCACTGAGGGCACACTATAAATACTCTCTCCCATCAGAGGGTCAGGTATTCTGAATCTTTATCTTTTCTACCTTTTTGTACTTGCATTCTCACTTTGGCATCGGAGTGCCTTACAAGTACACCCCCTCCAGTCTAATCAAAGTTGCTCATCACTAGAAGATTCCTTCTGATCAGGTCAGATCACCATTCGTATCATATCCACCTTGTCCTTAATTTAAAACTCTACAAAAAAAATATCTTTTATAAAAAAAAATTGTTTACACAATTTCACACATATTTTGTTAAGACTTGCATTAAACCCATTAGAAAGAAAAAGCAATTAGTTTTACTTAAGAATTTAATATTGGGCTGATTTATATTGGGTGTTGGGTATTTTTAATTGTTATGGCCTTTGGCCCATTTAGTCTATTTAACCTAGCTATATATTGTATGTTGTTTTGAGTTATGAGTAAGAAGAAAAGTTGTTTTATTTTACTGTCTTTCTATGCAATTTTAGATCTAGGAATTACTTGAAAAATTATAGTCTAACATTTAGTGCTTTCATCTTGACCTTAATCCTCCCTCCCATGGCTCCCCCTAAACCACCCAACCCTTCCTCTAGAGAAATAGTTGAAGAAGCTGTCCATACAGCTCAACTTCACATCAACAATGTCATGGCTGAAAATCAGCAGCAAATGGATGAAAGATTTGATAGAGTTGCTGCTGATTTGACACATCATATAGAGCAGATTCACAGTAGAATGGATGACGAAAAACGTGAAGAAGACTCTCGTTTTGAAACACTCATGGTTGCTATCAACAAGTTCAACATTAGGAGAGAACAACCTACTCCAGCTACTGTTCATAACGTTGTTGGCCCTTCAGGTATTTCGCACACCATTTCCCATATTACCCCTACACCTTTCCCCCAAGTTCTCACACCTACCAACACTCCCACTAGAACTTCTGATGTGTTTTCACAAAACCTGCCACCACCAACCTTATCCCTGCCCCCACTCACTTTACCAATCCCTTCCCCATCATATTTCCCACCCCAACTTTCAGCGGCCTCCAATTTTAATACAACCCAG
This sequence comes from Lathyrus aphaca, assembly GCA_963966055.1. NCBI lineage: Eukaryota > Viridiplantae > Streptophyta > Magnoliopsida > Fabales > Fabaceae > Lathyrus > Lathyrus aphaca. Next base: position 425,786,545 of record OZ014519.1, on the reverse strand, counting down.
AATTTTACCATTCCTTATATTCACCCACACTTATACCCTCAATTCAATCACATTTCCTCATTACCCCCATTTCGATCTTCGAAACTTGAATTAGCTATGTTTGATGGTTCAAATCCACTAGAATGGTTGTTTCAAGCGGAACAGTTTTTCAGTTTTTATAACATGCCTCTTGAGAATAGATTGTCTTTAATTTCCTTTTATATGAAAGGTGATGCTTTGGGCTGGTTTAAATGGATGCATCAGAATTTATTGCTAACTGATTGGGTTTCCTTTACGAGAGCTTTAGAATTACGTTTTGGTCCTTCCACTTATGAAAATCACCAAGCTGAATTATTTAAATTAAAGCAAGAAGGGACTGTTGTGGAGTATCAAACTAAATTTGAAAAACTAGGAAATCAAGTTCTTGGTTTACCCCCTGAGGCAATTCTAAATTGTTTCATTTCTGGGCTGACTTTGGATATTCGTAATGAGATGGCCATTCACAAACCTACATCAATTTCTCAAGCCATTGGCCTTGCCAAACTTATTGAATAAAAACTCAAAGATTCTAAACCAAAATATGCCAAAACCTTCAACAACTCTTACAAAAACAGCACCGTCACAACAAACTATCCAACTACAAAAACACATATTCCACAAAATCCTGAGCCACCAACCCCATTAAAACCGCAACCTCAAACTAACCCCCCCAAGTTCCCCATTCGCCGCCTTTCTCAAGCCCAACTTCATGAACGTAGAGCTCAAGGCTTATGTTTTAATTGTGATGAAAAGTTTGTACCTGGTCATAAGTGTTCTACTTCTCGATTCCTAATCCTTTTGGCTGAGGAAGAATGTATAGAAGATCAAATTCCAACAAATTTTGAAAGTACAGAAGTAGAAGAAGACAACCAAGATACTTACTTTCAATTGTCCACCCAAGCTCTAACAAGTCAATTTTCTCCCCAAACCCTCAAGTTCAAAGGCTTAATCGGTGGCCTTCAAGTAATGGTTTTGGTTGACACGGGAAGCACGCATAATATTTTACAGCCACGTATTGCTCATCATCTCAGTCTTAAGGCATCTCCTAGCCCACAATTTTCAGTTATGGTTGGCAACGGCTCTCATTTGCAATGTGAAGGAATTTGTAATAATGTTAGAATTGTTTTAGAAAATAAGCCTTTTCAACTACCATTCTACTTGCTGCCAATTGAAGGAGCTGATGTAGTCTTGGGCATGGCTTGGTTACGAACATTAGGACCAATTCAGGCTGACTTCTCGATTCCATCCATCACTTTTACTCATCTTGACAATCCAATCACTTTAAAAGGTGACCCAACCTCTCACCCAACTCATACAACTTTCCACCAACTCCGACACCTAATTCATAGAAATTATGTTTCTTCATTCCACTTACTTACTTTTCAACCAGTTTTCCCCTCTCCAAAATCCACCCTTGACCCTCTACCATCCAACCTTGACCTAAAAATCCTTGACTTACTCAAGGACTACCAAGAAATATTTCATCAAAACCCTGGCCTTCCTCCAAAAAGACCACGTGACCACCACATCCCTCTTGAACCTAACACCAAACCTATCAATGTTAAACATTACTGTTACCCTCATTCACAAAAAGATGCTATGACCACAATAATTCAAGAGATGCTGACACAAGGTGTTATAATTCCAAGCAATAGCCCATTTTCCTCACCCGTTTTACTAGTTAAAAAGAAAGATGGCACTTGGCGATTTTGTGTGGATTATCGTGCTCTAAATGCTGTCACTATCAAAGACTGTTTCCCAATCCCTACCATTGATGAACTCCTAGATGAACTTGGTTCTGCCAAATATTTCACCAAATTAGACTTACGTCCAGGTTACCACCAGATCCGGATTGCATCGAAAGATACACATAAAACAGCTTTTCGAACTTTTGATGGACATTATGAATTTCTCGTTATGCCATTTGGGCTCACTAACACCCCATCTACTTTTCAGTCTGCAATGAACGATTTATTACGACCTCATTTGCGGAAATTTGTTTTGGTATTCTTTGATGACATACTGATTTATAGTGACAATTTCGATGACCATGTCTTTCATTTGCAGGTGGTGTTTGACTTGTTGAAATCCCAGTTTTTTTTGTTAAGCTATCTAAGTGTGTTTTTGCAGTGGATTCAATTCATTACTTAGGCCATGTGATTTCTGTGGGTGTTGTTGCACTAGATCCTGATAAAGTCAAAGCCATATTGGAATGGCCTCAACCACGCTCCCTCACGACTCTCTATGGCTTTTTGGGCCTCGCCAGATTTTATAGACGCTTTGTGCGTAATTACGCCTCTCTCGCTGCTCACCGACTTGTTGCGTTCCACTAAATTTACATGGAGTTCAGAGGCAGCTTTGGCCTTTACAGAGTTGAAGAAACATATGACCGACATGCCGGTCCTTGCTTTACCAGATTTTACAAAGACTTTCAACATAGAGACAGATGCTTCCGATGTGGAAATTGGTGTAGTCTTGTCACAAGACGGCCATCCCATCGCGTTCTTTAGTAAGAAAATGTGTCCCAGAATGCAAGCAGCTTTCATCTATGTTCGAGAAATGTTTGCTGTCACAGAAGCAGTAAAGAAATGGCGTCAGTATCTAATTGGGCAGAAATTTCACATTTACACAGATCAGAAAAGTCTCAAATCTCTACTTATGCAACGGATCCAAACACCAGAACAACAGAAATGGGCCTCAAAGCTACAAGGATTTAACTTTGAAATTTCGTACAAACCTGGTCGTTCGAATCTAGTTGCTGATGCTCTGAGTCACCAATTTGGTCCAGATGAGCCTCACATGTTGTCACTTTCCTCCCCAGTTCCGAATCTAGTCACCACACTCCGCCAATTTTATTCAACAGATGACGCAGGAAAAAAGTTAGTTCAACAGTTAACTACTCACACTCTACATGGCAGATCCTACAATTTCAACAAAGGGTTACTGTATTATAAAGATAGAATCTTTGTACCTGCGCTCTCAACACTTTGCCAGAATCTCCTACAGGAGTATCATGCAACACCCTCAGCCGGTCATTCAGGCGTCAAAGCAACCCTAGCCCGTCTGAGACTTTCTTTTTGTTGGCCTGGAATCACAGAAGCAGTTAAAGACACAGTCAGATGTTGTGATATCTGTCAACATAACAAGTATCTGACTCAAAAAAAGAAAGGCCTTTTGCAACCACTACCCATTCCTCAGAAAGTTTGGGGTGAACTTACCATGGATTTCATAACAAATCTGCCAAACTCGTTCGCACACACCGTCATTTGGGTAATTTGTGATCTACTAACCAAATTTGTCCATTTCATCGCTCTGCCATCGAAGTTCACGGCTAAAGATCTGGCATCTCGGTTCGCTGTTGAAGTTTTTCGTCTACATGGGATTCCGAAGTCCATCGTGTCTGGCCGCGACCCCTTGTTCTTGAGTACCTTCTGGAAGGAGTTTTTTAAAATACAAGGAACAACATTAAAATACAGCACGTCGTATCACCCCCAGACTGATGGGCAAACGGAAGTTGTGAACAAATCAATAGAGACATACCTTCGTTGCTTCGCGGGAGACAACCCTCGTCAGTGGTTTAAACATCTTCACCTTGCTAAGATTTGGTTCAATACTTCCTTTCATACAGCTATCCAAATGAGCCCCTTTAAAGCTTTGTATGGACGCGATCCTCCTACCATTCCTGACTACCTATCAGGCGCAACATCAGAAGTTTCCTTAGATGAGTCCTTGCAACAAAGACAACGAATAATGACACAGTTAAAGGCAAATCTACAGAAAAGCAGAAAGCAAATGGAAAAACAAGCAAACAAATCACGGGAAGATTTTACCTTTGCTGAAGGTGACTTAGTTTTGTTAAAGCTCCAACTGTACCGACAAACCTCTGTCCGGAGACTCATGTCACAAAAATTGTCTCAGCGTTACTTCGGCCCTTTTCGCATCATAAAACGCGTGGTCTCTGTGGCTTATTTGTTGGATTTGCCTTCCTCTTCGCGAATCCATCCGGTGGTGCATGTTTCGCTCCTTCGGCCTTACCATGGACAAGCTGAGGAAATAGATCATCCCTCACAACCACCTCCAAACACCGTTCGTTTTGAAGACGTCAACATGCAAGGGGCCGAACAAGCTTTCGAAACAACAACAAGGACGAAAGAGAAGACTAGCGGCGATGCGAAGAGCTTAAACAAAACAATCTCTTTGTGTAAAAAAATTCATCTAGGTGAGGAGAGTTGGAACGAAAAAGAAGGAAAAGAACTGGGTGTTTTAGACTCTCTCTCACTTCCGAAAAATCAAACTTTACAAAATGAAGAGGTTCAACGTATAACTCCCTCAAGTACTCAGATCTTCCCAAGTACAAAAATCAGCCAATCCTCTTTTCCACCGTCCACGTGTCACAACGGATCTCCTTTGCTAGCATCCCACCCATCCATGCAAAAACATCCTCAACCCACCCTTCCCTCTTCACGTGCAAAAAATTTCTCCCAAAGTCACAAAGTTGTTATGGGAACCAGCTGTCCCCCACGTGATTCCACTTCCCCCAATGTTCATAAAGTTGCTGCTACCAAGGGGTACACTGCTCTATGCAAGATTCTCCCACCTTTCCACGCAAACCCAGTTGTTCCCACTAACCCTACCCCCTCTCCCGCGGCTCTTTCTCAGGACGACACTTGTCCCAGTCTCTCTCCAGCCTCTCTTCATCATCACCGCTCCAACAACAAATTCGGGTGGGCCGGCCCATCTGATTCCCAACACTTTCCTACTACTTTGAACCTTGAGGACAAGGTTCTTTTGGGCCCAGGAAGTATTGTTAAGACTTGCATTAAACTCATTAGAAAGAAAAAGCAATCAGTTTTACTTAAGGATTTTATATTGGACTGATTTATATTGGGTGTTGGGTATTTTTTATTGTTATGGCCTTTGGCCCATTTAGTCTATTTAACCTAGCTATATATTGTATGTTGTTTTGAGTTATGAGTAAAAAGAAAAGTTGTTTTATTTTATTGTCTTTCTCTGCAATTTTAAATCTATGAATTACTTGAACAATTATAGTCTAACATATTTTTTACAAAAATATTCATACTTAATTTAATTTTCCTTTATTGCAATATTAATAATTATAGAGATAAATATATTAAACAAACACACATTCTAATAAATTGTTATTTTAATATCTATGATTTTGTTAGAGATTCTTACAATTAAGTAGAGTAGTTTTTTTTTCAAATAAATGATGTAAAAATAAATACTAGTGTATATTTTTTAAATAAGTGTAAATTATAAAAGATTTAAAATAAAATAAAAAGAGAAACAAAATCTTTGCGGATCCCAAACCTTTGGACTTTGAAAACAAGACAAAATCTTCTCTCTCTGCACACAAACAACAGCCAAAATCACAGTTGAATAAATCCCGATGGCTGAAGTAGATTCACCACCGCCGCCTCCGCCACCACAGTACCTAGAGGTTAACTGCATAACCTCCGGCAAGTTTCTACGGTTCGCTCCGGGAACTGATGCAGGATTCGCGGTGGCGCTGATAAATCGGAAACAGAAAGGAACAGTTCCGTTGGTAACGCACATAGAAGCTGTAAAAGATGGCGAAGAAGAAGAAGCAATCGCTTTTGGACCAAGCGCAATTCTTTCCAATTTTGGTGGAGATTGGAAGCTTCAAACCGTTATTTCTTCTGGTAATTTTCTCCCTCATTGAACTATTCCATTATCAATATTCGTTTTCATTTTTTTTAATTACTTTTACCTTTTTTTAACATGAGAAAAAGCATAAAAAAACATTATTAAAATTATTTTAACTCTTTAAAAATGATATTCCTAAATATACTTTAATTAATAGGAAATTTATTTTTAAGGATAGTGTGAATAAAAGACCAGTATTAATAATTGAGAATTTCTCCATTATTGTTTACAGAAGAACAAAGAAAAGGACCTATTCAAGGAATGGCAAAGCAAACATTAAGACATGTAAGTTTATTTTTAGATTAAAGAAAAATCATGATTTTGCACCCTTTTTCACTTCAAATATTTATTTTGTAGATTTTTTTATATATTTTAACTTATGAATAATTAACTAAAACTTTATTTGGTTGACTTTCTTTTTCTTCAGGTTTCAAATATCCCAGGTGGTGAAGGCAGAGAACCTAACCCAATAGGCTCAGTATATATTGTTAAAATAATATTTGCTTTTATTTTGATTTTTGTTCTTGGTGCAATTTTTACTTTGTTTCTTGATAATCTTCCTGCATTAATATTGTTTGTTCAGTCATTTATATAATGCATTTTTCATTTTTGTGTTTGTAACTTTATATTTATGAATTGATGAATAAATGGCTTAATTTTATAGCCTTTTGCTTTTGTTAATGAGCTGTAACTCAATCATAGAAACATGTTCTCTTACAACACTTTTGATTTACTTAGAAACAAATAATACAATGAAAAAACCAATTCATGGGTGAAAACTACAACATAGCCATCAGCAATTGCCTTGGTGCTTTCTAGCACCTGATTTCAATCAAATATTATGGTCTAATACAGTGACGGTTAATCATAAGAAAAATAATTTAGGCAAAGGGATATTATTGGGAAACTTTTGCAGAATAAAATTAGCAATAACCAATTTTACATCCATAAACCTTCGGTAAAATAAAATTAAAAATACCTAACTCAAGTAATCCAATTTTTACGCCCTGTGAAGACTTCCCATTTGGCCCTCTTAACAACATTATGTCTCTTGTTATTTTGTAACACAAAAGGGTAAGATGGTGCGGTATATACAATGACCCAGAGCAACCGGCATTTTGAAAAATCTGTATGTAGTCTTGTGAGTGATGATGATGATGATACACAGCAGAAGAGCTGCGGTTAATTTTGCTGATCCACAACAGCCAATGGGCATTTACTGCAACAGATGCTATGATATTAATCACAACATTTGATGTAGCTGGAATGAGTAATGAAGTAGCAACTCTGGATGGACCTATTTTGAAACTAAAACATTAGAGTTCAGAAATTCAAGGCGGTTTTTGGTTAAAGTGATCTTTTCTTTGGCTTCTGTTGCTTTTTCTCGCACTGCACGGACCACCTCTTCTGGGGCTTTTTCTACAAACTGCATAAAGTGTTGGCCAATGTTATGGGCACAGACTACTCTGGTGCATAAATTCAAGACATATTCTCCATAAGACTATTCTAGTATAATGCCAAAATATAGACAGGTAACATGCAGTAACTAACATCTTTCTAACTATTACAATTAGGAATTAGAGTGTGAAAAAAGGTGAAAAAAGTGGTAGCCCAGGGCTTTGGGACGTCTAAATCCCCTTGAAATGCAAACAAGTGGCTTGCATCTAGACTTAACCAGTTATCCATTGAAATGGCTTCACAAACTGATATTGATAGCTAAACAACATAAACAGACCATAAAACAACGAAAATATTGTTCACATCTATATAGTGTAGAAGGTTAAGATATACTATTTCATACTTTTGGAGAATTGAGTTTAGCTAGCATTCCATCATACTCCTTCTGCATCTTCACAAGGCGCTTTGATAGACGTTCAACTTCTGCAGAAATATCAACCATATCGGCCAAAGGGAGATATGCCTCTAGTCCTTCACCAGCCACAAGGTGAACTGATTGATCAGCATTTCCTAAAGGATATTACATGACATCCACCAAATAAATGATTCAGTGACCAGTTAACAGCTTACATGAGAAACACATAAAATGGAAACATAATTTCACTCTTTAACACAGGGAATACAGAGTAGCAGAAAGCATGCCTGGGGAAGAATTCATAAAATGCAGATTTTGTAAATCCAACCGAGAGAGAAGTGCCAAAACCTCTTTTTCTTCCTGAAGAAGCACATGATGCAGCATAACATTACTTAATATATCCCAATAGTAAAAGAATAAGAGGAAGTGTAAGACTTCCATCAAAAGGCTGACAGTTCCGTTATTGCTTAGAAATCAATTGAGTCCTCACTCCTCTAATAGCCAGGCAGGTTATGCTCTTAGCAGTGAGGTAAAAAAACAAAAGAATACTTCGTAGGGTTTTTACTTGAAAAAGCAAAAGTCAGACTTAAGGTAGGGTTTAAAAAATTGCAATACAAAGAAAGATAGAAAAATTAGTTCCTTTCTCCTGATGACCAGAGCCCTTAGAAATGAGGAGTAAACCACACTTACAGCAATATATTCAATAACTTCATTGCTTGCAACCACGGATGCTGATATTCGCTTTGCAGGCTCAACTGAATATTCTGCCCGAGTATTTCTGATAGCTCTAACCTAAGACATTAAAAAATAAGCTGTCACGCATGGTGCCATTGCATCAGTACAGTTACTGTAAATAAATCATGTTAAGAAGTTATGTAAATGGGGTGAGAATAGAATTAGGAGATAAACACACCAAAGTTTGCAAATTTTCAAACTTTTTTATAGAGCTGGTACATCTTGGAAGTTGGGTTTCTGGCCAAGGCGTTACAATAAGGGCATGCTTTCGGTAAGGGAGTGCCTGATGACAAAACAAAGAAATTGAAACTTTAACAAACTTGCATTATATTGTTCAAGTTATGTATGGTTTTAGAAAAGGAAGATGGGAAGATAAAGAATCCAAAGCTTTGAATTATGATTAGTTTGTTATTATGATACAAAAGAGAACACGCAAACCCTTATTAAAAAAATTTATAGTAAGGAACTAAGAGATAATCTAAGAAACTGTAATATAATATCGACAATATTTTTCCTATCATTAAACACAAATAATCACTGGTTTGGGAGGAATATTGGATAAATTAGGGTTTTCTTGCATTTTTCAGCTAGCACTGCTTTGAGTACATAAATGGTTTTATCTCCTATCCATACCTTCAAAAAGGAACGCTTGAGTATGGGAGAAACAAGGTTCAATTCAAACTCCCATAATTTGCACTGAAATTTAACTTCTTTCATTTATGATAATGGAGGTAACAAGGTTCAACCTCTAGACCATATGGTCATCAAGGCCTTGATACTATATAATAATTATAATTCATGAACAACCAATCCTAAAACTCAATGTATTAAGTGAAAGCACGTGAATGGTTTTGTATTTAACGCATTCACAAACCAAAGAAAAACAAGCATTGACAAAGCACAGACAAGAGGACACACAATTGCATTGTGTGACCACGGAGAGAAAAACACTGCCAGAGGATGTGTTGCAGGAGAAAAACCAGGGTTTTCCATCCTAGTGTGTGTTGCAGGAAAAAAACCAGGGTTTTCCATCCTAGTTAAGATACAGTAATAAAGTAGAAAGTATACAGAGAAACCATTATGCCTGTCGGATACGACAACTGTCACCGCATAGGTGGTTTTTGATAGAAACAATTTAACCGGGGGATCACAAACAGAGAATGCACGGAGAGAAGTATAAAAGAACAGGAGAAATTGATAGAAAATATGTATAATGGATTGATTAAGGATGACAGTAGAAGAGGAAATATCTATTCTCTAGCCCTAATAAAATAATTTCATCATAGCGTCTCAGACTCTAAAACTTATTCTTATATAATACTAAGGAGATATTATTACGAGAATATCTTAACTAAGATATTATTCAGAAAATATTTTATTATATATCACTAATAAAATATTCCTACAACTTAGACACCTTACTAATTACTTAACACTCACTGGAAATTTTGCCACAGTTTACTTAGGTTTGCCCATAATACACTTACCTTAGTTGCCTTCCTATCAGTTTTATAGAATTCAAATATATCTGTTAGTACTGTACTAAATAGACTGTCATATTTACCTGCCATAGCTCCTCTGTTACAAATGGCATGAAAGGATGCAGCACTTTGAGTATGTTCTCAAAAGTATACAATAAAACAGCTTGTGCCATAAAAGCAACGGAGTTTCCGTCATTTCCAGAGTTGTAAAGCCGCCCTTTACTAGCCTCAATGTACCTTAAGAGCAAAGAAATAATAAGATTCAGAGCAGTGCTCACAATGAAGGCAAAGAAAACTCTACAGAGTCAAAGATCATATGGAAATGTTTGCGGATGTGTTAAAAACAACTGTCAAATTGGGACAGAGAATAAAATACCACCAGTGTAAAACAACATACCAATCAGCAAAATCAGCCCAAAAGAAATCATATGTTTCTCTTCCCACTTCTCCAATGAAAAATTTGTCATAGCTTGCAGTAACAGATTCAATAAGCAAGTGAAGTTTTGAAATCTGAAAAAGTGAAAGTAAGATTGTCACACAGATGTCCAAATAGTGACATAAGAAAATGTTAAAACAAAATTTCCTTACCACCCAACGCTCTGGTAAAGGAAGATTAGGTACAGAGTCTTCAGTGTCAAACTGAGAAAGTAAATCAAAAGCGTTAGTTAAGAGAAAAAGTTAGACTAGTATTAGCTAAACATATGTTGAACTAAAATGAACAGAAGGAGCAGTATTAACTAAGTTTGTGTTTTAGCCGAGAAAAGTATTCCTTATCCTCCGTTCTCTGTAATTTTGTTTTCCTTTCATCTTAATGAATTTTGTCTTTTATCAAAAGAAAAGAATAAAATGTTTTTTTTTTACAAAGAGTTAACCTGCCATCATTGCAAACATGTTATTCAAAAAACAGAAAAATCTACCATTCTATCTCTTGGGAGCTAGGATTGCATCTGACCTTATAAGAGAGTATATTCTCCCAAGCCGGTATATCATTCTCCTTAGGCAAGTTCTGCAATACAAATTTGCCAGCATTCCACAATTTGTTTGTGAAGGCCTTGTTGGAGGTCAACCGCTCAGTGGACAAATTAAGGTCCTGAAATTAAAAAAAAAAATTATTAAAAATCACATCACTATCTTTAATAACATAATCAACTTCCTCATTGGATAAAAAACAATCCATTTTTTGAACACAGTAAGAGAAACCTGGCCAGCTGTTCCTAAAGCTACTGTGAACCGTAAAGCATCTGTCCCAAATTCTTTGATAGTATCAAGGGGGTCGATTACATTTCCTAATGTTTTGGACATTTTCCTCCCCTGAAAATAATGGAGTGGTTAGTCAGCCTACAAACATGGCCTAAATTTATCTACCACACTCATAAAAGAGAGGAAAACAGTCAAGCTAACGCCGTGATAATTTTAAAATGCATATCAAAAGTGAAGTCACCTGTGAATCCCTGATGAGTCCGTGCAAATAAATATAAGAAAATGGAGCTTTCCCTGTGAATTCAATCCCCATCATCACCATTCTTGCCACCCAAAAGAACAATATGTCATGCCTGTCAAAAGATATAACGCAACATAAATTGGGAGAATATTCACAAAGGAAAATGGATTAGAATATGAAATAAATATGAACGAAACCAATACTAACACAAGGCTACAATAGAACAAATACAAACATATCTTAAATAAGCAATCACATTCACAACTCACATGGAACAAATGGCGGAAATAGTTAAGGAAGCCTTCTCATATAAATAAAAGCCATGCTAACCAATGCAAGTGCCCTAGAGGCACTAGTTAAGGAAGCCAAAAATAGAAGCTTTGTATTGGGAACAACAATTTTGACACTTTTAAGAAGTTGGATACAACATTTTCCAACACAATATTGCTATATTTGTTTTCTTAACCAAGGCCCTAAAGACACTCATTAGCATTTTCCTAAATAAAATATATAAACTACACTTTATATATGAGCAATACTTAATAATAAATTGAATATATTTTATACAACAATTCATATTAAATGATCTTTGCAAGCTCTTCAGAGAGATAGAACTTTTGGAAATAAAAATCAAGATGAAAACATATTCATATTTTTCTAATCATAATGAAAAATTATGAACTATAATGAAAACAGAAAAAATAAAATCAAATCAAATAAAAAATCAAATACCCCCTTTCTAAACTAGATTGCAATTACATCTTACATCTTACATATGATAAACTTACTAATGACATCCAAAATCAACAGTGTACAGACTGTTTCTCTTCTGGCAAACACTACGAAAGGAACATCCGGGAAGTAAATCCCTCTTAATCAAATGGGAATGGGATATCCTCAACCGCATAAAGAAGATGACAGCACATAGAGAAAACCATCCAGCAGTATGAATTATTTAAAATATTAAAAGGCTATAAAATGGAAAATATTCCTAGGCATCAAGGATGTAAAACATGCAAGTAACCACATACCCAGTTTCAAGCATTGTAGTTGGATAGAACCTCTTAAAATCCTCAGCAGACAAATCTGGCCATCCAAGCGTACTAAAAGGCCACAGTGCACTAATAAAAAATGTAGGAGTCTATAGTTAGTCCATACAATTAACAGGAGTAAAAGAAAATTCAACATGTGCCGTAGATCAGGTTTCAGAAATAAAAATACCAACATCAGGTTTCTGAATCTGTTTATTATGCATAAATGTTTGGAAAAAGATAAATTACATTAACAATTATAACATTTGCCAAAAAAAATTATACATAATATTTTAACAAAATATTTGAGCAGCTTAATTATAACTGATCTACCTATGTAATGACGTGCAAAATTACTTGGTTAGAAAATATAACCTCATTACAAAACACAATGAGCAAATCATCCATGGGCGTATGAAAAAGCTAGTTATATGAATATCGTCATAAGCACAAAATTTCAAACACCAAAATATTAAGTTTACATATTTGTTTATAAGTTAGAAATGACACTATCTCAAACAGCATGCTTCCTAAACATTTCGACAGCTCCAAAACAATCATATAAGGAAATAAAAAACAGTACAAAAATTCAAAACAATTAGTTTTCTTTTTCATCCATATTCTCATTTACAAAAATATGCCAAAGTCGGGATATGGACAGATCACTTGGATACATAATTCAAAGGAATTTCTCAAACACATTTCTATTTTAATTTTTTACAAAGGGATAAATTAGTTGAGAAGAATAAAAATGGAGGATAATAATCCTCTACAAGATAGAGATACAAAATAACAAAGATAAAAGAGGAAACCCATGGACAGAAGGCACCATCAACATGTGTTTAGAAACCCAATCTAAAATATTTTTTAAAATATTAAACAATCTTTGCATATGAAATAACAAGCTAAGGTAGAGCTGGTAAAGAGATACCAATAGGTAAAGAACACGAATTTAAAAGAGGTGGCTTTGTTGACTTAATTACCTAACTCGTGTCATTACTCATTAGATGGGTTAGGTATACAATTCCATGTATTGAGAAGGTAAAAAGGATAACTAGAACGATAATGAAACACAAACAGAACAATGAGGAAAATAAAAAGAGTGTGTTAATATAACTAGCATAAGACACAATAGCTCTAGTAGTATATATATTACTGCTTAATGTATGCCTAAACTATCTGTTGAGTGGCCTTTCTTGCACAAATAGTAAATGACCAGCATCAGCTAGAAAAAATGTACGAAAAAGAATAATATTTGGTCTTATGACATCATTTTCATTTCAACTATTTTACAACACGATGCTATGCTCATATAATACATTTCAAATAAAGAGATATATCGAATATAAAATACCTTGAAAACCAAGTGTCAAGAACATCCGGATCCTGATATATTTCTACATCCTTTCCATATTTTTTGTGGGCTTTTCCAAGTGCTTCATCAGCATTCCTAGCAACTATATAGTCCTCTTCTTTGTCTTTTCCAACAACGTACCAAACAGGTATCCGGTGTCCCCACCATAGTTGTCTGCTAATACACCAATCCTTAATGTTTGAAAGCCAATGGTTGTAAATCTGCCATGAGCATAAAGTATATAAGGTAAGGGTAAAGCATAACTTAAGACTTCGTACCATCAACAAAATAATGCTAGAAAAGTAATTTTACTGAACATTACTTTCTGAAGCATAAATGTAGAATTAGAATTTACATATAAATAGACTAATCCTTATTACTACATTCCTATGATAGAGCTACACCACAAATCTGTCCTAATAAAAGAAATTAAAGAGGAAAAGATATGTGCAAGAAAACAGAATAATAAGTGTTAAGTAGGACCATCAGTGATAAAGGCAGGCAAGTGGAAAGTATAGAGGGAATAACAGAAGTGGGAGAAATATAGACAAAAAAGATTGTCGAGAAAATAGATCCCCGACAGGCATGGTTGGGTAGTTTGTATCAAATCCATAACCTATAATTTTTTTTCTAGTTTTAGATTTGTCACATCGCAATGAAAACTTGGTAGGGAAAGCTAAAAAGAAGTGGGAATGGGAAAAGTATAGAAGAGAGGACAAACCTTCTCAAACCTTTCTGGAATTATTTTCAACTCTCCTTTTTCAACTGCTTGAAGGGCTTTCTCAGCAAGAGGCTCCATACTTACAAACCACTGTTTACTAACAAGTGGCTCTATTATCTATGATAGTAAAATGAAGAAAACATCCAAGTGAGATTAAAGTGATGCCAACTCGTAATTCAAAAGTCAGACAGAATGTAATGCCTGAGTCATCATTTTAAATTTAACAAAGAAAATTCTGTCTCACTTCTCCACCACGCTGAGATCTGGGAACTCGTAAAGTGTGTGGTTCCTTTTTCACAGCTAACCCTGTCTCCTCAAGTTCTGCCCACAGTTTCTTTCTGGCTTCAAATCGATCAAGGCCACTAATATTGGATATTAGTTTCATGTATTAGTCTAACAATATATGTTAAATCTTCAACAACAAAATAAAAAATTCGTACAAATACCTGTACAAGCCAGCAACGTCATTTAGTGTGCCATCCTTATTCATCACATTGAGTATTGGAAGACCTAGCTTTCGAGCAAGTAGATAGTCATTATGATCGTGTCCTGGACTAATTTTTAAAACTCCAGTTCCAAACTCTTTATCAACATGCTGTGACAACACCAATCAATATTAACCAATCAATCTCCAACATTAGCATTGTCAAGTAAATTTGGCAAAATTATTAGATTAAAAAGATGAGACTTCAAGAATGTATGAAAACTGGTAATAAGGAAATATTTTTGCCACAAGCAGAAGTTAGAAATGGGACATAAAAAGATCGATGCTATCTGGCACCGTACTTGTTTTACATTTGTATTTGACTTGATTCACAAGTCTAGACATGTTTGTACTTGACATCATTCCATCCATATAACTGACCAGCTTGGTGGGGAAAAGGTTATTGGTTGTTGAATTTATTTCTTAGGAAGAAAGTAATATTACAAGAATAGGAGGATAAGTGATCCTCCCTCAAAATATTAAAAAATTACTCCCTCCGCTTTTTATTTGGGGAAAAAATTGTATCAGATTATAAGTCATTTTACAATACCAATGCATCATTAATGACATTTTATAAATTGTACCTTCAAGTATTTATCATTCTCTCTTCTTTCAATTTTTTAAATTTATCTTTCCAATACCATTAGTGAATAACAGTTTTGTAAAATCCTTCATAATTTTACTTTTTCATATAATAATGATTGCATTTCTTAATACATATAAAAAGGGAAAAATGAATATACGGAATACAACACAATAAATCCTTCGAACACCTAGGATTCCATAAAAATGCCCATGGGATAAAACATCACAGCAAGACACAGAAAATAACTCAAACAAATGAATTTACAATCCACTTCAAATTTTCATATACATACTTTTATTATGATACTACCAAGAGATCATGAAATCCATGTAAATAATATCTATTCAAGCACTACAATAATAACTCAAATATAAACCAGTTGAATGAATTGAAACTTTTATACCTTGTCAGAAATTATAGGAACATGACGGCCAAACGTCTGAGGCACAATTGCCGTCTGACCAATATACTTGGAATAACGATCATCCTACAATTCAGCAAATAATACAAAATATTGGTCATCGTTTTCAACGATATTTTTCTGAGCTCTCTTGGAACTCAATAACATAATCTCAGCCACATTAAAATATATATATATATATATATATATATATATATATATATATATATATATATGTATGTACCGAAGTCAGGCCAACTAGTTATGTATAAATCATGCAATGGCTAATGCTAGAACTTCAACACAACTAATTCCAAAGAAATTAGCATTCGCAATTGTTCTGGCTTTATGAGAAATTCATGATAATACATTTTTTGGTTTGGTGAATCCCAACCATTTGTGGAATAATTTAATATACTAAAGCTTAAAACTGGAAAAAAATAAACAAAGATAAAAATAACAGGAAATATAATGCTAGCCAGTATTATAAAAATAAAATTGAAGTACACAAATCAAAAAGATGGTTGAAAATAATTTGTTTGATGTTTATTTTCTTAGAGGGCTGAGCAATATAAATGTTCAATTATGTTACACATGCTGTATAATTTCAATAACCAATGGCAACACGGTATAATTTCCACTTCATGTGTATTCGATTCTATCCAGTGATACAACACTTTACAAAGACGGGGATTCTATCCTACCTCTGGATTAACTGCCAGTGCCACATCACCAAATAGAGTCTCTGGACGTGTCGTAGCTACAATCAGCCAGTCATTCCTATAAAATGAGTAATCATAAAAATTTAAAATTCTAATATAAATTGAAAACCTTGATTCAAGAAATATTAATTGAAAACCACAAAGCACAACCTTACAAAGAAAGAAAAACTCATTCTAAAGTAATAAAGTATGGAAAATCTAGATAAAGAATCAAATTCAAAATGAAAAATGATAACATTAAAAAGGTCAGGCAACATAGATCACAATTTTCTATTCCAAGTTAAGTAAATTCAGATGTACTTTTAGGTAAAGGCAAAATTTGTCCCTCTAAACAAAATAACCAAAAATTCAATTCAAATGTTAGTCAAATTAAATTAAATTTATAACATAAAAATATAATCAAAACATGAGCTTAAAGGTTGCTTCAGATGATATGCTTCTGAGAAAAAATATATAGAAACACTGAGTAATTTAGAACACATCCACCATGTACCTTCCAGCAACGCGATATCTAATATGATACAGATATCCAGATTCTTCTGAATACTCAACTTCCTAAGCATAAAAGAAAAGTTCAATGAAAACATCCAAAAATCTATGAATTAAGTAGAGTAACAAGAGTACAATCAAAATGAAAATCTGCTTACCAAGTCAGAAACAGCAGTCTGTAGAGTTGGTGACCAGTTTACCATATAAGAACCTAAAGCACAGGGAAGACAGTGTTACGTACACCACTGTATAATATATGAAGTATGAATATAACATGTGTCTGTGCAAAATTCAACATCTATCTCCTTCATTTTGGGTAATTCTTTTATTTTCACTTATTCCCTCTTGTGCTCATCTTTTGTCTATGGCATGTCATTTCTCCCATATTTTTTCCTCCTAGTTCGAGCAGTGATTTTCCTCAGTTCATTGACTCCTCTCGGACAAAAGCAAGAGCACGAGTACATTTTTAATTTATATTTGTTGGTTTTATTAATTTGCAGTTGCTTGAACTTAACGGCAAACTTAATTACAAGTGAAACTATACCATGAAGCTTTTGGCACTGTCTTCAAGTTTATGAATTATCATATTTTCAAGAGTTTTATTTATTGCAGTACGTTTTAGTTTATTGTTATTGATATGTTTTTAGTAATAGTAAAAGAAAAAACAAAAAGATACAATCCAAAATATATACATTCTCCTTTATTTTTTAAATATGAAAATTACATGTTTCTCATTATGGCCATGACATCCGATATAACTGCAAACAAACACTATAGCAGTCGTTAATATTGCTCTTAACTCCTTATAGGAAAACTTGCAACACGTAGCAGATTTCATATTGAGCTCAGGAAAATACACTACACAGTAGCAATATAGCACTGCAATTTAATACTGGTAAAATGTCAGTATCACTCAGCCTAAACCTCTTCAAACAGTTTGGGAAGGAAGATTCACATATTCTATAAATTCCTCCCTGATACTGGTTTTCTTCATCACATAGTATCTCTCTATACCCATAATCAAAATGGGTTTGTAGAAAGGAAATATAGATGTGTCATTCAATTTGGACTCCTTTCAACATGATGTACTACTGCACTGTAACATATCATTCTCTAATAAAACTTCTCTTGATTTTTGTGCAGCAGCATGCTTGGGCAAATTGCACTCACCATAAATTCTTCCATGCAATAGAGAATACTTTCTATAATGCCAAAGATTTTCTCCACCTTTCTCATAACTCAGCAATAGGACTGCATTAAGTAAATGTATAAAGGCACAGACTGACTCATGGGCAGGCCCATTTAGTACATCCAATACCAAAGTAATATACAAACTCAATGCCAACCCTTGGTGCTAATCAATGGTTATAGGACAATCATTTTCACGCACTAGTTAATGGCTTGTCATTGATAGATACCATTTACGGTTAAAACATATGTTATATCATATCAACATAAACTCCATTATAAAGCAGAGCTTCCCACTTGATTCCTTGAACAAAATTGACTGAGCATAGCTATCAAACTCCATCTAAGATTTAGAAAGTTTCAAGCAATACGGAAGACTCAAACAAAGTCTAATGAAAAATAAAATATATACCATAGTGAACATATGTAACCTAAGCTTATACCTTGATAAATCAAGCCTTTCTCATGAAGCCTAACAAATGCCTCAACTACAGCTTCTGCAGAAATTACAAATCATCAGTATATGCTACAAAAGTATGCTGGATATACATTGATGAGACAAAGTAAGATACATGGAATAGTTTGGAAAATAATAAGAAAGTCATATACAAATATATAAAACTGTACCGACTATATTTACTATCTTATTTGCATCACTTTAACATTTCAAATATGTGCCCAAAAAGCTCTCTAGGCAAGACAAAGTTCCAATTACTAGAAAACTATCTTACGACTTAGCTGTTCATCAAGGGTGAAGTGCTCTCTAGACCAATCACACGAAGCACCGAGTCTCTTGATCTGATTTGTGATAGTTCCACCATACCTGGATAAAGTAAAGAAAATTCATGGGAAGGAGGAGAGAAGTTAAGAAAATGGCACTGAAGAATTTGCACCTCTATAAATAATAATTTAATCATAGAAAATATCTATGATCTAGGGGTGTGCATAGTCGGTTATTTTTAGAAACCAAACCATAACCATTTTCAAACCATTTTAATGGTTTGGATTTATAACCAAAACCACAATTTAATCAAAACTGGTTATAAAACCAGTTATAAATTTGGTTATGGTTATATAACCGGTTTTTTAAAAAAATCCAGTTTAAAAAAAAAATTCAGAATATATATATATATATATATATATATATATATATATATATATATATATATATATATATATATATATATATATATATATATATATATATATATATTATTTTGAAAATTAAAAATTCTGGATTTTGGATAATAACCGGATTATAACCGAATCCAAAAAAATTCAACCGGTTAATAACCATTTAATTATATCCGGATTATATGAATAGATAACCAAAACCATTAAAAACTAAACCAGTTAATAACCATTCAATTATATCCGGATATTTAAAACGGATTTGGATTTAGTTATGGATTTAGGTCTTACAACCAGATATTTTGCACACCCCTACTATGATCTGAAGATGAAGAACACTCGCGAGATGAGTCATGACTCGTGTAACCTAAAAAGAATGTAAACAAATCTGCAAAAAAATCAATAAATTTCCAATACTCCTTTGTCATTAAGCTATTGCACATTAGGTTATATCATAAAGACTTTGGAGAGAGTATATTTTAGAATTGGGCCAAAAATGGAAACCAAAGGATCACTTTCATAGTGCTCTTAGCCTCTATTATTTATCTTCTTTATAAGATTTATAAAAATTTAAGCTTTTCCTTTATTCTGGATTCTAATCTGTTGTAATTTTAAATTTTAACATAAATAATAAGAATAGTGAGCTTCAACCCCTTCTAATTCAGAAGGGCAGTCCATTGGCTGTGGAAAAACAAAAACTTAGACGGCGGGAAAATAAATAAGGATGTGAAGACATACTTCTCTTTCCACTGCCACACTTTTTTTGTGAATTCATCTCTACCCATTTCAACCCTTTTGATTCCTTCAGAAGCTAGCATTCTTTCAACAACCAACTGGTAAAAGGGAACAAAATTGAGAGTGGATAACTAATAGCTTCAACTGAAAAGATAAACTGAGAAAGGGCAAGAAGCATACAATTCTCAGAAACAAAATGAAATTGCATAATAAGGGACTAGAAAGCAATTTGCTATGTTTTGAGCATCCCAAAAGCTCTAGCTCTTACGGAAAGACATCTGAATTTTTTTTATATTATATTTCTAACTTATCCAACTATGCAAAAACCTTTAGACTTGAAGCATTGACAAAGCACAAGCCTGCTATCTTGGATCCGCCCTTTTCTCTAACTGCATTTTGTGATGCAAAAAGTGGGCTGCAGATCCAAATGATAGAAATTCTACCTCTAGAGCAGTCATCTATCTTGGTCCTAATCTTCTTGGTCTACTGAAGCTGAGAATAGGAGCTTAGCACCTGTCACTGCTGATTTACTATGGATTCAGACCTTACTTTAGAACTTTTAGTGTCTTTCCTCCCTCCAAGACTGTATTGTAACAATCAGAGTGTTGTTTCATTGTGTTTAAGAATCTGGTGCTACCTGCTCGCACAATCCACTACCTTAACATGACATGAGCTCATGCATATTTATTGTAAAGCGCGTCCAGCTTAGGATCAGAGGGTTTTTCTCTAACATAGTTTTTTTCTCCATCTTAGGGACAAACTCAGAGTGCATGAGCTCCCTAATGTTTCTAACACTCTTAAAGTAATATTTCTTGAGTAGACTGTATGTTGTAGTTGCTGATTATACAGCGGTAACTAACTCAGGAAGTTAGTTACAGTTAGTGTAGATTAAGATCGCTAAGTGTAGACTAAGGTCAGCAATATATATAGCCAGTAATTGGCTTCCTCTCAATAAGTAATGAAAGTTGATATAAGTCTTGGGTTTTTGGAAATTGACAAACCTGAGTTGCAATACCAGCATGATCAGTCCCAGGAAGCCAAAGTGTTGGTCTTCCCTTCATGCGGTTGTACCTAACCATAATATCCTGGATGGAAAAGCATGCTAATAAATAAAAATATATATCTTACTAATGTAAAAGTTCGACAAAAACATTAACAATTAGATAGCCCTTAACAAATCACATTGTTGATACTTCAGACAAGGCAGACAGTATCACTACTAGGCAGACAAACAGACAGAAAGGAACATAAGGTAAGGAAGAAAGATCTATTTTCTTTTGCCAATGCAATGCCAAACATCATATGCACATAAATAACAAGCAACTAGCTTCAAAATTTCATGATTTTAGAAAAATCCCATCAAACAGTTTTAAGTTGGCACCCAACGAAATCCAATGTTACAATTATCTTGGGAAATATTACGAAAAATAAAAGTGAAAACGGAGCACTATAGAAATACAGAAAATATTACAAATAGAAGCCATCAAGATGAATCAAATGGTATATCTCTACCACTATACATCTTGCCTTTCCATTCAAAAACATTTACACCACATGACAGTACATCGAGACATCTAGATACATAAATATATATGTAATAACATACATGAAATAGAAAAATAATTAAAAAACTTGAAAAACCTCAAGGGTCACAAACATTGCATGCCCCATGTGCAGAGAACCGGTAACATTAGGAGGTGGCATTGATATCACAAAAGGATCACTTCCCCGGTCAAAGTTCGGTTTAAAATACCCTTGAGACTCCCACCTAGCATCCAATAGTCATAATGAAAATGTTACTTACAACAACACAAAATATACAAAAAATAGCATAATTATGAGTTCAAATTCCCATCCATGATCCAAAACAACTTATCAATACAACACAAATAAGAAACAGACTTTACCAATTTTTCCCTCTTGTTAGCAACCTATGATGCACCGACATACCTTAATACCTTTACCCCCGTCAATAGGTGTCCAGGCAGTATCAAAGATCATTTCTTTAAAAATATTAAATAAACAAATTCAGATACTCTCTTGAGACACCATTGACATGCTCCTGAAATGTTGTCGACTTGTCTGACTCTTATACTTCGTGACTCTTCACGTTCATATAGTATTTATGTTAAATGTTGCAACAAATACAATTTATATCAAACTTCACCAATTCAGCTATTAATCCCCATTTTCCCACTTCAACAATTCACTTTAGTTAATTTCATTTAATCAAGAAATACCAAAGCTCTAGTGTGAAAACAGAGAAAATAAGCCACTTTCCACGGAGCACATATCACATGGAACAAAAAATACACGAGTAAGAGAAATACCAAATACCAACACTAATTTTTATTAAAACTAACATACCAATTATATATGCGTTCCTCTGCGGCAAAGTCAAAAGTTTTTGCTGTCTCAGGAGAAGTGAAAACACCATTATTCTCCGATGCAGCAGCAACTGAAACATTGAAAAAAAACAGTTACTGAAAAACAAACAAAATATTGTCGAGTTCATGACTTCAGCACCAAAAATATTACTCTCCTCATTTATGCACAAAATTTTTCAAACCAAAAACATATGTAGCACTAACTTGTAATAGTATCCCACACCAACGCCTATGTGTGTGTAGTATCCAGTGTCTTATTTTGTCATAGCTGAACACAACTTGTAATTATTGAAATTATTAAAGAAACCTAAAAACTAAATTTGAAAAAGTATATCCAAAATGGCCCTAATTTTATCTAGAAACGAAGAGAAATAAAAATACCTCATGCATTAAACTAAGAAATGATAATTTGACACAAATTTGACATCAAATTGAATAGCTAAGTTGAATAGTTAACACAGTTCAAATATGTGGTTAACCACGTTCAAAAGATGATTAATTAATACATATAACAATGTATCACATCTTGTTAACTATCCACTAAACACAACAAACCATGATTTTTAATGTTCTTAACCATAATTTTCAGGTGTTCAAAAATGCGACGATATTCATTAACCATCCAAATAATGTGTGAATTTATAAGCATGACTTTTAGATGCTTAAACATATACACGATATTCATCAATCACAATTTGTATTCAAATATACACTTCAAATTTTGCAGCTAATCAATTGTGTTCAGTATAGTTCATGAGTTGCAATAATTTGTTGTTATATTCAATAACCATCTCTAGAATCTAGAATGTAACTGAACACGTATTTAAACAGCTTTAACCATTCAATTTGATATCAAATCTATGTCATAACACAACTCTTAAAGTAACACTTCAATTAATTTATGCAAATATAATAATAAAGTGACAGTTGAGCAGCAAAACATCGAAATTCAAAAACGTCTATCCAAACAAGCCCTAGGTAACTGAAAAGCGAAATCTCACTCACTCCTAAGCCGAAACTCAAATTTGCATATGCGAAAAACAAGTAAGCGAGTGCTAAACTAAACGATGAGAATTGAACAATATGAGAGTTGAATTGAAAGAAATGGAGAGCGAACAGAACCTGTGAGAAGACGAATTGAAGTTGTGAAGCGGTTGAAGCGAGAACGGGGATAACGAGAGGAGAGAGAAACGGTGGTGCGACGGCGCGTGTAGAAGATGAGAGGATTGAATTTGTTACAAACGGAGAAAGGAGAAGAAAGAGAGAGTATCGTTGTAGACATAGTTGGTTAGTTAGTTAGTTGGTTTAGTTTTCATTCAGTGGAGTTTTAGTTTTCGGGAATCTCAACTGAAGAGATAGAAGAAGAAGAGGAGGAGGAAGGTGGTTCTGTAAGTTGTGTCGTTTTGAGAGAGTGAGATGCGGCTAAGGAAGTAAAGAGAATGATATACTTGGAGGGAAATCAAATTTTATCCCCACAATGTGTATGTATACCCAATTTTATCATTTTTTTTTCTTTGGTTAAATGTTGTTTAAGCTCTCTCATAAGAGTGAGATTCGGTTTATTCCTTAAAAAAAAAGTTGATTCCCCTTAACTTATTAAGATTTCCTTTTGGATGATTTTTATTTGCATATGTGGATTAATTGAACTTATTTGACACACTGACTGTTTATTTTTTCTGTCATGCAGGAAATGTGTTAGGTTAAGTTCCAATTCTTCATCTTCTTTGTCGCATCCGTCTGTGCATCTTCGTCCTCAGAGTTCTTCTTCTTTTTCGTTTCTTCATTTTTCTTCTTCTCCCCCAAAATGGATGCAAGTCAAAGTTTTGAAAGTAATAATTCGTACGAAACTTCAGTCGTTCCGTTTTATGGTTAACGTCGTCCTATGAAGATGTGGGTTGCAAAACGGTACAACCGGAAATTCTGGAGTGTCGAAATTCTAGGGTAATTGCTTGAAATCGAATTCATTTTAGGGTGTAGAGATTATTTTAGGGTTTAGGGATTATGTTGTATTTAAGTATCTTGATTTTGCATATGGGGAATAGTTGTGATCTTTTCATCTGGGATGGCGTAGCTGCTCAGACCATGTTGGAATTGTTCAATTCTGATTTTTTTTTTTGCAAAAATTGTGATGTGGCAATGCTAAAGTTTGATCTTACAGAAAAGAAGATTGGAAAAGTCAAGTTGAAGATGGTTGAGTTGAAGAGAAAAAAATTCCAATGGAAGATGACATTTTTCGTGTCTTGTATTATGTTTGCATTAGTGTATAGGTACATGTAATTGGTATATCTAATCTGTAAAGAAGTTTATGTAGGTCTTGGTTTAAGTTCAATGTTTTTTTTTTAAGTTAGATTTCTTTGTTTTAGTTGTTGGAACATGAAATTGTGATGTAATTGTTAAAGGATTATGAAATATGATTTGATCAAATTTGTTGAAACTCTGATGTCATTAATTATAGATCATAACACATACAATGACATTAAACATAATTGAAACGGTTGCCATCAAACATAATTGACAATATCAGTAGTCAATGGCACCAACCACAAAACACAATTGCCATCAAACATTGGCATAAGTCATAACAAATACATAATTCTCAGTACATTGGTATAAGTCAATAATTAAAGGTTCCAAACTAATACATAACAACATATAGATATCACAACAATTGAAGTATTGCTTCATTTTCTTCTTGGCACGAGTAGAGGTAGATCTTTCTTGTGTCAAAACTCCTTCATCTCTTCTAGCTGAAGTATTGGTTGGTCAGTGTTTGAACCTGGCCCAATTACTGGTTTTTGAAACCACTTCAGCTAGATTCTCTCACTTGACCTCTTCTTGACTGGCTTGACTTCTTTTCTCTTTTTGACCGGCCTGACCTCAGCTTCAGTTACAACAACATCAGGGAGGCTAGATACGAGTTCATCAGTAATTTCTCCAAAGTAATCAGATGTTTGGTCTGCAATAACAGTCAGTTGTGTTGGTGTTGCTTCTTGTTTTAGAACTTGACTTGTTTGTGTTGCTTCTTCAGGTGCTTGTGTTGTTTCTTCTACTTGTTGAATTGTTTCATTTGTTGCTTGTGTTGTTTCATTAGTTGGTGGTGGTACATCAGTTGGCATAGTTGCATTGAGTTTCAACTTTTTCTGTCACAATATCCACATATTAAGATCAGACCAGACAAACACAATAGATTAGTTCAATAAGCAAATCTCATCAAATCATACCTTTCTCTTCAACCCATTTGGATCTTGTGTTGTGATTTTACAAGTTTAAGCATTGTGATCAAACTTGTCACACTTTGTACACATGTAAGACACGCCTGGTAGTCTTCTCCTAGCCCCGTTTTCACCACTCTCCCTAATCCTGAGCTTCTTAGGCCTACCAGGTCCTTTTTTGTACATTGGAGGCAATAGTTCTTTTGTCTCAATATCATGCCACATCTCCTGATCATTAATATGACTCACAGGAAAACCATAACATTATGCATATTTCTCTCTAGAATAACATTCAACTACAAAATCTTCAGGGTTCTGTTGCCTAAAACCTAAATTTGTTATAGCATGCCTACAGGGTATACCAACCAACTCCCAAAAATTACAAGTGCACGATTTTTTTTGCAATATCAATTATAAACTCCCGTGTGTTGAAAGAATGGGTGACTTAAAATTTTTCAGCCATTGCCCAGGTAGGCAACCAATGGCCATTCAAAACAACCTCATTATCAAGTATTTTCATAGGAATTGGCATGATCTTATGAGGTTATTTCTAAAGTTTCAAGGCAGATGTGGAACACCTATTCATAAGGTACTTCCTAATCCATTCACACATTGTTAAAATTGACTTATCCCTAGCAGCTAAGATAGTTGCATTAAAATATTCAGCAATATTATTCATGAGCACATCACATTTGGGATAAAAGCTAAAAGCATGCGTACACTAAGTTTTTGTTGGAACACCCATTAGCCAAGCCCATATCCTTTGATCAACTTGTTTCAGTTCATTCATCTTATGCAACCATCCTTGATAATATGTAGCTTTAGCAGCACCCATCATCAGATCTCTAATCAAAGAGCCACCCCCAAACCTTTTCTTGAAATTTGCATATAGGTGTCTAAGACACAACCTATGTTCTATCCTTTCATACATTTCCTCAAAAATAACTACCAATCCCTGCAACATATATACTGACACAAATAAATACTCTTGAAATATGAGATGAACATAATAAAATACAATAAAAAAAACACACCTTTTGTTGATCATAAATAAATACAAAGTTTTTGTCTTGTCCAATATCACTCATCAGCAGCTCAAGAAACCACTTCCAGTTTTCTTTAGTTTCATTCTCAACCACTCCAAAAGCTAATGGAAAGTATTGATCATTAGGGTCCCTCCCCACAACAATTAATAATTGACCTCCATATTTTGTTTTCAAATGGAAGCCATCTACTCCAATAAAGGGTCTGCAACCATTTATGAACCCCTTCTTGCAACCATCAAAGCAAAAGTAAAAAGCACCAAATATAGGTTGATTGAAGGATTTGGTCTGTCAACAGTTATAGACAAAGTATTACCAGGATTAACTATATGTAACTCTGTTGCATACCTTCTTAGATTTGAATATTCACTATTAAAAATAACACATTTGGTTAAATGATCTTACATCAGATTTCAAGATATATGATGTGAAAAATATTTGTCAAAAGATTTTATAACAATATTGTTTGTCTGCTCCTTCCAATATCTTCTTTGCAATTAATTTTGCCTTCCATGCCCTACCTATAGTGATTCCCACAAAAATGTTTTGTCTCAGATCCTGTATAATGTCACATAGCCTGACATTATGAGATGTTTGCATCTTCTTCAGTACAATCTTATCCACCCACCTTGAGTTTGCCGACTTGTTATCCAAAACCCTAGCACATGTGTGTTGGTCTTGTATGGTTTTTATAGCATAAGTGTGCTTGTGGCCCACTTTAGAGCAAAGCATTAAAAACCCACATTTGGCCCTACATCTAACCCTTACTCTATGAGACTCATTTTTAACAAAATTAATTTCCCTACCATTCAAAACAAACCACTCACGTATTTCTTCCCTAAAGTCATTTACGGAATTGAACTTCATACCCCACACAAACTTAAAATTCTTATTCAAATTTTCTTTTCTAAACTTGTCAAATTTAGGACCTTTCTCATCATCAGAATTATCAGAATCTGAAGACAAAAGATCATCACTCAAATACTCATCATCTTCCAAATTCTTCTTCTTTCCTCCACTTAAAAAACCATTCAAAGTAGGTGTTTGTCTTATAGGAATAATGACATCAATATCTTCAAAACCATCAACCATTGCAGTTGCATGCTCATCTTCACTATCATTCAATGCTTCTACACCATTATCCTCACAAACCTCTTACTTAATATCGTCATTCACACTCCTAAGTGTCCTAACTGACTGTCCAATATCAATCACATTATGCTCCACAAACATCATCCTTTCGACTTGGGTGGAACAAGCATACGTAGCAAAGTTGTAACAGTCATCATCCTTTTTGATTTGGAAAAAAATTTCATCAATTTCTATGTTTTTAGTCCATGTTCTATACATTCTTCGCAAGTGCCCCCAAGAAGTCACTAAACTATGAACACTACCCATTGTAAACTTATCAATATGGAGCCCAGAAACAAGTGTTGATACACCGTACCTTGTAAATGGTAACCCCATCACTCAACACAATAAATTCCCCTCCGTGATGAAAAACAACATCAAACATTTGCAAGTTCTGAAATAAATCAAAAACAAAATTTAACCTAACATTCTGGTGCCATTATCGCATAAGAAATGAAAGCACGCAAACCATTTTCGCTTCAGTATTGCGTGTTGATTATTCTTCCACTTGCTTATTCGATTTCTCACATTGCATTGAGGAAGTAGTTTCATTCGACTTTTTCTTCGTCATGTCTCCCTTCTTCTTCTTCTTTGACTGCCTCTTTATCTTCTTCTTTATCGCTGATGCGTGTTCCTTTTTTTGATTTCAATGAACCCTAGATTTGTTAGGGGGTAATATGAAGAAGACTTTTGCAGCTGGTACTATTTTAACCCAACACATTTCCTGCATGGCAGAAGAAATACACAGTCAGCATGCCAAATAAGCTCAACTAGTCCACATATGCAAATAAGGGTGACCCAAAAGGGAATCTTAGTAAGTTGAGGGGGGGTCAAAAAAAATTTCTTGGGGGGGGGGGGGGTAAACCAAATCCCGCTCATATGGCAGGGGGTAAACATAATTTAACCCTTTTTTATCATGAATGTTTGGTTATATATGGGAATAAAAAATTATTTTGATCGAAAGTGAATTTAATTAGATAATTTATGTTTGAATATATTTATAAGAAATAAAAAAAAAGTACCTTTTAACTATTTATGTTTAGACAGTTCAATCAAATTATTAGTGATGTGTCCTCGATTTAGTGTTGATTGAAAAATCTAGATTTAGAGTATGTTGTTGTGGTTCGAAGCTTCCGATGCGGTGGACAGAAAGTTGGTCTATAAGATTAGAACTCAAACATTTAAGTCAGTATGAGAGTGAAAATAGTGTTTGAATGAGAGAAGGTTTGAATATCTAAAAAATGATGTGTTTTCCACTTTAAATACGATAATGATTGACAACTGAACGTGTGTAACAAGGCGTGAGATGCGGTCAACCGATTGATTGATCTAGACAGTTAGTGGAACACTCACATGGAGGATTACATGTTCGGTAGGATAATATGGTCTACCTATTCTAAGTCAGATGCTTTGTTGCGTCGTTATTAGGCATCTGTCTCTTTGGGCTCTGTGGCTTTCCCGGAACAATTTCGCTCAAGCCCTTATTTCTGGTTTGTAGTGCAAGGGTTTGTGACATGTATCTTTACTCAGCCACAAAATTCATGATCAAGAGAAAAATCTAGATATTCCCAAATAATGGAGAATAGTAAAATACCATCCAATACAGAACGTTATTAGAGACATATCGAAAGGAGTTACCACTAGACGACCACTTAATAATGCATGTAATTTTGTGACTTTTGTTTCACAAATTGAGCCAGAGGGAATTGACGAAGCCATAATCGACGAACATTAGTTTATTGTTATGCAAGAATAATTAAATCAATTTGAACGAAACAATATTTGGTAACTCGTTCCCAAAGATTCAACCAATCTAGTCATTGGAATCAGTTATTCAGTGTTTCATGTTTAACAGAGATTGTGGAAATAGTGCAAGTTGGTTGTTGTCATACCCTAAATTTTGACTAGATGTTTTAGCATTTTTCATTCATCTGACACATTTTTATCACAGTATTGAAAATTAATCATAAGTCCGTCATTTTTCCATTAACATTTCATTAATCATTAATCATGCATTTTTAACTGATTTTTATCATTCCATATCATTTCTTGATTTTTATGATTTCTATTTAGATAATTATTTTAGTTTATTTAGAATTAATCTTAGTTTAATTTTGGTTTTAATTTATATTTTAATTAAATTTTATATTAAATTTAGTTTAATTTCAATTTCAATTTATTTAGTTTAACTTAAATTTATTTAATTCAATATAATTTTTTTAATAACCATTTTCAATTTTTTTTCTTTATTATTATTATTATTATTATTATTATTATTATTATTATTATTATTATTACTACTACTTTTCTTTTGTTTTTCTTCATGTTCAAAAAAGAAAAAATGACAAGTGGGATCCACTACAATGTAGTACAAACACTTCACATGGATTGCCAACTTTGACTTATCAATTACCAAAAATCATTCTCATAAAGTCACATGGATTGCCACATCAGCACTCCTACCTCATTCACAATATAAATAAAATATTTCTTTCTCTCATTTGAGACTAACAAGATCACACTTAAATTCTCAAAATCTAGCACATTCATTACATATTTTTCAAAGTCAAAATTTATTTTTTACTTACACAATACCTATAAACATTCACCATTTTCACTACAACAACAACCTCTATCAAAACACCTTCACTTTCTTCTACACAACAAGCTCAACCTTTGCTAGATTTGGAGTTTGTGAGTATCATTCATCCTTTATTTATTTATATTTTAGTTTGTGAAACTATGTTGTAAAAATGTAATAGTTTTTTTATGTGTTTATATTTTATTGTTGTTATAGTGTTAGTATAGATTAGTTTATGATAAATATCCATGTTTATTCATTTCTCTTTCATTTTTATTTTACTAGTTTATTTATTTATTTTAGTTTGTTACCTATTTTAATTATTTAAAAATTTCCTTAATAGTTTAAGTTATTAGATTAACTTTAGTTTCTTCATTTCAAAATATAGTTTTGTTTAATTTATTTAGTAATCTTAGAAGTAAAGTATATATGTGATTAACACTTAAAAATATAAAAAAAATATTATTATTTAGTAAGTTATTTAAATTTAGTTTTAAGTTTAGTTATAATTTTGTTTAGTTGTTGATAAACTAAAAATGCCTAAAGATGTGTTTTTGTTTTTCAATTTCGTTTTGATTTTTATTTCGACCCGATGTGGTTCTTGACGGATCCATGATGTTTTGACGTGTGTATACGTCTTCCGCTTTTGTTCACTTGCATTATTCAAAGGGAAAAGATCTATTGATTGACTTTATGTCATTTTCGTTTATATAAGTAATTACTTTGTCATTTTATCTAAACCCCAATTCAACCTTAGGACGTTTTTGTTTATCAATCATTAATTTTTCCTCATTTTACAATTTTCAAACTTCAAAACATTTTTCTTAATCAAACAACGAAAGAACTGAATTCTGGAGTCTAACATTTCATGGGTTCTGGAATGAATCACTCTTGAGGCCCGCCCCACGAGACGTGTTTCATTCTCTCTTTCGTCTCTAAAACACACTTAACTATCAACCCTAAACCAATGCGAACAATCGCTCAAATCCAACACAAATACTCAAATCTATTTTATAATCAAATAACGAAAGAACTTAATTTTGGAGTCTAGCACTCCATGGGTTCTTTAATGAATCATTCCTGAGGTCCGCCCCATGGGACGTGGTTCATTCTCCATTTCGTCTTTTAAGACACTTAATTATTACATATCAAATAATGAAACAACTGAATTCTGGAGTTTATCACTCCATGGGTTCTTGAATGAATCATTCCTGAGGCTCGCCCCATGGGACGTGATTCATTCGCCCTTTCGTTCTTAAAATACTATACAAGATCAAATATTTTCTCTAAATGAAGATTGTTTAAACTTTTTCTATCTCGCAGACAAGCTAGCGCTTCAGCCTCCTATGTCGAGCAGATAAGCCAACGCTTAATAGTTAAAGAGCGGTTTAAACAGTCGTTCATTAAAAAATACCAATAAACAGTAGTTGCATGAACTACGAAACTCTGACTTTCCCATTGCACAAGGGAATATGTAGGCACATGGATTTCAACCCTTGGTGAGCACACTAATAAAAAAACTTCCCATTTCTCCATAACAAATAATAATATTAAAAAACACCCACTTCCCTTTACAAACAATCTTAGCAAACTTTTTACCATTAGAAGAAGACAAAGACATAAGATAACATTCAAGCGCAAATTAAACTAAGAGGTTCCCGTTGAGTATAACAGACGTGAGGGGTGTTAATACCTTCCTCTTGCGTAACCGACTCCCGAACTTAGAATTTAGTTTCGTTGACCATTTCTTATCCTTATTAGGTTGTTTCTATATCTTCCTTTTCTCTCGTTAGAATAAATAGAATTAGGTGGCGACTCTGTTGTTTGTTTTTCCGCGTCCATCGTGAGTATCGTATTTTTCGAGGTATGACAGTTGTAGCCAAAGACTGAGAGTTCATGGTTGTGTGCATGTTGATGGTATCTGGTTCATTTCATAAAAATTAGTACATACTCATTTCTTAAATCAATTTTCCATGTGCAAATTCTATTTATAAATCACATTTTAAATATCCAAACATTCCATTTATCCATTTCATGTCCATGGTTCATATTCGTATTTCAATTTTTACATTTTAAATCACTTTCGAAACACATTTGTCACTCGTTTATTTTTTTTATCATGTTTAATTCATCATCCATTTTAGGTTTCATTCTCAATATCATTTACCCAAATTTCAAAACCAATATGAAAGACCACACATTTTCAAAAGCCCATCATTTTTTTAGTTCAGTCCAATTACAAAAGAAGCCCATTTTTCCCCATACAATCTTGACAAAGTTTTATAAAAAATGGGGGAGCCAAAGCATAGAGAAATCTACTTGCTACCCCCATTCATTTCTGATACCCCCCAAAATCAATGAAAAGACCAATTTAACCATGCAAGAAAACATATTCACATTTTACACATTGCCGAATTTTTCAAAAATTTTGACGATACCAGGAATTTGGTTTGCACTACCGGAGATTTGGAAATTACAAGTAAGTTTTACCGTTTTTTTTATAAATTATCGGTAACAAAATACCGAAAATTTTAAAAAATCCGGTAATAATTACCGGAAATTCCAAAAATACCGGTAATTATTTTTTGGAGATTTGAAATTTTCGGTAGTTCAAATTTTATGCTTTTCTACCGGTAATTTGAAATTACCGGTAGTTTACTTTTTTTGTTTTTCCTGGGAATTTCAAAATCCCGGTAGTGTATTTATTTTTGGTTAATTTTTTTTGTTTAAAATGTGTTTTTTTTCTTTCCAATGAGGACTACAAGTGTTGATGGTACCCCTAGTGGTAGGACGCGTGACTTGGCTGCAGCTGGTAGGGGGAAGGGTATAACCACTCCTAATGTTGAGTCTACCCATGTACGAGCTGGACGAATTGTCCCAACCGGTTCGCACCAGAATAAGATGGTTGAGTAACGGGGGCATTTCTAAGCACCTCGTAGTGTTAGGAGACGTGGAAGTCTTTCACAGCAGGTCACACTAGAGGTCGTCCCTGATGTTCTGGTGGAGTATGTTGTTAGGGATGTCGTAGAGGAGATTTTCAGAGTATCAGTTGAGGGCGTACAAGAGGGACATGATGATGGTGAGGGTGATAACACTGGAGGGGCCGCCAGTACATGAGAAGTAGAGGAGACTATTCAGACGGATGTGATGGTTCCTTCGATCGAGCCATCCGTACACACCGAGCCATCCATTATAACATGATTAATCGATATTAAAAACCTAAAAACTACCAGATATTTCAAGGCATTTCAACATCGTCATTATTTCATCAACTAGTCTTGTCAGTTGCACATCTAATGCCGGTGGACCCCTTGTTAGCCTACGGCGAAATAATCTCCATATTTTGATGGCATCTTCATCGTTCTTCAGCTCAATTAGATTATATTTCACACTACCATCCCCCCAATCCTTCCAAAATTTGATCTTCAACATCTTTTTATTCTCACCATCAGGCAACAATTCCTTTAACTTCGAAGCCAGGCCGGCAAAGGAGGTCGTGTCATCCGGGAGCATGAATTCGACAAGTTGAGAAACTCTCTTGAAGTAAACCTCTGCCTTAATTAAAAATATTGGAATTGCCATTTTTCATATATGTTTAACCACAATACCTAACCCTTATTTATACTAGTGTCCAATAATTCTTGACCACACAAATTATCGGTGCAATCACAACCAAACAAAACTGTCAGCAAAATCTCAGTTGTTTAAAAAAAATCCAAAAAATCCTAAAATTATGCCTACTTGGAATTTCAAAGGATTTGAAATTCCTGGTACACCAGTATTTTTTAAATATCCAGTTTCATAGCAAATTACCGGTAATTTAAAATTACCAGTATATCGGTAATTTCAAATAAACTACCGGGAATTTGGTTTTATACCGAAAATTTTGTTATACCTACCGGGAATTTGTTTCAGAAATTGTTTGTTAAATATTTAGGGGCAATTTTGTCATTATGAAAATTTGGGGGGTGTCAGGAATGAGTGGGGGTGGCAAGTAGATTTCTCCATGGTTGCGCATAAACACCCTTCTTGTTAGGCTTTTTTCTCTTTTTATTTTATTATTATTTTGATTCTTTTTTTTATTCTCATTTCCTCTTTTATTTTCTTTCAAAAAACCATTTTGCATTCTTATTTCCTTCTCTTGTAGCAATTTCATCTTTTAAAATTTAGAAAAATATTTATAAAAAAATCTTTTTAGTAATTGGTTTAATTTCTTTATGATAAGTTTCTTGTGATTTTGATTGGTTAATTACGATGGATCATAAATGTTAGATCCATCTTTCTACTTCCTCTCTTTTATTTTTATTTTTGGTCGATGAGCATCAAGGAATCATATATTATCGAAAAAATGATGGAGATCATGATTAAGATGAGACCTTTTAGCCTTTTGGATCCTCTTTTCTTTTGATCAATGAAAGTCTTATGGATCCTAGAACTTCTTTGTTGAATTATTGACGAAGACTAGATAACCATCATTTTTCTTTTCGTGTGGCGTGTTTTTAGAGGATAATTCATTATATCATTCCTCTAACATGTATTAGCACAAAGATCATTTTGATCGGCCTCGTTGTAGGGTGACTTCTACATAAGTCACTTGGGATTGTTTAACATAACGCTACATTTGTCTCTCTTTTTGAATTGGAACCTGAACTTTTGTGGCCCGAACTTATGATTTTAAGCCCAAGGAATGATTTATCTTTTGTATTAAGCTCATAATTTATGAAGCTTGTTGTGCAGAGGCTTTGATTTTATCAATCTTCTGACAAGTTTCCATCCAGCACGGCTTAAGTACATTGTACAATCATTATAGTTCAGGACGCGAGACGGAATACCAAATTGGTGTTACTTTATGAGGCTTATGACATTGATGCCTTTGTTATGCTATTATGTGTGTGTGTGTGTATATATATATATATATATATATATATATATATATATATATATATATATATATATATATATATATATATATAATTCTTTCTTGCTCCCTTCTCTTTATTTCTTATGCTTTATATCATTCATTATCATGTTTATGCTTCAGTCATTTTTACTTTGTCCACTTGGACCATATTATTGTGATTGTGTTATTTTTATTTTGTCCATTTGAACCACACATCTCTAATGAAATACTTAAACCCTAAAAAACTTGGCTCTTTTAATTTTGTGTTCTCATGGATGGATTTTATACCCTTGGATTTCTTGAAGCATTTTGGACTTATGGACTTAGTACTATGATCCCTCCCTTTGCTTGGATTATTATGGAGTTGGTGCTCTAGCCTTTATTTTACCCACTTATTTGCTTATGAGGATGGAATTCTATTTTACTTATGCTTTGGAGAATGCTCGTTGTGTGGTTAGATCCTTCTTACTTTAGCCTTTATTTTGTGTTATAGGTTAGCCTCTTCATTTCTTCCCGTTCATAAATTTTCAAAACTTCTTCCTATTTCAAAAACTTTCTTGTTTTAAAACCCACACTTCTTTCATAGTTAAACCTTTACTTTGTCAATTTGATTTTAAAACTTGTATTCTTTTCTTAATAAGAGTTAATGGATGCTAATCATATTGACCTTAATTCAAATTTTAAAATAAATCAACCTCACTCAAATGTTTGTGTTCATTGTTGCACGTTGTCTCTTTTTAAGTTTAGACACAAGTCATTTTCATAGTCGAGTGTACGTCTCCTAATCAATGTGGTTGTAGTTTGATGTGATTGAGTTTCTTGTCATTTATGGGAGTTCAGTTGGCATACTCGTCAATTTTATCTGAGTTGGAGTCTTCCCTATAATGATGTATGAGTCCATACCCCTGTTCTCATGGTTGATTAGTGGAGTTATCCATTTAAAATGACGAATTATCTCTATTTTTTAAAATCAACCAAAACCAACAAACTTTGTTATTTTTTCCATGAACTACAAGGTTTTGATCTTACATTACACTTTGTGAGTACGTAGGCATGAAGAGATAAGTCTTTCCAAACACAAAAATATTAAAATCAATTCTCTCTTCATACCCTCAATCCCATTCAACAAACCCTTTCAAACCAAAAGTTTTAAATAAATCAAAGAGGTTCATGTGGAGTACCACAAACATTTTGGATGCTAACACCTTCCCTCTTCGTAACCAACCCCCTTACCATTGTCTCTGTCTGGTTTTATTAGCCTTTTGCTTTTAGACTTTATTAGGTTTTGTTCGCTCTTTTCCCTTTTTCCATTTGGAAATAAATAAAAGTTCGGCGACAACTTTTATTCCTTGAGTTAAGTTGATCAATAACTTACACTCACGATTTTTACAGCTACACATATACAAAAGCTGAAAAAACAGGCACACAACAGAGGGTGTAAACGGCTATGCCCAATACGGTAATCGGTTACATTAGTAGAAATAGCAAAAACAAAGTGTAGAAAAGCACTTTTCAGAACAACTTAACTGATTCAATCACCACATGCTAGGGCATGCAATTGGATACAAAAATCACAACAATTATGAGCAAATAAGTACCAATTGAATCGATCAAACATCAACATCATCAAGCATGTAAATTAATGGATCAAACAACACACAAATCACAAGGAACTACATTGTGAAAATTTCCAAAATAAGCTAAAACATTGTTAGATCCAAGAATTAGCAACCTATAAAGCTGAGATTTGCTTTTGGTAATTGTTGCAAACAGGAAATGTTGGATGCAGCTAAGGAAACCATAAATCCAATGAATTCATCATAATAAAATGGAAGAACAATGCAATAATATGAACTTACTTTAAAACTCCTTCAAGAATCAACTTCCAAAGCTTAGATCAAGATGAAAAATTGTTACTACTGTAGAATCTTGCAATGAAGTAGTGATTGATGAAGGTTTATCTCAAAGATTAATAAGTTCCAATGCAAAACTTGTAGAGCTTTGGTAAGGTTAAGGATGAAGATAAAAATGGAAATTGAGAGTGAGATTGAGAAAATTTTGCAGAAAGTGAGAGAGAATTGTGAATGAATTCAGAAAATGAGTGGGAAAATGACTAGGGTTCTCAAGGTTTAGAGCAAAAATTGTTTAAATAGAAACCAGACTTGGAGCTCAAAGAGGTTTGGAATTGGGTTTGGAGTTTGACTTGGAGCTAGTTATGGATTTTTTGTTTGGAATTTGGTATTGAGTTAGCTAGGTCTTTTGCATGCTCTAGATCATTCCATTTGGTGTAATAGTGATGCATGTAAAAATGAATTTGAATAAAAACTACTAAAGTATTGTAAACCTGTTATTCTTGGAAAAAACACACCGATGTAATTGGTTACAGGGAACAAGGCAACCAGTTACATACTCACAATTTTGAATTCTTGCGCCATTTTGAGGGGGTGTAACAAGTTAAATGATTTTGAGTAAACGAATACATCAGTGAAAAATGAGATATTTGCCCTATTGCAACCTATTATGAGCATGACCTTGCCTCCAAACCTTGACCTTTGATATGGAACTTGAATGCTTCAATCTTGATGAATATCTTGTCTTGAACAACTCGTGAACCCAATGCTCTTGTTCTTGATTCTGAAATAACCGACCCAAACTATGAGCAAAATAAATGTTGAAGACTTTGATGCTTGTTGATTTAGCCTTTATGCCCACTGAATCAATG
Organism: Lathyrus aphaca; assembly: GCA_963966055.1. Lineage (NCBI taxonomy): Eukaryota > Viridiplantae > Streptophyta > Magnoliopsida > Fabales > Fabaceae > Lathyrus > Lathyrus aphaca. The sequence continues at coordinate 425,748,552 of OZ014519.1, read as the reverse complement.
TTCCTTAAAGAATGAATAAGAAAACTCCAATCTTTGATTCTTGAAAGCATATTCTGAAATAGAGAAAACCCATAACAACAAGAAATTATTGTGATCTCATGCATTAGGAGCACAATGCAAATGCATGATCGTGAGTACTATGACCTAATGGAATATGCATATGAATGTAAAACATAAGCCAATTAAGGTTAGAAATAATAGGGGAAATTTTGGGTGCAACAACTGCCTATATTTAGTTAACTTAAACCTGAAGGTATGAAAAACATCGGTTTTAAGACATTATAGGTGGAATGAGATTGAATACCAAAAGAACTTTAAAATTTACACTTTGGGGAAACCTAATGACGTTGTTTTCATAACAACGGTTTATGACAAGCGGATGGTCTAGCAACGGTACCAACAAAAATCTAGATAGAAGAAGGATGCAATCAACAAACCTAAGACCTAAAGAACGATGATGAGAGGTAGAGTCGAAGAACCCATGACTTAGAGTGGAATATGAAGGGAATAAAATCAACAGATCCAGCACCCGAACAATGGGTGAAAGGAATCAGGATCAACAAATCTACAACCTAAAGAAGAAGAGAGGTACAATCAACTGATGGGTGAAAGGAAGCAGGATCAAAAAATATATAATATAAAGAGGAAGAAAGGTACAATCACCCAGATGATAGGTGAAAGTAAGAAGGATCGACATATCTGCAACCTAAAGAGGAAGAGATGTATGATTAACTGATAGGTGAAAGGAAGCATAGTCAAAAGATCACCAACTTTCCGCTTCCTCTGCGCCACTGGTCTGGCAGAAGGGTGGATGGCGAGGAGATGACTCACCACTTTAGTGTCTATCCTAAGGAGAGCTCTTTCCTTGCCACTGGCAGAGTATTTTGGTAACACTCTTGAGTGATCTGTTTGTATCCTCAAATTGTATTTATTCGCCCATAGGGAAGTGTATACCTTAGGGCCAATTATAGGGTGGAAACTGTAACACCCCAAAATGATTAGAATATTCATTTAATTGATTTATAATAAATATACAGGATTTATCAATGAACTTGGCGAAATATTATGGTGTAAGATGTGTTTATGATGAATGTGGTGTAATTTGATGAATTAAGTGATTATCTGAAATTATTTTAATAATGATAATAGAATAATATTATTTATATTATTATTATTTAAAATAAGAGGAAGACGATTAAGGGTAAAGTGGTATCTTTGGGTGGGTAAGTGAGGTTAAAGACGGAATGCCATATTGAGACCCAAGGGGGATAAGAGAGGAAAAACATAAAATTAGACTATCAGAAATAATTCTATTATCGATCGTAATTGAGAGAAGCACTTTGAGGAACAGAGGTAGAAAAGCTAGGGCACAGAGGTTCTCAAAGGTTTCAAGAAAAATGGAATTCAAGGTTTAACATCTAAGTTATGGGGAGTATTACCTTTAATTATAATTGATATAAGGTGTAAATTATATATATGAATGATTTGGGATTTTAGGGTTTATGGGAAACCATAATGAATTTGACGAATTATGTGTTGTATGCGAAGTTCTTGTTTTACTGATTTTGTTGAAGTATAATTGTTGCTATTAAATTAGGTTTAATCGATCATTAATGATAGTGTATGAGTTTGTTTTGATGAAGGCTTCCATCGAAGCCGATGGAGAGTTGAAATTATAATCGTAAAGGGTTTGTAATGGTAGTTATTATAATTGAATTAAGTGATAGATGTACTTTGTTTGATTATGAATCGGTGAGAATGCAGGGAAATGGTGAAGATTACAAACTGGAACGAAAACCATGAAGGAAGGGTGGCGAGTACCACCTTGTTAAAATAGGATAAGGTGGTGACTGCCACTCCTCAGTGTGGCTTGCGCCACTTTAGTGTTGAAATAAAGTGGCTGGTGCCACTAACAAGGTGGCTAGCGCCACATTTATATGAATTAAGTGGCAGGAGCCACTAAGGTATGTGATTGGTGCCACTAGTGTGAAGTTTAGGTGGCTAGTGCCACATTATAGGTGGCTTGCGCCATCCTGGTGGGGGTTTTAAGGTGTCTTGCGCCACTTTGTTGCTACTTAAATGGCCAGTGCCACTATTTTATGTGGCATGCGCCACTTTGACCAATTAGGTGGCATAAACTTTGTTTTTAATAAATTAAGTGTGGGTGCCACATCCATGGGTGGCGAGTGCCACTACTATCCTGTTAAAATTAATTCTTGGAATCAAAATCATATATCAGTTTAACATACAATCTAAGAGATTGGAAAATAAATATAGGACGATCCACACGATAGAAAAGAATAAGAGTTATGCAATAAGATATGTAAACATAAAATTAAGTATGTGTATGCTTACTGCCTGGAAAGTTTTGGCTATGTATTGGATGAATTGATACTGTGAAGTGTGATTATATGTTGTTGTATATGTTAGTATGTGAAATGCGTGGTTCTTAATTTTCTAACTGTGAGTTGGTTTTTACATACCGTTGAAGCGATGGAGAGATACCGAAATGATCTAAATGCTGGTAAAATAATAGGAAGCGTAAGACGTGGTTATATAGCAATTGTGTTATAGTTTAGTGATGAGATTAAATGTCAAATTACTCGTGTGTACATTTTATTATAAAAATGATTAGGATGTTGTTTATAAGATAATTGTTTGGTGCTTATGGGGATGAATGCTGATGTGATTACTATGATGTGTGTGTCTGAAATAATTGATTAAGAATATGATAATTATGATGATTATGATGTTTATGATGATTATAATGATTAAGATGTTTAGGACGATTATGATGATTAAGATGTTTACGAGTTATATGATGATTAAGATGTTTATGAGTTATGAAATTCTGTGATCAGGTATGAGATGTCCTAAGAGATGTCCCAACACTTGACAGATTTAACCAAAACTTAAATAGCAAGAAAAGTAAACAACACAGAAGTTTGTTAACCCAGTTCAGTGTATAACCACACTTACATCTGGAGGCTACCAAGCCAGGAGGAAATCCACTATAAGTAATATTAATTCTAGACTTAAACCACCCTGTTTAATCTATCACTTAATAACTACCCAATGCAATTTCTACCTAAGACACAACTTAGATAAGAGTACCCTACTCACTCCCCCTCAATCACACAGTGATCAAGTTTACAAGTTTAATAAAATTGAAGACATTCTTCAAACAATACAGCTTGATCTTACTTCACAGTTTCAATCAAGTCACAAATGCACTTATGCTTAAAAGCTCATCAAGTGGTACAATTAAAACAACCTGCTATTACAATACTAGACACCCTATTTGGTCTACTGAAATTCGTACTCAATTCTATGAGTTTCTGTTGATTAAATAGGTATCTGTAATTTGGGCTTTCTGTAGAATGATCCAGCCCTAATGCGCATGCAGCTTCCACCTTGAATTTAGGGTTTGTTACTTCCTAGATTCTAGGAGATTTAGGCCTTCTGTTTTAATCTGAATCCTCAATATAAAACTCCCTACAGATGCGCCTTGTTCTGTTTTTATCCATCATTAATTAATTCCAGATAACTCTCCTTCAATATCTCTGATCAGTTAGTCAATAATTAATTCTGGTAGCAGGTTTGAGATGTCTCAACATCTGTTGGGACATCCTGAAAAACTGAACTTAAGTCATTAACACAATGTCCCAACATCTGGTAAGACATCCTGAAATAAGTTCATATACTCTGTTTAATAATGTCCCAACATTTGATAGGACATTCTGAACTGAACTCAATATTTCTTGTTGGTCAAAAATTCTGCCAATTCAAGACATCTACAAACTCCCCCTTTGGCTAATTTTTGGCTAACATCTTTTCTGGTTTTCAGAGTGCAGCAGAAGTTCTTTTATCAGAGTATAATCCTACTTTTCTGTTGATTCATATTTGAGATTACTCCCCCTCAAACATATATGTGTCCAGTCTTGTTGCAACAGAAAAAAAAACTTATTCAGTTCAGAAGCAAACAGAATTTTCATTCATAATCAAACAGCATTACATTGTTGGTGTTGTTCTCCCCCTTGTTAGACACAAATTTTGGGGCCAAAGAGACTAAATCTAAATTACAATGCAGTTGTTATTACATTTGTCCTCACATACAATTATCACTCAGACTCATCACTTTCAGTTTCTTCATCAACTTCAGTTTCTTCTTCTTCAGCTTCAGTTTCTTCATCAGAGGCAGCTTTCTGATCTCCTTCACTCTCCATCCTTTGGATGATTTCTTCAAGTTTCAGCTTCCTTGCTTCAAGTTCTTTGCAGGTGCTTTTTAGTTCAGCAATCAATGCAGCCTTGGAGATTGGAGTCTTGGCAGTTGAAGGACCTGCAGATGTCCCAGAAGGTGCTTCAACATCTGCTGCATGATGACTGAGGAACAATTTGTAGTGAAAAGCCAGGGGGCTTTCTCTTTTGCAGACTGTATCCTTTTCAGTGAGGATTCCAGGGTATTGATTGAGCACTATACCACACAACAAGGAGGGAAAAGCTATTGGCAGCTTTGTTGCAGAAGAGCTGGCATGCTTCAAGGTCTGATCAAATATGTAAGCACCATAGTCCAGCTTAGTCTGAGTTCCCACAGCATAGATAAACCTGGCCAGGCCAGTGGATATTGAAGAGGTGTGGTTAGTAGGCACCCAGTTTGCTGTACCAATTCTGTTCAGCATAGCATATTTTCTTGTTAGCATGCTCACTGAGAGCTTTCCCTTCACTGGCCATGCCTTGACCTGGTTTGCAGTGATAACCTTGCAGACTTGGTTATCTGTCTTACCTAGCTCATTTGGTCCATCTGTTTCTCTTCCTAAGTATTGGTTGATGATCTGAGGAGAGAACTCAACACACCTACCTCTAACAAAGACTTTTCTAAATTCAGAAGACTTACCATTGGCACAGTCTTCCTGAAGATTGACAATGAATTCTTTGACAAGAAGTTCATAGCAGGGAGAGAGATTTGAGACTGTTTTGAAGAGGCCTACAGCAGAGATGAGGTCAATCAGTTCAGTGCACTCAAGTGCATTGCTGCTCAGCTCTCTTTCTAGGGCAACCCTTCTTTGGTACACAAACTTCCATCTGTTAACACTAGAGACATGATGGAATGCAATGTTGTCCAAGGGAGCTTCTGGAACAGCAGTTGAAGCCCTGGATGGTGCTGGTTTCTTCTTGGGAGGAGATGTTGGGACATCTGACTCAACATCTGATTCTGATGGGGTGACAACTTTCCTTTTCTGGGTTTGGACTTTACTCCATTGTTTTGTTGGACCAAAGGCAGTTTTGGCTTTGTCTTTCCTTGGAGTGGCTTGCTTCTTCTCAGGGACAGCATGTTCTGCTTGCATCTTACCTTTCCTAGACCTGAGCCTTTTGGCTATGCTAGGTCTTACAGAGGCTATGATCTCTGTATCAGAATCCTATTCCAGGTTCACCACAGAAGGAGCTTGAGCAGTCTCCTCTTCAGCTGGTTGATCAGCAGGGCTATGATCTTTAGTTGAGGCTCTGGTCTGATCCTCAGATTCTTCTTCATCACTTTCACTTGAGGCCTTTTTCTGGTCCTCAGATTCTTCTGCAGCAGCATCAGATGAACCTTTTTGTTGATCCCCAGATGTTTCAACATCTGTTGGGACATCCTGTTGAGCAGGAGTGTCCTTTGCAGCTTGAGTTTGATCTTCTTGAGGGGCAGGCATGGTGTTCAGAGGAATAGAAATCCCACTAACCACTCTTTGTTCAGATAGGATCTTGGTAACTAACTCCTTTATTGAAGCATCCACATATTCAGAGGATTTTTGAGGCATGTTTGCTGGAGAAGGAATGCCTTTGGATTTGCTGCAGACTTGATCTTTAGCTCTTTTTGGAGTTCTTGGCTTCTTAGCATGAGGAACACTTCCTCTTATTTCGTCCAGTGGGGTAGACTCCATGGGAACTACAGAAATAGGAGTTGCATGAACAACATCTTCTTTGTTGAGAACTTCTTCAGGAGTGCTAGGGTTTTGAGACATTGTCAAGATGGATGGATGAAGAGTTTTTAGGGTTTATGATTTCTGAATAACAGCTTGATAATATGATTCGCTTTTGATGGTGTGATGAGAAACTTGATAGCTGATTATAAGCTGTTACTAAATAAGTAGCCGTTATATTGAAAATGATTAGGAATGGAATACCCAAGGTTCTTGTCCAGACTGGTGTTGCCATCTGGAACTTATGCCATACAATGTCATATGACATGTTGGCACATCTCATTAACTGCTAAATCTCACATAAACAGATTCCCAGTTTGCCCCTTAAGTTCTCAAATTGTGTAGCATCCAATGCTTTTGTAAAGATATCAGCCAACTGCAGATTTGTAGCTACATGTTCCAATGAAATCATCTTTTCTTCTACAAGATCTCTGATGAAATGATGTCTGATATCAATATGCTTGGTTCTGCTATGTTGGATGGGATTCTTTGATATGTTGATTGCACTTAAGTTGTCACAGTACAATGTCATGACATCCTGTGGGACATTGTACTCAATGAGCATTTGCTTCATCCAAACCAACTGAGAACAACTGCTTCCAGCTGCTATATATTCAGCTTCAGCTGTAGATAAGGATACACAATTTTGTTTCTTACTGAACCAAGAAATCAAATTGTTTCCTAGAAAGAAGCATCCTCCTGAAGTGTTTTTTTCTGTCATCAGCACTTCCAGCCCAATCAGCATCACAGAAGCCAGTGAGAATTGGTTTACATCCATGAAAGTACATTATGCCATAGTCACAAGTACCATTAACATATTTAAGAATTCTCTTGACTTGATTGAGATGACTGACTTTTGGATCAGCTTGATATCTTGCACATATACCTACTGCAAATGCTATGTCAGGTCTGCTAGCAGTCAAGTATAACAAGCTTCCAATCATGCTTCTGTATAAGCTTTGATCTACATTCTCACCCTTTTCATCTTTAGTCAGCTTTAAATGTGTGGGGGCAGGAGTTCTCTTATGAGTAGCATTTTCCATTCCAAATTTCTTGACTATGTTCTTGGTATACTTGCTTTGGGAAATGAACATTGAATCTTCCATTTGCTTTATTTGCAGACCAAGAAAGTAGGTTAACTCTCCTACTAGGCTCATTTCAAATTCAGATTCCATCTGCTTGACAAAATGTTTGACCATCCTGTCAGACATCCCACCAAAGACAATATCATCAACATATATTTGAGCAATTATGATATTTCCTTCTTCATCTTTAACAAACAAGGTTTTGTCAATTCCACCTTTTCTGTACCCTTGCTTGATAAGAAATGTAGTCAGTCTTTCATACCATGCCCTTGGAGCTTGCTTCAGACCATAAAGTGCCTTCTTTAGTTTGTATACATGATTTGGACAGCTTGGATCAACAAATCCTTTAGGCTGTTCTACATATACCTCTTCGTTGAGATAACCATTTAAAAAGGCACTTTTCACATTCATTTGAAATAGCTTGAACTTTAAGATACAAGCAATTCCCAAAAGTAGTCTAATTGATTCAAGCCTTGCTACTGGTGCAAAGGTTTCATCAAAGTCTACTCCTTCAATTTGAGTGTATCCTTGAGCTACAAGTCTAGCTTTGTTCTTTGTAACAACTCCTTGTTCATTTGACTTGTTCTTATACACCCATTTTGTTCCAATCACATTTATGTCATCAGGTATAGGAACAAGATTCCATACTTCATTCCTTGTGAATTGACCTAATTCCTCTTGCATAACACTAATCCAGTATTCATCAGTAAGAGCTTCCTTGATGTTCTTAGGTTCTATTTTAGAAACAAAACAAGAACCTGAAATTACTTCTCTTGATCTAGTGCTCACACCTCTGTTGGGATCACCAATTATAAAATCTTTGGGATGATCTTTCTGTATTCTGATGGAGGGAGGTTTGCTGGATTCTTCTGTCCTTGTATCAGTTTGAGTGAAGTTATAATGATCATTCTTTTCTTCAGCTTCAATCTTGATATCAGCAGATGTTCCAACATCTTCTGGGACATCTGTAGGATCATCATCAATTATCACATTTATGGACTCCATGATTACCTTGGTTCTAGAATTAAATACTCTATATGCTCTGCTGTTTATAGAATATCCATGGAAAATCCCTTCATCACTTTTAGGGTCCATTTTTCTTCTTTGCTCCCTATCTGCCAGAATGTAACAGTTACTTCCAAACACATGAAAGTACTTGACTGTGGGTTTTCTGCCCTTCCAGACTTCATATATTGTGGACAGAGTTCCTTTCCTTAAAGTAACTCTGTTATGGATGTAACAAGCAGTGTTCATAGCTTCAGCCCAGAAGTACAAAGGTAACTTTTTAGCATGGATCATAGCTCTTGCTGATTCTTGAATAGTTCTATTCTTCCTCTCAACAATCCCATTCTGTTGAGGAGTGATAGGAGAAGAATATTCATGATTGATTCCTTCTGAAGAGCAGAAATCTAAGAACTTTTGGTTCTCAAATTCTTTTCCATGATCACTTCTTATTCTGATCACACAGCTGGATTTCTCCCTTTGTAATCTTTGGCATAATTCTTTGAATACATCAAATACATCAGACTTTTCTTTGATGAAATTTATCCATGTATATCTTGAAAAGTCATCAACCACCACATAGGCATACCTCTTGCCACCAAGACTTTCAACCTGCATAGGTCCCATAAGATCCATATGTAATAGTTCCAAAACTTTGGAAGTTGTCAGATGTTGGAGCTTTGGATGGGACATCTTGGTTTGCTTGCCTATTTGACATTCACCACATATTTTGCCATCATCAATCTTCAGTTTAGGAATACCTCTTACAACATCCATAGATATTATCTTCTTTATGCCTCTGAAATGAAGATGACCTAGCCTTTGGTGCCATAGTTTCACTTCTTCTTCTTTAGCTAAAGAACAAGTTGAAGTGAGACTGAGGTTTTGAGATTCCCACATGTAACAGTTGTCTTTAGATCTGGCTCCTCTCATGACCACTTCTTGTTCTTTGTTAGTCACTATACATTCAGTTTTGGTAAAGTTTACACTGTACCCTTGATCACATAATTGACTTATACTGATCAGGTTAGCAGTTAAACCTTTAACTAGCAGCACATCATCTAGTCTTGGAACATCTTGACAGTCCAAGGTCCCAACTCCCTTGATTTCTCCTTTAGCTCCATCTCCAAAGGTTACATACCTGGATGAATATGACTTTAAGTTTACTAGCAGGTTCTTCAATCCAGTCATGTGTCTTGAACATCCACTGTCAAAATACCAGTCTTCCTTAGCTGATACTCTTAGTGATGTATGTGCTATATATGCAACACTTTTCTTTGACCATTTGAGTTGAGATTTCTTTTGATGTCTTTGCCCTGTGTGTTGTTCACCAGCAGATCTCCAAGATTGATTGTTGATCTTGTTCTTGGGTATGTAGCTTTGATCAGCCTGAATGCTAGTTTTTGGTCTCCATACCTTCTTGATGACTTCTGTCTTCTGCTTAGGAGGTTGCTGATTTCTTTGATGTCTATGCAGCACTTTCTTGTTAGCTTCTATTTTCTGCTTAGAAGGTTGCTGACACATCTGATTTGGATATCCATATAGCTTATAACAATGAGGTTTGATATGTCCAAATCTTCCACAGTGATGGCATCTCCATCTTTGATATTTCTTCTTCATTTTGTTCTTTCCAGAATGTTGAGACATCTGTTGGAACATTATGTTTGATTTTGTGTTCTTTTCCTGATGTTGAAGCATCTGTTGGGACATCTTGTTTGACTGTATGGATTTTGAAGTTGTTTTGCTAGAGCTAGCTTCATCTTTATGTACTCTGTTAAATCCCAGTCCACTTTTATCCCCTGAGTGCTTATTGTTGTTGAGAATAACATCCAGTGTATTTGAGCCGCTGTTCAACATTCTAACAGATTTGGACATATGTTCCAACTTGGAGTTGAGAAGACTTACTTCACTTTTCAAGGTGTCAATGATCTCTTGATCACTTGCTTTTTCATCTTCTAATGCCTCATTCTGCTTCTTTAGCTTTATAACCTCACTGCATATTTCAGTGCTTCTTTTGTATAGATCTTTGAATGCTTGCTCAAGTTCTTCATATGTACACTCTCCATCACTGGATTCACTTTCAGAATCACATAATCCAGCTAAAGCAGTGATATGCTTAGCTGATTCTTCTTCTGAATCTCCTCCTGAGTCTTCATCAGACCAGGTTACAGATAGTCCTTTCTTTTGCCTTTTTAAGTAGGTAGGACATTCATTCTTGATGTGTCCATATCCTTCACATCCATGGCATTTGATTCCTCTTTCTTGACTGGTCTTTTCAGCATAATTTGACCTTCTGTTAGCATCATAAGGTCTCTTGTTCTCAGAAGAGTTTGTGTATCTTCCACTGGGATTGGATTTGCCTTCCATTCCTCTGAGAATCTTTTTGAATTGTCTTCCAAGCATAGCAATGTTGTCTGATAAGCTTTTACCAGTTTCTGATTCATCCTATTCTTCTTCATCAGTATTTGTTACCAAGGCTATGCTTTTGTTCTTCTTAGCATTTGTGTCATTCATTCCCATCTCAAATGTTTGAAGGGAACCAATGAGTTCTTCAACTTTCATAGTGCATATGTCTTGAGCTTCTTCTATTGCTGTGACTTTCATGTCAAATCTTTTTGGCAAAGATCTGAGGATCTTTCTTACAAGTTTTTCATCAGTCATCTTTTCTCCCAAAGCTCCAGAAGTATTAGCTACTTCTAAGATGTTCATGTAGAATTCATGAACTGTCTCATCTTCCTTCATTCTCAAATTTTCAAACTTGGTGGTGAGAAGTTGAAGTCTTGACATCTTTACCTTTGATGTTCCTTCATGAGTTGTTTTGAGAGTATCCCACACATCTTTGGCTAGCTCACAGTGATGCACAAGTCTAAAGATGTTCCTATCAATGCCATTGAATAGAGCATTTAAGGCCTTGGAGTTGCCTAGTGCTGAATCTTCTTCTTCCTTACTCCATTCTTCTTCAGGTTTCAACACTTTTGATCCATCTTTGGTGTCTTGGATAGGATGTTCCCATCCAATGTTGACTGCTCTCCAGGCCCTGTTGTCAAGTGATCTTAAGAATGCAATCATTCTTGGTTTCCAGTAGTCATAATTAGATCCATCCAGAATAGGTGGTCTATTTACTGATCCTATATCTCTGTCCATGTTTCCAGAATTTGTATTCCCTAGATCTCACCCAGTATAAACAGGCAGGGTGCCTGCTCTGATGCCAATTGAAATTCTGTGATCAGGTATGAGATGTCCTAAGAGATGTCCCAACACTTGACAGATTTAACCAAAACTTAAATAGCAAGAAAAGCAAACAACACAGAAGTTTGTTAACCCAGTTCAGTGTATAACCACACTTACATCTGGAGGCTACCAAGCCAGGAGGAAATCCACTATAAGTAATATTAATTCTAGACTTAAACCACCCTGTTTAATCTATCACTTAATAACTACCCAATGCAATTTCTACCTAAGACACAACTTAGATAAGAGTACCCTACTCACTCCCCCTCAATCACACAGTGATCAAGTTTACAAGTTTAATAAAATTGAAGACATTCTTCAAACAATACAGCTTGATCTTACTTCACAGTTTCAATCAAGTCACAAATGCACTTATGCTTAAAAGCTCATCAAGTGGTACAATTAAAACAACCTGCTATTACAATACTAGACACCCTATTTGGTCTACTGAAATTCGTACTCAATTCTATGAGTTTCTGTTGATTAAATAGGTATCTGTAATTTGGGCTTTCTGTAGAATGATCCAGCCCTAATGCGCATGCAGCTTCCACCTTGAATTTAGGGTTTGTTACTTCCTAGATTCTAGGAGATTTAGGCCTTCTGTTTTAATCTGAATCCTCAATATAAAACTCCCTACAGATGCGCCTTGTTCTGTTTTTATCCATCATTAATTAATTCCAGATAACTCTCCTTCAATATCTCTGATCAGTTAGTCAATAATTAATTCTGGTAGCAGGTTTGAGATGTCTCAACATCTGTTGGGACATCCTGAAAAACTGAACTTAAGTCATTAACACAATGTCCCAACATCTGGTAAGACATCCTGAAATAAGTTCATATACTCTGTTTAATAATGTCCCAACATTTGATAGGACATTCTGAACTGAATTCAATATTTCTTGTTGGTCAAAAATTCTGCCAATTCAAGACATCTACAAGTTATATGATGATTAAGATGTTTCCGAGTTATATGATGATATTTTGATGAATGATGATGCGTTTTGACTAGTCATGGTCGTATTTTGTGTTGTTGTGCATCATACATTCATAACATTTGTTAGGAAGAGATGTCAAATGATGTTTTGCAGGATCAAAGTCCAATGATGTTTTGCAGGATCAAAGTCCAATGAAGATTTATAGGACGTTCAAGTCCAGTGATGACCTTAATCCCATTGTGCGAGTTAAGTGCAAATTGTGACGTGCTCTGGTTCCAAGCAGGAATCGATCCTATTGGTGGGGATCTTTAGAGATAACAATGAATAAGTCATCGGTGATGTTTGTCGTTACCGCATGCATGGGTCTATATGATGTTGCATTTGCTTTATTTATGGCATTTCAAGATGTTTGTGTAGGTGAATTATGTGACTAACCTTTGGAGTATGATGTTGTATATGACGACCTTTAACTTATTGTTGTTTTAAGTTATGAAGCATATGATTGTTATGTTGTGGTGGCTTAATTGTTATACATATGATATCTATTTATTATATCTCGTATAATGAATTGTAATTACTCACCCTGCCTGTTTGAATGTTGGCTCTACGTGGGTAACGTATAGATATTCGAGATGAGTTCGCAGTGCGTGAAGTCCTAGCTGGAAGCTGTTTAGCTTTATTATAGAGTGTATGGTGTCTTGATCTAGTAGATGTAACATCGGGGAAATAACCCGCTTATATGATTATTTGTTGCTTTGTGTCGCTCCCCTGAAACGACACTAGGTCCCAAGGTGCAGACGCGAACGGTCGGCGAAAGAGAAATGATGAGGTTGAATTGAATAGAGTCGCCAGCTAGGATGATAGATGTGAACACTTAAGCTGAGGAAGATACCTCAACTTAATCCATGGTTAGGGAATAAATTCATTATATAACAAGCCTTTATTAAATGGATTTTAATTAAAGGATGGGATTAAGAAGTGGATTTTATGGTTTGTAAGACAACTTGAGGGGGACTTGTTCATTAAACACTAGGGTTAGTCCCTCTTAACCATAAGGAAGAGATAGAACCCTAATGTAAGGCCCAAGTTACAAGATAAAGTATTAGTGATTATTAGTGTGATTTGATTAAAAGGTGTAAACAAATTAAAGGTTTAACACTTAGGATTAAAGTTATACACTCCATCCTAAGAGAAGGATGCAGGCATAACCCTAGTTCAAAGTCCTAAAGCTTTAAGAGTTTAGTCTCTGATTATTGAGATGAGAAGAGAAACTCAAGGAGACTCAAAGGTAAAAGACTAAGGGGGACTATATACAACCCTAAAAGTTATCATGCTTGGGCATCCTATGGTTTGTTAGGCTTAAGAGAAAGGATCTTCAAGGCCACCAATGGAAGAAGCAGATGAAAAAAGAAGGAAGAAGAGAAACAAGTTACTTACTTCCTGAAGAAGATAAGTAACTTGAAAGAAAGAAAGCAAGAAGGAGAGAACATAAGTGAAGCAAATTCACTTCAAAGAGAAGTAAATATGCATATGAATGATGAGAAGAGATGGGAAGTGAAGGCAAATCCACCTCCCAAATAACTTACCAAAAGTCCTGAAAATGTTAGTATGAATGCATAAGACATAAAGTAAAAGGAAATGAAATGGAATTAGATGTGAAGACCAAAGTCAGAAGTGAAAATGCAATGTAAAGGGCATATGAGATGATGCAAAGTCATACAAGATGCATATGAATGATAATACAAGTATGAGATGCAAAGGAAGCATGTTTAGAAGCTTGGAAACACATGGATGTTCATGAAATGTAATGGATGAAAAAGCATAGCAAATGAATGAAGAAATGATCAAGCATGTCTTAAGATGTCTAAGATGTCATACAAATGCTTTAAATGTCATGGCAAGTTCACATGATGATGATATGCAAATATGAATGCAAATGAACATGAGAAATTAGGGTTTTATGAATGTATGAGATGCAAATGACCAAAACAGAAGCAATCAACATGATAAAAAATTGAAATCAGGCTCAATCAAACACTAATCCCATATAAGATCACACCCAAAGGAGAAATTCAGAAACTTAGCCTAATGAGAGTTATGAATTTTCTAAGTTTGCTAGGGTTTTTTAGGTGATTCTTAAGGGAAAATGCAAATCAAATTGAAAATGAAAGATAAATTCATGATAAAAATAACCTAGAAACTATATGTAATATGTGAAACAATGCAAAACGAATCAAGTTCAAACTCATCATGGTTAGGCAGAACTGAATTTTTCAAGTTAGGGTTAGAAAATGTGATTTTTTAAGAACCCTAATTCAAAGAAAATTGTGAAATTATGATCAAACCTAAAAAGAAATCTGTATGATGAGTTTGAAAATGTTTTTAAATGTATTGGAATGGTTCATGAATTTTTTGGTGATTTTTAGAAACCTAAATGCATTTTTAATTAATTAAACTCTATTAATTAATTAAAAATAAAATTTAAATATTTTAATAATAATTTTTAAATGCAAAAAATAAAATAAAAATCATTTTCAGGTTGAGAAAAATGTTTGGATCAAAAATGCAAAATATGAGATTTTTTGAATGAGATTTGATATTTTAAATAAAATGAGAAAGAAAATGAAAATAAAATGAATTTAAATGGAAGTATGCATATCTGAGGGCCAGGATTCAAACTGGGATGGAGGGAGTTGACCGCGCGTGTGTTTCAAGGGCTGGGATCATTCTTGGCTAATTAATTGTGATTTATTTAATTAAGCAGAAATTAACACTAATGAACTAATTTGGGTCGTTCACGCGTTATCCTAATTAGGATCTAAGGGACAGGATTCAATCTGGACAACTAAACCCTAATTAGGGCTAATCATTTTCAGGTGACCGGAGCTAAGCTCAGGTCATCTTCTCCGCAGGCCAAATCCCTATCTCCCTCCCCAGGCCATAAAAATGCATCAAAATCTCCAGAATCAATCATTAATCATCAAGCAACAAGAATCCACAAACAAAAACAATTTATTTTGCATCAAAAGAGAGAATCGAAGCCAAACGGAAAACTGGCAAAAATTTCAGAAGTTTAATACATCCTATATACTTAACCATTTTCAGTGATTCAAAGTGCATAATGATCAGAGAAACATGCTTTATCACATTGTAACTTAAAATCAAAGCTTTGAGAAAAAAGTTCTTGAGCTATACCTGAGCTGGAGTTGAGGAAATGTGGACCCCCAAAGCCTGCTTCTTGTGCTAGACACCTCCTTTGATCACCTTGATGCTATTGAGAAGCTTTGCAAGTGTTTAAATGGCCTCCTTTTGAAGGTTCAGTTCTGAGAGGTGGAAACTCGTGTTTGAGTTTGAGTGACTTTTAGGGCAAAGTGAAGGGTGGTTTGTGCTCCCTATGATGTGTGGAGATGATTGGTGGAAAAAGATTTGAGGTTTGATGTTTGTGCTGAGAGTTTCAAAGAGATGAAAGTTTTTTGGGATTTTCTTGCAATCTGAGCTTTTTGTGGTTTCAGGCTAATGTGTTGTATGCTTTGGAGTGTTTGAGGTTTGTATAAACAATTGTGATTGGTTCAGAGAGTTGGTGTGGCACAGCTTGATTGATATGTTTGCAAAAAAGTAAATTTTGTGTACTTGGAGGTATGGCACGGGTCAGAGCTGCTCAAAGGGGTGTCTTGGCCTCAGCTTGCATCAAGGATGGCCATAGGATCAGATTACATGAGCTGGCACAAGTGGATGGAAGGTTTCCAAGATTTTTGCAACTTTCCCTCTTTGAGAATTTTGTGAAAATTTCTTGATGAATCTTGCAATCCAAGGCACAATTTTGGTTCAAATGCATTGCACTATGCTTGTATGATGTTTAGCAATCAATTAGAGGTCATGAAATGGCTTGAAACTTGAATCTGCAAAAAATCCTCTTTGGCATGAACTTGAAAATTATAGGATTTTTGCCAACTTTGAAAGGCCATATCTGATGGGCTAAAGACGTGTCTAATTATGTGTCTAGCGGTATCTTAACTGCAAGTGCACAGCCTATCGAAGTAATATTTAAGATTATCGATCCACAGGGACTCTATGGTTACTTAGTGCTAGATGAACTTCTAGTTTAGCTAAGGCGAATGGTTGTCACAATTTTTTGTTGTTTTTAAAGATTAAAGGCGAGATTAAATTTAAGTTTTAATAAAATAATACTAAGGCGGTCGGTATGTAATTATACTAACTTAGGCGGGTCAATCTAACCTAGGCTTATAAAGGTGTTCACTTAAACTATTCTGTAGAGGTTACCAGTTTAAATACCCTTAACTCACACTCTCGTGGTCTTATCTCAGATCTTACCCCTAAAGCCCTATGCCTGCTCTCGCTAGCCCATAAGTGTTTAGAGATAATTTTTGGAAACTTAGTAATCCTAATTTATTTTAAAGCGCTCTCGCTGTGTTTAATTTAAATGCCTAACTTTAGTTATCTGGTTAAAATCTCACACTCTCGTGGTCTTGACCTAACCTAATACTCTTTTCTTACTCTCGTAACGAAAAGGTCGATTTTAATTAAAAAGTATCAGCCAGAATGTTAAGTTATTAAATATTTTAAGCCTATGGTTAATTTTTACCGATTAAGTTTGTTTTAACTACATACCGCCCTAAGGTAATTAGCTACTCATTTTTGTTGAACTAGACAGAGGCAGAGAAACAATAAACAAAATATTCATAGCAGAAAAATAAATAAATGACATAAATATTAAATTTGCAAATAATAAAAACCTGGTTAACAATAAAATGGCGGACTCCTTCTTCCACAGACCGGAAAGCTCGGAGTAATTGGTTGAAATCGAAAATAAAGCAAAAATCTGAAGGTTTAGAAACAAGTAATTTTTATAACAATTTCCTGATGTTGGAAATTGTTATAGGTTGGGTTTGGATACAATAAGAATGAAAGACTGAAAATAATGCTGAAATAAAAACAGGGTTGTAAAATAAATCGGCAGAGCTTCCGCAGGAAATTGATAAAAAAATGCTCTGTAAATTGTTCATAAAACTTATGCTATTTATAGAACAATTAATGGGCTTGAAATTTGGACTTGTTGCATTGGGCCTTGCTGAAGCAGTGGAGAAAATATAGGAACGTGGCTAAAAAATAGGCAGGAAATTCTTCACGTAATGTTTTGACGTGGTCTCAGTCAAATAACCTACTTTTTACCTTGTCACGGTCGTGACAAGGTCTTCACGCTCGTGTCCCTTGCATTTTAAGTGTCACGGTCGTGACAATGTGATCACGGTCGTGATGGCTTCTTTTGGGGTGTCACGGTCGTGACACCTAGGTGACGACCGTGAGTGCAACAAATTTAGCAGGTTTTGCAGGTTTCTTCATTTCTTCATCTTTTATGGTTGTTTTTGTTCCTTTTGCTCTTAATTCATGATTTAGCTCCATATATGATGTACCTGCAAAATAGTAAGAAAAACTCGAGGAATCGGGTGTTAAAACGATGATTATGCGATAAAACGATAATGAAACTTAGCAATATAATCGATAAATTTTCTCGTTATCAAACTTCCCCAAACTTAAACCTTTGCTTGTCCTCAAGCAAATAGTCGGTTGAAAATCGTTGGACAAGTTTTTATTGACGCATACACATAACAAACCGTACGAGGGATCGTTTTGTCGGATAAACCGGTACTTTGATAGAACACTAACGATACACTAATGACACAAGCAACAAGCTATGTCGTCGACTTCCTGTTAATCGAAACAATCAGAAATTTCTTTACGATTTCACCTAGAGTTTTTCAATCTTATTTCGCCCGGTTTCATTCTAGCACAATCACATTAAGCCCTTTGCCTTAGCACGCACGTAGTGGAGTAGCCGGTTAGCGACTTTGATCCTTTTTTAAGCACGGGGTCTGGTACACGAGTGTGGTAACCCTACATATATTATCCGATTTGGAGGTTGTGGGGGATCGAGCCGTAGCACGCCCTACCAAGTTCAGAACCAGTACCTCTGAACCAACCCGCAATGGACTCCTTCTCATATTTCTCGTTTCTTATATGCGACCGTGTACTTTGGTGCAATTTCTTTTCATTTGTATCGAGATATGAAGGATCATTATTGATTAGGCATCAAACGCTTATATTCATCGGCTCCCCACGTGGTTTGTGTTCAGACGGTGCTGACTGCTAGTATAAACTACTAGGGGTTACTTTTGAACTGAAACTTAAGGTGTACTCGTAACGATAATCGGAATGGAATCGCTTAAGTGGGAAGTCAAAGGTGTCAAGATTGTATTGGTCTTGTTGAATCGTTCTCAGCTTCCTAATTACGATTTCGTAGGCGAGTCGGGTAATGCGAATAATTAAAGGTTTTTTTTTCCGGTATGGCTAAATAAACGGGGAAAGTTCGAAATTAAAGAAAATATCACAAAGATTTGCTCGTTTCATTAGCTTGCGAAAAGAAATACAATGGAATGGAAAAATGCGAAAAGGAAAAATGCGGAAATGAAAGGTACCTCTCCCACACTATATCAGACATTGTCCTCAATGTTGTGATATAATAGCGGTAAAAGTACAGTACAGACTACAAAAACGAAAAACAAACATAAGCAAAACTAAAACTAAGGCTGCTGAGGACCGCGGGGTCGGCTTCTGGTGCGGGAGCGTCTAGTAGGAGTCGCTTCAGGATCAGAACCGGTACCGGTAACAGCAGTGATATCAATGCGTAAGGCCTCTAGCTCGCTGAAAATTTCTCCAAACTTCTCATTAGTAGATTCCTGGTTTGCTGCAATAGTGCGAAGTAAGTCATCATACTGCTCCTTCTGCCTACGCTCCAGTGCGGCGTTCATCTGGTTCTGCTGATGAATCGCACGGAGGACGTCCTCAAGAGTGAAATCCTGTGCAGGAGGCTGTCGGGTAGATGTCTCTGGAATGTCCTGGACAGGCTCAGCTGCATCCATCGCGTCCTGCATCTCATCCGCTGGAGGATCGGCCTGATCATCATGAATGGGGGCATGGCCGACAGCATCTGGTAAAACAAAGAGCCAGTTGGCTCGGCTGGATGGGTCGATGCGGTCGCGGGACGGCAGAATGATATGGTGGTAAACGGTGCCGTGGATAACAGGGTTATACCTGCCATCCTCTCGCTGCGCAATCAGGTGAGCGGACCTGCAATAACTCTTGGTGAGGAATTCTGCGGCTATGCCATCCAAATTGTCGAGCAAGTCACTGAGCCCTAACTGAAAGGCGAGGGCGGAGACAATGCCGCCAATGAAAAATGGGGTGGAGCCTCTTTGCGCAATAGCCTGGATGTGAGAAAGCATGAACGGGGCAGCGTTGATCGGCTCGTCATTTAGAGCGCAGTGCAAGAACAGAAGCTCCTTGGAGTTGAGCTTATGGTTACTCTCTCGAGCAAATATGGTGTTGCAAATGACTCGGTGGAAATATCGGATTGCCGGGTTGTAGATGTGTGTAGCATTGAGGCTTTGGAAGGCTGAGGCACGGGTATTGGTTTTGTCGTGCCATAAAGTGAAAGCGGTTTCACTAAAATTATCCGGCACGCGGAGGTGAGCTTCATTCCCGTGAGCGAAGCCTAGCAACTCGGCTATCCTTGTTTGTGAAAGTTCAAACTCCCGGCCAAACAATCTGAATTTAGCCACGCCGGTAAGCTGACTCTGAGAACCGGTACCGGTAATGTAACAGAACGAGCTTAGGAACTCCAGTGTCAGCAACTCGAATGTGGGTTGAGGCTGACTGCATAGAACCCATAGATTAACCTTCTTAAGCAGGTTCTTGACACTGTTGAGCATTCCGAGCTCTCTCAAGCATTCGGTGTCGATATAACGCGTAGGTTGCAGACCGCGGTTCTGGAATCGGATAAATCTTTCTCTCTGGGTTTCTCCAGCATCACCCTCTCTGAATTGAATGGTATCCATTGCATGCAAGAACTATAGTGAGAGATGAGGATTTTGGCTTTTTGTGAAAAAGTGATAAAATGAGAGAAATAATGGTTCAGATAAATATTGGAAAGTGAGAATGTGATAGGTATGGTGATAATGGGGGGTTAATGAGTTTTAATTTGGTAATGGGAGGTTACGGAAGTTGGTGAGAAAATGGGTGGTTTTTGGTAGTTATGGAGGAAGAAGAAGAAGAGGTTACGAAAAGAAACAGTTCTGTTTCTCACGAATCCTATATTTAGGGTTGTCACGGTCGTGACAAGGAGGTGACGGTCATGACACGCTAAATTAGCACGTCACGATCGTTAGGGAGGTGTGACGACCGTGAGAGCTTGTTTCGTTGAATAATTTCCAGAAAACACTATCTCTTATGCTTCACATACTTTATAATAATTTATTTTCTTCACTTCTCACTCAATAATACATTTAAACACCATATAATAATTTATTTCAACATATTACTTTGCTAACTTGCATGGTATGAGAGATTTTTATATAATAGGAATAAATGCAAGCATAACAATACATAGAATGAAATATATAAATTGATTAAAATGAAGAGATTTTGGAACTAGAAGTGCATTGCATATGGTAATTGAAAATGAAATTACATAAATGAAAATACGGTACGAAATTGTTTGCGAAAAATAAATCTAACTAGAAACGAAAACAATGAGAAAAATAGACTAAATCACTTATAGCATTTTCAAAAGCGTTTCTTCAAATCTTCGATTGCGGAGTTCAAGTGATAGAATTGTTCACAGGTTATGTCAGTCAAACCTATAATGTCCAATCGCATGCTCTTAATTTCATCCTTGAATGAATTTATATCAGTTTGGTAAGCTTCAAGAGTGTTCATGATATTCTGTAAGTTGTTAGCATAATCTCCTTGATTCACTTCAGGGGTTTCAATAACTTCGTCAGTGTGGTCAATGTCATGGTAACCAGGAGGTGTCTCGGGGTCAGTTTCGACATCGGTCATTATATCATCTTTTATCTTGTAAGACTGAGGTGTTTCAGGAGTAGATGGATAATCAGGTGGGGTTAACTCATAAAGCCAGTTATCCTTATTGTGAACACTTACTCTAGCATGGTTTGGTAGTGTGAACAGGGTTACTACCTCATTCCGGATTAAGTACTCAAAAGGTGGATGTCCTAAATTCCTTATGATATGGCGATTAAAGCAAAAGTTAAGATTCATAGGATGGATGTTACCTAAACGGTTGCACCTGTGCAATTGGTATCTAAGTCCTAAGGCATCAGCAATCATGGTTACAAGACCTCCTACTAATATAGGTAATTCAGGTTCTTCTTGGATTCGGGTGAAGGTTTGCATCATGAAAGGTACACCATTAACAGGCTGTCCATTAGTGAAACATGACATAATGAATATCTCATCTTTAGAGACTCCAGTAATGTTTTCTTCTTTTCCAAAGAA
Organism: Lathyrus aphaca; assembly: GCA_963966055.1. Lineage (NCBI taxonomy): Eukaryota > Viridiplantae > Streptophyta > Magnoliopsida > Fabales > Fabaceae > Lathyrus > Lathyrus aphaca. The sequence continues at coordinate 425,726,967 of OZ014519.1, read as the reverse complement.
GGTGTGGGCAAGGATCTTATGGAAGTAACGGAGAGCTGGGTTATGGATTTCATCATTGTTCATGTTATTAGGTTCAGGGTGGTAGTTTCCGGTTAAAGTTCCCCAAAAGAAATCCAGCTCAATGTCCATCAATTCTACCTGTGTGGTAGTAAAAGCAAAGGGTCCACTAGGGAATCCTAATAAGTCAGCTAGTTCTTTATGGTTAAAGTCATATTCTATTCCAAATAGGCGGAAACTGATAAATCCTTTCCTAAATCCAAAACCGCGCTCAGGTAGGTAAACTAAGGAGCTAAGGAACTCAAGGGTGAGCTCGCGGTAAGTCACAAACTTATGTTGAATCCGTGCATTCTCCCATCCAAGTCGGTTAAACAAGTACAGGATGCTATCATGTATACCTAGGGTTTCCATAGTCAGATCATCCGGGTACAAGGTCAAATCCATTTGCCTCTGTGATAACTCTTCAAATTTCATTATTTGGTTCCTACCTCTAAACTTGGTTTCCATATGGTTAATCGGTTGGTTAGCCATGGTCAGTGCAAATATGGAGGAAACAAATCAGGGGGAGAAGGAAAATGGGAAAGACTTTTAGAAAATCTGTAAAAAGTGATTTAAAATTAAAATAAAGAAAGATAAGGAAATGAAATGCATAATTTAAAGGCAATAATAGCAATAATGAAATAAAACTATTAAATAACAAAATAAATAAATAAAGCGATATATGACAGAAATAATAGAATGATAAAAATGAATTAAATGATTAAATGAGTAAAATGGGTTGCCTCCCACTAAGCGCTGTTTTTATCGTCAAAAGCCTGGCGTAATGCTTAGGTGTAGATTAATCAGGGGAATTAGTGGACAACTCTAAAAGCCTTAGACTATTTGCATAATTTCTATTTTCAACTTTATGATAATGTTTTAAACGTTGTCCGTTTACTATGAATGGTTCACTATTCCTACCCTTAATTTCTATTGCTCCACTCGGGAACACTTTATTTATTTCAAAGGGTCCTGACCATCTAGATTTTAATTTTCCAGGAAAGAGCCTGAGTCTTGAGTTAAAAAGGAGTACAACGTCTCCCACACTAAATTCTTTCCTAGATAGGCGTTTATCATGCCATCGCTTAGTTCTTTCTTTATATATCTTAGCATTCTCATAAGCATCTAGCCTTAATTCTTCTAATTCGTTAATGTCTAGGATTCGCTTTTCTCCTGCAGCATTATAGTTTATATTGAGAGTTCTAATCGCCCAATAAGCTTTGTGTTCTAGTTCTACCGGGAGGTGACAAGATTTTCCATAAACTAATTTGAAAGGTGTAGTACCTATGGGTGTCTTGTAAGCGGTCCTATAAGCCCATAAAGCTTCATTAAGTTTAGATGACCAATCTTTCCGAGATATGGCGACAGTCTTTTCTAAGATTTGTTTTATTTCTCTGTTTGAGACTTCGACTTGTCCACTTGTTTGTGGGTGATATGGTGTTGCCACACGGCGTCTTACTCCATACTTAGATAGTAATTTGTCAAAGATTTTTGAAATGAAGTGCGAGCCACCGTCACTTATGACGAGTCTAGGCACACCAAATCTGGGAAAGATTATATTTTTGAAAAGCTTTATTACTACTCGTGTATCGTTTGTAGGAGAAGCTATAGCTTCAATCCATTTCGAAACATAATCAACAACTACGAGTATGTAATTGTTACCGAAAGATGATGGGAATGGTCCCATGAAATCTATTCCCCAGACGTCAAAGATTTCTACTTATAATATTCCTTTTTGAGGCATTTCATCTCTTCTTGAAATATTGCCGGTGCGTTGACACCGATCGCAATTTATAACAGCGATGTGGACATCCTTCCATAGATTAGGCCAGAATAGGCCGGCTTGCAAGATTTTTGCACAAGTCTTGGAAGTACTTGCATGTCCACCATAAGGAGATGAATGGCATTGAGCAATGACATCTTCTATTTCTTCTTCGGGAATACATCGACGAAAGATTCCATCGGGTCCTCTTTTGAACAATAATGGTTCATCCCAATAGTAATGTTTTAGATTGTGAAAGAATTTCTTTTTCTGCTGATAAGTTAAATCAAGTGGAAGAGCTCCTGCGGCTAGGTAGTTGACAATGTTAGCGTACCATGGCAGTCCTACAGTTGTCTGGATTGTTTCCACGGATTCTGGTTCATTTATGTCTAACTGAACTAGGTCGCTTCCTATTTGTGCTATCAGCTGTTCATACGGAAAATCATCGTTAATTGGCACTTGTTCAGGTTTAATACCTTCTAATCTAGATAAATGATCCGCTACGACGTTTTCAGTACCTTTCTTATCTTTTATTTCGAGATCAAACTCTTGTAAAAGTAAAATCCATCTCAAGAGTCTCGGTTTAGCATCTTTCTTAGTTAATAGATATCGGATAGCAGCATGGTCTGTGTAAACGATTATTTTCGCTCCTACTAGGTAAGAACGGAATTTGTCAAGCGCAAAGACAACTGCTAACAATTCTTTTTCAGTAGTGGCGTAGTTCATCTGAGCAGAATCTAAGGTTCTACTGGCATAGTAAATCGCATGAAGTTTCTTTTCCTTCCTCTGGCCTAGAACTGCGCCTACAGCATAGTCACTCGCATCGCACATGATTTCGAAAGGTAATCTCCAGTCAGGGGGTTGCATGATTGGTGCGGTGATGAGGGCTGTTTTTAGGGTTTCAAATGCTTTAAGACAATCTTCATTGAATATGAACTCAGCATCTTTCATTAATAAACCAGTAAGAGGTTTAGTGATTTTCGAGAAATCTTTGATGAATCGTCGGTAAAAACCGGCGTGTCCTAAAAAGCTTCGTATTTCTCGAATGGTTTTAGGGGGTTGAAGATCTTTTATGACTTCTATCTTAGCTTTATCTACTTCAATTCCCTTTTCGGATATAACGTGACCTAATACGATTCCTTCTCTGACCATAAAATGACATTTCTCCCAGTTAAGCACGAGGTTTACTTTTACACATCTTTCTAACACCCTTTTCTAAGTTTGATAGGCATCCTTCAAAACTTTGCCCGCATACAGAGAAGTCGTCCATGAACACTTCCATGATGTTGTCTATAAAATCTGCGAAGATTGACATCATACATCTTTGAAAGGTTGCAGGAGCGTTGCATAATCCAAAGGGCATTCGTCTGTAAGCGAATGTTCCATATGGGCATGTGAATGTGGTCTTCTCTTGATCATCTGGATGGATAGGGATTTGGAAAAATCCTGAATAACCGTCAAGATAACAGAAGTAAGAATGCTTGGCTAATCGTTCTAACATTTGATCTATAAAGGGTAGTGGGAAATGATCTTTTCGAGTGGCTTTGTTTAGTTTACGATAATCTATGCATACTCTATGTCCCGTCACTACTCTTTGCGATATCGATTCGCCTTGAGCGTTTTTCACAACAGTGATACCTCCTTTCTTTGGCACTACATGTACTGGACTAACCCATTCACTATCAGAGATTGGATATATTATTCCGGCATCTAGTAGTTTCTTAACTTCTTCTTTTACTACAGTGCTAAGGATTGGGTTAATTCTTCTTTGAGATTCTCTGGAGGTTCTGAAATCTTCTTCTAGCAGAATACAATGCATACAGACTGAAGGGCATATTCCCTTGAGATCAGATATGTTATATCCTAATGCAGTTGGATATTTCTTCAAGACATCTAAAAGTTTCTTTGTTTCTATAGTTCCTAAACTGGAATTTATTATAACTGGTCTTTTACATTCAATATCTAAGAATTCGTACCTTAGGTTATGAGGTAAAGTTTTTAATCCTAATGTAGGTTTATCTTTACTTGGCATGGGATCCGATGTAAGTGCTAAACTTTCGCTTAGACTATCATCCTGATATGGTTTACGCCAATTATCATCTTTGAAAATCGGAGGGATTTGAATTTTCATGATTTCAGAATAGGTAGTTTCTTTCAGTTCCATTTCTCTTACACATTCGTCAATTACGTATCCTCTATAGCTGGTGATTGTAAGAATTGTGTTAAAATAAATTCAACTTTCTCTTCACCTACTTCAAAGGTCAGCTTTCCTCTTTTTACGTCTATTATAGCTCCGACGGTAGCTAAGAATGGTCTTCCTAGTATGATAGGTGTTGTGGAGTCTTCAGAGATGTCCATGATTATAAAATCAGTAGGGATGTAGAATTGTCCTATACGTACTGGGACGTTTTCTAGTATGCCTACAGGATATTTAACTGAGCGATCGGCTAGTTGAACAGACATTTTAGTTGGTCTTAGGTCTCCCATGTCTAGCCTTTTGCAAATCGTTAAGGGCATAACACTGATACTGGCTCCTAAATCGCATAGAGCTTTGTCAATGACGAATTTTCCTATTACACAGGGTATAGAGAAACTTCCTGGATCTTTTAGCTTTGGAGGCATATTATTCTGAATTATGGCGCTACACTCAGCAGTAAGTGTAACTGTTCCGTTATCCTCTATCTTTTTCTTATTGAATAAAATTTCTTTTAAAAACTTAGCATACGAGGGTATTTGGGTGATAGCTTCTGTAAACAGAATAGTAATATTCAACTGTTTCAGAAGTTCAACAAATTTCTTAAATTGACCCGTCGTCTTGGAATTTGTTAATCTCTGAGGGTACGGAATTGGTGGTTTATAAGGTGGTGGAGGCACATAAGGCTTTTCTTTCTCCACTGCCTCTTGATTATCATCTTCCTTTTCTTCTGGATCATTCACCACTTCAGTCGGTTTATCCGGTTTTTGGTACATGGCTGGATTGTCAAGTCTTGGATCGGTAGGTCCGTCAAGTTCCTTGCCACTTCTTAATATTACGGCATTGGCATGTCCTTTCGGATTAGGTTGAGGTTGTCTAGGGAATACTCCAGCTGGTGCAGCGGTAGGTGCTTGTTGTTGAGCTACTTATGAAATATGAGTTTCAAGCATTTTGTTATGTGTAGCTAATGCATCTACTTTGCTCACTAATTGTTTAATCTGCTCACTAGTGTGAATGTTTTGGTTTAAGAAGTCCTTGTTCGTCTGAGATTGGTTAGCTATAAAGTTCTCCATCATCAACTCAAGGTTCGATTTTCTAGGGACATTAGGAGCAGTCTTTTGATATCCTGGTGGCGTAGCTGGTGCTTGACCTGGTGCGTATAAAACATTGTTGTTCTTATAGGAGAAGTTCGGATGATTTTTCCAACCTGGGTTGTATGTGTTTGAGTATGGGTTTCCTTGAGCATAATTCACTTGATCAGTGGGAGTTCCTGTCAATAGTTGACAATCAGAAACTCCGTGTCCTGAAACTCCACATAACTCACAGTTAGGTGTTACTGCAGCCACGGTGGCTGTTGGTGTTATGGCCAAGTTGTCGATCTTTTGGCTTAGTTGGTCAAACTTTGCATTGACTTGGTCCATACTACTCACTTCGTACATACCTCCTTTTGTTGGTTTCTCAGTTGCGACTCTCTCGCTTCCCCAGAGGTAATGGTTTTGAGCCATACTTTCGATAAGTGCATAAGCATCATTATATTCTTTGTCCATCAATGCACCGCCCGCGGCAGCGTCAATTGTCATTCTTGTATTATATAAGAGTCCATTATAGAAGGTATGGATGACCATCCATTCTATTAATCCGTGATGTGGACAAAGTCTTAGCAAATCCTTATAGCGTTCCCAAGCTTCGAATAGTGATTCGCTTTCCCTTTGCTTAAATCCGTTGATCTGAGCTCTCAGCATAGCTGTCTTGCTAGGTGGAAAATATCTGTTCAAGAAAACTCTCTTAAGTTCCTCCCACGTAGTTACTGAGTTCGAAGGCAGAGATTGAAGCCAAGCTCTTGCTCTGTCTCGAAGTGAAAAAGGAAACAAACGTAGTCTAATAGCTTCTTGGGTAACTCCATTGGCTTTTACGGTATCTGCGTATTGCACAAAGATCGAAAGATGAAGGTTCGGATCCTCGGTAGGATTTCCAGCGAATTGATTTTGTTGCACGGCTGATATCAATGAAGGTTTTAGTTCGAAATCATTTCGGTTGATAGCCGGTGCGGCAATGCTTGAATGCGGTTCAGCTTGCGAAGAACTGGCGTAATACTTGAGTGGGTGATTCTGTTCTTCAGCCATCTCTGCGTCCTTTGATGTTACGACTGGTTTAGGCGGATCTAATTGAAGATCTGGAATATTGTAACTTTGTTCGTAATCGAATATACGTTTTCTTACGTGTAAGAAGCGTTCCGATTCTGGGATTTGAGGTTGCAAGTCTTCGCCTTTAGAGCGAGTACTTGGCATACACTCGGGAATTAAATTAAATAAATTGAATAGTTGATACCTTAGTCTAGACAATGCTACCTAAAGTGCACTAGTAACTAAATTAAGGTCCCCGGCAACGGCGCCAAAAACTTGATGGGCTAAAGACGTGTCTAATTATGTGTCTAGCGGTATCTTAACTGCAAGTGCACAGCCTATCGAAGTAATATTTAAGATTATCGATCCACAGGGACTCTATGGTTACTTAGTGCTAGATGAACTTCTAGTTTAGCTAAGGCGAATGGTTGTCACGATTTTTTGTTGTTTTTAAAGATTAAAGGCGAGATTAAATTTAAGTTTTAATAAAATAATACTAAGGCGGTCAGTATGTAATTATACTAACTTAGGCGGGTCAATCTAACCTAGGCTTATAAAGGTGTTCACTTAAACTATTCTGTAGAGGTTACCAGTTTAAATACTCTCAACTCACACTCTCGTGGTCTTATCTTAGATCTTACCCCTAAAGCCCTATGCCTGCTCTCGCTAGCCCATAAGTGTTTAGAGATAATTTTTGGAAACTTAGTAATCCTAATTTATTTTAAAGCGCTCTCGCTGTGTTTAATTTAAATGCCTAACTTTAGCTATCTGGTTAAAATCTCACACTCTCGTGGTCTTGACCTAACCTAATACTCTTTTCTTACTCTCGTAACGAAAAGGTCGATTTTAATTAAAAAGTATCAGCCAGAATGTTAAGTTATTAAATATTTTAAGCCTATGGTTAATTTTTACCGATTAAGTTTGTTTTAACTACATACCGCCCTAAGGTAATTAGCTACTCATTTTTGTTGAACCAGACAGAGGCAGAGAAACAATAAACAAAATATTCATGGCAGAAAAATAAATAAATGACATAAATATTAAATTTGCAAATAATAAAAACCTGGTTAACAATAAAATGGCGGACTCCTTCTTCCACAGACCGGAAAGCTCGGAGTAATTGGTTGAAATCGAAAATAAAGCAAAAATCTGAAGGTTTAGAAACAAGTAATTTTTATAACAATTTCCTGATGTTGGAAATTGTTATAGGTTGGGTTTGGATACAATAAGAATGAAAGACTGAAAATAATGCTGAAATAAAAACAGGGTTGTAAAATAAATCGGCAGAGCTTCCGCAGGAAATTGATAAAAAAATGCTCTGTAAATTGTTCATAAAACTTATGCTATTTATAGAACAATTAATGGGCTTGAAATTTGGACTTGTTGCATTGGGCCTTGCTGAAGCAGTGGAGAAAATATAGGAACGTGGCTAAAATAGGCAGGAAATTCTTCACGTAATGTTTTGACGTGGTCTCAGTCAAATAACCTACTTTTTACCTTGTCACGGTCGTGACAAGGTCTTCACGCTCGTGTCCCTTGCATTTTAAGTGTCACGGTCGTGACAATGTGATCACGATCGTGATGGCTTCTTTTGGGGTGTCACGGTCGTGACACCTAGGTGACGACCGTGAGTGCAACAAATTTAGCAGGTTTTGCAGGTTTCTTCATTTCTTCATCTTTTATGGTTGTTTTTGTTCCTTTTGCTCTTAATTCATGATTTAGCTCCATATATGATGTACCTGCAAAATAGTAAGAAAAACTCGAGGAATCGGGTGTTAAAACGATGATTATGCGATAAAACGATAATGAAACTTAGCAATATAATCGATACATTTTCTCGTTATCAATATCTTGAGTTCTAGGATGAATCAAGACATGTTCTAGTAATTTTTGAAAATGGGAAGACATAATCTACAACTTTAATGCCCAAGAATTTTTCATTTGAAGCATTTTTGGTCATGAAAGAATAGGTTGAAAATTTTTCCCAAAATGGAAAGTTTCCATTACAAGTCATTTCCAAAAATAGTAAGTTTGCATTTGGCTCAAAATTCTTTAACTTTGTGAACTTCCAACCACTTCTAAGATCAAATAAAGATCATAGAGACTCAAAATGATGATGTTGACCCTTTGGTACCCTTGATGGAGGCCTCAGATGCCCTGATTTTGACTTTACTTGCTCAAGAAGTTACCCAATGATCAGATGACTTCCACAATGAATTTCTTCATCAAATTTGGTACACATGATCCTTATAACATATTAAGACCATTAGAAACAAGAATTACCAAACAATTTGGGATTAAGGCCTCTGATACCAAAACCCTAATTTTGGTCATTTGTGCAGGAAAACCCTAGCTCTGCCTCTATGCCTTTGCCATGCTTTGTAAGTTTTTTGACTTTAATGAACTTTGGGGAGCATATTATGATCATGGAACACACATGGACCCTCTTGGGAAGCTTCAAGACCATTGGGAATGTTCAGATCACTCTTGGATTGCTCAGATCACAAACCCTAGATGCAGATGAAATGGAACTATGCAGTGAAACCAATATGCAATATGAGATGGTATGCTTATGCTAATGCAAAAATGAAAGATCACAAGCCATGGTGTGAGAAAAAGTGAGGGAAAATTTGGGGTGTTTACAGCTGCCCCTATTCAAGCATGAGTTAGTTGTGCAGGATGTAAGCACCTGGCTTAACAGACAAACAAGATAACTTGTGGTTGAATACCAAAGACAGTCCGAAATTTGCACTCGCTGGGGAGAAGAAGAAAATGGATATAAATTGTAAAAGATAGTATAGTATGAATATCAAATGAAAGCGATGGAGGACGACCATCGAGCAGAGGACGACTGTTGGGGGTAATCAAAGCAATGACGGGGACGACCATCATGCTGGAAAATAAAGAAATCGCGACGGGAACAGCCATCGGGCCAGAGCGATGAAGGAAGATCATTAAAAGAGGAAAAACCACGACGGGGAAGGCCATCGGGTAAAGAAAAATAAAACCATATGGGGATTTGAAGAAGTGAAAAAAGTAATGATTGGGATGACCATCAAGCTGGAAAGTAACTAAACCGCGACGGGGACGGCCATCGGGTAGGGAAATAGAATTCTCTGGGTATTGAGAAAGGCATTGATAGGGACGGCCATTGGGCTTGGAAAGTAAAGTAAACAACGATGGGGACGATCATCGGGCTAAACCGATGAAGGAAGATCATCAGGAAAGGGGAAAGGGACCACGACGGGGACGACCATCGGGTTAAAGAATAAATGAAATATTTGATGAGGGACGGTCATCAGAAGGGGAAGGACAATCACCTAGCAGGGGACGGCTGCTGAAAATATCACGACATAGGACGAATGTCGGATAGAAAAGATCAATGATGGGGATGACCATCAGATAAGCATGATGAAGGATGATCATCAAGAGGAGAAGGACGATCACCTAGCAGGGTACGAATGCTCTTGGGGAATATCACGACATAGGACGAATGTCGGATAACAAGATCAACGATGGGGACGGCCATCAGATAAATAATGAGGGACGATCATCAAAAGGTGAAGGACAATCACCTAGTAGGGGACGACTGCTCTTTATCACGACATAGGACGAATGTCGGATAGAAGGTTCCAACAATAGGGATTTCACTAGGGAATGGATGAGGGACGGTCATCCAAAGGTGAAGGACGATCACCTGGCAAGGGAAGGCTGCCGAAAGTATCACGACATAGGACGAATGTCGGATAGAAGAAAGTTGTTTTGTTGGCGACTTACTGGGGAATGGTAAACATTGATGAGTGCTTAGGCCTTTAAACTAAAAGATATAAGTGTTTTGACAGTGTGTATAGACTAAAGATGCGGACGAGCATCTTCAGGACTACGATACGGACGGGTATCGATAGAAATAAACGTTGACGCGTGTTTGGAGATGTTGATACAGACGAGTATCAATCGGTTAAGCAAGGAACACGAACGAGTGTTGAATCTGCCGGGGAGGTGATATATACAAGATACGGACGAGTATCAGAGGATTGTATATGTACAAGTGTTGATCTGTTGGTGAAGTATGTGCAAGACACGAACGAGTGTTGAAAGATTGGGCAAGGGACACAAACGAGTGTTTGACTTGCTGGGGAAGTATGACACGGGCGAGTGTCAAATAAGTATGAACAAATATATGTATTTGAGAATGCAGAAGGTATTCTGACGACCTTACTGGGGAAAGATGACACGGACGAGTGTCAAAAAGAATATGTATAAATATGAACAGACATTTGTGTTTTGAGAGTGCAAAAGGGATTCTTTGGCTTTTATCTGCAGGGGATATGAGTTTCGTATATTGCTGGTGAAATGATGATGATATTTGCAAGTGATTGACTCGAACCTGGCTTATGATCATGCAAATGTTTGATTTTTGCCGTAATGCTCCGTATTAGACGGAATGCTACACTTATTTTGTTGAATATGATGCGAAAGCTATGATTATGCAAATGAGAAACTTGATCCGAAATTCGAATCCTGCGGGGATAAAGATCTCTGGCTGATCTGTTTGTAGAGAGAACTCAGTTGGGGAAAGAGATCATTGATTGATCTGCCCGGAGGGAGGACTCCTAATGGGGATGAGGAAGTTTTAGCAACTCCGCTGGGGATGTGTTTCAGGTATTGCTCTACTGGGGAGGCAACTCTGTGGGGGAACAATTCCACCAATTCTGATGAGGATGAGAGAAATCTGGCATTTTTTATGGGAAAAAGAAAGTTCTTTGACCACTTTGCTGTGGAAGAGTTGTCAGGCATTGCTTGGGAAATCCTGCTTGGGGAGGAGATAACTTCTGGGAAGTAGTATGCTGGGGATTTAATGCTTGATATGCCCCGTGTTGCGAAAGATTGCCTGCCTTGAGTACCTGCAACCTGTTAAGACAAAGGAAAACGCGCAAGTGTCATGAGGTATCCTTAACCGGATTCCGTCATAGGTGCTAGATTTTCCTGAGAGCAACATATTTCCTACAAACATTTATTAAAATGACTCATATGTTTTATGCAAGTGTTGTATTATGATCATTGGACATTTTGCAAACGAAACAAAAATGTACATGACAAAGTGTGACTAAAACTTCTGGTTTTATTAATCTGTGCGCCCTGAATAGGCAAGTACAGTCAAAGATGCGAATCCCTGAAATGAGGAGATTGATGTAAATTGAGAAAGTAAAAGTGTTGGAAATGTTGAAAATGCCGCTCCGGTGAGTTTCCTTTGCTATGACCCATATGACCTTGACGTCCTTCTTATCTTGCTTTCTGAAGAAGGTTGGTTCTGACTGACGCTTTGTCCCTTTCGGAGCTTGCCATGTTGTGAGTGATACAGACGAATTCAGAATGCAATTGTTCGCTTATTCCCTGATTTTGCGTGGATCTCCCTTTCGGGTTTTCAATCCACCGGGATACCCATTTTTGCCTGAGCTGTCCGATGTGGCTTTTCAACTCAGCGGGTGTACATTCTTTTTTATTTTTCCCTTATTTTTTCCCGAGTCTTTTATTCTGTTTTTGACTCGCCGGGATGCCCTATTTTTGCCTGGACTTACATTCGGTTTTTATGTCCAGTGGGTCTTTTTATGCGAAGTATTTTCTAACTGCATCTGAATTCACAGGAGACGGGAAGTCTTCACCATCCATGGTTGCGAGCATCAGTGCCCCACCTGAGAAGACTTTGGTTATTACGTAGGGACCTTCATAGTTTGATGTCCACTTGCCCCTATGGTCTGTATGAGGAGGAAGGATTCTTTTTAAAACAAGCTTTCCCACCTGGTATTTTCGAGGTCTGACTTTCTGATCGAAGGCCTTCTTTATTCGTTTCTGATATAACTACCCATGACAAAAGGCTGCTAATCTTTTCTCTTCAATCAAATTCAATTGATTGTACCAAGACCGGACCCATTCTGCTTCATCCAGTTTCACATCCATCATTACCCGTAGGGAGGGTAACTCAACTTCAACAGGTAGGACAACTTCCATACCGTACACAAGCTGATAAGGTGTTGCCCCAGTAGACGTTCTGATTGAGGTTCGGTACCCATGCAAGGCAAATGGTAGCATTTCATGCCAGTCTTTGTAGGTGACTACCATCTTCTGCACAATCTTCTTTATGTTGTTGTTGGCTGCTTCAACAGCGTCATTCATCTTTGGCCTGTAAGGAGAAGAGTTGTGATGTTGAATTTTGAAGTCCCGACAAAGTTCTACCATCATCTTGTTGTTTAAATTGGAACCATTATCAGTAATGATTCGCTCGGGAACTCCATATCGACAGATGATATCTGTCGCTCCCGGGATTTTCATCCTAGTACAAACGCGAAAGTGGCACGGAAAAGGTAGAGTCGCCAGCCATGTATTTTTATCCCGAATGAATGGGAAAGGTAATGTTGCACAAACCTGAGGAAGAAGGAAATGACAAGGTCCTGCGAACCAAGGATCTGGGTTCGAGAGTCGGTTACGACCTGGGAAGGAATTAGCACCCCAGATCGTCCGCCGTACCCGACGGGATCCACGCTTGCTTGTTTGTTTCAAAGGGCGAGAAATAACTGTTGCTGAACAAATGAACTGCTAACTGGAATGGAAATGAGCTGGAAGAATAGAAGGGGGAAAATGTAGGGAAAATAAAGAATGTACTCGAATAGGCCCTACCCCACTGCCTACGTACCTCATCGGGAAAATGAGGATCAGAGTCGACGTAGTTCGCCTAACCAGGCGGGAACTTTGTTTGTGTTTTTTATGGCTGGAACTGCGTATCTCTATGCTCAGGTGTTGTAGGCTCGTCTGGTACGAGTGCGTTTACCGTCTTGCATGCGAGACAAGTCGTCGCAAGTTCGTGTTCAGAGTGAGTGAGATGAGATGAGAGTTCCCGCGAGAAAGTCACTTATTGTTTGTTATTTGCTTTTTTTTAAGAGTTTTGCATGAATTTGGCACAAGGAAGTGAATTCAAACTATTTTCCATGGAATGTGTACTTGCTACTACATTCCAAGATGGAATAATAGAACAAGCACACCAAGCAAGGAGAATTTATCCAAGACTTGTCTCCTAGGATTAGGATTTAAGTTCACTAGCTTGTTGAACTTTATTAAGTGTTTTTGTAGCTTTTGTAAAGAAGTGTCTTTTAGATTTTCTTTGTGAAACAACCCCTTGATAAGACTTGTACATCATGCTAGACAAGCTTACACTATTCCAAGTTGGAATGAATGCAAGTGCCCCATGGAATAAGGCTATACACAAGGGATCCTTTCATGCATTTATTAAGTCTTTTTGGATTTTGTTTGAAGATGAGAAGAGAAGACTCAAATCGGAAAAGGACAAAAATTAAGGGGACTAAGACACAACCCTAAGTTATTTATTAAAATGGTGGTCCTAATGGTGAGTGAGGTTTTTCTAATCCTAAATAGCAAAAGGAAAAGAGAGAATAAAAAGGATGCAACTTACTTCCTAAGGAAGATAAGTTGGTCCTAACAAAGGGGAACCCTACCAACAACAAAATATGGAAGGATAAAATGAATTAAATGCATAAAGAAAATGCATAAAAAATTAAAAGGATAAGGTGTAAGGAAACATACCTTTCCCTCCCTACAAAATAAAGATTAGTGTGCATTTTATTAAAAAATAATAAAACAAACATACACTAATTAAATCCTAATAAATCTAGGACTCTATCTAAACTCTATTTTAATTCTAGAGAACTAAAAAAAAATGCTAAGACAAAAATACAACACCTACTACAGCCTCTAATACACAAACATCTATAGAAATAATGCATAACACAAAGCAACTTCTTACAGCCAGCATGCAGCATGAAAAGGTAGGTGTAAAAAGTCAAATACAACATGCAAACATGACAAACAGCATGTATTTTACATCACCTATATGCAAAGTCAGCTATGAAATGCAAAATACAGATTTGGTTATTTTCATTTTTTAATGCACAAACTCATTGAAACATGCACTAATTCCTCATGAATATGCATTTGAACCTAAATTAACATACACAATTGAGTGACATAACTATTTTGGGAGGATTATGCAAGAATGCAACACATGATTGATTATGCAACAAGTATACAAAATATGGCACATGAACATGGCATATGAACATAATGAGCATTGATCATGGATATGCAACATGATAGATCAACAAGAATGTCAAACTCAATGCAAAATTCAGAATTGAATTGATGTGAATAATATGATCAAGCATGCAACCAAATGCACATACATACATGATTATCTGAAATGCAACATACATTGATACAATGAAATGCAAAATGACTTAACGCAATGCGAAAGATGTAAAAACAGAATGCAACATGATTATTCACATGCCAAATGATGCATAAACATAGCAACAAAATGCAAGAAATCAAACTATACACAAAGGAACACATAAACACATAATATGCAATATGAACGGAAACGCGTCGAAACGACTCGAAATGGGGGAATGAGACGTCGAAACCAACCTAGAAAATTCCCTAAAAACAGTACCTAAACATACATGAACATTAGAGCCACTAGAAAGCAAGACTAAGCTATCAAATAAGCAAAAATTCCAAAAATTAACAGCGTTAACCGGTTAACCAAATGGTTAACCGGTTAACGGACCTAAAACAACACTGGTTTATGGCAAAAACGCACACGTTAACCAGTTAACCAAATGGTTAACTGGTTAACACTGATCAAAATGTGAAAAAAAGTTTAGAAATAAGTGCTTTTGGCCACAAACTCACTTCTAATGATCTCCAACATACCTAGGAACATGTTAACACTAATTTCTACTTAATTGGGGCTTATTTACACTTGCTAGAACCTATAACCATCTACACCTTAACTTCTAATCCATTAAAAAATCACAAATCGCAAGCAACACATAACGAAAACGTAATCGATCACAAGCAATACGAAAAGAAATTAAAGAACGCCGAAATGGCAAGATGAAGAGAATAACTTAAAGGAGAAGTGATTTAGATCACCAACCTACGAAGCAGAGAAGTGCTTCGGTGGATGTTGCAAGAATCGGAGCTTGATCGAAGAGAAAACCACGAAAACCGCGAACTCGCAAAATAAATGTGTTCTTGATGCTTGAGCCTTCGTGCGCTTCCGATAAGTCAAAATCTTCACAAAATCAGTAGCTCCTTCTATAATCCACAATTCAATGGAGGTTGGAGGCTAAGCTTCAAGATCTTCAAGTTTCAATGTGAAACTTGAAGAGCTTCTTCAAAAAGCTTTGGTGAAAAGGGAAAATGGAGGAAAAGTGATAGAGAAAAAGTGATTGTGAGAGAGTGAAAAATTTGGAAACTTGGGAACCAAAACTTGGGAAGTGATTAATGATTATATAGGGGCTAGGCTAGGATCTAGGTATGTGAATGGAGTTAGGTTTAGGAATGGAGCTAGGTTAGTAGTTAGTTAGGGTTAGGGTTGGAGAAGGAATATTCCTTGGAACACTCTAGAAGATTGTGGAACATGGTAGAAGCTTCCAAGGGAAATGGAGTGGAATTGAAGTGGAAAAACAAGAGGGAAAGAATGAAAGGAAATGTGGAAGGAAAGTGGAAGGAAAAGTGGAGGGAAATGTGGAATTAACCATTTTTCAAATGATTTTTTTTCCTTTTGATTTTTTTTTATGATTCCTCCATCATTTCTTGACCAAATTTGAACCATAGGATCATTGTAACCCTAATTTCATGATTTCGATCTTAAAAGTCAGGAGTCGACCTTTTTTTACCTATCTCAGTTGCCTTTTCCCCGATTCCTCTATTTTCAGTCATCTGGCCAGCCAAACCTCTTCCAAAATGAATTTGTGGATGAAATTTGAACCCTAGGCACTTGACATCATATATAAGACAATGGAATTCACTTTGAATCATAACTTCATGCAGAAGCCCCGTAGAAGTGAAACTCTAATTTGGCCCTTTTCATTAGGAAATGTTGCACTGCTTGTCTCCTTTGATCAAATCAAATTTTTCCATGGCTTGTGGCTTCAAGTGAAGACTTGTGGGATGTTGTGAACCCTTTGCACAAGGTTGAGAAGCTTTGTGGCCCTCCGGTTGCCTTTGGAATGCCTTCAGTTGCTCCAATCCTTGATCACATAACTATGCCTCAGCCATGATGAATATGATGCAATGTTTTTGGTTATTTGATGAATCTATGTATGAAAAATGCTATGCAAAATGTTGGGGAAGTGAGAGGGAAAATTTTGAGGTATTACAGCTGCCCCTATTCAATCATCTGCAGGCCTGAACGAATATTTGTGAGAGCTTTTAGACGTTCAAGGTATGGAGTGATTGAATACTCAAATAAGACCAGAAAGTACCCCGAATGTGCACTTGTTGGGGTTCAACTTCAGCTGATACTTCCTCAGACATTTAAACAACCTCAGCAGATTCACCAGATGATTTTCTTCTGTAAGGGACTTGGCAATCATATCGTCCACATAGCATTCGATTTCCTTATGGATCATATTGTGGAATAATGTTACCATAGCCCGTTGATAAGTTACACCGGCGTTCTTCAGTCCAAACGACATTACCTTGTAACAAAATGTGCCCCAAGGTGTGATGAAAGTTATTTTCTCCATGTCTTCGGGCGACATCTTGATCTAATTGTATCCAGAAAATCCGTCCATGAAAGAAAATACCGAGAACTGAGCTGTGTTATCCACCAATACATCAATGTGAGGTAATGAGAAATCATCCTTCGAGCTAGCTCTGTTCAGGTCCCGGTAATCCACACACATACACACCTTGCCATCCTTCTTAGGTACGGGTACAATGTCAGCAACCCACGGCGGGTAATTAGTCACAACAAGAAAACCGGTGTCCCACTGTTTTTGTACTTCCTCCTTAATTTTCATGGCCATATCTGGGAGAGTGCTGCGCAACTTCTGTTTAACTGGTGGGAAATCTTCTTTCAATGGTAGCATGTGCATGACAATATCCGTATCTAGACCTGGCATATCTTGATAGGACCAAGAAAAGACGTCGACATATTCCCGAAGCATACTGATGAGTTGGTCTTTCACTGGAGCTTGCAGACTGGCCCCAATCTTCACCTCTTTTACATCTTCCTTGGTACCAAGATTGATGGTCTCAACCTCCTCCTGATGAGGAGTAATTACTTTTTCCTCTTGCCTCAACAACCTGGCCAACTCTTCAGGCAAATCATAGTCTTCATCAACCCCTTCATTTGCTAGATTAATTGGATTGTCAAAGTCATACAAGGTCATAGCAGTGCTGTTGTCGGTGCAATCTGGAGGATTATCTCTGCAAGTGTTGAGATTTGTTCTTTTTAGCGATTGATTTTAATATTGTTTAGAAAAAGTGTGAATGAAGTTATTATTTTGAAAACATTGCCATTTATTGTTTTGTGCGAAAATAACAAAAATGAAAAGACAGTGAGCGAAAAAGAAAATCGTTTGCAAAAAGATGTCCATTGTTCATTGATATTCCATTTGCACAAAATACAAATATGGCCCTATTATAAAATAAGTCCTGACACCTTGGGCAAGATGCAGGACTTGATGCATGCTTAAGCAGGAAATAATAATTACTTTGCAGGAGTAACTCTTATAATTTCCTGGGAAGACCGGTTAAGGACTTGTTGGCCCGGGACTCTTGGACGAATCCAGCTCTCCAGGTTGAAGTCGCTTTCGGACTCGTCTTCCACATTATTGACAGCATCTGGGGTCAGCATCCCCCCCACTTACAAACTTGGGCTCTTTAGCAGCCTCTTCTTGATCTTGTCGGGATGGTTTGTAACCCAAACCGAATTTGTCTTCTTTCTTCTCCACAGGTAACAGCTTGCCCCAGCCTTGGGCGTTACCATCTTCAACAACCTTCCGAGCTTGTTGGTAGGAGACAATTGAAGTACCCATCCTATCCTTTTGGGATGCAGCAAATACTTCAGTTATCGCCTCGTTGACATTCAGTGCTTCAAAACCTTGGCTTATGGTTTCGTGAATCTCACCATCCATCTCAATATATTTGTAGGTAGCCAGGTGGCTAACAAAAATGTCCTCTCCACAGATTATGATAATTTACTCTTCCCACTCGTATTTTAATTTCTGGTGAAGGGTCGACGTAACTGCGCCGACGGCGTGAATCCAAGGTCGACCCAACAAACAACTGTAGGTCGGCTGAATGTCCATCACGAAGAAAGTAGTTTGAAAGACTTGTGGGCTAATTATCACAGGTAGCTCCACTTCTCCAAGAACGGACCTCTTGGAACCATCAAATGCTCTGACCACCAGATTGCTTGGTCGAAGAGCTATACCATCATATTCAAGCTTAACAAGGGATTTCTTTGGCAAGACATTGAGTAAGGACCCAGTGTCAACTAGAACATTTGAAAGCATAGCCCCTTTACACTCTAGAGTGATGTGCAAAGCTTTATTATGATGGCGACCATCCATAGTCAAATCAACATTGGTGAAGCCTAGTCCATGACTAATATTAGCATTAGAAACTACCGTCTCTAGCTGATTCACCGTAATCTCCTTAGGCACGTAGGTTGCGTGCAGGACTTTAAGTAATGCATCCCGATGAGCTTCGAAACACAATAGCAATGATAGAATGGAGATCTTGGAAGGAGTCTGGTGGAGTTGATCCACAACCTTATAATCGCTTCTCTTGATTATCCTCATGAACTCGTCCACGTCCTGATCAAAGGACGTCTTCTGAGCCTCTTTTGCAACTGGTTCTTCAGGCATCACATTCTTGCCTTTAGCCTTAGAAGCAGCCTCTGCCTCAGCATTAACTCTCGGAACTTGTGACGCGAAGAGACGTCCGCTTCAAGTGAAGCCTCCGCCTCCCCCGACATTATCGATCTGTGGTGTATAAGTTGAAGAATCAAGAGCGACTCTCTTCCCGTTGCAGTAGATATCTGAACCGTGATGGTGATTGGACTAACTGCGGCGGAAGTAAGAACTGTTATTGTATGTGGATCGTATTAGATGGTAACAGGATTTCTGACTGATGGTGGTGGTGGAAGACTGAAGCTGGGTTGTTGTTGAGATTGTTGCTGAAAATTGTTGGAATCGGGGACCATTGCCGAGTCATAATAGATGGTGACTGTTGAGATGTCATTATTAATGGTTTTTGTTGTTATAGAGGCGGATGCGATTGAACTAATGTCCGTTGAAGTAATAGAAGAGATGATTGTTGACTTTGTAGAAGAGTCTGTCGGAACGATGGTTTTTGAAGAGGTATTTGCTGGTGCTGTAGGAGGAAAAGTTGTTGATGTTGTAGAAGCTGAAACCATTGATGTTATTTGCAAGATACCTTCTCTGATAAGGCCATTGATGCCACCTTTTAAACTTGCACAACCATTGGCAGAAACTTTGCTAGATTCACAGCAGGCCTCACAACCTGGGAACACCTGGAATTTCAAAAGTCGGGCTTTAACCTCAGCCAAAGGTGTTTGAATACTCGCAATATCTTCAATTAGGTTCACTGGCTGATCCTCCTCAATTGCATTTATCCTGGGCCCACCATGGCTAGGCATAGGATTCTTTGTGACATCAGGAGGAGGTGAAAAATTTAAAGCCTTGGAATCAACTAAATCCTGGACTTTCATGTGCAAGGCTTTGCACTTTTCTGTTGTATGGCCAGGTGCATTGGAATGGAAGGCACATCTGGCGTTGACGTCGTAATTCCTTGGAAGGTTCTGAGGATCTGGTGGAGCCAGAGTCCTTAATTCACCAAGATTGAGTTTCAAAAGTTGTGGTAGTAAAGTGGCATAGGGCATCGGGATAAGATCAATTACCCTGTTGATTTGAGATGGCCTTTGCTGGAAAGGACGTTGTTGTTGTTGGTTGTTGTTGTTGTTGTATGATCTTTGTTGAGGAAATTGTTGTTGCTGAGGGAAATGTTGTGGTTGTGGAGTGTATTGTTGTTGAGGTGATGAAGTGGGAATAATGACAGCGGCTATTGATCTCGGCATGTACTGGGGCCTACCTCTGCCCATGTGTATTGAATTAGTTTCACCCGACCTGCGAGGCCCTGCAAAAGGTTTCCTTGTGCCGCTGAAGCTGGCGCCATTATCAGAAATCTTACCCATCTTTAACAAAATTTCTATTCTATCTCCTGCTATGACCACATCAACAAAGCTAGTGGAAGAGAAAGCAGCAAGCCTATCAATGTATGTCCCCTGTAGGGTTTTCATGAACATATCAGCCATTTCTCTTTCCGACATTGGAGGTTGAACAACAACAACTAATTGTCTCCATCTCTGGGCATACTCTCTGAAGATTTCTCTTGAGGATTGTGACATACCCATTAGTAGAGTTCTGTTGGGAGCCATGTCTAAGTTGTATTGATATTGGCGTATGAAAGCCTCGGCCAAATCCTTCCAATTTCTGACTGTTGCTTTGGTCAGATGAGAGTACCATTCACGGGATGCCCCGATCAGACTATCCTCGAAGTAGAACATCCACAACTTTTTGTCCATAGTGTAAGCATTCAATCTTCCCAGAAAGGATTGAAGATGGGTACGAGGACAAGAGGTTCCATTATATCTCTTAAAGCAAGGAGGTTTGAATTTGTGAGGAATTATGACTCCCTCAACTAGACCCATGTCCATAACATCAAATCCCAAGGAGTTTTGGGACTCCAGAGATCTCAGCTTTTCTGCTATTTCGTCCAGACGACGATCATAGACTTCATCCCCAGCAACAATTATAGTAAACTGCTCCTCTTGAGGGTCCTCTTGCAAGGCACGTCCTCCAGGGTTTCCTTGCGTGTTCCTGATAGCTTTGACTTCAGGGATGAGATGAGGCCCAAACTCCGGGGTGTCAGTATGTGGCTGCATGTGATCATTATTGCCGGTACCTCCTATACCTGGATGATTCTCTTCAGGAGTTTTCCGCTCGACCAACTCTCTTAATCTCTCTTGGCTTTGGGCCAATCCAGTAATTACTGTCATGCACTGGTTCATCTGGGCCCTCATCTCATTTCTTTCACTAGCCATCTGAGTTCTCACGTCAGTCAAATCTTATTGAAATTGGTCCATCTGCAAGCTCAGAAGGTTGTTTCTTGTAGGATACCGGTGAACTCTGTTGATGGGGAAAACCCTTCTACGAGCAATGTTTCCTGAAACCACAGCAAAGTGAGAAAACAAACAACAAAAAAAACCTACAAAACAAAGAAATGAGGTTAGTATGCAATGCAGTATGTCTATTTGTCTTCCAAGGGTATCCGGTTTGGTTCTTTGGTTTTGACCTTCCAGACCTCGAAGAATGATGATGTTGAAGAGAAATGAAGCCTAAAGGATAACACACAAACCATATATTACAAATGCAAAGGTACATATTATGATTACAAACAAATCCCCATGGTGGGTTAAAATACAACAAAATCAACAAAAGTACAAACAAAATGAAATACAAGTACGAAGAAATCAAACATCCAGCCCAAAGTCATCCTTTTTGACTTCCTTCAGGAGAGCATCAGTCACTGGTCCGAATGGATGCTCTGTGATGGTCCTGATAATAAGGTTCCTGGTAGCAATGGAGTTTGTCAATTTCTTATACTTGTCTTGGTCTTTTGATCTCTTCAACCCCGCCCGGAGTTTCAACTCAGAGATTTCCTTCTGTGCTGCTAACAAGGCTTCCTGACTCTTCTTCTCATTAGCTTCCAGCTACTCTATCATAGCCTGGTGTAAACACCCCAAATTTGCCCTCACCCATTCACACCATGGCTTGTGATCATTTCATATGCATAAATCCAATCATAGCATCTCATACCACATTTTTGATTCACTGCATAGATTCAAAGTCATCTGCACCTAGGGTTTGTGATCTGAGCAATCCAAGAACTTCTTGAGCCACTCCAAAGGCCACCAATCACTTCAAAGGGGTCCATGTGTGTCCTTATATCATACTACATCCTCTAAAAATCAAAAATGCCAAAGAATCACAAGAACTGGGATTGGTATGGAAGCAGAGCCAGGCTTGACTGCACAGATGACCTGAAATTAGGGTTTTGATTTCAGAGGCCATAACTTCAAATTTTTTGGTCATTCTTGTTTCTATTGGTCTCTATATGGTATAGGGAGTATGCATATCAATTTTCATGAAGAAATTCCATGGGGAAGTCATCTGATCAAGGGTTGACTTTTCAGACAAGTCAGTGCAAAATTAGGGCATCTGAGGCCCCCAATGACCCAACCAAGGGGTAATCTTCATCATTTTGAGTGTATATGATCTTTATTTGATCATAGAAGAAGTTTGAATTTCACAAAATTCAAGAATTTGAAGTTTTTTTGCAAAGTTGACTTTTTTGGGCAAGGTTGACTTTTAATGAAATGTCATTTTATGCAACTTTTTCAACCCTTACTTTTTGATCCAAAAATGCTTCAAATGGAAAAACTTTGGTCATGAAAGTTGTAGATTAGATCTTTCCCCTTTCAAAAAGTACAAGAACATGACCTAATTCATTTTGGATCAAAAGTTATGGTGCATCAAAGTTGGCAAAAATCACTAAATTTCAAGTTATGCACAAAATGGGAAACTTGCAAAAACTTGTACCAAAGCAATTTGTGACTTCTAATTGGTGTCAAACCATTACACAAGCATCATGCAAGTCCTAAAGTTCAGATTGAACCAAAGAGATCACATGTTTTATGGTGTTTGGAACAAGATCTTTCCATGAGAACCAAAGGGAACCAAGTTGCAAAAACCATCATAACACTTCATCCACTTGCTGCCTTGGATGCTGAACCACACTAGCCCTCTCCCCTCACCATGCTGCGCAAGACAAGCCCTTTGTACCAAGCTAGCAAAGTAGCCCATGCCTTCCTTACACAAAGTTGACATTTTGGCAAAAGCAACCATACCTATCACAAAAGGACATGTCATGTCATCTGACCAATAGAATTAGTTTATACAAACCAAAAGCAAGCTGAACAACATAACAAGCAAGCCTGAAACCAGCAAGAACACAACTTTCTCATTTTTCACTCTCAAAGCAAAAAGCATTCGAAACTCTTCATACAAGCCACAAACACTTAAACAAACTTCACAGACCTTCTCAACTCATCATCCTGATCACAAAGAACCCCTCACCCTTGCCTGAAACTGCCTGAATCATAAACACGATTCCCACCTGAGCTAGAACAGAACTTGTTCAAACTCTCAAACCAGCCAACATAAACTCTCTCTAAGCATCCAGACATCATCAAGGGACCAAGAGGAGTGGATTGCATCAAGAGAAGAGGCCAGAAAGTTGCAAAACTGAAAGCTTCAAAACTCAGGTAGCTCAAGAACATTTTTTCCAGAAACATGTTTTTAAGTTTTAAATAGATTCTATATGTTCCCCTGATCACTCTGATGCCTTTGGTTTTGAAAATGATGGAGAAATAAGAGTTTAATCGTGTTCTGAAAGTCTTGCCCTAAAATTTGTTTTGTTTCGATTCATGAGATTGATGAAATATAAATGAGTTTTAGCTTAGGGTTTTGATCCAGTGAGTTGTGGGAAAGATTTCTGTTCTTTTAGATTTCATTTTAGTTACGTTTTGAGGGTTTTAGGAATTTTCAGGTGGGGTTCCCACCGGAGAAGACGACCGGAGGTCTTCTCCGGCCACCTGAAAATAATTAGGGTTTAATCCCTGTAATTAATAAAGTTTGAATTGTGAGCGTTGGATGAGTTGACCAAGTCCATTCCCGCGTGCATTCAAGGGCCTGGATTGCTTCATTAAAGCCCTAATCCACGTCATTAACTAATTAATCAGGTTTTATATTAATTTAACCAGTTTGAATACCAGCCGTAGGATTGCGCGCGCAGTCTTCCCTCCTTCTCCCAGTTTGAATCTCAGCCTCTGGATGTGCATACTTTTCATTTTCATTAATTTTATTTCATTTTCTTTATATTTCTTTTGTCCATTTAATTAAAAATAGCAAAAATACTTTAAAAATTCTGAAATTTTTTATGCACATTATTATTTAATTTCAGAACACAAAAATATTTTTATTTTCATTTTTAGCATTAAAAAAGTATTTTTAAATATTTAAAAGTTTCTTTTTAATTAATTAATGAGAATTAATTAATTAAAAATACTTTTAGGTATTTAAAAATCACCAAAAAATTCATGAAACCTTTAAAAACATTTAGAAACATTGTCCAACCCTCAAACCAAATTTCTTTTTTGATCTTGATGCATTTTGAGAATTTTTCATGGAATTAAAACCATTTTAATGCATTATTTTGATCCAAACTTCCAAAAATCATTTCTGCCTAACCCTAAAGAGTTGGACTTTGATTCTTTTTGCATTGTGTTTAGCGTATCATGTAGTTTGTGAGATTAATTTGGCATGAATTGATCTTACATTTTTCATTTGTTTGGCATTTTTCTTGTTAAGGAACCCTAAAACCCTAGAAAACTTAGGAAAATCATAACTTGAGTTAGGTTAAGAGTTGAAACTTCTCCTTTGGGCAGTGAGTTAGTATAGGATTAGGGGTCCTTTGAGTGCATTTTTAATTTTTTGTATTGAAGTTTGCTTCTGATTTTGGTTTGTGTTTGATGCATTAATCATAAACCCTAATTTGGGCTTCCATATGCACCCATCTTGCATTTGCACTCATACCTTGACTTGCCATGACATTTTATGCATCCATTTGATTCACTTGGCATCTTAAGACATGTTGTAAGCATGTTTGATCATTGCATCTTGCATTTGCCATGTTGTATGCCATATGCATTTCATAACTTTTCATGTATGTTCATGGTTCTTAACTTGTTTCATCTGCATCCATGAGCTTGTATGATCATCCCCATGTGTTGTCTCATGTTTGTAGCATCTCATAGCATCATTAACATCATGTATGTGCTTCTGGTTTTGTTTCTCATCATGCCATTTCATTTCATTTTGCATTGCATTGCATTTCTTTTACTAACTTTTCAGGTGGTAAGCAACTTTGAGAAGTGAATTTGCCTTCACTTCTCATAACTTATCTTCATCTCTTTTTATGCATCCTTGCTGCATTTTTGTTTGTGTTTGAGATTGAGCTTGCTCATTCTTTTTCTCCTTACTTTCTTTCTTCAAGTGACTTGACTTCTTGAATGAAGCAAGTTACCTTGCTTTTCCTGATCTTTTCATCTGCTTCCTGGTGGTTCCATTGAAGATTTCTCTTGTAAACCTCACAAACCTTAGGAACAACCAAGCATGACAATGATTAGGGTTTTGATTAGTTCCCCACTTAGTTTTTACCTTTGTGTCTCATTGAGTCTCCTCTTCTCATCTCATAATCAGGGACTAAACCCTAAAGGCTTTAAGGCTTTGTGATTAAGCTTATGCCTGCATCCTTCTATTAGGATGGAGTGTATAACTTTAATCCTAAGTGTTAAACCCTTAATGTGTTTAACTCCTTTAATCAATTCACATAATAATCATCAAGACATCACACTTGTAACTTGGGCCTTGCATTAGGGTTCTAATTCTTCCTTAATTGGTTAAGAAGGACTAACCCTAGTGTTAATGGACAAGTCCCCCTCAAGTTGTCTTACAAACCCTAAAAAACACTTCATCATCATATCATTAAATAAAATCCACTTAACCAAAGGTTTGTTTTGTCATGAGTTTAATCCCTAATCATGGATTAAGTTGAGGAGCTTTCCTCAGCTTAAACATTCTCATCTATTATCCTTCTATTAGGATGGTGTAATGAGTCTGTTTAATCCCTGATTATGGCTTAATCTCATTACTTAACACTAAACAAAAACCACAAAAACATATAAATAATCACAAGTAGGTTAATGATCTTAATCCTACACCAAAGGTGATTAAGTGTGAGAATCTGACTTCACACTTAAGGTACTCTCATTACCCCTAATCAGAGGGAAGATGTGATGAGTTTGCTAACCCATTGGTTTAGACTTAAACTCATTAACTTATGACAAACTTTCAAAAGCAATAAAAGATTAAAAACACAAAAACAAACAATAATCGTCTCCTACGGGATTCTTTTCTCATCTCATTCACTCACAAACGGGAACCTGCTTCTTCCGTCTAATGCAAGACAGTTTGCACCTAAGCCAGACAGGTCATACACTTGAGCATAGACAAGCAAGCAGTTCACAAGTCAATTCACCTTTCAGTCTCTTTGGGTCGAACTACGGTGTTCTGACTTCCTCATTGCACGAGAGGATACGTAGGCATAACTTAACAGTTATCGAACAAAAGTCTCTGTTTATTCCCCCTCTTTCCAGCCTCATTCTCTAAGCCTCATTATCATGAGCATTTCACCTCTTTCTCTTTTACACTGACACTTCATTTTTACACTTCACTTCTCTTGCACTGACACCTGTACATCTTTCCAGCTCTATTATACACAGATTGCACTGACACTACCCCTTTAAAACACAAATCTTTTAAGCGTGGATCCCGTCGAGTACGGCGGACAATCTGGGTGCTAATACCTTCCCAGGTTGTAACCAACCCCCTTTCTCAGTCTCTCTGGTTCGCAACCGTCTTATCCATATCTTTCTAGGTTTATGCAGCATTACCTTTCCCTCGGGATAAAAATGCCTAGCTGGCGACTCTTTTCCTTTCCAGTGAGTTCACTGCTGTGTAATCTCATTGTCCCTTTCGCCGACCGTTCGCGTCTGTACCTTTATTTGGGCCTATTCCCATTTATCGGGAGCGACAGCTTGGCGACTCTGCTGGGGACCCTTATACTGTAACCAGGGCTTCTGGTTCTTTTTGTGGGTTCCTCCTAGCGCTTGTTTGATTTGTGCTTACTGGGGTGTTATGTTTTATCTGTGTTTTTGTAGTTGTTTTACTTTTGCTTTATGTACAGTTACTTTATTGCTTCCTTTATAGTTTTGCATATATCATACTGTCATGCTGGATCTGGTTTTGCTTTGGTGGGTGGGGTTCTATTGAGAGATAAGGTCCTGTACCTGGGACCTGAGTGACACCTAGGCTAGAGTGGTTCATATTCTTTCCCATTCCATTTCGGTCTGGTGCGGGAATATGAAACACGGTTCAGATATGGGTTTCTTCTTGAGAACTCTGTGTTGCAGATTTCCTGCAATACTAAGGCTATCTGGGAAGCCTGCTAAGTCTGGATGACCTTTAGTATTGACCTTCAGAAACTGAGGTGAATTAGAGGAGGAACTTTTATGGTTATTGTAAACACTGTACCTCCGGGTTAGAAGTGTTTACACTTCTCATAACTGATCCAAGTCTGAGAATCCTTGTTCTAGAACTTCACCTGTGAGGGGGTTGGGCTGTTTACAGGTTTGCAGGTACCCTTGACCTCAACATACCCTGTTACTTTGTATTGATTAAGAGTACTCCATTTTGGAACAGTTCTTGTGATTTTAACCCTGGACATGTGACTCTTTATTTGAGTCCCCCACCTTGGTTACTGGACTTATAGACCTCCATCTAGACTTCTTGAACATACTTGGACTCATATCAGAGCACTTGATCAGATCCAGCTCAGTCACAACCCTTTGCATATCATTTGCATACATCCTCATTGCATCATTTTAACATGTGTTTATTTGTTTTTCAGGGTATCCATCCTATTACATTGGCTTGGTTTTGACCCCTTCTTCAGCATAAACCTATCTTCATCAGCACCTGCTTCAGCAATCAGCCACCTGCTTCAGTCACTTGCATCTTCAGTTTCAGCCTGTCAGAGGCCTATCTTCAGTATTGTCCTCAGTCATCATCATCAACACCTGTCTTTCAGCAACATGGCACCTAAGAAAAGTAACATCTCCTATCATTTCTTTGAGCCTGAGTTGGCTAGCATCAGGAAGATTCAGACCCTGATTACTCCAGACCATATACCACTTTTCAGAGAACATTATGGAGGAATCCTTGATGTGGTTATGGATTTGGACCCTTCACAGAGGAGCTTGATACATATTTGCCTGCAGTTCTATGATCCCCCTCTGAGGTGCTTCACATTTCAGAATTTTCAGTTGGGACCCTTGCTGGAGGAATATTCATCATTGGTTGGTGTACCTATCAGGGGTGGAATCCCCTTCAACCCTGAGATGGCTTTCCCAAGTAATGAGGAGATAGCCAAAGCATTACATCTGGAACCAGTTCTGATTGGGCAGAACCTGACATCTAAAGCTGGAATCTCAGGTTTCCATCTGGATTTCTTGACTTCTCAGGCTAGTCTGAAGGCCTCCCTAGGGGAGTGGAGGGCAGTCTGTGCTCTGTTGGCCCTTAGCATATATGGGGTCATACTTTTTGCAGATGAGCCTAGGTTTGTTAGCAAGAATGCAATCCATCTTTTCATCCTGAGGAACCCAGTGCCCACCTTACTGGGAGATCTTTACTACTCAGTTCATCAAAGGAATGAAAAGCAAAGGGGGAGATTAGTGAGATGCTGTGCACCTTTGTTCCATACTTGGCTGCTCAAGCATTTGCCAAAGACTGATGCATTCTTGAACCCTCACCAGCAGAAGAACTGGGCTAGGAGGCTTGTTGCTCTAACCTCAGATGATATCAGGTGGTGCACTCAGAGCACCAAGGGCAGAGACATCATTACAAGTTGTGGGCAATTTCCCAATGTACCTCTGATTGGAGTAAAGGGTTGCATCAATTATAACCCTCTGCTTTTCAAAAGACAACTGGGTTATGCATTGGTCCATCCCCCTAGAGCACAAGATCTGACTGAGACCCTTTATGTTGAAATCAAGCCTAATCTGGCTATTGTCAGGCAAGCATCCTGGGCCTGGGACAATGTGCAGACTAAGGGGGTAACCATTCTTGGGAAATGCAATAATGTAGCCTCAGCCCAGTACTATGAGTGGTCTCATGCCAGGGCTCAAATTTCTGGAATGCCCTTCACTATTGAAGATATGCCTGGACCCTCCACAGCACCACCTCCAGCAACTGTCAGCTTAGAGGAGTTTGAGAAATTGAAAGAGAGAAATGAGAAGCTGACTCAAGCTCTACAGAAGACCCTCTGGGAGAGGAGTGATGGTAGGTTGGATATTGAGAGGCTAGAAAAGTTGAAGGTGGAGCATTTGGCCAGAATTGAGAAGTCAGAAGATTACATTAAGAAGTCTAGGGCTGGAGAACAGATCTTGAAGAATGCTTGCAAGGAAGCTCAGTTCCAGAAGGCCAGGACTGATTTATATCTAAAGGAGAGTCAGGCTAGGTGGGTCAGGATCACCGAAGCCCGTACTCAGGAGGACAAAAGAACTCAGGATAAGATGGAACAAATGGAAGCTAGTGCAAAAGAGCAACAGGAAGCCCTGGCAGCAGCCCAGAGGGAGGTCTCAGAGTTGAAGATCAGAGCTGGAGTGAAGAGGTCAAAGGATCAGAGTCAGCACAAGAAGCTAACTGCAGCTGTTGCCACAAGGAATCTCCTTATCAGGAATCTTACGGAGCGTCCAGCTGATCCTGTGACTGAAGCACTTCTCAAGGAAGTTCAGGAGGATGAATTTGGCCTTGGTGTTTGACCTTTTGCTTGTTGTTGCTTTCATTTTTATGTATTTTTCTTTATGTTGTATTTTTGACCCCTCAGAGGACTTGTATTGTAAAAAGGAACAAACTATGTATCATTTACCTTTTTGTAATATATGTGTTGGTTTGTTTCATCTAAGTTTTCTTCAAGCAACATCACAAGCACCTTCTTCAAGGGGTCTGGAAAGGTCAAAACCAAGTACCAAGCCGGATACCTTGGAAACAAATAGACACACTGCATTGCATACTAACCTTTTGTTTTGTTTTGTAGGTTTTTGTTTTATTGTTACTAACTCTGTTGTGACTTCAGGAATTATTGCTCGACGTCGAGGGTTTCCACTCAGCCGTCCACACAGATACCCCACCCGCAACAATCTTCCGGGCATACAGATGGATCAAATGCAGCAGGACCTTACAGAGGTCAGGAATCAAATGACCAACGAGAGGTTGGAAATGAGGAATCAGATGACACAATTTATGGAGGTAATGAACAATATGGCTCAAAGCTAGGAGAGGTTAAGAGCACTGGTAGAAGGAAGAAACCAGGAGGACCATCAGCCAGGGACTGCTGGGACAAGCAACAATGAAAGAGTCCAACCTCATGTCAATCCCCCAGTCTTTGGCCCCCACCAGCATCCAGAGATCAACATCCCTGTCAATATACAAGGGACTGCCACAGCAGGGAGAGTACTGCAAGAAGACCCCCAGGAAGATCAGTTCACAGTGATGGGAGCTGGGGAGGAAGCCTATGACAGAAGGCTGGATGAGATAGCTGAGAAGTTAAGATCCTTGGAGTCTCAAAACTCTTTGGGTTTTGATGTTATGGATATGGGCTTGGTAGACGGGGTCAGGATCCCCCACAAATTTAAACCACCATGCTTTGAGAAGTATAACGGGACTTTCTGCCCCCGGACCCATTTACAATCCTTTCTGGGGAGGCTGAAGGCCTATACCATGGACGAAAAGCTATGGATGTTTTATTTTGAGGATAGCTTAACTGGAGCATCAAGGGAATGGTACTCCCACTTGACAAGAGCAACCATCAGGTGTTGGAAGGATTTGGCAGAAGCCTTCATTAGACAATACCAGTATAATTTGGATATGGCACCCAACAGGACCCTCCTAATGGGAATGTCACAGTCATCCAGGGAAAGCTTCCGAGAGTACGCCCAAAGATGGAGACAGCTTGCTGCTGCTGTCCAGCCACCTATGTCGGAGAGGGAGATGGCTGATATGTTTATGAACACCCTCCAGGGGACTTACATTGATAGGCTAGCTGCCTTCTCATCTACCAGCTTTGCAGATGTGGTCATAGCCGGAGAGAGAATTGAAAGCCTATTGAAGATGGGTAAGATCTCAGACAACGGTGCAAGCTCATCCAGCAACGCAAGAAAGCCTTTTGCAGGCCCAAGAAGAACTGGTGAGACCAATGCTATCCACACCAACAGGGGCAGACCCCAATATGTTCATAGGTCTGTGGCAGCAGTCACCATTCCCGCTCCAGCTCATCCACAACCAGCTTATCAACCACCGCAACAAAATTATCAGTAACAACCTCAGTACCAGCAACAAACTCAGTATCCTCCGAGAAACTACAGCAACACCAACAACAACAATCAGCAGAGACCATTCCAACAGAGGCCCTCTCAGGCCAATAGGGTGATCGATCCGATCCCGATGCCCTATGCCACATTGCTGCCACAACTCTTGAAACTCAACCTAGTTGAGCTAAGGACGTTGGCACCTCCGGATCCTAACAGTCTGCCCAGAAACTACGACGCCAGCGCCAAATGTGCCTTTCACTCAAATGCACCTGGTCATAGTACGGAAAAGTGCAGAGCTTTACACATGAAAGTGCAGGATCTAGTGGATTCCAAGGCTCTGAACTTCGCACCACCACCAAATGTCAACAAGAACCCTATGCCACACCATGGTGGTCCCCGAATCAATGCTATTGAAGAAGACAAGCCGTCTTACTTGATAACCAGTGTGGGTCAGATTCGGACACCGTTGGTAGAGATCAAAGCTCAGCTCCTCGAATGTCGAATGTTCCCAGGATGTGAGCTAGGGTGTGCTTACTGCAACATTTCAGTGAACGGTTGTGATAACTTGAGGGATGGCATAAATGGTCTCATTCAGAGTGGCCTGCTTCAGATTACAACATCAATTCCTACCAATCCAGCAATCTCCTTAACAAGAGCTCCAGGACCTCCTACAACTGCAACAACCATTGTTCCAGACAACTCTTCAGCTTCATCAACAAATTTTTCATCTGTCATTTCAACTGACCAGATATCAACGAACATTCCTTCTACAACTTCAGCACCACTTCATTTTGAGTCTCCTACAACAACAACACCCATCCTTCCAACAATGTCTCCTACAACATCAGCAGCAAACCATGAAGATGTCTCAATAGTTACGATTTATTATGATCCTGAAAATGATTCCGCTTACAACTCACAAAGTGCCACTCCTACCAGAGCACCAGTCACAATATATTATGATCCACAGACTATCACAGTCCCTTCTGCAGCTGCCATCAGTCCAGTCACTGTCACAGTGCCTGGGCCAGTACCCTATGAAAGCAGTAATGCCATCCCTTGGCATTACGGCTCTGATGTATACTGCGAAGGACAAAAGATCACTTTTGAATCATCAACTTCTGCACCACAAATAGACAATGTGGGAGGAGGCGAAGGCTTCACAAGAAGCGGACGTCTCTTTGCCCCGCAAATTCAAAGACCCACTGCCGAAGCAGAAGCTGCTGCCAAGGCAACAGGGAAGAGCATGGTGCAAGAAGAGCAGGTTGTTAGAGAAGCTTTAAAAACACCTTTTGATCAAGAAGTTGATGAGTTCATGAGAATCATCAAGAAAAGTGATTACAAAATAGTGGACCAGCTTCACCAGACGCCTTCCAAGATCTCCATTCTATCATTGCTTATGTGCTCCGAAGCCCATCGGAACGCACTACTCAAAGTCTTGCACGCAGCTTATGTGCCAGAAGAGATCACCGTCAATCAGTTGGAAGCTGTGGTTGGAAATGTTAATGCTAGCAATGGACTAGGATTCACCAATACTGACTTGACTTCGGAAGGTCGCAATCATAACAAAGCCTTGCACATTACCATGGAATGTAAAGGTGCAGTCCTTTCCCATGTGCTGGTAGACACTGGATCATCCCTCAACGTCTTACCCAAAAAGGCTCTTGTGAAGCTGGAATATGAAGGATTGGCATTGCGACCCAGTAACTTAGTAGTAAGAGCTTTTGATGGCTCTAAGAGATCAGTTCTGGGGGAAATTGAGTTGCCTGTAACGATTGGCCCACAAACTTTCAAAACGACCTTCTACGTGATGGACATTCAGCCTGCCTACAGCTGTTTGTTGGGTAGACCATGGATTCATGCCGCTGGCGCAGTAACGTCTACCCTTCACCAGAAGTTAAAATTTGAGTGGGAAGGTCAAGTCGTTACTATCTGTGGAGAGGAGGATATATTTGTTAGCCATCTGGCTACTTATAAATATATTGAGATGGATGGGGAGATCCACGAGACGATGAGTCAAGGGTTTGAGGCCCTGAATATTAATGAAACCTCTGCTGTGCTTGGGACCTCTATGACATCCTACCAACATGCCCGGAAGGTGGTGGAAGAAGGAAACGCTCAAGGCTGGGGCAAACTGTTGCCTGTGGAGAAGAAAGAAGATAGGTTTGGGTTGGGTTACAAACCAACTCAAGAAGATCAAGCAGAGGCTGCTAAGAAGCCCAACTTTGTTGTGGGGGGATGCTCACCCCTGATGCTGTCAACAACTTGGAAGACGAGTTGGAAGAAGAACGCAACCTGGAAAGCTGGATTCGTCCAAGGATCCCGGGGAGTCGTATCTCAAACTGGTCTTCCCAGGAAATTATAAGAGTTACTCATGCAGAGTAATTATTATTTCCTGTATTTTTTATAGCATGCATCAAAGTCTTGCATCTTGCCCAAGATGACAAGACTCATTTTGTAATCGGGCCATCTGTACTTTTTGTGCAACAAGATTAATCAATGAAATATCAGACATCTTTTGCAAACAAGTCTTTTTCTTTTCCGCTCACTGTTTTTCCATTTTTCTTTTTGTACAAAAAATAAATGGCGATGTTTTCAAAATGACAACTTTATTTCACTTTTCTAAACAAGATTAAAATCAATCACTAAAATGAACAAACTGAACCCTTGCAGAGAGTGCCTTCCAGACAGCGCCAACAACAGCACGGCTATGACTTCGTATGACTTTGACAATCCGATCAATCAAGCTGATGAAGGGGTTGAAGAAGATTATGAGCTTCCTGAAGAGTTAGCCAGATTGTTAAGACAAGAGGAGAAGGTTATCACTCCTCATCAGGAGGAGATAGAAACGATTAATCTTGGTACGGATGAAGATGTGAAAGAAGTTAAAATCGGGGCCGGCTTACAAGACTCAGTGAAGAAACAACTGATTGACCTGCTTCAAGAGTATGTGGATGTGTTCGCTTGGTCTTACCAGGATATGCCAGGGTTGGACACCGACATTGTTATGCACAAGCTACCTTTAAGAGAAGAATGCCCCCCAGTTAAGCAGAAACTGCGCCGTACTCGCCCAGACATGGCAATGAAGATCAAAGAGGAGGTACAAAAGCAGTGGGACGCCGGGTTCCTTGCTGTAACTAGCTATCCGCCGTGGGTTGCTAATATCGTACCTGTGCCTAAGAAGGACGGCAAAGTAAGAATGTGTGTTGACTACCGGGATCTGAACAGAGCCAGTCCGAAGGATGATTTCCCATTACCTCACATCGATGTATTGGTTGATAATACGGCTCAGTTCTCGGTATTCTCCTTCATGGACGGATTTTCAGGATACAATCAGATTAAGATGTCACCTGAAGACATGGAGAAGACAACCTTCATCACCCCTTGGGGCACGTTCTGTTACAAGGTGATGCCATTCGGATTGAAGAATGCTGGTGCAACATACCAACGGGCTATGGTAACGTTATTCCACGATATGATCCATAAAGAAATCGAGTGTTATGTGGATGACATGATTGCCAAGTCCCTTACAGAAGAAGACCACTTGGTAAATCTGCTGAAGTTATTCAAGCGCCTGAGGAAGTACCAACTGAAGCTAAACCCCAACAAATGCACATTCGGGGTGCGATCTGGTAAGCTGCTGGGTTTTATTGTAAGCGAGAAAGGGATTGAAGTGGACCCTGATAAAGTCAAAGCCATTCAAGAAATGCCTGCACCGAAAACTGAAAAAGAAGTTCGAGGGTTTCTGGGTAGATTGAATTACATCTCAAGGTTCATATCTCACCTTACAGCAACCTGTGAACCCCTGTTCAAGCTGTTAAGAAAAGAACAGACGGTCAGGTGGAATGAAGACTGCCAGAGGGCTTTTGACAAAATCAAGGAATACTTGCAAGAACCACCAATCCTTATGCCTCCAGTTGAAGGAAGACCTCTGATAATGTACTTGACAGTATTAGAAGAGTCAATGGGGTGTGTGCTGGGCCAGCATGACGAGTCCGGTCGAAAAGAGTATGCAATATACTACCTAAGCAAAAAGTTTACCGACTGTGAACAACGTTATTCATTGCTCGAGAAAACTTGCTGTGCTTTAGCGTGGGCTGCTCGCCGACTGAGACAGTATATGTTGACCCACACTACGTTATTGATATCCAAAATGGACCCAGTCAAGTACATTTTCGAGAAGCCAGCTCTTACCGGACGGGTTGCAAGATGGCAAATGATCCTCACAGAATATGACATCCAGTACACCTCTCAGAAAGCCATCAAAGGCAGTGTACTATCTGAATATCTTGCCGAGCAACCTATTGATGACTACCAGCCTATGAGATTTGACTTCCCTGATGAAGACATCATGTTCATAAAAGCGAAAGATCGTGAAGAGCCTATTCACACTGAAGGGCCTGACCCGGAGGAAGAATGGACTATGATGTTTGATGGGGCTGTTAATATGAATGGTCGTGGTGTTGGTGCAGTACTCATTACACCCAAAGGAGTTCACATGCCTCTCTCGGCAAAACTCACTTTCAACTGCACTAACAACGAAGCTGAATACGAAGCTTGCATTATGGGTCTTGAGGAAGCCATTGACCTCAGGATCAAGACATTGACTGTATTCGGAGATTCAACTTTGGTAGTTAATCAAACTAATGGCAAATGGTACACACACCAGGATCATCTGATACCTTACATGGATTATACAAGAAGGTTATTGACTTTCTTCACAACGGTCAAGCTTGAGTATATCCCTCGAGACGAAAATCAGTTTGCAGATGCCCTGGCTACCATTTCATCCATGATCAAAGTTCAAGCTGCCAACTTTGTGCCTCAAATCTCAGTGTCCAGACTTGACAGACCAGCATATATGTTCCCAGCAGATGTTGTCAAAGATGATAAGCCTTGGTTCCATGACATCAAGTGTTTCTTGGAGGATCAAACATACCCACCTGGGGCATCTTCCAATGATAAGAAGACACTAAGAAGGCTTGCTGGTAGTTTCTTCTTGAACACTGACGGTTCCCTGTACAAAAGAAACTTTGATATGGTACTCCTCAGATGCGTTGATAGGACAGAAGCAGACTTGTTGATGCATGAAGTGCACGAAGGATCCTTTGGTACCCATGCAGGTGGGCATGCCATGGCTAAAAAACTGCTAAGATCAGGTTATTACTGGATCACAATGGATGCTGACTGTTGTGCCTATGCCAGAAAATGCCATAAATGCCAGATTTATGCGGATAAGGTGCATGTGCCTCCCAATCCTCTGAATATAATGTCTTCACCCTGGCCCTTCGCTATGTGGGGTATTGATATGATCGGCAAGATTGAACCGACTGCTTCAAATGGCCACAGATTCATCCTGGTCGCCATTGACTATTTCACCAAGT
This sequence comes from Lathyrus aphaca, assembly GCA_963966055.1. Taxonomy (NCBI): domain Eukaryota; kingdom Viridiplantae; phylum Streptophyta; class Magnoliopsida; order Fabales; family Fabaceae; genus Lathyrus; species Lathyrus aphaca. The sequence continues at coordinate 425,690,465 of OZ014519.1, read as the reverse complement.
GGGTTGAAGCAGCCTCATATGCAAATGTTACAAGGCAAGTGGTAGCTCGATTTCTGAAGAGAGATATCATCTGTCGATACGGAGTTCCCGAGCGAATCATTACTGATAATGGTTCCAAATTGAACAACAAAATGATGGCTGAGCTATGCCGGGACTTCAAGATCCAACACCACAATTCTTCTCCTTACAGGCCAAAGATGAACGGCGCTGTCGAGGCAGCTAATAAGAATATCAAGAAGATTGTGCAGAAGATGGTAGTCACGTACAAAGACTGGCATGAAGTGCTACCATTTGCCTTGCATGGGTACCGTACATCAATCAGAACATCCACTGGGGCAACACTGTATCAGCTTGTGTACGGTATGGAAGCAGTCCTACCGGTTGAAGTTGAACTACCCTCCCTACGGGTACTGATGGATGTTAAGCTGAACGAAGCAGAGTGGATTCGGTCCCGATACGAACAACTGAGTCTGATTGAAGAGAGGAGATTGGCTGCAATTTGTCATGGGCAGTTATATCAGAAAAGAATGAAGAGAGCCTTCGATCACAAAGTCAGGCACCGAGAATACCAAGTAGGAGATCTTGTGCTGAAAAGAATCCTCCCTCCTCATACAGACCACATGGGCAAATGGACTCCAAACTATGAAGGACCATTCGTGGTAAAGAAAGTTTTCTCTGGTGGAGCACTGATGCTCAGCACCATGGATGGTGAAGATTTCCCGTCCCCTGTGAATTCAGATGCAGTTAAAAAATACTTCGCATAAAAATGACCCGCTGGACATAAAAACAGAATGTGAGTCCAGGCAAAAATAGGGCATCCCGGCGAGTCAAAAACAGAACAAAAGACTCGGGCAAAAATAAGGGAAAATAAACAAAAAAAATTTCGTACACCCGCTGAGTTGAAAAGCCGCATGGGACAACTCAGGCAAAAATGGGTATCCCGATGGATTGAAAACCCGAAAGGGCGATCCATGCAAAATAAGGGAATAAGCGAACAACTGCACTCTGAATTCGTCTGTATCACTTACAATTTGGTAAGCGTCGAAAGGATCAAGCTTCTGTCAGAATCAACCTTCTTCAGAAAGCAAGACGAGAAGAACGTCAAAAGTCATACGAGTCATAGCAAGAGGGAAGCTCCTTCAAAGCGCCGTCAACATTGCCAGCATTTTGTTTCTCAATTTGTAACAATCTCCTCATTTCAGGAGATATGTTTCTTTGACTGTATCTTGCCAATTCAGGGCACATGAATTAATAAAATCAGATTTTCAGTCATGTTTTCGTCTTGTACATCTTATTTGCAAAAATGTCTGATGTCCTAAAAATCGGTTGCATAAATACAGATGCTTATCTTCAAAAAATAATAAAACACATGCTTGCAGGAAATGTACTTACTCTCGAGAGTGTATCACTCCTATGACGGAATCCGGTAAAGGATACCTCGGGATTACTTGTGCGTTTCTTGTCTTTGCAGGATTGCAGGTATCCGAAGCGCAACATGGGGCATGAAAGCTTCACCCCAGCAAGTTGGCAAATCAACACTCACTCAGTCTTAACACTCAAAGTGCTTTCTCTCCAGCTGAGTTGCCACTTGGTGCTTCTCCCAGCCGAGTTGCCAACCATTCTTCCTCAGTCAAGTACAAAAGCCAGGGAACCATCTCCCCACAGAATTTCAGCCTCTATTCAGAAGAGCAACGCATGAAGGAGTCACAACAGAGTAAAAGAAGAGCTTCTACAAACCCCAGCTAGGTCCCATATTACAAGAATATGTCAGTCAGTGACTTATCTCCCCAAGCAGAATCATCTCACCAGATCTACCAAAGATCTTATCCCCAGCTGGGATGATCACTTCAGACAGATCGACCAGAGATCTTCGCAGCCATGGGATCCGAATCCCGGTTTGGTATCCTTGCGTAAACATAACATTCGCATCATATTCACCAAACAAAGCGTAGCATTCCGTCTTAAGTACGGAGCATTACGGCAAAAATCAAACATATAGCATAATCATAAGCCATGTTTTGAATCGAACACTCGTGAATAATAAAAATCCATCAGTATACAGAAAACTTTCCCCCCAGAGTCCCCAGCAAAAGCGGTTGCCTCATATTCACAAACACCAGTATATACTCCCTTTGACACCCGTCCGTGTCACATCCCCAGCAGAAAGCCAAAGACATTCTCTTTGCACTCACAAATACTTATATATATACATTTCCTTGACATCCGTCCATGTCACTTTCCCAGCACAGTAATGTAAACATTTTGTATACCAGATATTTGTTTATACTACACTTTTCTCCTTTTGACACTCGTCCGTGTCACTCTCCCCAGCAAATTGAACACTCAAGTATACATCACTCATACCTTCTACTCATGCTTATACAGATACTCATCCGTATCTTGCATGCACCACTTACATCCCCACAGATTCGACACTAGTCCGTGTTCTTTGTTAACCAGTTGGTACTCGTCCGTATCATCATCTCAGAGCATGCGTCAAGCGTTTGTTTCTACATGATACTCGTCCGTATCATAATCTTAAGGATGCTCGTCCGCATCTTTAATCCATACACTGCGTCAAGCACTTGTGTCTTCTTGAATATAGATACTCGTCTGTGTCTACTATTCCTCAGAAGAATTCTTTCGGATTCAACACTCGTCCGTGTTCGTTGTTAACCCGTTGATACTCGTCCGTATCATCATCTCTGAACATGTGTCAGTACTTGTTTCTACCTGATACTCGTCCGTATCATAGTCTTGAGGATGCTCGTCCGCATCTTTAATCTATACACAATACCTATACCTTTTATTTCTTGGATGTAAACACTCGTCCGTGTTTACTTTTCCCCAGTAAAGCAATTCCTTTTTATCTGACATTCGTCCTATGTCATGATAAACCCTGAGAGCAGCCGTCCCCTGCTAGGTGGTCGTCCTCCACCTCTTGATGGTCGTCCTCCATCATGCTCATCCGATGGCCGTCCCCATCGTTGATATTTAGAAGCCGTCCCCTGCTAGGTGGTCGTCCTCCACCTGTTGATGATCGTCCTTCATCATTTTATCCAATGGCCGTCCCCATTGTTGATTTTGGTTATCTGACATTCGTCCTATGTCATGATAAACCCTGAGAGCAGCCGTCCCCTGCTAGGTGGTCGTCCTCCACCTCTTGATGGTCGTCCTCCATCATGCTCATCCGATGGCCGTCCCCATCATTGACCTTTTTATCCGGCATTCGTCCTATGTCGCGATATTTTCGGCAGCCGCACCCTGCCAGGTGGTCGTCCTCCACCTTAGATGACCGTCCCTCATCTTAACCCCAACAGAGCAGCCGTCCCCTGCTAGGTGATCGTCCTTCACCTTTGATGACCGTACCTCATCATCTGTTTATTTCATTTATTCTTTAACCTGATGGCCGTCCCCATCATTTTTCATATCCCCAGCATGTCGGCCGTCCCCGTCATCGCTTTATTCCCCGCACTTTTCCAGCATGTCGGTCGTCCCCGTCATTGCTCTTTACCCAGCAGTCGTCCTCTGCTCGACGGTCGTTCTCCGTCGCCCACACTTTACAATATACTTTACTTTCCTTTACAATCTATATCCCTTTTCTTCTTCATTCTGTGAGTGCAAATTTTGGACTGTCTTTGGTATTCAACCACAAGTTATCTTGTTTGCCTGATAAGCCGTCGCTTACATCCTACACAACTAACTCATGATTGAATAGGGGCAGCTGTAAACACCCCAAATTTGCCCTCACCCATTCACACCATGGCTTGTGATCATTTCATATGCATAAATCCAATCATAGCATCTCATACCACATTTTTGATTCACTGCATAGATTCAAAGTCATCTGCACCTAGGGTTTGTGATCTGAGCAATCCAAGAACATTCTTGAGCCACTCCAAAGGCCAACAATCACTTCAAAGGGGTCCATGTGTGTCCTTATATCATACTACATCCTCTCAAAATCAAAAATGCCAAAGAATCACAAGAACTGGGATTGGTATGGAAGCAGAGCCAGGCTTGATTGCACAGATGACCTGAAATTAGGGTTTTGATTTCAGAGGCCATAACTTCAAATTTTTTGGTCATTCTTGTTTCTATTGGTCTCTATATGGTATAGGGAGTATGCATATCAATTTTCATGAAGAAATTCCATGGGGAAGTCATCTGATCAAGGGTTGACTTTTCAGACAAGTCAGTGCAAAATTAGGGCATCTGAGGCCCCCAATGACCCAACCAAGGGGTAATCTTCATCATTTTGAGTGTATATGATCTTTATTTGATCATAGAAGAAGTTTGAAGTTCACAAAATTCAAGAATTTGAAGTTTTTTGCAAAGTTGACTTTTTTGGGCAAGGTTGACTTTTAATGAAATGTCATTTTATGCAACTTTTTCAACCCTTACTTTTTGATCCAAAAATGCTTCAAATGGAAAAACTTTGGTCATGAAAGTTGTAGATTAGATCTTTCCCCTTTCAAAAAGTACAAGAACATGACCTAATTCATTTTGGATCAAAAGTTATGGTGCATCAAAGTTGGCAAAAATCACTAAATTTCAAGTTATGCACAAAATGGGAAACTTGCAAAAACTTGTACCAAAGCAATTTGTGACTTCTAATTGGTGTCAAACCATTACACAAGCATCATGCAAGTCCTAAAGTTCAGATTGAACCAAAGAGATCACATGTTTTATGGTGTTTGGAACAAGATCTTTCCATGAGAACCAAAGGGAACCAAGTTGCAAAAACCATCATAACACTTCATCCACTTGCTGCCTTGGATGCTGAACCACACTAGCCCTCTCCCCTCACCATGCTGCACAAGACAAGCCCTTTGTACCAAGCTAGCAAAGTAGCCCATGCCTTCCTTACACAAAGTTGACATTTTGGCAAAAGCAACCATACCTATCACAAAAGGACATGTCATGTCATCTGACCAATAGAATTAGTTTATACAAACCAAAAGCAAGCTGAACAACATAACAAGCAAGCCTGAAACCAGCAAGAACACAACTTTCTCATTTTTCACTCTCAAAGCAAAAAGCATTCGAAACTCTTCATACAAGCCACAAACACTTAAACAAACTTCACAGACCTTCTCAACTCATCATCCTGATCACAAAGAACCCCTCACCCTTGCCTGAAACTGCCTGAATCATAAACACGATTCCCACCTGAGCTAGAACAGAACTTGTTCAAACTCTCAAACCAGCCAACATAAACTCTCTCTAAGCATCCAGACATCATCAAGGGACCAAGAGGAGTGGATTGCATCAAGAGAAGAGGCCAGAAAGTTGCAAAACTGAAAGCTTCAAAACTCAGGTAGCTCAAGAACATTTTTTCCAGAAACATGTTTTTAAGTTTTAAATAGATTCTATATGTTCCCCTGATCACTCTGATGCCTTTGGTTTTGAAAATGATGGAGAAATAAGAGTTTAATCGTGTTCTGAAAGTCTTGCCCTAAAATTTGTTTTGTTTCGATTCATGAGATTGATGAAATATAAATGAGTTTTAGCTTAGGGTTTTGATCCAGTGAGTTGTGGGAAAGATTTCTGTTCTTTTAGATTTCATTTTAGTTACGTTTTGAGGGTTTTAGGAATTTTCAGGTGGGGTTCCCACCGGAGAAGACGACCGGAGGTCTTCTCCGGCCACCTGAAAATAATTAGGGTTTAATCCCTGTAATTAATAAAGTTTGAATTGTGAGCGTTGGATGAGTTGACCAAGTCCATTCCCGCGTGCATTCAAGGGCCTGGATTGCTTCATTAAAGCCCTAATCCACGTCATTAACTAATTAATCAGGTTTTATATTAATTTAACCAGTTTGAATACCAGCCGTAGGATTGCGCGCGCAGTCTTCCCTCCTTCTCCCAGTTTGAATCTCAGCCTCTGGATGTGCATACTTTTCATTTTCATTAATTTTATTTCATTTTCTTTATATTTCTTTTGTCCATTTAATTAAAAATAGCAAAAATACTTTAAAAATTCTGAAATTTTTTATGCACATTATTATTTAATTTCAGAACACAAAAATATTTTTATTTTCATTTTTAGCATTAAAAAAGTATTTTTAAATATTTAAAAGTTTCTTTTTAATTAATTAATGAGAATTAATTAATTAAAAATACTTTTAGGTATTTAAAAATCACCAAAAAATTCATGAAACCTTTAAAAACATTTAGAAACATTGTCCAACCCTCAAACCAAATTTCTTTTTTGATCTTGATGCATTTTGAGAATTTTTCATGGAATTAAAACCATTTTAATGCATTATTTTGATCCAAACTTCCAAAAATCATTTCTGCCTAACCCTAAAGAGTTGGACTTTGATTCTTTTTGCATTGTGTTTAGCGTATCATGTAGTTTGTGAGATTAATTTGGCATGAATTGATCTTACATTTTTCATTTGTTTGGCATTTTTCTTGTTAAGGAACCCTAAAACCCTAGAAAACTTAGGAAAATCATAACTTGAGTTAGGTTAAGAGTTGAAACTTCTCCTTTGGGCAGTGAGTTAGTATAGGATTAGGGGTCCTTTGAGTGCATTTTTAATTTTTTGTATTGAAGTTTGCTTCTGATTTTGGTTTGTGTTTGATGCATTAATCATAAACCCTAATTTGGGCTTCCATATGCACCCATCTTGCATTTGCACTCATACCTTGACTTGCCATGACATTTTATGCATCCATTTGATTCACTTGGCATCTTAAGACATGTTGTAAGCATGTTTGATCATTGCATCTTACATTTGCCATGTTGTATGCCATATGCATTTCATAACTTTTCATGTATGTTCATGGTTCTTAACTTGTTTCATCTGCATCCATGAGCTTGTATGATCATCCCCATGTGTTGTCTCATGTTTGTAGCATCTCATAGCATCATTAACATCATGTATGTGCTTCTGGTTTTGTTTCTCATCATGCCATTTCATTTCATTTTGCATTGCATTGCATTTCTTTTACTAACTTTTCAGGTGGTAAGCAACTTTGAGAAGTGAATTTGCCTTCACTTCTCATAACTTATCTTCATCTCTTTTTATGCATCCTTGCTGCATTTTTGTTTGTGTTTGAGATTGAGCTTGCTCATTCTTTTTCTCCTTACTTTCTTTCTTCAAGTGACTTGACTTCTTGAATGAAGCAAGTTACCTTGCTTTTCCTGATCTTTTCATCTGCTTCCTGGTGGTTCCATTGAAGATTTCTCTTGTAAACCTCACAAACCTTAGGAACAACCAAGCATGACAATGATTAGGGTTTTGATTAGTTCCCCACTTAGTTTTTACCTTTGTGTCTCATTGAGTCTCCTCTTCTCATCTCATAATCAGGGACTAAACCCTAAAGGCTTTAAGGCTTTGTGATTAAGCTTATGCCTGCATCCTTCTATTAGGATGGAGTGTATAACTTTAATCCTAAGTGTTAAACCCTTAATGTGTTTAACTCCTTTAATCAATTCACATAATAATCATCAAGACATCACACTTGTAACTTGGGCCTTGCATTAGGGTTCTAATTCTTCCTTAATTGGTTAAGAAGGACTAACCCTAGTGTTAATGGACAAGTCCCCCTCAAGTTGTCTTACAAACCCTAAAAAACACTTCATCATCATATCATTAAATAAAATCCACTTAACCAAAGGTTTGTTTTGTCATGAGTTTAATCCCTAATCATGGATTAAGTTGAGGAGCTTTCCTCAGCTTAAACATTCTCATCTATTATCCTTCTATTAGGATGGTGTAATGAGTCTGTTTAATCCCTGATTATGGCTTAATCTCATTACTTAACACTAAACAAAAACCACAAAAACATATAAATAATCACAAGTAGGTTAATGATCTTAATCCTACACCAAAGGTGATTAAGTGTGAGAATCTGACTTCACACTTAAGGTACTCTCATTACCCCTAATCAGAGGGAAGATGTGATGAGTTTGCTAACCCATTGGTTTAGACTTAAACTCATTAACTTATGACAAACTTTCAAAAGCAATAAAAGATTAAAAACACAAAAACAAACAATAATCGTCTCCTACGAGATTCTTTTCTCATCTCATTCACTCACAAACGGGAACCTGCTTCTTCCGTCTAATGCAAGACAGTTTGCACCTAAGCCAGACAGGTCATACACTTGAGCATAGACAAGCAAGCAGTTCACAAGTCAATTCACCTTTCAGTCTCTTTGGGTCGAACTACGGTGTTCTGACTTCCTCATTGCACGAGAGGATACGTAGGCATAACTTAACAGTTATCGAACAAAAGTCTCTGTTTATTCCCCCTCTTTCCAGCCTCATTCTCTAAGCCTCATTATCATGAGCATTTCACCTCTTTCTCTTTTACACTGACACTTCATTTTTACACTTCACTTCTCTTGCACTGACACCTGTACATCTTTCCAGCTCTATTATACACAGATTGCACTGACACTACCCCTTTAAAACACAAATCTTTTAAGCGTGGATCCCGTCGAGTACGGCGGACAATCTGGGTGCTAATACCTTCCCAGGTTGTAACCAACCCCCTTTCTCAGTCTCTCTGGTTCGCAACCGTCTTATCCATATCTTTCTAGGTTTATGCAGCATTACCTTTCCCTCGGGATAAAAATGCCTAGCTGGCGACTCTTTTCCTTTCCAGTGAGTTCACTGCTGTGTGTTCTCATTGTCCCTTTCGCCGACCGTTCGCGTCTGTACCTTTATTTGGGCCTATTCCCATTTATCGGGAGCGACACCTGGGTCTTCTGATCTTCCTGTGAACAAGCCTCAGTAATTCGGATCCATCTAGCCTGACTCTCTTCCAAGTAGTGCTCAACTCTGGCTTTCTGAATCTTAGCTTCCTGGCAAGCATTCTTCAATACCAAGTCTCCTACTTGGGCCCTTCTGATGTAATCATCTGTCTTCTCAATCTTGGTCATATGCTCGATCCTGAGCTTCTCTAACCTCTCATTGTCCAGACGACTGTCATTCTTCTCCCAGAGGGTCTTCTTTAAAGCTTCAGAAAGTTGAGCATTCCTCTCTTTCAGCTTCTCAAATTCCTCTAAACTGATTGTAGTTATAATCTCTACTGCTGATGATCCTGGCACATCCTCTAGGGTAAATGGCATACGTGTGAACTGTCCTCTGATGCGAGACCAATCAATGTACTGAGCTGAAGCTATGTTGTTGCACTTGCCAAGAATGACAGTCCCTTTTGTCTGAATGTTATCCCAAGCCCAGGCTGCTTGTCGGACGATAGCATGATTATTCTGAATGTCACAGTAAAGGGTTTATGATAAGTCCTGCTCTCTTGGTGGATGTACTAAGGCATACCCTAGCTGCCTTTTGAATAGTAAAGGATTGTAGTTGATGCAACCCTTCACTCCAATAAGAGGTACATTGGGATACCGCCCACAACCTGTAATTATGTCCCTGCCCTTGGTGCTCTGAGTGCACCACCTGATGTCTTCTGAAGTGAGAGCAATCATTCTATTAGCCCAATTTCTTTACTGATGAGGATTCAGGAAAGCTTCTGCCTTTGGCAAGTGTCTCAATAACCAGCAGTAGAAGAGAGGTGCACAACATCTGACTAATCTTCCACTATGCTTCTCATTTCTCTGATGCATTGAGTAATAGAAATCTCCTAGCAAGGTAGGAACTGGATTCTTCAGCAGGAAGAGATGGATAGCATTCTTGATTACAAACTTAGGCTCGTCTGCAAACAAGATGATACCATATATGCTAAGGGCCAAGAGAGCACAAACAGTTTCCCACTTCCCTGCTGCAGCATGACTGATGTCCTGAGTAATCAAGAAGTCGAAGTGGAGGCCTGGGATTCCAACCTTGGTAGTCATATTTTGTTCAATGATGGTGGTTTCCAAATGCAGAGCCTTGACTATGTCTTCATTTCTAGGAGCATTCATCTCAGGGTTGAAAGGAATCCCTCTCCTGATAGGGACACCTAACAACTTGGAAAATTCTTCTAACAAAGGACCCAACTGAAAGTCTGGGAAAGTACAGCATCTGAGAGGAGGGTCATAGAACTGAAGGCAAGTGTGGATCATGCTTCTTTGTGATGCATCTAAGTCCATGATCATGTCCATAATACTACCATAATGTTCCCTGAATAAAGGGGCATGATCAGGAGTGATAAGTGTCTGTATCTTCCTGATGCCTGCTAGGGAAGGCTCAAAGAAATGATAAGTGATGTTGCTCTTCCTGGATGGGTCCATACTGATAATGGATGCTGATGAAGATAACTGAGGAGAAATACTGATAAAGATAACTGATGAAGGTGCTGAAGAGAATCTCTGATGAAGATGGCTGATGAATATATCTGATGAAGATGTCTGAGCAGAAGAACAGTCAAAACCAAACCAAAGATGATGTGGATACCCTGTAAAACAAATAGACAAATGTTAAAATGATGCAAAATGATGTATGCAGAATGATATGCAAGGGTTTGTGATCAAGTGCTGGATCTGTTATCTGCTTTGATAAGGTCCATGTGTATTCAGAAATCCAGATGAAGGCTTAGAGAACCAGTAACCAGGTGGGGGACTCAAATAAAGAGTCACAAGTCCAGGGTTTCATAAGATCAGTCTAAAATAGTGTAACCTTAAAACAATATCAGTAACAAGGTGTGTTGAGGCCAAGGGTTCCTACAAACCTGTAAACATCCCAACCCCCTCACAGGTGTTGTTCTAGAACAAAGATCCTCATACTTGGATCAGTTATGAGAAGTGTAAACACTTCTAACCCGGAGGTATAGTGTTTACATTAATAATAAAGGATCCTCCTCTAATTCACCTCAGATACTGAAGGTCATCTAAAAAGGTCATCCAGACTTAGCAGGCTTCCCAGATAGCCTTAGTACTACAGGAAATCCGTAGCACAGAGTTCTTAAGAAGAAACCCATGTCTGAACCGTGTTTCATATTCCCGCACCAGACCGAAATGGAATGGGAAAGAATATGAAGCCACTCTAATCCTATGTGTCACTCAGGCTACCTATATGGAACCTTACTCACTAAGATCCCTCCCACCAAGGTAAACAACAGATCCAGCACATGATAGAATGACAGTAATATGGAATGCATAAAACAATAAATGAAAGCGATAAATAAAGTTGTACAGAAAGCAATAAATAAAGCAATAAACAAAAGAACACATAACACCCCATAAACACAAATCCAACAAGCGTTAGGAGAAACCCACAAAAAGAACCAGAAACCCTGGTTGCAAGAGATAAGTCCCCAACAGAGTCGCCAATCTGTCATTCTCCTTAAAAGACACTAGGTCCCAAGGTGCAAACGCGAACGGTCGGCGAAAGAGAAATGATGAGGTTGAATTGAATAGAGTCGCCAGCTAGGCATTTTTATCCCAAAGGAAAGGTAATGCTGCATAAACCTGGAAAGAGATGGATAAGACGGTTGCGAACCAGAGAAACTGAGAAAGGGGGTTGGTTACAACCTGGGAAGGTATTATCACCCAGATTGTCCATTGTACTCGACGGGATCCACGCTTACAAGATTGTGTTTAAAAGGGGTATGTGTATGTGCTATCTGTGTGCAAAAGCTAGGAAAGAAAGTACAGGTGCCAGTGCAAAAGGGTGAATTGCTCAAGAACTGAGGCTTAAAGTGAAAGCTGAAAAGGGGGGGGGGGAGACACAGAGACTTTTGTTCGATAACTGTTAAGTTATGCCTACGTATCCTCGTGTGTAATGAGGAAGTCAAAACACCGTAGTTCGACTCAAAGAGACTGAAAATAAATTGACTGTGAACTGCTTACTTGTCTATGCTCAAGTGTATGACTCGTCTGGCTCGAGTGCTAAATGTCTTGCATTAGACGAAAGAAGCAAGTTCTCGTTTGTGAATGAGTATGATGAGAAAAGAATCCCAGAGGAGACGATTATGGTTTGTTTTTATTTCTTCAGTTTTTTATTGTTTTTGGTGTTTTGCATAGGATAATGAGCTTAAGCCTAAATCAAGGGTTGTAAACTCATTATATCATCCCTAATTAGGGATAATGAGCCTACTTAAGAATGAGATAAGCATCTCAACTTAATTACCATGATGATGTAGGATTAAGATCATTAACCTACTTGTGATTATTAAAATGTTTTTGGGTTTTTGTTTAGTGTTAAGTAATGAGTTTAATCTCTAATCACAGATTAGTGAACTCATTACACCATCCTAATAGAAGGATGATAGATGAGAACACTTAAGCTGAGGAAGATACCTCAACTTAATCCATGGTTAGGGACTAAATTCATTATATAACAAGCCTTTATTAAATGGATTTTAATTAAAGGATGGGATTAAGAAGTGGATTTTATGGTTTGTAAGACAACTTGAGGGGGACTTGTCCATTAAACACTAGGGTTAGTCCCTCTTAACCATAAGGAAGAGATAGAACCCTAATGTAAGGCCCAAGTTACAAGATAAAGTATTAGTGATTATTAGAGTGATTTGATTAAGAGGTGTAAACAAATTAAAGGTTTAACACTTAGGATTAAAGTTATACACTCCATCCTAAGAGAAGGATGCAGGCATAACCCTAGTTCAAAGTCCTAAAGCTTTAAGAGTTTAGTCTCTGATTATTGAGATGAGAAGAGAAACTCAAGGAGACTCAAAGGTAAAAGACTAAGGGGGACTAAATACAACCCTAAAAGTTATCATGCTTGGGAATCCTATGGTTTGTTAGGCTTAAGAGAAAGGATCTTCAAGGCCACCAATGGAAGAAGCAGATGAAAAGAGAAGGAAGAAGAGAAACAAGTTACTTACTTCCTGAAGAAGATAAGTAACTTGAAAGAAAGAAAGCAAGAAGGAGAGAACATAAGTGAAGAAAATTCACTTCAAAGACAAGTAAATATGCATATGAATGATGATACAAGTATGAGATGCAAAGGAAGCATGTTTAGAAGCTTGGAAACACATGGATGTTCATGAAATGTAATGGATGAAGAGCATAGAAAATGAATGAAGAAATGATCAAGCAATGTTCAAGCATGTCTTAAGATGTCTAATATGTCATACAAATGCTTGAAATGTCATGGCAAATTCACATGATGATGATATGCAAAGGTGAATGCAAATGAACATGAGAAATTAGGGTTTTATGAATGTATGAGATGCAAATGACCAAAACAGAAGCAATTAACATGATAAAAAATTGAAATCAAGCCTAATCAAACCCTAATCCCATATAAGATCTCACCCCAAAGGAGAAAGTCAGAAACTTAACCTAATGAGAGTTATGAATTTTCTAATTTTGTTAGGGTTTTTAGGTGATTCTTAAGGGAAAATGCAAATCAAATTGTAAATGCAAGATAAATTCATGAGAAAAATAACCTATAAACTATATGCAATATGTGACACAATTCAAAAAGAATCAAGTTCAAACTCATCATGGTTAGGCAGAAATGAATTTTTCAAGTTAGGGTTAGAAAATGTGATTTTTTAAGAACCTTAATTCAAAGAAAAATGTGAAATTATGATCAAACCTAAAAAGAAATTTGTATGATGAGTTTGAAAATGTTTCTAAATATATTGGAATGGTTCATGAATTTTTTGGTGATTTTTAGAAACCTAAATGCACTTTTAATTAATTAAAATCTATTAATTAATTAAAAATAACATTTAAATATTTTAAAAATACTTTTTAAATGCAAAAAATAAAATAAAAACCATTTTCAGGTTGAGAAAAATGTTTGGATCAGAAATGAAAAATATGAGATTTTTTGAATGAGATTTGATATTTTAAATAAAATGAGAAAGAAAATGAAAATAAAATGAATTTAAATGGAAGTATGCATATCTGAGGGCCAGGATTCAAACTGGGATGGAGGGAGTTGACCGCGCGTGTGTTTCAAGGGCTGGGATCATTCCTGGCTAATTAATTGTGATTTATTTAATTAAGCAGAAATTAACACTAATGAACTAATTTGGGTCGTTCACGCGTTATCCTAATTAGGATCTAAGGGACATGATTCAATCTGGGCAACTAAACCCTAATTAAGGCTAATCATTTTCAGGTGACCGGAGCTAAGCTCAGGTCATCTTCTCCGGCAGGCCAAATCCCTATCTCCCTCCCCAGGCCATAAAAATGCATCAAATTCTCCAGAATCAATCATTAATCATCAAGCAATAAGAATCCACAAACAAAAACAATTTATTTTGCATCAAAAGAGAGAATCGAAGCCAAACGGAAATCTGGCAAAAATTTCAGAAGTTGAATACATCCTATATACTTAACCATTTTCAGTGATTCAAAGTGCATAATGATCAGAGAAACATGCTTTATCACATTGTAACTTAAAATCAAAGCTCTGAGAAAAAAGTTCTTGAGCTATACCTGAGCTGGAGTTGAGCAAATGTGGACCTCCAAAGCCTGCTTCTTGTGCTAGACACCTCCTTTGATTACCCTGATGCTATTGAAAAGCTTTGCAAGTGTTTAAATAGCCTCCTTTTGAAGGTTCAATTCTGAGAGGTGGAAAATCGTGTTTGAGTTTGAGTTACTTTCAGGGCAAAGTGAAAGATGGTTTGTGCTCCTTATGATGTGTGGAGATGATTGGTGGAAAAATATTTGAGATTTGATGCTTGTGCTAAGATTTTCGAAGAGATGAAAGTTTTTTGGGATTTTCTTGCAATCTGAGCTTTTTGTGGTTTCAGGCTAATGTGTTGTATGCTTTGGAGTGTTTGAGGTTTGTATAAACAATTGTGATTTGTTCAGAGAGTTGGTGTGGCACTGTTTGATTGGTATGGAAGGTTTTGCAAAAAAGTCAATTTTGTGTACTTGGAGGTATGGCACGGGTCAGAGCTGCTCAAAGGGGTGTCTTGGCCTCAGCTTGCATCAAGGATGGACATAGGATCAGATTACATGAGCTGGCACAAGTGGATGGAAGGTTTCCAAGGTTTTTGCAACTTTCCCTCTTTGAGAATTTTGTGAAAATTTCTTGATGAATCTTGCAATCCAAGGCACAATTTTGGTTCAAATGCATTGCACTATGTTTGTATGATGTTTAGCAATCAATTAGAGGTCATGAAATGGCTTGAAACTTGAATTTGCGAAAAATCCTCTTTGGCATGAACTTGAAAATTATAGAATTTTTGCCAACTTTGAAAGGCCATATCTTGAGTTCTAGGATGAATCAAGACATGTTCTAGTACTTTTTTAAAATGGGAAGACATAATCTACAACTTTCATGCCCAATAATTTTTCATTTGAAGCATTTTTGGTCATGAAAGAATAGGTTGAAAATCTTCCCCAAAATGGAAAGTTTCCATTACAAGTCATTTCCAAAAATAGCAAGTTTGCATTTGGCTCAAAATTCTTCAACTTTGTGAAATTCCAACCACTTATAAGATCAAATAAAGATCATATAGACTCAAAATGATGATGATGACCCTTTGGTACCCTTAATGGAGGCCTCAAATGCCCTGATTTTGACTTTACTTGCTCAAGAAGTTACCCAATGATCAGATGACTTCCACAGTGAATTTCTTAATCAAATTTGGTACACATGATCCTTATAACATATTAAGACCATAAGAAACAAGAATGACAAAAATAATTGGGATTAAGGCCTCTGAAACCAAAACCCTAATTTTGGTCATCTGTGTAGGAAAACCCTAGCTCTGCCTCTATGCCTTTGCCATGCTTTGTGATTTTTTGACTTTCATGAACTTTGGGGAGCATATTATGATCACGGAACACATATGGACCCTCTTGGGAAGCTTCAAGACCATTGGGATGGCTTAGATCACTCTTGGATTGCTCAGATCACAAACCCTAGATGCAGATGAAATGGAACTATGTAGTGAAACCAATATGCAATATGAGATGGTATGCTTATGCTAATGCAAAAATGAAAGATCACAAGCCATGATGTGAGAAAAAGTGAGGGCAAATTTGGGGTGTTTACACTTTACTAGTATGAGTTATATGAGTTGTTATATGTTGAATTGAGTCGAATGATAATTGTTGACATTTACCAAAAGGTCTTTACATTTTAATGAAATATAGGAAAATATTTTGAAAATATGATTCTGCTGCGAAGTTTTAAATTTAGTGAAAGGATTATTTTAATCAAATATTTTTAAGTGATGTTTAATAAAGAAATGTGACACCTTTTATGAAGTACTCTAATTTATGTAATTATATTTATCGCAAAAATTATGTGGGGTTAGAAGGGTGTTACAGAAACGACCCCCCAGGGCATTTATAGAACGTCGCCCCAAAATAATATTACAAGCGATAAAGCGTATACAATAAGGTACCTGACATCAATCTCCTTGGTGTCTATGCCCTTGCCACATGTGGTATCCATATTTATATGACTCCTTACTTGTACATGTTCACTTGATAATTCCATTAACGAACCGCTAAACAATTGGACGATATTAGGGTCGAGCAACATGTTGTGGAAGACGTCTCAGAACAAGACATAAATGGAGTTACCCAAATAAATCAAGACTCGCTTTATATCCTAATTGCCATGTTGCATACAGATTGTCAAGGGATAATTATTATGAGGGTTTATTTAGAGGGCTTCCTCCTCATTGAAGGTGATGTTAACCTCTACTTTCCCTAGCGCACCTATTGGGAAACCAGGAGTTAGTGTGTGTTCCTCATGCTAAGGCAGCGGGACTCAGAGTCCTTAGTAGGTATATTAAGTTGTATGGTGGTTAGGGATTTTCTACAACGGAGAAAAGCCATGTATGTTGTTGGTTTTTAGGACCTGCTCACGTGAGGTGAGAGACCTTCTATATATGTTGGTTGCTTGTGTATGAGCGTATGTGGGGTGGATCTATAGTTGTAAAGAATTGTCATTTTTCTCCCATGGGGGAAAAGTATTTATAGAGGCCTATAGGACCTAAGGTTATCTTGGAAATGGTCACCTCCAACCTAGTCAAAGATAGACCGTTGAATCCCTATTTCCAATGGCGACGTGGTTCAGTTGATGACCCTGACTCCTCTTTTTTCAAGAGACGTCTTATCCCACGTTTCTCATGACTGGGTGATCAGAAAACTCTGGATCGTGGCGATACCTTTCTTGGGCGATATATTATCGTCACCTTTTCTAGGGTGTTTATAATAATCGCCCTAGGCAGATTCTCTTAAAAATATAACACTACACATGGCATTCTACAAAGCATGAGTTAACATGGAATTCAAAAAAAACATAATTATCTTTGGAAAATTGATTAACACTAATGAGATTTTTAGTGATAGAGGGAACTAGGAGAAGTCAATTAAATTTTTGAGAAGTGTTAGGGCACACGTTTGATGGAAATATTAGACAAAATACCCAAATTGGTCCCTTAAACTCTACCACTGGGTCCAATTTGGTCCCTTAAGTTTAAAAAGTGCCAAAAATTGGTCCCTTAACTCTACCACTGGGTCAAATTTGGTCCCTTAAGTTTAAAACATGCAAAAAATTGGTCCCTTAACTCTACCACTGGGTCTAATTTGGTCCCTTAAGTTTAAAAAGTGCCAAAAAGGTCCCTTAATTGTTTAAATGGTTCCAAATTGGTCTTATCCGTCAAGTGCCCCAAACAGACATTTATTTCTGCATATGTGGCAGCATGACATGGCATATTTCATCTTCTTATTTATTAACAATTGCCTTATGGATTAGGGTTTGTGTTGTTAGAGTTTCTTACCCAAATTGATTCACGACATATCTAGGGTTTCTTCACCAAATCCAGCTTCAGACATGAAATCAAATTGTTCTTCTCTAACAATGAAGCAAAAAAGCGCATATGGTATGTCTTCTTCAAAGCAAGGGTCGAATGCCAACACAAGCATAGGTTGGAAACCATTTTGTCACTATGGGGATTTAGCTGTGCTTCGGATGGCAACAATAGTTAAGAACTATGGAAAACATTTATGGGGTTGTCCTAATTTTAAGGTAAGTTCAATGTGAATGTCATGTTTATTCTTATTAAAACAGTTGTTGCTGCAAATATTTGATGTATAGAGATGAATTTTGAAGGGATCAATGCATGTTGGTTGTGGGTAGTTTGGATGGTATTATGAAGATGTTAGAGATGAAAAGGAACATGTGTTGATGGATAGAATAGAAAAGCTTTCAAACATAGTTGCAAAATGTCAAGTGATTATCAAAGAATATGGGAAACAAATAAGTAACGTGGAAACTGAATTGAAGAACCTACTGAAGTGAAAAAAATTGTGGAATTTGATTTTGTTCATGTGTCTCATTGTAGTTGTTATGGGAATGCTTTAGGGAATATGTTATTTATGAAGTTGTTATCAATGTAATGAATAAACAAGTTATTGTACCAAGTTATTATCAATTAAATGAAGATATATGTATCAGATATATTAGAAATATGAATAGACAGGTTATTGTACCAAGTTGTTATCAATTTGTTGTTAGCAAGCTGTTAACAAATTTGTTATCAGTAATATGTTGATCAATATGTGATAAAAATTTGTGACAAAAATATGTTAACAATTTGTTACAGAAATATGTTATGAGAATGCTTTAGGAAATTTGTGACAGAAATATGATAAAAATTTGTTATAGAAATATGTTAACAATATTTTGATCTAGTTGTTATTAGTAATATGTGACAGAATTATGTTAACAATATGTGACTGAATACCATAATCATTGATTGCTAGCCAAAATACATAAGTCATAGTTTGTCTTAACATATTACATAAGTACCATATGTCTTAGAAAAATACCATATGTCTTAGCAAAATACCATACATGTCTTAACAATAACATACAATTGTAATTGCCCTACATTTATCTAAATTTCCTAATTCTTTTTTGTTCTCGTGGTTGGTGTTGATCTCCTTGTAGTTGGCCCTATAGCACTCTTGGCTGCACTCATCCTTGTGGTCGGGCCTGGTGGAATAAAAGGCTTAGTTGGCCTTCTAATTGACAACTTACTGGGCCTTCCTTGAGTTTTATGGGATGCTTGTGATTATGCTGCAGAAGAGGATATCTTGGCATTTCCTTTAGATTTCTGCTTTGATGCATGTTGCCCTTGTGTTGCTTGTGTTCCTTGTGTTACTTGAGTTGGTTGTATTGGTTGTGTTGATGCCTGCTGAGATGATTGTTGTTGATTTGTGATGTCCTTGCAAGTCAGTTTATTATGACATGGTTTTTTGCACCCGCTACACTTAAAATTAAAACCATACCTTCTCATCTTTTTGTCTGATCCATCAAGTTCACCTTGCTCTAAATTGCTTATCTTCTTTGGCCTTCCAGGCATCTTCCTATACTTAGGAGGCTGGACATCTAGATACCCAGTCCTTATCCACATATTAGAACCATTAATTGGAAAAATGACATATTTATAGACTTCCACGTATCTTTCCTTTCTGTAATAATCTGGAATGTGGGCATCAATATTGTAGTTCATACTCTTGATTGCTGACAATGCATGAACACAAGGTAGGCTTGTCAAGTCCCATCTTCTACAGGAACAATTATGAACCTTAAGGTCTACTGTATACTTATCAGCTTGGTTTTTTAGATGTTTAACCTCAAAACTATGTCCATCAACCATCTTATAAATAATCATTGGATCATTAGTTATATGTTAATCACATTATCTACTACATATATTCTACTTTCATATGTATTACCTGCATATCCAGAGGTTGGTGTATGACCTTTGTTGTACCCCAACATTTTCCCTCATATCTTCAAGACAATATGTCTTAAGAGGTCTCCTAATGTTCATAAGATTCTCAATTGCTCAAAGAAACTGAAGGTTTCATCAAACAAAGCCCTCTCCTAAGCAGTGGATCTCAAATTAGGGTTTTGTGTTTCTCAAAGAAAATTGGACTTCCAAAGCCTCAAGGGGACTTCATGGTATCCTGTATACTTCAAAAGATCCTCATGTCACGTTTCAAGACTTGCCCCACAAGTTTGGCCAGTCAAATGCTCAAATAATCGATAATTAATTAACTTGGGTAAAAAATCAACTGTGATCAACATACAGTCAAACTTCAAGATTTTTGGTCAACATTAAGATTATGAAGTAATATTCATCATTTGATCAAAGGTTGATCTTGATTCATCAAGAAAACCTCAAATTCATCAAAAGGCAAAAGTTATTAAATTAGGGTTTTCTTCAAGAAAAGTCAATTGAACTTTGACCAGACATAACTTTCACATACTTCATTATAAATTTCCCAACTAAAGCATATCTTGAAGGAAATTCAATTCTCTACAACTTTGTCTCTCTAAGGCCAGGGCCATAAATGCTTCATTTGAGAGATATGGGCCAAGATATCACGGGTCCTCTAAAAAGTCAACAAAAAGTCAACTTTTTCAAAAGCGCATAACTTGAACATGGAATATCAAATTGACATGGAACCAAAATGAGTGATTAAAGGACACTTTAAGTATTCTAAAAAGTCCAATATGACATTCATGTGATAAAAATTGAGAAAGTTGTGCATTGTTAAAGTTCAGCAAAATTGAGGAGGTGCATAAAGCAAATAATGACCAAAACTTGAGTTTTTCCAAATGGGCCTATCTTTTCACAATCCAAACTTAATCCTAAGTTGGTCCACGACCCCTAAGTCATATATTTTTCTTTTCTTTATTTATTTCATAGTTTATTGGATTTAATTCATTTAAATTCAATTTTAATCAAAATAAATATTGAAAAATCAAAAGATTTGATATTAGGTCTATTTTAGGATCAAATATTGAAGATATCTCCATAATATATGATCCCAAATTCGTGCATACAAGAGGAGAAAGTCATGATAGCAAGATATGCACCAAAATAGAAAGTTTTCAATGCCATTCAAAAGTGAATCAACTTGACCCAAGCCTATGGAGTTTTTTGACCTAAAATGATCCCTTATATGAACTCATGGCCTCCACAAACCATAGGGACGAAAATCCATGCTCTAAAAACCCCAAGAGATATTCCAAACAAAGTGTGAAAACTAGGGCAAACTATAAAATAATTTACAGCAAGCTCCATTCACTTCAATACGTTCAAATACACTCTATAATATCCCAAGAGATCATTCATATCATCATTGAAGGTTGGAGCATCATGAATAGTGCTATATGAAGCATGACCGTTTTACTTCTTTTCCAATTTTCGAATCTTGCATTACATGATGTTTTAATCTGTTTTTTATTCATATTCATGCTTAATATAGTGTTTAGGATTGTTTAGATCCATTGTTTGCAGGCTTTCACGCAAGTGTAAACACCCCAAATTTGCCCTCACCCATTCACACCATGGCTTGTGATCACTTCATATGCATAAACACAATCATACCATCTCATATGGCAATTTTGATTCACTGCATAGATTCAAAGTCATCTGCATCTAGGGTTTGTGATCTGAGCAATCCAAGAGCTTCTTGAGCCACTCCAAGGGCCACCAATCCCTTCAAAAGGGTCCATATGTGTTCAAGTATCATATTACATCCTCTCAAAGTCAAAAATGCCAAAGAATCACAAGAACTGGGATTGGTATGGAAGCAGAGCCAGGCTTGACTGCACAGATGACCTGAAATTAGGGTTTTGGTTTCAGAGGCCATAACTCCAAATTTTTTGGTCATTCTTGTTTCTATTGGTCTCTATATGGTATAGGGAGTATGCATATCAATTTTCATGAAGAAGTTCCATGGGGAAGTCATCTGATCAAGAGTTGACTTTCTGGACAAGTCAGTGCAAAATCAGGGCATCTGAGGCCCCCAATGACCCAACCAAGGGGTGATCTTCATCATTTTGAGTGTATTTGATCTTTATTTGATCATGAAAGAAGGTTGAAGTTCACAAAATTCAAGAATTTGAAGTTTTTGCAAAGTTGACTTTTTTGGGCATGGTTGACTTTTAAGGAATTTGTCATTTTAAGCAATTTTTCAAACCTTACTTTTTGATCCAAAAATGCTTCAAATGGAAAAACTTTGGTCATGAAAGTTGTAGAATAGATCTTTCCCTTTTCAAAAAGTACAAGAACATGACCTAATTCATTTTGGATCAAAAGTTATGGTTCATCAAAGTTGGCAAAAATCATTAATTTTCAAGTTATGCACCAATTGGGAAATTTGCAAATTCATATGTCAAGCATTCAAGTGACTTCCAAATGGCTCCAAAACTTCATCATATGATCATACATGACCTAAAAAACAGATTTGGCCCAAGAGATTTCTCACTTTTGTGCCTTGATTTTCAAAGTTCCATAAGTCATTTTTCATAAGGGTACAAAGAGGGATGTGTGACAAAATCATTCTCCAAAGAGTTATGTGATCACTAGTTACTTTCTATGCATTGCCATGACCAATTGAGACATCATGTGACAAAATTCAGCAAGAAGAATCACATGTGCATAAGCAAAAATCATGAGAAAACACAAGTGGACAACTTGCAAAATCACTCTCAACTCATGATCCACATGTTGCAGTCATTCATAAGCAATCCAATGGTCATCCTTGACTCAAGCTGAAGCAAGACATGCCCTAACACAGCTGCTGCCATAGCCCATGCTGCAAGTACCAATCACATTGACTTTTTGGCAAAAACTCCCATACTCTTGGCACAGTGAACAGCCACCCCTACTGACCTGCCCTCAGCCTATTCACACATTGTTGGAGTGTTATAGCATGGCATTGGGCATTGAAGCAAGCCAGAACACAGCATACCACAAAAACTGTCAAAGAGCTTCCTCTCTTCGAATCTCATTTTTCAGCCATCACACATCCATTTTTTCTTCACCAACAAATCAAACACACAAAGAGGAACCAGAATCAACCATTGATAGAGCTTGAAACCACTCACACACAGACTCCATTTTCTGATACACCAGAACTGGAACTCTCAGAATAGCTTGTTTAAGCTCATTCCAAGCCTACCATTAGCACCAGGGGAATCAGTGGAGCAAGCCTGCATCAAAGAATAGCTCTGAAAGCCCAGAAACAGAAGCTTCCATCTCAGGTATGACCATGAACTTTTCCTCTCAGAGCTTACATTTTTTGTTATAAATTGATAGCTTATGTCTTGCTGGTCATGGGGATGTTCTTAGAATCGAAAATGAGTGAAAAATGAGTTTGTACTGATGCTCTGAAATTTCACCCGTGAACTTTGCTTCCTTCGATTTGCTTGATTCTTGGAGTTTAAATGATGTTTGAGGGTGGATTTGTATTCTAGGTTGTTAGAGGATCACTTTGCTGTGTTTAATTTGGTGAATGATGGCCTGAATCATGTTCTAGGGTTTTCAACCCGCCGGAGAAGATGACCGGAGCTTCCCTCCGGTCACCTGAAAGTCATCAACTCTAAACCCTAATTAATTTGCCAGATGCATTCTTAGCCTTTGGATGGTGATTAGCTTAAGTCGTGCACGGCCCAGATCGATTCACTTAGCCCTAATCCCTTTTATTTAATTTAATTAAGATTAATTAGGTTAATTAAATCAGACTCAATCCTGGCCCATTAAAAACGCGCGCAGTCAACCCTTCTTTCCCAGATTCAAATATCAGCCTTTGGATTGAATTACTTTCCATTTTATTTTGTTTTATTTCATTTTCTTTATATTTAACTTGTACATTTTATAAAAAATAGCAAAAATCATTTTAAAATTATGAAATTTTTTATCCTGAGTTTCATTAATTTTTAAAACACAAAAATATTTTTATTTTTATTTTTTCAGCATTAAAAAGTATTTTTAAATATTTAAAGGTTTATTTTTAATTGATTAATGAAAATTAATTTATTAAAAATACTTTTAGGTATTTAAAAATCACCAAAAAATTCATGAAATGTTTTAAGACATTTAGAAACATTGTCCAACCTTCAAACCAAATTTATTTTTTGATCTTGATGCATTTTGAGAATTTTTCATTGAATTAAAATCATTTTGATGCATTATTTTGATCCAAACTTCAAAAAATCATTTCTGCCTATCCATGAAGAGTTGGACCTTGATTCTTTTTGAATTGCATTGTGTTTAGCATGTAGTTTGTGAGATTAAATGGCCATGATTTGATCTTTCATTTTCCTTTTGTTTGATAATTTTCTTGTTAAGGAACCCTAAAACCCTATAAAACTTAGGAAAATCATATCTTAAGTTTGGTTAAGAGTTGAAACCTCTCCTTTGGGCATTGAGTTAGTATAGGATTAGGGATCCTTTGAGTGCATTTTCAATTTTTTATAATGTTGTTTGCTTCTAATTTTGGTTTTTGTTTGATGTATTGTTCATAAACCCTAATTTGGGCTTCCATGTGCACTCATCTTGCATTTGCTTGCATAACATGACTTGCCATGACATTTCATGCCTCCATGTGATTCATTTAACATCATAAGACATATTGGAAGCATGTTTGATCATTGCATTTTGCATTTGCCTTATTGTATGCCATATGCATCTCATAACTTTTCATGTATGTTCATATGTCTTAACCTGCTCCATTTGCATCCATATGTTCATGTGATCATCTTCATGTGCTGCCTCATGTTTGTAGCATCTCATAACATCATTAACATCATGTGAATGCTTCTGGTTTTGTTTCTCATCATGTCATCCCATCCCATTTTGCATTGCATTGCATTTCTTTTCTAACCTTTCAGGTGGTAAGTTATCTTGAGAAGTGAATTTGCCTTCACTTCTCATAACTTCTCTTCATCTCTTTTATGCACCCTTGCTGAATTTTTGTATGTGTTTGAGATTGAGCTTGCTCATTCTTTTGCTCCCACTTTCTTTCCTCAAGTGACTTGACTTCTTGAATGAAGCAAGTTACTTTGCTTCCCCTGATCCTTTTCTCTGCTTCCTGGTGGTTCCATTGAAGACCTTCTTCTCTTGTAAACCTCACAAACCTTAGGAACAACCAAGCATGACAATAATTAGGGTTTTGATTAGTCCCCCCTCTTAGTTTTACCTTTGTGTCTCCTTGAGTCTTCTCTTCTCATCTCATAATCAGGGACTAAACCCTAAAGGCTTTAAGGCTTTGTGATTAAGCTTATGCCTGCATCCTTCTATTAGGATGGAGTGTATAACTTTAATCCTAAGTGTTAAACCCTTAATGTGTTTAACTCCTTTAATCAATCCACCTAATAATCATCAAGACATCAAGCTTGTAACTTGGGCCTTGCATTAGGGTTCTAATTCTTCCTTAACTGGTTAAGAAGGACTAACCCTAGTGTTAATGGACAAGTCCCCCTCAAGTTGTCCTACAAACCCTAAAAATCACTTCATCATCTCACCATTGAATAAAATTCACTTAATCAAAGGCTTGTTTTGTCATGAGTTTAATTCCTAATCATGGATTAAGTTGAGGAGCTTTCCTCAGCTTAAACTTTCTCATCTATTATCCTTCTATTAGGATGGTGTAATGAGTCTGTTTAATCCTTGATTATGGCTTAATCTCATTACTCAACACTAAACAAAAACCACAAAAACATCTAAATAATCACAAATAGGTTAATGATCTTAACCCTACACCAAAGATGATTAAGTGTGAGAAGCTGACTTCACACTTAAGGTATTCTCATTACCCCTAATCAGAGGGAAGATGTGATGAGTTTACTAACCCATTGGTTTAGGCTTAAGCTCATTAACTTATGACAAACTTTCAAAAGCAATAAAAGACTGAAAACTCAAAAACAAACAATAATCGTCTCCTCCGGGATTCTTTCCTCATCTCATTCACTCACAAACGAGAACTTGCTTCTTCCGTCTAATGCAAGACAGTTCGCACCTGAGCCAGACAGGTCATACACTTGAGCATAGACAAGTAAGCAGTTCACAAGTCAATTCATCTTTCAGTCTCTTTGGGTCGAACTACGGTGTTCTGACTTCCTCATTGCACGAGAGGATACGTAGGCATAACTTAACAGTTATCGAACAAAAGTCTCTGTATATTCCCCCTCTTTCCAGCCTCATTCTCTAAGCCTCATTATCATGAGCATTTCACCTCTTTCTCTTTTACACTGACGCTTCATTTATACACTCCACTTTTCTTTTACACTGACACTTGCATTCTTTCCAGCTATTGTATACACAGTCTGCACTGACACTACCCCTTTAAAACACAAATCTCTTAAGCGTGGATCCCGTCGAGTACGACGGACAATCTGGGTGCTAATACCTTCCCAGGTTGTAACCGACCCCCTTTCTCAGTCTCTCTGGTTCGCAACCGTCTTATCCATATCTTTTCTAGGTCTATGCATCATTACCTTTCCTCCGGGATAAAAATGCCTAGCTGGCGACTCTATTCATCTCCAGTGAGTTCACTGCCGTGTGTTCTCATTGTTCCTCTCGCCGACCGTTCGCGTCTGTACCTTTATGTGGGCCATTCCCCATTTATCGGGAGCGACAGCAAGAACTATGGGTTGCCATTGTTGGGGGCATAAGAGAAACCAAGCTTCGTATCGCCTTCTACGAGAACTTTCAGACCAAATTGAGGGCACCAATGAACTCAAAGGACTATTCCCAGTGTCCCTCCCTTATTTTTGACCTTTTCTTCTTTCTTTTTATTTCTTTCTTTTTTATTTTATTTTATTTATTTTAAATTAATTACTTAATTCAATTAATATATTTTTTAACCAATAGAAAAATAGGAAAATTTAATAACCTTTTTTTTATAAAATCTGAAATATTAAAAATATTAGATTTATTTTCTTAAATTAAATTTCTTTAAAATCAATCATTGAATACATTTATCTTTTCTAAAAAAAATCAATTAATCGATTTCATAAAACGAATACCCGATACTTCTATCTCCTCCATTCTTCCTCCCCTATTTTACTTCCTTTGTTATTTATAATTCTTAGGATAATTGTATAGGTTGCACGAAACTTGTACTAGTTAGATTTATTTTACTCGCCTGATTTTTTTCTAAAATAATATAACTGCTAAAGCCTTGTAATAGTTAGGTTTACTTTCCGCACTTTATATTTTCTGCAAGGGTTTTTATTATTATGTATCTGTCCCAAAGCTTTGTAATAGTAATTAGGGTTTATTTTCCGCACATTATATATTGTTAGATGCATGCTTAATAGGATTGTATGGCAAAACTAAAATCAACTGTTAGATAACCCTAATTTCCAAGATTAAAATAATTGAACTGAACACACTTGTACATTTACACCTTTAGGGTAATCTCTCTTGGTTGCCTTACAATAAATGGTCAAGTCCCTCGAACGTAGGGATACCTTAACTTGTTGCCTAAAGAAATAAATCATCACATTTACCTTTTCGAATAAAAGATCATAGTCCCTTGTTGTCCCTTCAAAGTTGCCTTTAAATAAATAATCTTGTCCCTATGAAAATGATGATAGTCCATTCAAATTGTTAAGGTATCTCTACATGTTGCCTTCTATGACCATAACGATGACCCTACACTTGTCCCTCCCAATCCAAGGATAAGACTACTTACTAACTAATAGTAAGGACAATTCTATCCCTAAGGAAACAAAAATGACAAGACAAACCTTACAACTTAGGGTAAGTAACTCTTAAACGCTTGCTCACAACTTTCAAAACAAATGTTTTTCACACCTTACACTCTTCTTCAAAATACTTTCAAATAAGTAAACACTTTGTATACATTCATATGAGAATCATTAAGTTAAATCTTTGCGAAATATTTTAATCACACACTACACTTTTAAGAAAAAAACAAGTAAACAAGTGAGTTAAGCATTTAAGAGCCCATGGATAACCATTGATACAAAGGGTGCTAACACCTTCCCTTTGTATAACTTACCCCCCGAACTCAAAATCTTTTAAAAGGTCTTTCTTGTTCTTTTATGCCTTTCCTAATTTGATGTAATAAAAGTCGGTGGTGACTCTTGCTTACCGTAACATATTTTGCGACAAAAAATTAAAAGTCAGTTCTCCCACCGTGTTACAAGCTTGTTTTTTCAACTTTCTTTCTTATGTTTGGCAAGACTTCCTCATCAGTCATGTTCCGAAACCTCATCCTATTTGTTTCCTATCTCTCTATCATGCATGTCCTTATCTCTTCAACCATATTTATGAGTGGCTTGGCTCTGGAATCAAGTATTACACTATTGAATGCCTCTGACATATTATTGTGGACTACATCACACTTGTTATATGTCTTGAAATATGACCTACTCCAGTATCTTGGAGGAGTGCTAATCATGTGCCTGTATGCCTCCACATTGATTTCCTTCATCACTTTCATCTCTCTCTCCCAAGATTTATAATAAGTTGACTTTGCTTCTTTCCAGATAATTTCCTTTAGCATCTTTCCAGGATATCTTTTTCTAAAATTGTTATAGAGATGTCTGACACAAAACCTTTGCTCAACTTGAGGTAGCAACTCATCCATGGCTGGTAGTAAACCTTATGCAAAAAAAAGTATAACACAAGTAAAATAAAGTATAACACGAGTAAAAAACAAGTATAACACAAGTAAAACAAAGTTATACCTTTTGTTGATCAGATGTATAAGTGTATTTGAGACGTTTTTCTCTTCCATCAAGATCATCAATTAGAAGCTCCAAGAACCATGTCCAACTTTCATTATTTTCACTTTCAACTACAACAAATGCTATTGGCAGCATTTGATCATTTGGATCTCTACATATGGATGACAAGATTTGACCTTCACATAACCCTTTTAAAAAACAACCATCAAGACCAATGAAATGTCTACATAATTTAAAACTTTCCTTACAAGCTTCTAAGCAAATAAATAACCTCTTAAAATAGGGTCTTTGATCTGCAGTTCCCTCTAATACAAGTTGAACATTCAGTTTATCAGTAGAACCTGGGTTAGACATCAAAAGTTCATGGCAGTAGTCATAGATCCTTGTATAGTCCCCAAGGAAAGAACCATCTGCCATATCTCTAGCAATAAATCTTGCTCTTATGACCTTTTGCTTACTGACACTTACATTCCACTTTTTCTGTGCTTTTTTCTTTATGTCCCTAAGCTTCAATCTTGGGTTGGTTTTCACAGAATTTTGAAGCCTTTTGCTTAACCACTTGGTACTCATCATTTTGACATTGTACTCTCTACTACACCTATGCTTGTCTATGATCTTCCTTAGTTGCCAAGAATCCTCATTAGGTAACTTTGCACAATAGGCTTCCCAATCACATCCATCCTTGCATCTAACCTTCACCCTTACCTTGTCATTCTTATTGTACCTAAGATCCCTATCAGATTGCACTGCATATGATGTTATTGCTTCTTTGAAATCATATTTGGTTGTGAAATACATCCCAACCTCCCATTTGAAATTTGACATGTCTTTCTGTAATTTAAACATAAGATACTTTTTTCTCACAACATCACTACTTTCATCACTGTCATAACCACTTGTAAATCATCACTTTCATTCTCACTAACAACTTGATCATCCTTTTTGTCCTCACACTTTTCTTTACCTTTTTTCCTCTTCCTTTATTGGTTATTCACATATTCAATCAAATTACCCTCCTCATCACACTCATCTAATTCATCATCAAAACCCATTTCCATTGCACTGTCATAAGTGGAGTTTTTATCCTTACTATCATTAGAGCTAAGACCATCATTTACATCACCACCAGTCTCCTTCAATGCCTCACCTTTATTCCCCCCAGTCTCCTTCAAAGCCTCACCTTTATTCCCCTCAGTCTCTTTCAAAGACTCGTTATTATTTCCCTAAGTATCATTCAAAGCATCATCTTCCATCATTGGAGTTGTCTCATTCAAAGCCTCACAATAATTCACCTCAATCTCCTCCAAGAACTCTACATTAACTTCCTCAAGCATTGCAACAAGTAATTTTTCAGTCTCATCCACTTCCATCACTTATGCTTCTACTTCATCAATAGGACCATCATAGTAATCAGGTTGTGACATTATGTGTTTAATGTATACGTCAACCCTAAGGTGCACCCTATAGAGATCAGCAATCTCTAGGGCTCCTTTGTCATCAACCAAAATGTTCATCCCAAATTGTGGATCCCTATGGTAAATATTCTCAATAGAGTTGTAACCTAATTCCTTAAAACAACCTAACAATTCAAAATAGCTCCATCTATCAACATCTATTCTCAAGTCAGCAATCTCACCCCCTTCGTAAACACTCATCTCGTCATCGACAAATTCACCACTGTGGTGGATTGTTAGATTCAAATACTCAGTCATTTCTACCAAACTCCTATGTCCTATTAAGATTTGTACGAAAAAAACCAATTTTAGAAACTAATTGAAAAAAACCCTAAAACCACAAAAAACCCTAAAACATTAAACATTGTGAAATCGAATAACATGTACCTGGTTAACTTTGATTTCAACAATGATAGCGATTATTGATTCAGTATGTATGTGTTCCTTTGCTTCATGTCTCTATGGCTGCGTTAGGGTTCCATTCCTTCGTTTCCTTTCCTTTTTTGTGTTATTCATATCCAACATGACAGATGAATCACCAAAGTGCAGCACCACGTGTCTAAAAGAATTGACTTTGACTATCGGTAGGTTACATAAGGACTAACATGGAACCATTTTATTACTTAAGGGACCTTTTTGACACTTTTTAAACTTAAGGGACCAAATTGGACCCAATGGTAGAGTTAAGAGACCAATTTGGGTATTTTTCCGAAATATTATAGAACCAAGTGAAGTAATAAAGAAACCTTTACTATTTCCAATTTTAACATGGTTTGTTCCAGGAAGAGAAATGGAATCCATGATATTGGGTGACACCAAGGGTGACATGATGTGTAGCTCCTTAGTCTATATACCAAGTTTGATTGTAGAAAGGAGATAAATTTGTGTCATGAACAAGAGCTTGAGATTTTGGTCAAGAATAGTAAGAATTCAGAGACGAACTCATAGGTCTTGAAAAGTTCATATACATAGGAGTTTTCACTTTATAACTAGGTTGTGTTCACACATTGGACTGGTAGATCCATACATGCCATAGGCTGGAGGTGAGCCATAAGCACCATAGTTACCATATAAATATTATGTGTTAATTATATGATTGGCATTATGTTTGGTAAAACTAATATGGCTGGGACATGTTGAATAAGAAGTTCCATATAATAAATTAACATGATCTAGATTTTGGAAGAACAAGTCAAATAAGATGTCCTGACACAGTGGCACAAATATCAATACATATGTGGTTATTGGCAGATACTAAGCCTGACGTTGAAACATCTGCAACTGTCATGACAATATTGTCATGTGTTACAGATATATGTCATGACATCCTGGTTTGTGGAGCTAGAGTGATGGGTTTATGATTTGGATTATGCATAATATTCTATAGAATATTATGTTATCACGTGTGGAGTTGTTTTAAAGGAATAAGAGATTCAAGGTGGAGTTGTTTTCAAGGTATTTTTCAAGGAGAATCCTTAGGTTCTAATTGTGAAGATATTCTGGAGCTAATGATAGAAGTCCTAACTTTGAGGAGAATATCTTGGAGGTTTCTTTTGTTGTTCTGGAACATGTCAAATAAGATGTCCTTGAAGGAGCATACAACATTGTGCCTGTATTGAGTTAGAGTGATTGGTTCTATTATATTTTAACAGATGCAGAATATTCTGGAGATATTATACAATCCTATGTGGCGATGATTTAAAGGCCTGGAAGATTCAATCAGAATTCAAAAAGAAATATATACTTTCCAAATAAGGAGATATTTTTAGGAAGATTTGATCGAAGACCTATTTTGTATCAGAATCTTCCGCAGATTTGTAACAACAAATTTGTTGTGTTTTGAAGGCCCAAATCCAGTTGGGTAATAGGTTATAAATAGAAGCATTGTAACCTAGTTTTAAGAAAACGTTGTGAATAGAAAAATGTAAACATTAGGGATTTGTTTGTGAACCACTCTCTAGGAGAGTTGGTATTTTTGGGCCACTCTTTTATCATTCTGGTATTAGGGTTGAACCGTTATTGAGTTGTATGTTGTTTATTCTAAGCTTTTAAGCATAAGTGTATTGTTCTTGATTGAAGCTTTTAAGCAAGATCAAGTTTTGTCTTGGAAGAGTGTTCTTCTTTCTTTGTAAGGTTATGTTATTATCCCAATGAGTGATTGAGGGGGAGTGAGAGGTGTCTCTTATCTAAGAGTTCTTAGATAGAAATTGCATTGGGTACTGATTAAGTGAAGAGTGTAAACTGAGTGGTTTAGCTCTAAATTGATACTACTAATAATGGATTTCCTTTTTGACTTGGTAGCCCCCAGAGTAGGTGTGAGTCACCGAACTGGGTTAACAATCCCTGTGTATTATTTATGCCTTTCAGTACTGTTATTGTTATATGTATTTCCTTGTTGTTTCTGTTAGACTAGATGTCTCGACATCCTATAGGACATCTGGGATCTATCATACCAGAATTTCATTATGTATGGAAATATAGAAATAACTGGCATCATAACCAGTTTTGTAACAAATCCAACATTGAAAAAAGTTTCGGTTTCCACTTCAAGCACCACGACCTCTAAACCTTCAACCATGAAAATTATTTTCACGACCAAAACCTTGAAAATTGTCACCACTAGAGTCAAGAATTTGTGATGTGTTAAGATTGTAATTTTAAGGATGAATGGTTCCCCAAGTAAAATTAACTAACACAAATTTACTTACATCTTTCCTAGATTTTTCAACTATAGATTCTTGAGTCAGGATTAGAGATTCAAGTTCATCAAGAGAGATGAACTCGGACTTTGAGCTCACAGCAGTAACAACTGAATTAAACTCAGCTGGTAAAGCTTCTAGTATGGATTCGATCTTATCACGATTCAACACAGGATCACCAATGGACATCAACGTGTCAATAATAGTGCCAACACTAGCAAGGAACTCTGAAATGGATTGAGTAACTTTGGATAGCAAACGAGGCTTAAATACGTGTTAGCGAGAGCATGTCTTCATTTGTGTATGACAAAACACGTGAATTTATTCCCAAACTTGCCATAAGTTTCATAACAGAACAAATCCAGATAGAATATAGTCAAAGATCGTCGATAACAACCATGTGTAAAACAATGAAACTTTTTCTTCCCACGCGACCTAACTAGGATTCCTAGAACCCAATTCATGATCAACAATGATAATGAAACATTCAAGAATTTACGGAGTGGCGAAGAATTTCACCATAGTTTGTTCTTCCCACTGCCTATAGTTTGTTTTATATAATTTCACTGATATCTGTTGTTTAAACATTGAGTTTTCACCGACAGAGCTTTCCCCATATGAGGTGGTAGTTTGAGATGTTAGAGACGACGATAGTGTAGCCATGAACGCAAAGATAATAAGTTTCATGGATAAAAAAGCTTTGATACCATGTTAGAATTTAGAGAACCATAGTTAACATAAAGGGGGGAGGCTAACATAATTTTGTAATTATTTTCCTTGAGTTCATTATATTATAATTAATGATTATATAGTTTGTTATAAAATATTTGTAACTAGTTTTTGTTATTTGCAATGGAGGGAAGGAAAGGGATTTGGGTTTTGTCTCAATTCCTTAATACAAGGGTAAACTCAACCTTTGGAGCATTCTACTTGCCACCCTCAGTTAAACATAACACCCCCACAAAACCAGTATAATGTCCATTTTACCCCCACAACAATGATTTTATGCCTGCTCGTTGATTTTATGCCAGCATTTGAATAAACTCCGTTTTGTTTGTAAATACATTTACTTTATATTATATTGTATATATTTGTATAATGTCCATTGAGTTTACTTTACATTTACTTTATATTATATTGTATATATTTGTATATTGTATACATTTACTTTATATTATATTGTATACATTTACTTGATATTATATTGTATAATGTCCATTGAGTTTAATTGTTTTCCATTTATTTTTGCAGGTATTCAAGCAAGGATATCTTGTCATATTCATAAATATCATTGAATAAGCTTTCCAATGCTTCAAACTGGGCCTCAAATGGAGTTACAGTTCAAAAGTTTTGAAGAAAACAAGTGCTGAAATTTTCAACCATGCTACAAGGTGGGTGATCATACCTGAAGATCAGGATCCGATATGGCTGGCGTCGAGCGTTGTTGAAGGACGGTTGATAAGGAGAGGAGGGGGGTGTACCTGCAAGGCACTCCGATGCTGAAGTAAGACACCGAGCAAAGAGTGAGCAAGTACGAGAATTAAGGTCAGAGAATTGAATACCTGACCCTCTCGAATGAGAGGGTTTATATATTGGTCTAAGTGGAAGATTATTGGTCCAAACCGTTGGGCGCGGATCGCGGAATCCATATGAATAGGTAACAGTCAAAACTAACCGTTGGAAGACATCGTCTTGGTTG
This sequence comes from Lathyrus aphaca, assembly GCA_963966055.1. NCBI lineage: Eukaryota > Viridiplantae > Streptophyta > Magnoliopsida > Fabales > Fabaceae > Lathyrus > Lathyrus aphaca. The sequence goes on along the minus strand of OZ014519.1, from coordinate 425,656,247 downwards.
GTATGACCTTGGTCGGCAAGGACCATTATTCTTAACGTTGCTCAACGTCGAGCGTGCCACAAAGCTGGTATGCTTGGCCCAATTCTGGGAATTTGGGTCTGCCCAGAACAGGAGCCCCCCAAGTCGTTGCTCGTGCGGAGGAGCGGCGACTTAGTGATGGTTTCGTGTCCAAGGGTATGCAGTGTGCGGACCAGGAAGTTACCGTCGATGATCTTCGGTAGGCGGGCAGTTGTTTCTTCGCCCGACAAAACGGGATATGAAACGAAAAGTTGGCGTGTCTGGGAATTCGCGCCTATTTAATGCTCTGACGGCTAGCCTAGGGGCTAGAGCGTAGGTAATTATTGGCTAGAGGTAGGGGTCATGCGTCTCTGCACGTGTTTCCTTCCCTATAAATAGGATCCCAAGGCTTTCTTGTAAGCTTTTTCGTTTCGCCTTCTTCTCAACTGCATTGCTCGTTCGTTAGCCGTTTCTCTCAGTCGTCGACCACCGCTTTCAGCCGTCGACCACCGCTTTCAGCCGTAGACTACCGCTTCTAAAGTTAATTTCCTCTGCAAATGGCTTCCCAAGCTCAAGGTACGGCTTTTATTTGCGTTTATACTAGTCATAGGCTTGATATTTAACAATGTATGCGACATAGGATAGAGTTTCCGGTAGTTTAGGTTTAAACAAGTAGGTAAAAGATCTTCTGCCACCGTTGTTCGTCGACTACGAACCCTAGTTCGTGGTCGATGATGGTCCTGGTCGACTTTGACTAGGGACCTAGCAAATACCTAAGTTTAGATTTTCTCATCTCTGAAGTCGGGCGTTAGCCATCACCTTGTGCGGTGGTTAGCCGGGGGCTATGGCTTGGGACCTTATTCCTGGGTCGACGTGCGCTCTTTCACTTGTCGAGCGGTGGAAGGGTGGATTTGATATTCTTAATCGAATTCACTGGCACCTTTCCTCTGCTTTTCAGGTGAAAATGCGCTCATGAACCCGCTTGATATCTCCTCGGAGGAGGTATCCTCGGAAGACTCTGGTTCTTCCGCATCCCGACTCTGGAAGCTCGTCGGGAGAATCAGACGCAACCACAATGGAAGAAGGAGCCCTTGACTCTAGAGAGACGACGAATTCCCCTTGCTGCCCTGAAGACATAAGGACCACGCCCGGAGAATGGGTAGTGGAGGATTTTCTCGACAAAGTGTCGTCATTTTCGAGGCCTCGCGCGGAGCCACTGTCCATTGTTGGTGACCCGGAGGATTGGGTCGTCACTTGCCCAGGGGAAGATGACCGTATCTTCTCAGACTTCGGCGGTCGTAAATTTTCGATGTACGAATACGCGACTTCGATCCTGGGGGTAACTTTTCCCTTTCAGCGACCTGGTTTGTGTTGTGCTCGGGCACTTGGGTGTGGCCCCATCCCAGCTGCACCCCAATTCTTACGCATTTCTGAGAGCGTTTGAGGTGACGTGTGCCCATCTGGGTGTTGGAGCCACGCTTCCCTTGTTCTTTCGTCTGTTCTCGCTGCAGCGTCAAGTAGGGCGGGGGACCGACCGAAAGGGATTTGTCTCCTTCAAGCAGCAGACCAAGATTTTCAAAGTTCACTCAGAGTCTATCCGGGCTTTCAAGACGGATTATTTTTTGGTTAAACCGGCGAGCACGGAAGTTGTGAGGGCGCTGATTTTCATGGGGATAGACACTGATGAAAATGACGAGCCCAGACTTGATGATCAAGGACAAGTGATTCCGAGGAGGCTCTGGCTATTTCCTTTCTCGTGGAGTTACGCTCACTACGGGCGACCAGTTAGTGAGTTTGTCCAAGTAGGGGACTCTCTGAACGAGGATGATGCGGCCAGCTTTGAGGCCTTTAGGAAATTGATAGCTTTGTTTACCCCGACTCCTTTGCTGGACAGAGAAGGTAAAATAATGCTAGACCAGGACGGGGGAGAGGCTGTGGAGTGTCCTTTGATAGACGTCACAGACCTGCTGGCGTGTAATACCGGGCAAGACGTGTCTGAGTTTTTTGGTATTTGTTTTCATTTCTGCTTGTTACTATGTTTTGATAATTTTCTGTCGTCCGTGACTAATCTTGTGTGCTCTTTTCCTTTCCTTTGCAGGCTCCTTATCGAACCCTCTTGACAAGATTCAGGAGCGTCTGCGTCAGCAGCAGAAGAAGAGCTCGCGGGTTGTTCAGACCAAGCTTACTGAGACGAGCGGCTATGGGTCGGGCCCTCTGGTTCAAGGTTCTCCGAGCGCGTCTACCAGCTCGCTCATGAAAAAGCAAAAGTCTGCAGCGACCGTAGACTTGACGGCCAATGCTCCCCCTAAACCGAAGCATGTGCTGCCGCCCTTCTTTGTGAAGCGGAATTTTTTCGAAGGGACGAGCATGGAGGTTGACCGGGCGGACTCTTTGTTTCTCGAGGCAATGGATCGCCCTGCCCGACGGCTCTCTCTGGCTCAGGATGCGAGTGCTGTCATGCGGGTTTTGTCCATAGCCTGGTTGACGGCCGAAGGAAACCCTGGGCAAGAAAGGGAGGTGGCAAGGTTGAAGGAGCTGTTGGCTTCTGCCGAGAGGAAGCTGACAACGGCCTCTGAAGAAGCCACTGCCACTGCTAAAGAGCTGACTGAGCGAGGGGACATCATTGCTAAGCTGGAGGTCGACAAGAGGAGGGCCTTAGAGCAGGGTAAAAAGCTAAAGGATGCCTTCTTCCAAAAGGAGGACGAGGATGTTGAGACCAAGAGCCTGGGACCAGGGCACAGTTCCTTGCTCGGATCGACCAGGATATGGAAGATCTGAACTCGTCGACTGAGCTCAGTTTCTAGAACGCCGTGGACCAGATAAAAGCTCTTCATCCCGAACTGGCTTTGGATACCGGCCAGATCATCTACCTCTACAAAGTCGAGGATGGCCAGATAGTGGTTCCCTCAGACTTGATCGCGGAGGATTCTCAGCCTGGGGTGACTGTTCAGCCCGAACAGTCAGAGGTGCATCCAAACCAAGGCGAAGGTCAACTTGGTGCTTCGGAGAGGGAGGGTAATTAGTTTTGGCCTGCGTGCCGTTATTTTGTAACATATTGTGTTTCTCCTGGGGGCATGGTCCCCTTTGTATGTAACCATGAACAAGTCGGCCCTTCGGGGTCGCATATTTGCAGTAAAAATTCTATGTTCTTAATGGTCGTTTAATATTTTACAATGTTTTTTGTTTAATTGTGCGTCCGTCGGAGGACTGTTCTCTTTATGTTTTATAAACGCTAAGTGTTTGACGTTTTCGTAATGATTGGATGTGATTGAGTAAGTACGGGGTGTGTGTTTGTGATCCGTTGGTTTGAGGGACCACTCAGATTTAGGAGTCTGGCTCCTGGTCGGTGCCCGGGCCAAGATAATGGCTCGGGCTCCGAGGCTTGAACGTCCCATCGCGAGCTGGGGTTCTGCCTGGTCATGGTACGTAGGCGATGTCGGACTCGTTTGAGTATCCGCCTGTGCAACAGTTATCTCCTTCTCTTGGAAGGAGACCCTGACAATCATGTTATTTTGGGATGCCGTGCTTGTACCTGGGCACGTAGTTCTTAGTCGGACCTATCGCTCCTCGCTTGAGAGTCGAGCAAGGTGACTATTTAAGTTAGCTGTAATATTGCTTGAGCTTCTCGGCGTTCCACGGCCGAGCAAGTTCTTCCCCGTGTAGAATTTCTAAATAATAGGCTCCATTTTCGGTTTTTGCCCGGACGCGGTATGGGCCCTCCCAATTAGGCGTAAGTTTTCCTTCGCGGGAGTCTCTGTGATTTCTCCTTAGAACGAGACTACCCACCTAGAACGTTCGTCTTATGAATTTAGAATCGTATCGAGCGACTATTTTCTGTTTGAGAGTGGCCTCTCGGAGAGCAGCTTCTGATCGAATTTCTTCGACCAGGTCAAGCTCGTCTCTCAAAACTTCGGAGTTGGTATCCTGGTCCATTGGGGACTCTGTTCGTCTGGATCGGATGTGCATTTCCACAGGGATTACTGCCTCGGTCCCATATGCCAACCGGAATGGGGATTCACCGGTCGTTGAGTGGGGGGTGGTTCTATACGCCCACAGCACGCTGTGTAACTCCTCGACCCAATGTTTCTTGTGTTCGTCTAGTCTTCATTTTAGGCCTCTTAGAATTACCCTATTCGCGGCTTCTGCTTGTCCGTTAGTTTGGGGGTGCTCCACGGAAGCGAAGTGTTGTTTTGTTCCTACTGACGCAACAAATTCTTTGAAGTGTCTATCTATAAATTGGGTACCGTTATCGGTTACAATGGAGAGCGGTACTCCGAACCGGGCGAGGATGTTTCTCTTGAAGAAGCGTAGTATGTTGAGCGCAGTAATTTTGGCCTTAGCCTCAGCCTCTATCCATTTGGTGAAATAATCGACGCCTACAATGAGGTATTTATTCTGGCCGGATCCGACGACGAATGGCCCTAAGATATCCATCCTCCAGCATGACGCGAAAGAGCACGTAAAAAGATGTGACAAATGCCAACGACACGGGGACGTACACGTAGCACCCCCTACCGAGCTAAAATCACTATCACCTAATCGTACCTGGAGATCAAGATCCAATATGGCTAGCGTCGAGCGTTGTTGAAGGACGGTTGATAAGGAGAGGAGGGGGGTGTACCTGTAAGGCACTCCGATGCTGAAGTAAGACACTGAGCAAAAAGTGAGCAAGTACGAGAATTAAGGTCAGAGAATTGAATACCTGACCCTCTCAAATGAGAGGGTTTATATATTGGTCTAAGTGGAAGATTATTGGTCCAAACCGTTGGGCGCGGATCGCGGAATCCGTATGAATAGGTAACAATCAAAACTAGCCGTTGGAAGACTTCGTCTTGGTCAGTATGACCTTGGTCGGCAAGGACCATTATTCTTAACGTTGCTCGACGTCGAGCGTGCCACAAAGTTGGTATGCTTGGCCCAATTCTGGGAATTTGGGCCTGCCCAGAACAATGGGCTTAGCACGGTTGTAGGATGATCAGGAAAGTTAAATGCAGCAAGTAACACACTTAGCCCGGTCTGGCTGGTCTTAGCGTGGTTTTAAGGTGGGTTATCATTTAATAAGGGCATGCTTAGCCCTACAGACCAGACTAAGCACTGTCTGCAATTTTGACAGTCAATAGTAAGGGAAAAACACATTTTTAGGTTATGGTTTGGGTATTTTTTTGCTCCCACTCCATCAAACTTCATTTCTTCATAGTATTAGCTTAGAAAACAACGATGAAGCTTGCAATTGGATAATCTATAGTCGAATCCCTCGTCGATGGGTTTTGACAAACCAATAAATGTTTGATTCCTCTTCTTCTCTTATCTTTGTAATCTCTATTTGTTGGGTCTTGTATAGTTACTATGAACATATGTATCTTTGTTGATCATAATATTGTATAAAATCTGCTTTACAAATCATTATTGATCTCTTCCTTGATATTTTTGCATTTATGTTTAGATTTGTGTTGTGTTAGAGATAAACATCATGAATCTTGATTAGAAATGGATATCTATTGTGTCTAGATGCTATAGATAGATTTAGATAATAATCTTTATGGCGTCGGAACTTAATGCCTTCCGTGTTTTGAGACGTCGGGCACGAGAGTGACGAGGAGAGTGATATGGTTTCTCTCTCAACTCAGTATGCTAGAGATGGACACTGTTGTGAGCGATACTAGACGATTTTGATGAGTATTGTAGTAGAGTGAAAATGATCAATAAATTTATGTTTGTGACGAGTGTATTATATGTATGCTTGATAAGTTTCTTCTCTCTGAAAGATGAATTATTTTTATGTATATTTACTTTTTCTATTTTACAATTCCAAACCATTTTAATCCAAACTCATTAATGTGAGACTTGTCGAATGGCAGTTCAATAACACCGATCCTTGTGGACACGATAAATTCCCGGAAAAATACTTTCAAAACTTTTGTTGCTTGCTGCTATTTCGCACTAACACTCGTATACATAGATAGAGTTATGGTAATAGGGAAATGTATTGTTAAGTGTCCTTGACAAGGAGATAATAACCACAATGTACCTAGTCACATTAGGATAACCAATATCAAGAATCGTCATCCATTTCCCTCTACCATGTACACCTAACTGTTCTACTTTTAAGGAATTCCTAACTTTATCAACAATGTCATAGAACAATTTGGAAAAAAAAATTGGGTATTTGATCTGACTTCATCAGAAGGAACCTTCTAGTGATGAGAAACTTTGATGAGAGAGTTAGGGGGGTGTACCTGCAAGACACTCTGATGCCAAAGTGAGAATGCAAGTACAGAAAGGTAGAAGAGATAAATATTAAGAATACCTGACCCTTTGATAGGAGAGGGTATTTATAGTGTGCCCCCAATTATGGGCCAAGGTTCTTCCATGGGTTGGATCAGCTAGGCCCAAGGAAGAACTACCAAGGAATACGTCTGAGCAAGTAAGACCTAACGTGTGGTCTTGCCCTTGGTCCAACTGCCCCCTATATTTCAGGAAATAATGGTGGGAAGTTGGGTGACGTGGTATACATGGGGGAGAAGTTGTCTCCCCATTCCTGGGTATTGGGCCGTGGGCCGTGCCTGATGCGTGTTTTTCGCAAGTGTACGAACGCGTCAGAGTAATATAAAAGATTGTCGAATCCACAGAGACCAAGTGTCAATCTATCGTACCTGTTGTTATGGTGTGTATCTAAGGCAACTAAATATAGGGGTTTTAAGAAGGGTGCAATGGTAAATAAAATAATAATTTTAAACAATAAACAAAGACAGGCTCGAATGTATTTCACATAATCAATTGATATCCGGTACTTGTTAATGGAACTACTTATGGGCAATGTTTTTTCCTTTGAAAAGAACTAATTTAACAGGAACTGTCGCTTTCGCGTATTCAGAACCAAGTTGTACTCTCTAATCAACCCCTCCTATTGTCACGGATAAAAAGGTGCATACTGCGTTAGAGTAGTAAACCTATTTTTAAGAAATATAGTATCTTAACTAAGTTGAAAAGTATCTTAACCTGGATTTCTTAGCAAAAAGAGGTTCTCACGAACCAGACTCTAAACTTCTTTAACGCGTTCAAAAGTCGTTTTAAAATCTCCTTTCTTTTTAATCTAAAAACTCCTAATAAACTAGACAAAGCGCTTTTGGCTGTTTTTGAAATAGTTAAAAACAATTAAACTTAAATTGAAAGATAAAATAGCCCTTAAGTGTTTCCACGAACAATTGTACGGATTACTGGTTTAATTACGATCCTTACATTCTAACCTTTATGGAATTAGTTAGACATGATAAAGTAAAGATTCTTTTTATAATTTTTCATAAAAGTAATTTAGTGCGAGTGCGGAAAGTAAATGAATTTAGTGAGAGTGCGAGAAATAAAGTAATTTAAAGCGAGTGCGAGAAATAAAGTAATTTAAAGCGAGTGCGAGTAATAAACGAAAGTAAAGCGAGTGCAGGAAATAAATAAAGTAAAGCGAGTGCGAGTAATAAACGAAAGTAAAGCGAGTGCAGGAAATAAATAAAGTAAGCGATGCGGAAAAATAAAATACGAACTTGAATTAAAATGGCGGCAGGATTAACTTCCTCCAGAGTGCTCCAAAACTCGATCGCACAGACGTATACAGACTCGATCACTCGATTGCAGTATCACCCCGATGTGGAATGATAACTGCTTTGAAACTGATATATGCCTAGAAAAATCTAATTTTGGATGGAGAAAAACGAAAATCTAAGGTCCTATTTATAGGAAAACTGAAAGCATGAAAAGACTGGGATGCCCCTCCACTAAAAAGTGGAGGTTACTGAAATTGGCCTTGTGGCGCCCGCCACAGGCCTATGGCGCCCGCCATGGTCCCTACAGGGGATTGGAGAGTGGGGATCGTGGGTATAGGAGGTTGAGGAGTGGTCTTGAGTCGTGGCCACGTCATGGCTAACCCCATGGCGCCCGCCACAGTGGGTGCCGTAAGTGCAAAACGCTGAATTTCTAGGTTTTCGTCCGTTTTCACTCCTTTTTCGCTCCCTTTCTCGATTCAAGCCCCGATTATTATAAAAACCTGAAAACATAAGAAAACAAAGTAATAACATAACAAAACAACAATAAAAGCTAAGAATGCATGCGAAATCGGAGTCAGAAACATGGTGAATTTTAGTGTGATCAAATTCTCCCACACTTAAACCTTTGCTTGTCCTCAAGCAAACATTAAAGCTTAAGAAAATATGGTGTCAACACGTGTCTTTGGGCTAAAGGGCTTCTAAGTTCAAGTCAGGATGCAGTGACAGATACTAACTAAGTGAACCAAGGGTACCATAGTAACACAAACACAAACTTCAATCCTATATTAACCACTCCATATCATCCCACAATACCTAGGCCTATCTTCTCATCTTTTTGTGTCCTTTTCATTCAGGCGCAATCACATTAAGCCCGTTATCCATACATGCTTCATAGTAGAGTGACCGGTTAGTGATTCTGATCCATAACATAAGGTTTCTGGCACATAAACATGTGTAAACCTGTTTTTATTTGACCTAATTGTAGCTGCGGGGGATCGGATCGTAATCCGCCCTACCAAGTTCAGTGCCAGATACCTCTGAACCAACTAACAATAGGTGACTTGCAATTTTTTTCTTTTTGTGGCAAATTTTTTTTCTTCTTCTCTTTTTTCGGTTTAAATGACTTTGTGAGGGTCACCTATACCAGAGTTTGCCTTTTTTCTTTTTTTTTCATTAGCACTGGATCATTCACTTATGTTCATCGACCCCCTACGTAGAGCATGCTTAGGCCGGAGCTGACTGCTAAAATAAACTACTTAGGACAATTTTTTAAATGATAGTAAAGGCCATGGTGGTGGGGTTTAGGAGTGATTCCTATATTCAAGAGGTCTATGGTGCTAAAAAATGGTTCTGATGTTTCAAAAAGTTGACCTAAGTCACCACATCCTAATCTAAACCTGTCTCAAAGCCCAAAAAACATGTGAAACAACATTATTTTCTTTTTTTAAAATTTTTCTGGTAAGGCTAAGGAAATGGGAAAAAATGAAGATGAACTAAAAATACACTATACTGGTGACTCGTCAGACTCATGCATTATCTAAGAAAAATAAATTACTGAAAAGGGAAATAACTGAAAGGAAATTAACTAAAAAAGGGAAATGACAGAAAGCAATAAAATCCCCTCCCACACTTAAATCGAACATTGTCCCCAATGTTTCGAAATAAGATAAGGGGGGTAACCTGAAAAAGACTACTGAGGAGGAGCACTGGTGCCCTCGCCGTCCTGCTGTGATGGTCTGGAACGACGGGATCTACTACGATGATGGTCCCTCCGGTCGAGTCGTGCTGATAAAGCAGCCTGAGCACCCCGGACCTCTCGAAGGTTACCTAAGATGGAACCTTGAGTGGCCTTTACAAGCTGGTAGTGTCGGCTGTTGAACGCTCTCTGACGGTTCTGCTCTAATGAGATATCGTTCAAGGTACGGCAAACGTTGCTATAAGCACGATCCGAAACCAATCGCGATTGTTGCATGAAGCTCATGTTGTCTGTCAGCTGTTGTGAAATAGTAGAGAGAAGGCCATCACGCCTTTCTTCTCTAGCTGTCATATCACGCCACATCTCCTCCGTGACAAAGAATCCAGGAGCAGTACCTGCAACAGGGTTAGAGGAAGATGGTGCGGTGTGTGACTGTGAAGGACGATGGGGGGACATGTGAGGTATGGGAGACTGCTCTCTCCGATCATACTCTTCATCAGTGTCATGTGCCTCCCCATCGGGAATATTAGGAGGAAGTGGACCCAAAACACGTGGAGCATTAAGATCATAGGTCCAGTTCCTTTCATCACGTACATCAGTACGTCTACTGCATGGTAAAGCAACAGATGGGATAGCTACCCCATGAACCATCAACTCATAACCACCTTCTCTCCTTGTTCGGCACAATTTCATGTCTTTCAGAAATTTTAAATTAATTGTGCGAGGAGGTAGTGGTTCAAGTGTAGATATCTCATCGTTCAGGCCAAGAGCCCGAGCAATAGACGTAACAAGCCTTCCTTACACCTTTGGTCTTCAGGGGGGTCTGGATAGCGTTTTCTTCTTCTTTTCAAGGCATGAGGCTTGCATATTTTTTTTGTAAAGACAAAAATGAAAATATTTTTGTCTTATTTTTTTTTTCTTTGCACGACAAAAATAAAATAATTAAAAATCAAAAAAGAAAAAAGAAAAATTAACATTAGTGCATAATATGTATATATAGGAGGAATTCAAAGTACATGAAAATATAATAGATGCAAAAGAAATAATATATGTCTGGAAATGCGATAAATAAAATAAAGCATATAAAAGGGAAATTAAATACTAGGGTAGTGCTGTCAGTGTAGAATGAGTCATGTGGTAGGCGTCTTTTCCTGGCTTGATCCACGAATCTCAGCTATCTCCCTCCGAAGCTCTTCAATCGCCTGATATAGAGCATCGGCCTCTGAGGCATGAGTGAGATCAGAAACCTGCATCTGCAACTCCATGTCTGCCACTTCCTGCTTGAGCAGGGCAGTCTCCTTACGGAGCTCATAAATCTGTGTTTGTAGGTCAGGTGGCTGCAGAGACATATTGTTAGACATAACAGTGATTCGGGGAGTAAGAGGTGTAGGAGTGTACTCAGCGGCGGGAGGCGATTTCGGCTCTTCGACAGTCTCTCCATAACCCTCTAGAGCATAACTCCAATTTTCAGGATCATGGACACTGGTCATCAGCGGATCTGGTAATGTAAAATAGTGTATCGCTTCGCCGTCGATCAGCAATCTAAACATGTTGGGCTCAAAAGAAGCCCTCCTCATCAGTCCTCTATCAAGACAAAAATCAATATCCAGGGTGGTGTAGCAGCAGAAGGTCCTGAGGTGCAATAATTTGCGAGACAAACCCAATGCAGTAGCTATCTGTGTAACAATCCCACCGACATGTATGATGCCTATGGATGACCTGGCAACACTAGCAAGGCCCTTCAACAGAAAGTTGCCACAAGCAACTGAGCGAGACTGAGTCGCACAAAACAGTAGGAAAATCTCCTCTTCACTTAGCAGGGTCTCTGTATCTGGCAAACCTAGGAAAGAATGCGCTAGAATCATCTGGAAGTACCTTAACTCAGGGTTGTGGATTACCTGAGAAAACTGGGTGGAAGGATCTTGGCTCCCTCCGCCTGATATTGTAGACCAAAACTTTTCCACTTCTCTGCTCATAAAATACCCCATCGGTGTCTCTGGAATAGCATCAGGAGTAGTCTGGAAACCTAGCAAATCACCAAACTCTTTGTGAGAGAATGAGTAGTCAATCCCGAACAACCTGAAAACAACGAGTCCATCGGGTCCAGCCCAAGGGTCATAATGAAACGAGCTGAGGAACTCAAGAGTCAAGTTCCTATAAGTGTTGTTCCTGTCGTCAAACTGGTCCCACTGGAGTTGATGGCATAAGAATCTGACGCTTGGCTCTATCCCCAAGGCATCCATGCAGTCATGGTCAGGGTACCTGGTAGGAGCCATAGGGCGTCTCATGTGGACATAGTAACGCTCTCTCTGTGTGTCGTCTCTAAAGGCCACGTGCATGTCATCGGGGTTCTGCATTCTGCACAAGGTTAGCAAACAAGTCCTGATAGCACATAAAACATTCAATCGTTAGTCCTGACATAATAATAAAATAAACAAATTGAAATAAAGTAAAAATAAATAAAAAGTACGTAAATAAGAAAACCATGGGTTGCCTCCCATGCAGCGCTTGTTTAACGTCATTAGCTCGACGACCGAATTTTAAACATCATTGGAAGGATATGGTGGATCACTCAGAGTATGACAGGTGTATGTTGCTGGGATGTCACCTCCTTCGTAGGGCTTCAACCTCTGTCCATTGACGATGAACGGTTTACATGTTTGGTTCTTGATTTCAATAGCACCGGATCTTAGGATCTTAGATACTTCGAAAGGGCCAGTCCATCTCGAACGAAGCTTCCCTGGAAAAAGTCGTAACCTAGAATCGAACAGGAGAACAAGATCGCCTATTTTGAAGTCTCTTCTTATGATTCTTTTGTCATGCCAAGCTTTTGTTCTTTCTTTGTATATGATGGCATTTTCGTAGGCAGATTGTCTGAGCTCTTCTAATTTGTGGATATCAAGGATACGTTTTTCACCAGCAGTTAAGTAATCCAAATTCAAAGTTTTGATGGCCCAATAGGCTTTATGCTCTAACTCTAAAGGTAAATGACATGATTTCCCATAAACTAGTTGGTAGGGGGTTGTTCCCATAGGGGTTTTGAAAACGGTTATGTAGGCCCATTTATCAAGCCATCTCACATATCCTTCACCTTTTCTTTTCTTCCTTCTGTAGGTTGGCTCACTCTTTTGAACTTGTGGTGGTGGTTCTGGATCTATGCTAAGTATTAGCTTTTCAAATTTAAGCTTAGTCATTTCATTCACCATCTCAAAGGTTAGCCTTACCCTCTTAGCACTAATGATTCCCCTAGTTTCATGGTCCTCAATTTTTCTCTTTTTATGTTGGAGCTCGAATAAGGGTACATTGGTGCGGGTATATTTCAATACTTCCACGTATGTTTTGGATTGGGATTCTACCTTATCTTCCACAAAACTTTTCGGGAAAGGAAATGGTGGGATATACGGAGGGGTAACAACAACAGTTGCTTCATTCTCTACCTTTATGACACCTTTCCTTTCGGATGGTTTCAATGGATTTTTCTCTACTCTATTCTCACCAAAACTCTCGTTATGCTCATTATCCCTCTCCTTAGGATTTTCGATATGTTCCTCACTACTAGTTGTTATAACACATGCATTCTCCTTAGGAGGTGGTCCTATAGGTGTTTGTGCAAGTAGGAAGATTTGAGTCCCCAATGCCTTAGTTTGATTCACGAGGGAATCGACCTTAGTGTTTAATTGCCTAAGGGTTTCATAAGTATCGAGATGTTGTCTTATAAACTCTTTATTCTTGAGGGTTTGTGTTCCCACAAAGCGCCTTATCATAGATTCTATCCTAGAATTAGTTGATGTTTCAATGAAATCCTCCACTAACCTTTCGAGGTTTGAATTAACAGATTCTAGCGGTTCCTCAAAATTTTGTGAGTGGTGATTTGGGTGAGAATAAGTTAGTGATGCATAGAAATTGTCCATTATTATTTCGAGGTTGGACATATGTGATTCTCGTGATCCCCCGAAATACTAGGAGTGATGATTGTAGAATTTATTTGAGTGAAACATAGTGATTTTTTTTTAATTTTAATTTGTTGTAAAAGCCTTAGTCTACATGGTATAACTACAGGGTACGAAATTTGACGAAATTGGTCCCCGGCAACGGCGCCAAAAACTTGATGCGTGTTTTTCGCAAGTGTACGAACGCGTCAGAGTAATATAAAAGATTGTCGAATCCACAGAGACCAAGTGTCAATATATCGTACCTGTTGTTATGGTGTGTATCTAAGGCAACTAAATATAGGGGTTTTAAGAAGGGTGCAATGGTAAATAAAATAATAATTTTAAACAATAAACAAAGACAGGCTCGAATGTAATTCACATAATCAATTGATAATCCGGTACTTGTTAATGGAACTACTTATGGGCAATGTTTTTTCCTTTGAAAAGAACTAATTTAACAGGAACTGTCGCTTTCGCGTATTCAGAACCGAGTTGTACTCTCTAATCAACCCCTCCTATTGTCACGGATAAAAAGGTGCGTACTGCGTTAGAGTAGTAAACCTATTTTTAAGAAATATAGTATCTTAACTAAGTTGAAAAGTATCTTAACCTGGATTTCTTAGCAAAAAGAGGTTCTCACGAACCAGACTCTAAACTTCTTTAACGCGTTCAAAAGTCGTTTTAAAATCTCCTTTCTTTTTAATCTAAAAACTCCTAATAAACTAGACAAAGCGCTTTTGGCTGTTTTTGAAATAGTTAAAAACAATTAAACTTAAATTGAAAGATAAAATAGCCCTTAAGTGTTTCCACGAACAATTGTACGGATTACTGGTTTAATTACGATCCTTACATTCTAACCTTTATGGAATTAGTTAGACATGATAAAGTAAAGATTCTTTTTATAATTTTTCATAAAAGTAATTTAGTGCGAGTGCGGAAAGTAAATGAATTTAGTGCGAGTGCGAGAAATAAAGTAATTTAAAGCGAGTGCGAGAAATAAAGTAATTTAAAGCGAGTGCGAGTAATAAACGAAAGTAAAGCGAGTGCAGGAAATAAATAAAGTAAAGCGAGTGCGAGTAATAAACGAAAGTAAAGCGAGTGCAGGAAATAAATAAAGTAAGCGATGCGGAAAAATAAAATACGAACTTGAATTAAAATGGCGGCAGGATTAACTTCCTCCAGAGTGCTCCAAAACTCGATCGCACAGACGTATACAGACTCGATCACTCGATTGCAGTATCACCCCGATGTGGAATGATAACTGCTTTGAAACTGATATATGCCTAGAGAAATCTAATTTTGGATGGAGAAAAACGAAAATCTAAGGTCCTATTTATAGGAAAACTGAAAGCATGAAAAGACTGGGATGCCCCTCCACTAAAAAGTGGAGGTTACTGAAATTGGCCTTGTGGCGCCCGCCATGGTCCCTACAGGGGATTGGAGAGTGGGGATCGTGGGTCTAGGAGGTTGAGGAGTGGTCTTGAGTCGTGGCCACGTCATGGCTAACCCCATGGCGCCCGCCACAGTGGGTGCCGTAAGTGCAAAACGCTGAATTTCTAGGTTTTCGTCCGTTTTCTCTCCTTTTTCGCTCCCTTTCTCGATTCAAGCCCCGATTATTATAAAAACCTGAAAACATAAGAAAACAAAGTAATAACATAACAAAACAACAATAAAAGCTAAGAATGCATGCGAAATCGGAGTCAGAAACACAGTGAATTTTAGTGTGATCAGTGCCCGACGGATTGGGCCTCTGCCTAACACAGACTTACAGGCCTAGTCCAAAACAAGATCCCCCTAAGTCAAAACACCAGAGCAGATTGATGACTTAAGAGGGAGTATGTCGGGCACAATCAAACAACATCGAGGATATTCATTGACCTATGTCTGGCGAAGTTCACAAATCCGAGTTTCAGAGTGTTGGGAAAAGATGCCCATCCGAGTGGAAACGTGTTCGACGCTTCTTTTGTGCTTACCGGTGTCGATGGTAAGGGTTCACCTTTTTGTAATTTTGAGAACATGAGTGGAAGAACGAAGCGGGTGGTGTTGAAGTACGTTTAAGCCAGTGTTAGCGTGTCCCCATAGACACTTCTCTTTGTCAGGGAGAATTCCCTGCTATGATGGTCCACGAACATTCATGGGGTGTCAAGGACGTGCACGCGTCTTCATGGATCCGAGGAGGTACGCTTGTTTTTATGGTGTTGATGACACGCATTTCTGGTTCCCCCTGGATTTCCCAAGAATGGCGTGTCTTATCTTTTCGTTTCTCCCTTAAATGGCATTTAATGCGCATCGTCTCGTTTCTGCGTGACAGTGCATTAAATGCCTGCCGCCCTACGGAATCTAGGCATCCTAGGCAATAATTTCCTAGGCGCATCCTCCCACACAACGTCTATAAAAGGAGTTTGAGGGGACCACTTCCTCTTTTTACGCTTTCATTTCTCCTCTCAAATTCATCGGACGTCCATTCTTTTCTCACCGAAACTATCATCACCGTCGTACTGTTACATCACCGGAACCATGCTAGGTACTATTTTCTTTTCTTTTCTGGTAAATTAGGCTTAATTTTCTAGTTAGTACGATGGTTTATTTTCCGGAGTAGACGAGGAGGCCTTTTCTCAGGCTGTTTTAAAAAGAATCCCCATGAATCTCCCTGACACACCATGCGTTTTGTCATGAATGTGTCGGGCAACCTTAGGTAGTTACCTTGAATTTCTTGGGAATCTCTTGATCGTTGCATGCACCGTTAGAGTTTCCCTTGAATATCCCAAGAATTTTTAGATGAATGTTTCGAGCATCTGTCAGGTTGAGATGAATGTGTCGGGCATCTCCCCTCTCCTGTTTTAACCCCCGCCCTTTCACTTGAACTGCGGTGGAAGGGTGAATTTGATGCGACGTCAAATTCACCAGTTTCCTCTGCTTTTTAGGTAACGTGGATCAGAGAATTGATGTCCCCGTGGAGGACCTTGACATAAAGGTGAATGAGGAATATGTGGACGAACAAGAACGTCCCGCAAAAAGGAGTGTGTCGACCACCTATGGGGGGCGAGGATCTCTCTTGGGTCGCCGAAGAGCCGTTGGAGACGGACTCACATTTTGTTTAGGAATACATTACCGCTCATACCATCGTGGAAGATTTAGGCCCAAATGAACCTCACAATTGGGAGTGCTTCACTCCTCTCCCCGAGCAACGAATATGGTCGACTTTCCGGGGAAAACGGTTCCCCATGTATGATTTCACTTTCCGAGAGGCGGGGATCCGACTCCCTTTCACTAGTTTCCAGGCGGGCATTTTCAGGAGGCTCGACCTGGCTCATTCGCAACTCCACCCGAATGCCATAGCGTTCGTTCGGGTGTTCGAACTGGTATGCCAACATCTAGAGGTCGGCTGCACCTTACCCTTTTTTCTTTTGCGTCTTCCACCTGTAGTAGTCGGGCGCACACGGGCACCACAATTGGGTTTCTTTTAAACAGCCGATGAGGCTCTTCAAGACCTACCACGACTCTGTCTGAAACGTCAAGAATTGGTGGTATATAGTGAAGCCCGTCACTTCGCGTGCTCTGGATAACGTTTATAGTATGCAACAGGATGTCCAAGGTATGGAGCATCTCGTCTCAAAGATTCCTCTTGAATGACAGTGGAATCATTTCAGATGGTCGACCGACCATTACTGCGTAAAGCTTGAGAATATGGGGCCCGAGGACACATTAGCCTACAAAATGTTGGTGGCCTATGTCCGAGGTTTTACCCTCGCAACGTGCGTGGATCGGTTGGATAATCCCCTTCTTGATGATGGTGGGTGTTGCACCCCAAAATTTTCCCTCACAAGATAAGACTTTGTGTACTAAGAGGTTCACAAGGTTCACAAGGTTCACAAGACATCTTATGAGGTTCACAAGGTTCACAAGGTTCACAAGACCTCTCACAAGGTTCATAAGGTTCACAAGACCTCTCATGAGGTTCACAAAGTTCACAATTAGTCAGAAGATTTGACATTTCCCTCAGACAATGCATCTTCCTAAGCAATGCATCCTAAACTAGGGTTTTGACTTTAATCAGGCTAAATGGACTTCCAAGACTTCAAGTGAGCTTCATAACATCTTATATGTGTTTAAGAATCCCCATGACAAGTTTCAAAACTTTTCTCAAAGGTTTGCTCAGTCAGATGATCAGATAGGTCAAAATCAGTCAAAGCAGTTAAAAAGTCAAACTGAGGTCAAACCAAAGTCAAATTTCATGATTTTTTGCCAACATCAAGTATATGAAGTAAAAATCATCATTTGATCAAGGGTTGATCATGATTCATCAAGGAGATTTCAGATCATCAAGAATCAGGAGTTTCTAAATTAGGGTTTTCACAGGAAAAGTCAACTAAACTTTGACCAGCCATAACTTTCACATGCTTCATCAAATTTTTCCCATCCAAAGCTCATTTTGAAGGAAATTGAATTCTCTACAACTTTGTGTATCACAAGCCAAGCCCAAAAATGCTTCATTTGGAAGGTATGAGCTAAGACATTATAGGTCCTTTTAAAAGTCAACAAAAAGTCAACAACTTCAAAAGAGCATAACTTGAGAATGGTAAAGTATATGGACATGAAACCAATGGGGTTGGTTAGAGGACTCTTTAAGCTTTCCAAAATGTCCAAGAACACCCTCATAGCATTAAAATTGAAGGATTTGTGCCCTTGCAAAGTTGGGAAATTTTAGGGAAGTTTATAAAACAAATAAGGCCTAAAATAAAATGTTTGCTAAATGAGCCCACCAAATTGCCATCCCATCTTTATGAAAACACCAAGCACGACCCAACCCACTTATTTTCTGAATTTTTATTTTATATTTTATATTTATTTGAATTTTATTCATTAAAATATCATTTAAATTAAAATAAAATATGAAATCAAATATTTAAAAGGGGATATTGCTTCTAGAAAGTCATAAACATTGCTTGGATCAGATTGATATGCAAATTATGATGATTGTCCTAAAATAGCAATGATATATCAAAGAATATTCAAGTTTTATGGCATGATCTTTTTCAATCTCAAATAATCAAAATATCCAAAGAACCATGACATTTTTTAACCTAATTTGATTCACTACATATAGAGGAACATAACACAACTCAAGGGAGGGATTTTCAGAGCCTCTCATAGCATTATCAAATTTCAAAATTCTTCAAAAATTTCAATTTTCGGATTCATCCTTAGAGAGTGTTTGAAGGTATTTTAAAGACATAAAAGGTTGCTTGGGACATGACTAAACCTATCTCAATCTTCAAAAACATCTGAAAATCACTCATATGCCATGGCCGAATGCGTTTTCATCTTCATAATATTTTTTTTCGATTTTACATATTCAAGCATTATAACTTAAAATTGTTCATTGATTTGTGTTTGTTGTGAAGCATTGAAACTTTCTGGGAAATTTTCTTTGAGTTTCGTGGCCGAAATTCTGTTTCGCCATTGTTAGGGTTTCCTCTTCAAGTTTGGGGTTCTATGATTTGAGCCGTATAAATACTTATTGTTGACATGGTTACACTGTATGAATTGTAAGGATTGCATTGGTGCAATCAATTTGATGAAATTGCAGGATATATCATGAGGTACGGTATTCGCAGGTTAAAGATGGCAGGAAAAATCGCAGCAAAGATCGCATAAAAAATCGCAGGAAAACCTGCGGATTTGTAGGTTGAAGATGAACTTTGGCGCCCTGTTTTAAATTCAAATTAATTGTTTTTTTATAATATATTTGTGTTGTAGTTATATCAGAAACGCGCGTGTGGTCCAGCGGATATGTGTTGGCTTGGCAAGAGGGAAGACTGGGGTTCGAATCCTGGTTCCTTCAAATGTTTTTTTTTTCTTTTGCAGTTATATTTTGCAAGTTCTACATATTAGGGTTTGCTGTTGTCACCTATCACCACTTGCGCACGCAGCCCAGTGGTCAGTCCCCATTCAGGTATAGGGGAGGTCCTGGGTTCAAATCCAGGCCTCCCCATTTTTTTTCTCCTAACCTAATTATTTGCTATTTCTTCTTCTTTTCTTTAATCTTAATTAAAAAATTATATTATAAATCTTAATTTATTTTGTAAATTTAAAATATTCATTTGATAATTTGATTATATTATTTTTGTATGTAATTTTTCTTAGATAAATAATTTAATTAGTTTTAGGTCAAATAATTAACCTTAATATTTTTTATATATATAAACCCTAATTTATTTCATAAACCTTAATATTTTTATAAACCCTAATTATATTATAAATCTTAATTTATTTGTTTGTAAATTTTAATTGTATATATTTATTTATAATTTGTTTATATTATTATTGTATGTAGTTTTTATATAAATAATGTAATTAGGATTAGATTAAATAGTTAACCCTAATTTATTTTTTCTAAACAATTAAAAACCCTAGCTTTATTTTATGAGTTTAATGTTTACTTAATTATAATTAACAAATATTTTATATAATATGTACATAAAATTAAACTATTAAAATTATTAGTCATATTTATATAATATTTATTATTTATCTCTTTTTCTTAAATTCTTAAAAAAATTTAATTATTTATTGAACTTTTAATTTATTATTATATTATTATGTTAATTTCTTTTTCTTATATTTATTTTGTTTATTATTACTAACCTCTTTATTTATTTATTTATTATGTGATTATTTATTTAATTTATTTTATTATTATTATTATTACTAACCAATCTAATTATTGATTTACATGCTTCTTTATCTAAATTATAATTATAATGTAATTGTACCAATTATGTAATAGTTGTAGAATTATTTTTATTATTTATTTAAATTGCCATGGTTAGTAAAATAGGGAGTGCAAATATGTTTGTATTTAAAATTGACTTTAGATCATTAATTTCAAGATAAATATATGAATTTGAACACGCACACACGTAAGTCGATCTTTGATCGCCATCTCACATTCTTAAGGATACCTCTCATGTTGCCTAAAGAAAAAGGTCAAGTAAGGTGTATAAAGCAAAGTCCCTTCATTAATTAATATCATCTAGTCCCTTAAAAGATAAAAAGATCAAGTCCCTTCATGGTTGCCTTTGTAAATGATCTTGTCCCTTTCGAATAAAGATGGTAAGTCCCTTCGAATTGCTAAATACACCTTACAGTTGCCTAATCACAGTTGTCCCTTCATTTGTCCCTCACAACATCCAAGGTAATGACTACCTATTCCTTAATAATAGGGATAGTCTTACCATTTAAAGGATATTTAAGAACAGAAAAGACTTAACTTAGGGTAGGTTCCTCTTATGTACTTGCTCACTCTTCAAAACATTTCAAAACACTTCACATTTTTCAAGCAATTTTCAAAACAAAGGCTTTATATATATCCGTACATGGATCATTATAAAGTACTTAAGAAAATTTCTAATCACACATTACACTTCTCAAAAACATTTTAAAGTGAGCTAATTAACTAAGAGCCCATGGATAACCATGGATGTAAAGGGTGCTAACACCTTCCCTTTACATAACCTACCCCCCGAACCCAAAAATCTTTTAAGGTCTTTCCTGTTCTTTTATGCCCTTTCCTTTTGGATAAAATAAAAGTCGGTGGCGACTCTTGCTATCCGCAACATTTAACTAAAGTCAGTTCTCCCACCGTGTTACAGAACTGGCGACTCTGCTGGGGATTTAATAAAAGAGGGGTACCCTTAGGAATTAGATCACTTTAAAAATTGTTTGCCTTGTTTGCTTTATACTTATCTGCTGGGTGCTCTTATGTGTGAAAGATCCTAACCCGGATCTAGTGTACCTTAGGTAAATGGCAATAGACCAAGGAAACTGTACGGCGTATACCGATATGGTTGATCTGGTGGCCATAGTTAGTGTGACTTCTTGGTTGGTGCTTATGTTCCTTAAGTCAAGTTGAGGATAATATGAGGCTGCCATATGTTGTCAATGCACTAACTAACTTTTAGAACCCTAGTCATCCCATCTTGGCCTTTAGAAAGTAGTGAGGTAGCCGGCTTTGGTGAAGACTGAAGTTGGTTGATACTCGATACTACGCTCATTGAGATTCTAAACTTGGAGGGTTTTGGTTGGCAAGTAAGTTGCCTACTGAACAACCACCCTTGTGAAGGATCAATGACATTGAGATCCCTTAGAACTTGGTTACTTTTGTAGGACAGGATGAACCATCTAAACTTCAGGGGAGGGTACTTACCTTTAAACCTCATGCAAGCCTTCAAACCTAGGGCTATTGTGTGACTTGTTTGTGTGTGCCACATGTTTGTGATTGAGCATAACATCATAGCATCATCATGCATCATAAGCATAACATTTTCACTAACTATTTCAAGGACCAAAGGATTTATCTTTGTTCTTTGTTGCAGGTCATGGCTTCTGCTCGTAGGAATACTATCAGGATCAACTTTGTAAGAATACCTCCTAAGCTTAAAGAATTGGTCTCTCAAGTTTCTGAAAACTCCCAATTCATCAAAAAGCATGGTCACCTACTGGATCTAGTCACTTCAGGGTTCAATGAAGACATGATGAGTGTCCTGTTTCAGTTCTTTGATCCTAAGCACCATTGCTTCACATTCCCTGACTATCAACTAGTTCCTACAATGGAAGAGTTCTCCAAACTTCTGGGTATACTTGTACTTGATCAGAAACCCTTCACCGGCTTGGAAAAAGAGCCTAAACCTGAGGTTATTGCTGCAGCTTTACATCTAAAGAAATCAGACATTGTTCTAGAAACGAGGAGCGGAGTTAAGGGTATTCTTGCTAAGGTGTTGATAGAGAAGGCACAAATGTTCTTGAAGGTTATGAGCTATGATGCTTTTGAGGAGATCTTAGCCTTGTTGATTTATGGCTTAGTGTTGTTCCCCAATCCTGATCAGTTCATAGACGTTTATGCCATCAACATATTCCTGAGTCACAATCCAGTACCTATATTACTTGGAGACATCCTGCACTCTCTTCATACTCGTACTATAAAGGCACGAGGAACTCTGATGTGTTGTATACCTTTACTATCTTGGTGGTTTATTTCTCACCTTCCTCGATCAGTGATGAAGAATGAACAAGGGTTCAGGTGGTCCAAGAGGATTATGTCACTCTCTCATTCATATATTCATTGGTGCTCCAGATCTATGGAGAATGTCACTATCATTGACCGTTGTGGGGAGTTTCCTAATGTGCCACTTCTAGGCATAAGAGGAGGCATTACTTACAACCCTTCCTTAGCTCTACGACAGTTTGGTTACGCTCGGAGTGATGGTCCTCATGATATGTTGATTCAGGGTATTGTGTTTGACTACGACAACGATCTGCAAGGTTATCGTCAAAGGTTCATACGAGCATGGGGGAAAGTGAACAAGGTTGACAACAAGACTCTGGAGCCCAAGTACACTATTCATATGGAAGCTTACCTCAGATGGGTGCGATCTCGTGCTCAGACTCTTATGATGCCTACCCTGCCATCCTGCCAGTTACTATGAAGCCTGTTGCTGAAGGGGATACTTCTTATACCATCCTTCACCCAGACATGCCCATTGACATGGAAGACTTACAAAGGTCCTGGATCCAGTTGAAGGAGCAAAGGGATACTTTCGAGGCTCATTACAAAGCAAGTCAAGAAAGAATCCTGGAGCTAACAAAGCAACTTCACGAGGAGCGGAATCTCAACTCATACCTCAACACAAAGAGGAAACGTCCATGGGAGACTTAAAACCCCATCTTTTGTATTTATTTCATTTCATTCTTATTGTAAGCCCAAGGGGCAAACAAATTTATTACTAATAAAAGTTTACTTTTTGGTTGTTTAAACAAATTTAAATCCTGCGGTCCTTGAAAACATTGCATACGCATTTATACACCATATCATTGCATCACAGGTTTCTTGTGCACAAGTTTCTTATCTTCTCGCTGTTTATTTCAGCAATGGCTCTTGAACAAACAGTTAAAGATCTCCAGGCACAAAATGCACAGTTCCAAGAGCTGATCCTGAACTTGTCCAAGGGGCAGGATGAATTGAAGACACTGCTGGCCAAGAAGACTAAGAAGACTAAAAGGTCAGGAGGCCTAATCAACATGGGAAGAAGGTTCAGAGGTCCTGTCAAGACCAAAGAATAGGTTGAATATTATGAGTCTGAAGAGTCTGAGAAAGAGGGAGGCAGTCTCCATAATACAATGGGGGACTCTGATTCTGAAGCTAACTACTATCATGAGCCTAATGAAGATAAGTTCAAGATGCTAGTGGATAGAATGGATGCTATGGAATTGCAAAAGTCTTCTGGGCTGGATTTTGAAGACCTAAGTTTGATATCTGGGGTGGTCATACCCATTGGTTTCAAGGTTCCTACTTTCGTAGTTTATGATGGTGTCTCTTGTCCCAAGCTGCATCTGAGGTCCTATGTCCGGAGGATCCAACCCCATACTGCTGATAAGAAGTTGTGGATCCATTTCTTCCAAGAGAGCTTGTCTGGAGCTCAATTGGAATGGTACTATCAGTTGGAGAGTGTCAACATCCGTGATTGGAATGATCTTGCTGAGGCCTTTTATAAGCAATATCAATACAATGCTGATCTAGCCCCTACTCACATGCAACTGCAAAGCATGTCTATGGATGCTAAAGAAAACTTCAAGGAGTATGCTCAGAAGTGGAGAGATTTGGCTGGAAGAGTACAACCTCCTCTAACTGACAGAGAGTTAGTGGATATGTTCATGTGTACGTTGAATGGTCCCTTTTACAGTTATCTCATTGGAAGCTCATCATCTGGATTCACTGAGTTGATAATGACGGGAGAGCGCGTAGAAAGTGGTATAAGGAGTGGCAAGATCCAAGCGGGTGCTTCTTCATCCAGTACTACAAAGAAGCCCCCTAGTGGGAAGAAAGAGTCGAATGCTGTTTATGGTCAACCTGATCGTAATAGGAGGCACCAATCTGTGAGTGCAGTTCATATCTCCAATCCAATTCCTACAACACCAGAGCCACCACAGGGAAATCAGCAGAGGCCTAGAAGGCAGTTCACTAAGCTCAACATGTCACTGGCCCAAGCCTTGCAACACTTGTTGAAGGGTGAACTCATCACTTTGAGGGACCCTCCTCAGAATCCCAATGTTACCTCTCCCAGGTACAATCCTAATGCACGATGTGCATATCATTCAAATTGTCAGGGACATGATACCAATAGTTGCTGGATATTGAAGAATAAAATTCAGGATATGATTGATGCTGGAGAGATTGAGTTTGACCCTCCGGGTACTCCAAATGTGATTACTGCTCCCATGCCAAATCATGAAAAGACTGTCAATGCCATTGATGAAGTTTCACATATTTCCTCAGTTGCAGATTTAACTACACCATTGTCTGTTATTAAGAAGAAGTTGGTACAAGTTGGTTTCTTTCCAGGTTGTCATGAAGATTGTTTATATTGTGCTTATAAGCCGGATAGTTGCTGGAGATTGAAGGACGGAATTCAATGCCTCATGGACAATTACACAATATTGTTTGAGAGGACACCTTCTGTAGAGAGCATGGTTGAACATATAACTAAAGGTGCGAAGGTTGAAGAGGTGGATATGGTTGATAAAGTACCGGTAAGGATTACTTCCAAGGGACCTGTAAAAATCACTCGTAAGGGTCCAATTAAAATTACTGCTGAAGGCCCTGTGAAGATTGTTGCTGAAGCTAGAGTGGCTCCTATGATCATTACCACTCCTGGTCCTATTCCGTATACTTCTGATAAAGCGGTGCCTTGGCATTATGGCTCCGATGTTTATATTCATGGTGTTAAACAGGAACCCTTAGCTGAGACACCTATTGTTGATGAAAGTCCTGATGTTGATAATATTGCTGGATCTAGTAAGATCACACGAAGTGGAAGAGTTTTCTCTCCTCCGGTTACCTCCAAGAATACAGTTACTCCAGCTACTACCTCTACTGCCGATGCTCGGGGCAAAGGTCCTGTTATTGAACCTGTGCAAACTGATACACCAACTATTGATGACCTTTCTAAGCAGATGGAATAAGTACTAAAGATCATTCGCAAGAGTGATTATGATGTTGTTGATCAATTGGGGCATACTCCCTCCAAGATTTCTATGTTGTCTTTATTGTTGTGTTCTGAGGCTCATGCCAAAGCCTTGATTAAATTCTTGAAGACTGCTCACGTACCAAATGAGATTTCTGTAGACCAGTTTGAAAATTGTGTGGCACACTTGACCTATGATAATGGGTTAGGTTTCTCCGATGCTGATTTGACTCCTGCCAAGAGGGATCATAATAGGGCTCTACATATATCCATTGAATGTAGGGGCACTACCTTGTCACATGTGTTAATATACAATGGTTCCTCACTGAATGTGTTGCCCAAAGAAGTTCTGAATAAGCTTAGTCCTGAAGATGCTGTTTTGAGGCCAAGTAATATAGTGGTGAAGGCCTTTGATGGCTCAAGAAGAGTGGTGCACGGAGAAATAAATCTCCCAATCAAAGTAGGTTCTCAGGTCTTCAATGCTACCTTTTATATAATGGATATTTGTCCTTCGTATTCTTGTTTTCTTGGGCGTCCCTGGATCCATGGGGCAGGTGCTGTGACCTCTACCTTACATCAGAAGCTGAGATATCCAGTAGAAGGAAAAGTTGTCACTGTTTACGGAGAGGAAGGATATATAGTTAGCCATGTGAACACCTTTAAATATCTTGAAGTGGAAGGTGAATATGTTGAAACTCCGTGCCAGACATTCGAAGTAGTTCCTTGGGTTGTTAATAATTATGAAGCTCCTCCTGTTGTCAAGAAAGTTCCTGTGGTCACCAGAGTACCTCCTACGATGGCTTCCCTTAAAGATGCTAGAGCTGTGGTGGATGAAGGTGGTTATACTATTTGGGGTCAGCTTCCTGACATCCCTTATAAGTCTGATAAATTTGGTTTAGGTTTCGCTGCAGAGTCCCAAAAGGCTGTTCGTCGTGTGCGTGTGGTTCGTATCAACAATCAAGGGATTATGAAAGATCAGATCAATGCTGTGGGTGGCCATGATGAAGACTACAACTTGGATGCTTGGATTTTTCCTACTGTGGGTGCTGGGCTCGATAATTGGAAAGCTGAAGATGTTATTCCTATATCCTTTAGTCAGGAGTAAATACTATTACTGTGTTATTACTTTTAAGTTTGTAATTTCTTGAACAATTAAACTTTCGAGCCTTGTGCCTTACCCGGGGCACAATGGTATGCTGGTTTCGGGATGTCATTTCATTTGCATACTTCATTCAATAAAAATCAGTGGACGTTTCGTTTTCGTAAATATTGTGTTCCTTGTCTTTCTTTCATTTTTGTTTTATCAGCTATGTGTTCTTACACACACCCACATCCCTAAAATGCAGATCCTCATCCACTCTGGATCCTGTTGATAACAGTTCTACTATTGCCAATTATAATTTCGAGAATCCGATCTATCAAGATGAAGATGGAAATGAGGACGATTGTGAAGTACATGTAGAGCTTGCTAGGTTATTACAACAAGAAGAGAAAGCTATACAGCCACATGAAGAGCCAGTCGAAATTGTGAATTTGGGAACTGAAGAAAACAGGAAAGAAGTCAAGATAGGGGCTGAATTAGAGGATAATGTCAAGAGCAGATTGATTCAGATGTTACATAACTATGTGGAGATCTTTGCTTGGTCCTACAAAGATATGTCAGGATTGGATACAGATATTGTGGTTCACCGTTTACCAGTAAAAGAAGATTGTCGTCCAAAGAAACAGAAGGTTCGTCGCATGCGTCCTGAGATGTCAGAGAAGATTAAGGCAGAGGTAATGAAACAGTTTGATGCAGGGTTCCTAGCTGTGACTTCTTATCCTCAATGGGTTGCAAATGTGGTGCAGGTACCTAAGAAAGATGGTAAGGTACGTATGTGTGTAGACTACAGGGATTTGAACAAGGCCAGCCCCAAAGATGACTTTCCACTCCCTCATATTGATGTTCTGGTAGACAACACGACTCAACATAAAGTATTCTCTTTCATGGATGGTTTATCTGGTTACAATCAAATCAAGATGGCACCTGAAGATATGGAGAAGACAACATTTGTTACACAGTGGGGAACTTTTTGCTATAAAGTGATGCCATTCAGTTTGAAGAATGCAGGGGCAACATATCAACGTGCTATGGTGGCTTTGTTTCATGATATGATTCATCATGAGATAGAGGTATATGTGGATGATATGATAGCAAGGTCCCAAAATGAAGAGCAACATCTTGACCATTTGCATAAGTTGTTTGAGAGGTTGAAAAAATAAAAGTTGAGATTGAACCCAAACAAGTGTACTTTTGGAGTTAGGTCTGGTAAACTCCTGGGTTTCATTGTCAGTGGAAAAGGTATTGAAGTGGATCCTGCAAAAGTGAAAGCTATACAAGAGATGCCAGCTCCCCATACTGAGAAGGAAGTTAGAGGTTTCTTGGGACGATTGAATTACATTGCAAGATTTATTTCCCAATTAACTGCTACCTGTGAGCCAATCTTCAAGTTGTTGAAGAAAGATCAGGTAATGGAATGGAATGATGAGTGCCAGACAGCCTTTGATGAGATCAAGAAATATCTGCTAGAACCTCCAATTTTGATGCCACCAGTTGATGGAAGATCCTTGATTATGTACTTAACAGTATTAGACAACTCAATGGGGTGTGTGTTGGGGCAACATGACGAGTCTGGTCTAAAAGAGCAGGCAATATACTACCTTAGCAAAAAGTTTACCGATTGTGAAACAAGATACTCACTGCTCGAGAAAACTTGCTGCGCTTTGGCATGGGCTGCTCGCCGACTAAGACAGTATATGTTGACTCATACTACCTTATTGATTTCGAAGATGGATCCAATCAAGTACATATTCGAGAAACCTGCTCTCTCCGGAAGAATTGCAAGATGGAAAATGATCCTAACAGAATATGATATACAGTATACTACTCAGAAGGCCATTAAAGGAAGTGTTGTAGCTGATCATTTGGCTCATCAAGCAGTGGATGATTATCAGTCAATGAGTTTTGAGTTCCCTGATGAAGACATTATGATTATTACCAAAGAACCTGGACAATATGACGGACCTGAACAAGGATCCCGATGGACTATGGTTTTTGATGGAGCTTCTAAATGGTGTTGGTGTTGTGATCAGTTCCCCTGAAGGTTGTCATACCCCGATTACTGCCAGACTTTGTTTCTATTGTACTAATAACATGGCTGAGTATGAGGCATGTATCCTGGGTATCAAAGTTTCCATTGATATGAAGATTCGGTTCCTTGACGTGTATGGAGATTCAGCCTTGGTAGTAAGTCAGATTAAAGGAGATTGGCATACCAAGCATGATAATCTCATTCCTTACAGAGAGTATGTGTTGTCTTTGATCCCACATTTCAAAGAGATTACCTTTGGACATATTCCACAAAGAGAGAATCAGTTAGCAGATGCATTAGCTACCATAGCATCTATGTTTGAGATTAGCTGGGATGATGAAGCTCCCAAGATTACTATTGACAGATTTGAAAAGCCTGCATACTGCAATGAGATTGACACTGAAGAAGCAGAGGAGAAGCCTTGGTTCTATGAAGTGAAAAGATATCTTGAAGCTCAGGAGTTCCCTGAAGGGGCATCTGTCAAAGATAGGAAGTTTCTGAGAAGGTTTTCTGCTAAGTTCTTTTTGAGTAATGGGATTTTGTACAAGCGCAATCATGATTCAACTTTGCTGTGTTGTGTGGATAAGAAAGAAGCAACAGAGATTATGGAAGACATGCATGATGGGATCTTTGGCACTCATTCTAGTGGGCATACCATGGCAAAGAAGATATTGAGAGCAGGTTACTATTGGTCTACCATGGAAGCTGACTGCTATCAACATTCCAGAACATGTCACAAGTGCCAAATTTATGCTGATAAAGTACATATACCTCCATCACCATTGAATGTGTTGACTGCTCCTTGGACTTTTGCTATGTGGGGGATTGATATGATTGGTGAGATCAAGCCTATTGCTTCTAATGGACATCGTTTCATCCTGGTTGCTATCGATTACTTTAATAAATGGGTGGAGGCAACTTCATTTGCATCTGTTACCAAGAATGTTGTAGCTCGATTCATTAAGAATAATCTTATATGTAGGTATGGTATCCCTGAAAGGATTATTACTGACAATGGCTCTAATTTGAACAACACTATGATTACTGATCTCTGCACGCAGTTCAAGATTAAGCATCACAACTCTTCTCCGTATCGTCCGAAGATGAATGGGGCAGTAGAAGCTGCTAACAAGAATATCAAGAAGATTCTACAGAAGATGATTGTTACTTACAAGGATTGGCATGTGATGTTACCCTTTTCTCTTCATGGTTATCGCACTACAATACATACTTCAACAGGGGCAACCCCATTCTCCTTAGTATATGGTATGGAAGCAGTTCTGCCCATTGAAGTTCAGATTCCCTCCTTAAGAATTATGAAGGATGCAGGCTTGGATGAAGATGAGTGGATTCAGACTCGACTTGACCAGATAAATCTGTTTGATGAGAAGAGGTTAGCAGCAGTTTGTCATGGCCAGATGTACCAGAAACGAATGATCAAAGCTTTTAATAAGAAGGTTAAGCCAAAGGTATATCAGGCCGGTGACTTGGTAATCAAACGTATCATATTACCACAGGGTGATCCTAGGGGCAAGTGGACTCCTACATATGAAGGACCATTTGTGGTCAAAACAGTATTCTCAGGAGGTGCCATGATACTTACCACGATGGATGGTGAAGACTTCCCACAGCATGTAAATGCAGACATAGTTAAAAAATACTACGCATAAAAAGAGACCCACTAGGTTGACTGACCTAGGCAAAAATAAGGGCATCCCGGCGAACCAAAAGGGTTCGGGCAAAAATTAGGGATATATATAAAAAAAATGTACACCCGGCAAGTCGAAAACCTGAAAAGGCGGCTTGGGCAAAAAAGGGTATCCCGATGGATTGAAAACCTGAAAAGGCAATCCAGGCAAAAGTTAGGGATTAAAGCGTATGACTATGTCTTGTTTGGATCACCCATGAAACTATAACCAGTTGTGCTACTTACTCAAGATCGAACAGATAAAGATCAATCCAATCGTTTCCATCTCAACAGCAGAAGATGAGATACTTGAAGATAATGACAATAGTAGAATTGAAACTTAATAGGATTATTTCCCACATAGCTGATTTTCCTTGTTTTGTAAAAATTGTTATGACGAATTCCTCTTACTAGGATTTCTGTCTCCTTGTACAAACTTGCCTATGTATAGGTCACTTTGTGATATAAATAAAATTCCATCTTTGAATCCAGATTTACTTTTACCCTATTTACATAAGCGAAACGTCCATTGGTTGTGTTTGAATGTATGTATGCTTTTGAATATGATTGATGTTGACCAGAAATGCATAAATGCTTAATATGATTGATGTTTACCAGAAATGCATGAAATGCAGTAATAGTATTTACTAAGGACGAATGAAGGAAGGAATTCAACGAAGCTTCGCCGGTTCATCCCCACCAGACAGCTACAAGTCCCCCAGTAGGGCAAATCCATCTTCATAAATACTTCGAGTCACATCTCCCCTGGAATTTATGTCCATCTCTTTTATCCTCAGTCGGGATACTCAGGAACTTATTCCTTCAATAGGAGTACGACGAACGAAGACGGGAGGTTATGGATACCATACTATCGAACAAAGACGGGAGGTTATGAATACCACACTATCAAGCGAGACGGGAGCAAGTTCCTCATGTTCTTCACTATATTATCAAACAAAATGAGTTCCTCATATTCTTCAGCAACCAATCGGGATTTATTTTCCCTAGCCAGCAGTTGTTATACAAAGATATCTGGACGCTTCAGGCTGCATGATTCATACATACATCATTTACATCATATCATAACATACATATCCATAAATGCATAATACATTTACTTAGGTGCATCATGCTATGCATGCATACATATTGCATAAAACTAACATTTATTCCTTGCAGGATAATTATATGCAGGTAAAATAATATCAACAACTTACAACGGGTCAGAAATGATCCATACACTACTCAAGATGTCCTCGAATAACAGGCAAACGGTCCGTAAAAAGATCCATTCCCTGGTTCAAGACATCTTTCAGAAGAACAAATCCTGACGTTCTTTTGACCCTTAAGAGAAAATCCTGACGCTCTTTTGGCCACTTGTTCAAGACTTTTTCAGAAGAACAAATCCTGACGTTCTTTTGACCCTTAAGAGCAAATCCTGACGCTCTTTTGGCCACTTGTTCAAGACTTTTTCAGAAGAACAAATCCTGACGTTATTTTGACCCTTAAGAGCAAATCCTGACGCTCTTTTGGCCCCTTGTTCAAGACTTTTTCAGAAGAACAAATCCTGACGTTCTTTTGACCCTTAAGAGCAAATCCTGACGCTCTTTTGGCCCCTTGTTCAAGACTTTTTCAGAAGAACAAATCCTGACGTTCTTTTGACCCTTAAGAGCAAATCCTGACGCTCTTTTGGCCCATTGTTCAAGACTTTTTCAGAAGAACAAATCCTGACGTTCTTTTGACCCTTAAGAGAAAATCCTGACGCTCTTTTGGCCCCTTGTTCAAGACTTTTTCAGAAGAACAAATCCTGACGTTCTTTTGACCCTTAAGAGCAAATCCTGACGCTCTTTTGGCCCCTTGTTCAAGACTTTTTCAGAAGAACAAATCCTGACGTTCTTTTGACCCTTAAGAGCAAATCCTGACGCTCTTTTGGCCCCTTGTTCAAGACATCTTTCAGAAGAACAAATCCTGACGTTCTTTTGACCCTTAAAGAACAAATCCTGACGTTCTTTTGACCTTGGAGAATAGGCAAATGATCCATACAAATATCCATTCCCTAATCCAAAATATTTCCATCACAAGATTTATTTCTACTGGTCCATTCAACAACTCAAATCATGTTGCATAAATGATTTAGAGACGGCTTATACAAAGAACTAGTACTGATATCCAATATCAACATACATACATCATCATATTCTGATACTTTAGATGGCATCTCTAAGCCCATCACCAGTTCTTCCTGATGGCATCTCTAAGCCCATCTCCAATTCTTCCAAGTGGCATCTTCAAGCCCACTCAAGCATATACAACTAATCATCAATATTACTCTATGCACTGGTGAGTGCAAATTTTTGGGCTTTTATGTTCAATCCCCTTCAACCTTCCAGGTCATGAATGGTACAGATACAAATCTATCCCCTCAGGTTTCAGAAAATTGAACAGGGGCAGCTGTTGCACCCCAAAATTTGCCCTCACAAGATAAGACTTTGTGTACTAAGAGGTTCACAAGGTTCACAAGGTTCACAAGACATCTTATGAGGTTCACAAGACCTCTCACAAGGTTCACAAGGTTCACAAGACCTCTCATGAGGTTCACAAAGTTCACAATTAGTCAGAAGATTTGACATTTCCCTCAGACAATGCATCTTCCTAAGCAATGCATCCTAAACTAGGGTTTTGACTTTAATCAGGCTAAATGGACTTCCAAGACTTCAAGTGAGCTTCATAACATCTTATATGTGTTTAAGAATCCCCATGACAAGTTTCAAAACTTTTCTCAAAGGTTTGCTCAGTCAGATGATCAGATAGGTCAAAATCAGTCAAAGCAGTTAAAAAGTCAAACTGAGGTCAACTGTGGTCAAACCAAAGTCAAATTTCATGATTATTTGCCAACATAAATTATATGAAGTAAAAATCATAATTTGATCAAGGGTTGATCATGATTCATCAAGGAGATTTCAGATCATCAAGAATCAGGAGTTTCTAAATTACGGTTTTCACAGGAAAAGTCAACTGAACTTTGACCAGCCATAACTTTCACATGCTTCATCAAATTTTTCCCATCCAAAGATCATTTTGAAGGAAATTTAATTCTCTACAACTTTGTGTCTCACAAGCCAAGCCCAAAAATGCTTCATTTGGAAGGTATGAGCTAAGACATTATAGGTCCTTTTAAAAGTCAACAAAAAGTCAACAACTTCAAAAGAGCATAACTTGAGAATGGTAAAGGATATGGACATGAAACCAATGGGGTTGGTTATAGGACTCTTTAAGCTTTCCAAAATGTCCAAGAACACCCTCATAGCATTAAAATTGAAGGATTTGTGCCCTTGCAAAGTTGGGAAATTTTAGGGAAGTTTATGAAGCAAATAAGGCCTAAAATCAAATTTTTGCTAAATGAGCCCACCAAATTGCCATCCCATCTTTATGAAAACACCAAGCACGACCCAACCCACTTATTTTCTGAATTTTTATTTTTTATTTTTTATTTATTTGAATTTTATTCATTAAAATATCATTTAAATTAAAATAAAATATGAAATCAAATATTTAAAAGGGGATATTGCTTCTAGAAAGTCATAAACATTGCTTGGATCAGATTGATATGCAAATTATGATGATTGTCCTAAAATAGCAATGATATATCAAAGAATATTCAAGTTTTATGGCATGATCTTTTTCAATCTCAAATAATCAAAATATCCAAAGAACCATGACATTTTTTAACCTAATTTGATTCACTACATATAGAGGAACATAACACAACTCAAGGGAGGGATTTTCAGAGCCTCTCATAGCATTCTCAAATTTCAAAATTCTTCAAAAATTTCAATTTTCGGATTCATCCTTAGAGAGTGTTTGAAGGTATTTTAAAGACATAAAAGGTTGCTTGGGACATGACTAAACCTATCTCAATCTTCAAAAACATCTGAAAATCACTCATATGCCATGGCCGAATGCGTTTTCATCTTCATAATATTTTTTTTCGATTTTACATATTCAAGCATTATAACTTAAAATTGTTCATTGATTTGTGTTTGTTGTGAAGCATTGAAACTTTCTGGGAAATTTTCTTTGAGTTTCGTGGCCGAAATTCTGTTTCGCCATTGTTAGGGTTTCCTCTTCAAGTTTGGGGTTCTATGATTTGAGCCGTATAAATACTTGTTGTTGACATAGTTACACTGTATGAATTGTAAGGATTGCATTGGTGCAATCAATTTGATGAAATTGCAGGTATATCATGAGGTACGGTATTCGCAGGTTAAAGATGGCAGGAAAAATCGCAGCAAAGATCGCATAAAAAATCGCAGGAAAACCTGCGGATTTGTAGGTTGAAGATGAACTTTGGTGCCCTGTTTTAAATTCAAATTAATTATTTTTTTATAATATATTTGTGTTGTAGTTATATCAGAAACGCGCGTATGGTCTAGCGGATATGTGTTGGCTTGGCAAGAGGGAAGACTGGGGTTCGAATCCTGGTTCCTTCAAATGTTTTTTTTTCTTTTGCAGTTATATTTTGCAAGTTCTACATATTAGGGTTTGCTGTTGTCACCTATCACCACTTGCGCACGCAGCCCAGTGGTCAGTCCCCATTCAGGTATAGGGGAGGTCCTGGGTTCAAATCCAGGCCTCCCCATTTTTTTCCTCCTAACCTAATTATTTGCTATTTCTTCTTCTTTTATTTAATCTTAATTAAAAAAAATTATATTATAAATCTTAATTTATTTTGTAAATTTAAAATATTCATTTGATAATTTGTTTATATTATTTTTGTATGTAATTTTTCTTAGATAAATAATTTAATTAGTTTTAGGTCAAATAATTAACCTTAATATTTTATATATATATAAACCCTAATTTATTTCATAAACCTTAATATTTTTATAAACCCTAATTATATTATAAATCTTAATTTATTTGTTTGTAAATTTTAATTGTATATATTTATTTATAATTTGTTTATATTATTATTGTATGTAGTTTTTATATAAATAATGTAATTAGGATTAGATTAAATAGTTAACCCTAATTTATTTTTTCTAAACAATTAAAAACCCTAGCTTTATTTTATGAGTTTAATGTTTACTTAATTATAATTAACAAATATTTTATATAATATGTACATAAAATTAAACTATTAAAATTATTAGTCATATTTATATAATATTTATTATTTATCTCTTTTTCTTAAATTCTTAAAAAAATTTAATTATTTATTGAACTTTTAATTTATTATTATATTATTATGTTAATTTCTTTTTCTTATATTTATTTTGTTTATTATTACTAACCTCTTTATTTATTTATTTAATTTATTTTATTATTATTATTATTACTAACCAATCTAATTATTGATTTACATGCTTCTTTATCTAAATTATTATTATAATGTAATTGTACCAATTATGTAATAGTTGTAGAATTATTTTTATTATTTATTTAAATTGCCATGGTTAGTAAAATAGGGAGTGCAAATATGTTTGTATTTAAAATTGACTTTAGATCATTAATTTCAAGATAAATATATGAATTTGAACACGCACACACGTAAGTCGATCTTTGATCGCCATCTCACATTCTTAAGGATACCTCTCATGTTGCCTAAAGAAAAAGGTCAAGTAAGGTGTATAAAGCAAAGTCCCTTCATTAATTAATATCATCTAGTCCCTTAAAAGATAAAACGATCAAGTCCCTTCATGGTTGCCTTTGTAAATGATCTTGTCCCTTTCGAATAAAGATGGTAAGTCCCTTCGAATTGCTAAATACACCTTACAGTTGCCTAATCATAGTTGTCCCTTCATTTGTCCCTCACAACATCCAAGGTAATGACTACCTATTCCTTAATAATAGGGATAGTCTTACCATTTAAAGGATATTTAAGAACAGAAAAGACTTAACTTAGGGTAGGTTCCTCTTATGTACTTGCTCACTCTTCAAAACATTTCAAAATACTTCACATTTTTCAAGCAATTTTCAAAACAAAGTCTTTATATATATCCGTACATGGATCATTATAAAGTACTTAAGAAAATTTCTAATCACACACTACACTTCTCAAAAACATTTTAAAGTGAGCTAAGTAACTAAGAGCCCATGGATAACCATGGATGTAAAGGGTGTTAACACCTTCCCTTTACATAACCTACCCCCCGAACCCAAAAATCTTTTAAGGTCTTTCCTGTTCTTTTATGCCCTTTCCTTTTGGATAAAATAAAAGTCGGTGGCGACTCTTGCTATCCGCAACATTTAACTAAAGTCAGTTCTCCCACCGTGTTACAGCGGGCTCCCCCTCTTTGAGGTTCGAATGATCAATACTAAAGTCGTACTTGAATGTAAATCGGACAAGGAGGCTCTCCGAATTTTAGGTGGTTTATGCTGACCCATTTCTTTCCTAGTTTTTTATTCATCCTACTAACTTGTTGTTTCTTTTCGTAGCTGCTATGCCCGACCTCAAGGAACGTGTGCTGAAGTTAGCCAACAAGGGTGCGACCAAACAATCAAAGAAAACGGGCAAGGGTCGTGTCCATCAGGTGGCCACAAAATACGTGGGTGGAGGCTCTGGGACTCCCACCCCTCCGAACTCTCCACATGTCGCGGCGACGCCTGACATTCTGTTCGTCGTGCGTGACTCTCCTCCACACAAACGCCCCCACACCGAAGGCCCGTCAAGTTAGATTGCTTCCGTGAATGACGGACTGCCGGAGAATCGAGAAAGCTACCTCCTACTCTCCTGTCATCTCAAATGTGAAGCTTTTAGTGTCGAAGGTTTTTTCGGGGTGGCAGCTGCCGAGGCCAAGGCCATTCTCGACCAGGCGATCTAACTTGTCCCAAGATATATCTGCGATGATCAGGGTCATGGAGACGACCTTGGTCTTGTCCAACAATACCTGCCCGCAGTCGGAGCTAAGAGTCGCGAAAGAGGTTCTTCAGGCAGCCAAAGTCAAGAGGGACCTGCTCTCCCACGACTTCTTCAATTACATAGAGTAATACAAACTCTAGGAAGGGTTGATGTTTGAGTTGGGCGAGGTCAAGCTTGAGCGAGACAACCTGGTAGACAAGAATAAGAAGTTGAAGGACCGGGAGGCTGAGTTCGATGATGTCGTCGCGGAGAATAAGCGTATCCGTTTGAGGGTCGAGGAGTTGGAAAGATTGGCTCTCCCTACTGAAGAGGAGAGCGAAGAGGATTAGGCCATGTGAAGTCGGGGAGACCTGATTTCTTGGATCAAGCAACTTGATAAGGATTTCATGGAGACCCTTTAGATGGGTTTTGATAATGCCACTGACCAGCTCAAGGTTGTCAACCCCGAGCTAGTGACTGAAAGGATGACCTTTAACTATGAGGTGGCCGACAGGGAGATTGTCTTCCCGTTCATTGGCCCGGATGACGAGGTGGAAGAGGAGGAGGTTAACGAGTAGGTCTGGTCTATGCCATAGTTTTTATTTTTCTGGCTTGTGTGCCACCGTTTTGTTTCTTGGCCTGCGTGCCACTTGTATTTTGGGCATAGTCCCCTCCTTTTGTACTCTTTTCCATCCAGATTTTGGCCAGTTCATGTAATGAAATGTTTTTATTTCGATTTTATTTTTTTTTGAATTTACTATGAAATGTGAACTTGTTGCTCGACCGTAAGGACTCGTCAGTTTAGGGAACTAACGAGGTGGCAGGTTTTACGTTCGCGTATGAACGGGATGAAGGTCGTAGTCGAGGCCCTGATCCCGTGGCTTGGACCTTCCCATCGTGATCTGGGAGCCCCGCCGACGTGGTACTGCGACAAAGGAGTTCATTTGAAGTGTCTTCTATCGAGGAAGGTCGTGCCCGTTTCCCAGGAGTGTCGACCTTCCCTTTGATTAGAAATGGAGAAACATGGTTGTACCTTCCATACTATCGTGATCACGCTGTTGTCTAGCTGTAATATTGCGTAAGTATTTCAGTGTTCCAGGGTTGAGCAAGTTCTTCACCTTGTAGGGTTTCGAGTTAGTATACCCCGTTGTTCTTCTTGTCCCGGACTCGATACATGCCTTCCTAGTTTGCGGCCAACTTGCCTTCTTACGGGTTTTTCTGATTTCTCCAGAGGACGAGGTTGCCAACCTGGAATTCCCTTTTAATAACCTTCGCATCGTGGCGTAGAGCCACCTTTTGTTTAAGCGATGCTTCTCGGAGGGTTGCTTTGGATCGGATCTCCTCGACGAGGTCGAGCTCCACTCGCATGGCTTCGTCGTTCATCTCCTTGTCAAGGGGCGCTTCCGTTCGCCTCGAGGGCTCTCGAATTTCTACCGGGATAACTGCCTCCGTCCCGTAGGTTATCTGGAATGGAGTCTCCCCGGTTGTCAAATGCGGAGTCGTGCGGTAGGCCCAAAGTATGTTATGTAAGTCATTGATCCAAGCTTTCTTTGCTTCACCCAACCTGCGCTTTAGTCCCCGTAAGATTACCCTGTTGGCTTCCTCTAATTGGCCGTTAGTCTGAGGGTGTTCGACAGACGTGAAATGTTGCTTTATGCCCAGGTTGGCAACAAAATCTTAGAACCTTCTGTCTGTGAATTGCGTTCCGTTGTCGGTGACAAGGACTTGGGGTATGCCGAAGCGGGCGAGATATTTCTTTTTAAGAAACATAGTATATTTTGTGTCGTGATTTTGGCGAGGGCCTTGATCTCGGTCCACTTCGTGAAGTAGTTGACGCCGACGATAAGATATTTGTTTTGGTAGGAGCCAGTCACGAATGGCCCGGGGATGTCCATTCCCCACCAAGTGAAAGGCCACGAGGAGGAAAGTATATTTGGCTCATTAGGGGGAGCAAGGAGCATATCTACGTGTATTTGACACTTGTCGCATCTCTTGATATGTTCTTTTGCATCGGGTTGCATCGCCAGTCAATAGTAACTTGCTCGGAGTGCTTCACGTGCCAATGATTTTCCGTCGAGATGTTGGGCGTTAATTCCTCCGTGAATTTCTCCCAAGATGCCGGGGACCTTTTCTTCCTCGACGCATTTGAGCAATGAGATGGAGAAACCTCGTCGGTAGAGTTTACCTTCAAGGAAGACGTAGGAGCATGCCATTCTCTTGGTTACAAATGCCTCTTTTGGATCTGCTGGGAGTTCGTCCTTCATGAGGTAGTTGTGGATGGGAGTTATCCAGCAATGGGCGTCGCTGATGGTGTTCACTTCGAGTGGATGGGAAGGTTTCTCGATGTTTGGTCGCAGAAGGATATATTGGATCACATATTTGTTACCGCCCTTCTTCCGCGTGCTCACCATTTTTCGACAAAATCTCTGCTCGGGTGTTGTTCTCGCGTGGGACGTGTTGGACCTTCCAAGAGTCGGCCTTTTCTAGTATTTCTTTGACAAGGGCTAAGTATTCGATGAGGTTGTAGTTTTTGGCCTGATATTCTCCCCGTACTTGGGACGCTACGAGCCGAGAGTCGGTGGATATTTTTACTTCCTTTGCTCTTAGGTCTTTGACCAGTCTTAAGCCTGTTAGGAATGCTTCATATTCGGCCTATTTGTTCGAAGTTGGGAAGGCCAGTGCTAGTGATACCTCAATCAGGATATCGTCCTTGCTTTCAAGGATGATACCTGCGCCACTTCTTGTCGAGCTGGAGGCGTCATCGACGAAGATTGTCCATTCGTGGGCACCGCTAGCCGGGGTCGGGTTATATGTCATCTCGACAACGAATTTGCCCATGACTTGTGCCTTTAAGGCCTTCCTGATTTCGTATTGGATGTCGAATTCTGACAGTTCTAATGACCATTTAAATATCCTGCCGGCCATATCTTGTTGTCTGAGTAGTTTTTTTATGGGCTGATCTGTTCGAACTTTGATTGTATGGGCGAGGAAGTAATGTCGCAGTCTCTTTGCTACATTTATCAGGGCCAAGACGACCTTCTCGATCTGCTGGTATCTGAGCTCGGGACCCTGAATGTTTATTTGTAAAATAGATAGGTTTCTGCACGTCGGTCGTTTCACGGATGGGGGATGCACTGACTTCCTCGGTGACCACGGATTGGTACAGGTATAATGTTTCCTTTGCTTGAGGTCATAACAACACTGGTGGTTCTGAGAGCGCCTTCTTGAGGTGGAGTAATGCTTGCTCGCACTCCTCCGTCCACTCGAAGGTGGCTTATTTCCGTAGTAGCTTGAAGAAAGGAAGTGCGTGTTGCACGAATTTAGCGGCGGAACGAGATAGGGAGGCGAACATGCCGTTGAGCGAATGAATAGATTTCTTCGAGTTCGGGGTTGGGAATTTCGAAAACTCCTGACATTTATCGGGTTTGGCTTCGATCATTCGTTCGGTGAGGTAGAAGCCAAGGAATTTCCCTGCCTGTATGCCGAAGGTACACTTTTCTGGAGATGCTAGGCATGGTCGACCTCTTCGTGTGACTTTACAATCATGTCGTCTATGTAGACCACGAGCATGTCCCCAATCTCTCCCCAGAAGAACTTGTTCATCATGCGCTGGATGTAGCCCCGGTGTTCCTCAGACTGAAAGGCATAACATTGTAGTAGTAATTGCCAATCGGGGTCATGAAGCCCGTGTGCGGCTTGTCTATGTTTGACATGGGGCTTTGGTTATATCTGTTGTACGCATCTATGAAAGGACAAGAGTTTAAAACCTGCAGATTTGTCGACCAATTTATCTATGTTAGGCAAGGGAAAAACATCTTTGGGACATGCCATATTGAGATCAGTATAATCAACACATATTCCCCATTTTTCATTATTTTTCTTAACAAGGACTACATTAGAGAGCCAGGTTGTGTACTGGGATTCATAAACAAAATTTGCCTCTAAGAGGTCTTTTACAGCCTACTCAGCAACCTCTACTTTCTCGGGAGACTGCTTGCGCCTACGTTGCGATGTGGGCCTAATGACCGGATCTATGACTAATTGGTGGCAGGTGACCTCGGGATCTAGGTCGGGCATCTCAGCAGCGCTCCATGCGAACAGGTTCGCGTTCTCCTTGAGGCAGGTTGCAAGCTGCTCTTTTGTCGTTGACGCTAGGCTGGTACCTATCTTCATATTTATGTCGGGGTCGTCCCCCAAAGGGATGAGCTCGAATTCGCCGCCGGGGATCAGCGTTCTGGGTGAGTTGGAGCCTTCCTATTGACGGAGCCTTGTGCTTCAGTGTCGTCCTCACCGAGGCGACATTTGAGGTCGATGGAGTTGACTCGTGGGGAAGGAGGACGCTCATCGACTTTGGGTTTTTTATTGCCTTTGGAGGTGTTGATTATGGTATGTCCTTTAACTGCTGCATCGTAGCATCTACGGGCCGCCTCGATGTCACCGTGAATCGTTACCACGTGACTCAGCTTGGTGTAGTACTTCATCTTTAGGTGGATAATGGAGGGCACTGCCGTCAACTCGACCATGATAGGTCGACCGAGGATGCAACTATAAAACGAGGGGCACTCGGTCACCAGGAATTGGACTTTAACCTTTTTGGCCATCTC
Organism: Lathyrus aphaca; assembly: GCA_963966055.1. Classification (NCBI taxonomy): domain Eukaryota; kingdom Viridiplantae; phylum Streptophyta; class Magnoliopsida; order Fabales; family Fabaceae; genus Lathyrus; species Lathyrus aphaca. The sequence continues at coordinate 425,614,801 of OZ014519.1, read as the reverse complement.
ATTCTCTCCAAACAAAACACGTAGCTCCACGTATCCCCATGGTCTTGTGGTAGCTCCGTTAAATCCCTGGAGGTCGAATCCAACATATGGGGACTGGTTTATCTTGTCCAGTTTGAGAGTTCTGAATGAGTGGGCGTACATGATATCCACCGAACTTCTTTGGTCGACCAGAATGCGTCGAACGTCAAAACACGCCATTTTCTCCCTTATCAGTAAAAGAATGCTTGAGTTGGGTGAACCGCCCGGTAGCTCCTCGAGGAAAAAGGACATGGGGTTGGATTTCCCCCGGGATTTGTTCAATGTTTCCAATTGATCAGGTGCGGTCAGTAGGAGCTCATCGAATTTCCGGTTGACGGAGATGGCTGCGTTTTCGTTGTTTATTCCGCCCCCTGAGATAACCAAGGTTATTGGTTCTCCTACGGGCTGTGTGCAACTAACTGTCCTCCCGTGTAGACATCGGGGAGGTGGAAATCTTCAGGACATGATATGCACAGGGCTACTTGGAAGGGAGAACCGTCAGATGAGGTGTCCTCGTGACCTCTCTTCGCAGTTTGGTCCTTATGACAGGGATAGTCATTTCTTTTGGTGTACTGCTTGAGGTGGCCCTCCTTAATCAGAATCTCGATTGTGTCTTTCAGGTGGACACAATCTTCAGTTACGTGTCTGTGGCTTCTGTGGAAGCGGCAGTACTTGGACTTGTCGGTGTGGGGTTTGGGTGCTGTCGGTTTTGGGAACCTCATTGTGCCCTGCTTGAATTCAGAGTTGATACACTCGGTGAGGATGCGCTCGCAAGGAGCGGTCAACCACTATAAACACCCCAAATTTTCCCTCACTAATTTCACACCATGGCTTGTGATCTTTCATGTTTGCATTAGCATAAGCATACCATCTCATATTACATTTTTTGTTTCACTGCATAGTTCAAGTTAACCTGCATCTAGGGTTTGTGATCTGAGCAATCCAAGATTCTATCTGAGCCACCCCAAAGGTCTTAAAGCATTCCAAGAGGGTCCATGTGTGTTCTATCATCATATTGTGTCCCTCAAAGTTGATGGAAGTCAAGAGATCACAAGAACTGGCAAGGCATGGAAGTAGAGCTAGGGTTTTCACTGCACAGATGACCAAAATTAGGGTTTTGGTTTCAGAGGCCTGAACTCCAAAATTTTGGGCCATTCTTGTTTCTAATGTTCTTAATATGTTATAAGGATCATGTGTACCAAGTTTGATGAAGAAATTCATTGTGGAAGTCATCTGTTCACTGGGTAACTTCTTGAACAAGTTAAGTCAAAATCAGGGCATCTGAGGCCCCCAACAATGGAACCAAAGGGGTATTTTCATCAAATTGAAGTTATATGATCTTTATTTGATCTTAGAAGAGCTTGGAAGTTCACAAGATTGAAGAATTTTGATCCATTTGCAAATTTGCCAAAAATGGAAATGACTTGTAATGGAAACTTTCCATTTTGGGAAAGTTTTTCAACCACCTCTTTTTGATCCAAAAAAGCTTCAAATGAAAAATACTCAAACATGAAAGTTGTAGGATGGATCTTCCCATTTTCAAAAAGTACAAGAACTCCTTCTAATTCATTATAGAACTCAAGTTATGATCCTTCAAAGTTGGCAAAAATCTTATAATTATCAAAAGTCCACCAAAGAGGGATTTTTGCAAAACCACTTGCCAAGGCCTCAAATGACTTCTAAAGTGCCCAAATATGCCATAACATGATCAAACAACATCAAAGACTCAGAATTGGCCCAAGAATTAGGTCATTTCATGCCTTGAAACACAAGAAACATCAAAGAGGGAAAATATGCAAAATCCTTGTAAACCATAGCATCAAGTGTTCCAGCTCATCAATTTCAATCCAAGGGCTCTCCATGAACTCAGCTGAGGCCAAACATGCCCAAATACAGCTCTGACCCGTGCCCATGCTTGAGGTACACCAACCTTGACTTTTTTGCAAAACCTCTCATACCAATCAGCCTGTGCCACAACCACTTTTCTGAGCATTCTCATTGGCTTATACAAACCCTATGGATCACAAAACACATAACACACAAGCCTGAATCACACAAGAACTCAGATTGCCAAAAATCCCTCAAGAACTTCATCTCTTCGAAACTCTCAAACCACCCAGCCAAACTTCAAAATTCTTTCACTAATCATCTCCATATAACTCATAGATCATTTCCCACCCCTTACAAAATTCGTAAACACTCATCTCGTCATCGACAAATTCACCACTGTGGTGGATTGTTAGATTCAAATACTCAGTCATTTCTACCAAACTCCTATGTCCTATTAAGATTTGTACGAAAAAAACCAATTTTAGAAACTAATTGAAAAAAACCCTAAAACCACAAAAAACCCTAAAACATTAAACATTGTGAAATCGAATAACATGTACCTGGTTAACTTTGATTTCAACAATGATAGCGATTATTGATTCAGTATGTATGTGTTCCTTTGCTTCATGTCTCTATGGCTGCGTTAGGGTTCCATTCCTTCATTTCCTTTCCTTTTTTGTGTTATTCATATCCAACATGGCAGATGAATCACCAAAGTGCAGCACCACGTGTCTAAAAGAATTGACTTTGACTATCGGTAGGTTACATAAGGACTAACGTGGAACCATTTTATTACTTAAGGGACCTTTTTGACACTTTTTAAACTTAAGGGACCAAATTGGACCCAGTGGTAGAGTTAAGAGACCAATTTGGGTATTTTTCCGAAATATTATAGAACCAAGTGAAGTAATAAAGAAACCTTTACTATTTCCAATTTTAACATGGTTTGTTCCAGGAAGAGAAATGGAATCCATGATATTGGGTGACACCAAGGGTGACATGATGTGTAGCTCCTTAGTCTATATACCAAGTTTGATTGTAGAAAGGAGATAAATTTGTGTCATGAACAAGAGCTTGAGATTTTGGTCAAGAATAGTAAGAATTCAGAGACGAACTCATAGGTCTTGAAAAGTTCATATACATAGGAGTTTTCACTTTATAACTAGGTTGTGTTCACACATTGGACTGGTAGATCCATACATGCCATAGGCTGGAGGTGAGCCATAAGCACCATAGTTACCATATAAATATTATGTGTTAATTATATGATTGGCATTATGTTTGGTAAAACTAATATGGCTGGAACATGTTGAATAAGAAGTTCCATATAATAAATTAACATGATCTAGATTTTGGAAGAACAAGTCAAATAAGATGTCCTGACACAGTGGCACAAACATCAATACATATGTGGTTATTGGCAGATACTAAGCCTGACGTTGAAACATCTGCAACTGTCATGACAATATTGTCATGTGTTACAGATATATGTCATGACATCCTGGTTTGTGGAGCTAGAGTGATGGGTTTATGATTTGGATTATGCATAATATTCTATAGAATATTATGTTATCACGTGTGGAGTTGTTTTAAAGGAATAAGAGATTCAAGGTGGAGTTGTTTTCAAGGTATTTTTCAAGGAGAATCCTTAGGTTCTAATTGTGAAGATATTCTGGAGCTAATGATAGAAGTCCTAACTTTGAGGAGAATATCTTGGAGGTTTCTTTTGTTGTTCTGGAACATGTCAAAGAAGATGTCCTTGAAGGAGCATACAACATTGTGCCTGTGTTGAGTTAGAGTGATTGGTTCTGTTATATTTTAACAGATGCAGAATATTCTGGAGATATTATACAATCCTATGTGGCGATGATTTAAAGGTCTGGAAGATTCAATCAGAATTCAAAAAGAAATATATACTTTCCAAATAAGGAGATATTTTTAGGAAGATTTGATCGAAGACCTATTTTGTATCAGAATCTTCCGCAGATTTGTAACAACAAATTTGTTGTGTTTTGAAGGCCCAAATCCAGTTGGGTAATAGGTTATAAATAGAAGCATTGTAACCTAGTTTTAAGAAAATGTTGTGAATAGAAAAATGTAAACATTAGGGATTTTTTTGTGAACCACTCTCTAGGAGAGTTGGTATTTTTGGGCCACTCTTTTATCATTCTGGTATTAGGGTTGAACCGTTATTGAGTTGTATGTTGTTTATTCTAAGCTTTTAAGCATAAGTGTATTGTTCTTGATTGAAGCTTTTAAGCAAGATCAAGTTTTGTCTTGGAAGAGTGTTCTTCTTTCTTTGTAAGGTTATGTTATTATCCCAATGAGTGATTGAGGGGGAGTGAGAGGTGTCTCTTATCTAAGAGTTCTTAGATAGAAATTTTATTGGGTAGTGATTAAGTGAAGAGTGTAAACTAAGTGGTTTAGCTCTAAATTGATACTAATGATAGTGAATTTCCTTCCTGGATTGGTAACCTCCAAAGTAGGTGCGAGTTACCGAATTGGGTTAACAATCCTTGTGTGTTGTTTATGCTTTTCAGTACTGTTATTGTTATATGCATTGCCTTGCTGTTTCTGTCAGACCATATGTCTCGACATCCTGTAGAACATCTGGGATCTGTCATACCAGAATTTCAATTGGTATCAGAGAAGACATCATGGTCTGTTTTTGGATGAGATCCAAGAGGGATACTTTATGGTTCATGGTAAAGGAAGAAGGATTATATGCTGAAAATCTATTTGAACTTTATAGGTTCATATTGGTGTTTGAATGGTCCCTAGAAGTGGATGATGGACTATTCATGACAAGATGTGTATTGGACCTGTCTATTGTTATCAGGTGTGTAGCTTTGGTGGAGAACTGTTGTTGTGAGTTTGATTTATTTTCAAACCTATTATGTTTTATTGGAATTTTTGTGAAGTGTGTGGTTTATGGCTTCAATGATATAGTTATTGTGAAGCTTGTGCGTGTTTCAAGCTTATGGAGATTATATACCTTTGTGGTTATTACTATGCCTTTGTCTTTTTATGGCTAAAAGGGGGAGAAGTATAGTGTGTGGTATTGAGGGAGTGATGTTTTTCTTTGTAACATGTATTGAAAGGTCTGATATGAAGATGCGATGTTGAGGTACTGCTACAAGAGGTACTACTACATTTGTGATATGTAAATTAGTTTTAGCCTAAATAAGCCAAAAGGGGATATTGTTAATTCTATGATTGGCATTATGTTTGGTAAAACTAATATGGCTGGAACATGTTGAATAAGAACTTCCATATGTTAAATTAACATGGTCTAGATTCTGGAAGAACATGTCAAACAAGATGTCCTGACATGGTGGCACAAACATCAGTACATATGTGGTTATTGGCAGATACTGAGCCAGATGTTGAAACATCAGCAATTGTCATGACAATATTACTGTCATGTGCTACAGATAGATATTAAAGACAAATGTCATGACGTCTTGGTTTGTGGAGATGGAATTATGGGTTTATGATTTGGATAATGCAGAATATTTTATGGAATATTATGCTATCACAGATGGAGCTGTTTTAAAGGACTAAGAGATTCAAAGTGGAGCTATTTTTCAAGGTATTTTCAAGGAGAATCCTTAGGTTTTAATTGTGAAGATATTCTGAAGCTAATGATAGAAGTCCTAATTTTGAGGAGAATATCTTGGAGGTTTCTTTTGTTGTTCTGGAACATGTCGAAGAAGATATTCTTGAAGGAGCACACAACATCGTGCTTGTGCTGAGCTAGAGTGATTGGTTATGTTATATTTTAACAGATGCAAAATATTCTAGAGAAATTATGCAATCTTATATGGCACTAATTTAAAGGGGTACTGATTTAAAGGTCTGGAAGATTCAATAAGAATTCAAAAAGAAATATATACTTTCCAAGTAAGGAGATATTTTTAGGAAGATTTGATTGAAGACCTATTTTGTATCAGAATCTTCTGCAGATTTGTAACAGCAAATTTGTTGTGTTTTGAAGGCCCAAATCCAGTTGGGTAATAGGTTATAAATAGAAGCATTGTAACCTAGTTTTAAGAACAAGCCGTGAATAGAAAAGATGTAAACATTAGGGCTTTATTTGTGAACCATTATCTAGAAGAGTTGCTATTTGTGAGTCACTCTTTTATCATTCAGATATTAGGGTTGGACTGTCATTGAGTTGTATGTTGTCCACTTTAAGCTTTTAAGCACAAGTGTATTGTTCTTGATTGAAGCTTTTAAGCAAGATCAAGTTTTGTCTTGGAAGAGTGTTCTTCTTTCTTTGTAAGGATGTGTTATTATCATTGTTTTACACATGGTTGTTATCAACGATCTTTGATAATAACACCCCCACAAAACCAGTATAATGTCCATTTTACCCCCACAACAATGATTTTATGCTTGCTCGTTGATTTTATGCCAGCATTTGAATAAACTCCGTTTTGTTTGTAAATACATTTACTTTATATTATATTGTATATATTTGTATAATGTCCATTGAGTTTACTTTACATTTACTTTATATTATATTGTATATATTTGTATATTGTATACATTTACTCTATATTATATTGTATACATTTACTTGATATTATATTGTATAATGTCCATTGAGTTTAATTGTTTTCCATTTATTTTTGCATGTATTCAAGCAAGGATATCTTGTCATATTCATAAATATCATTGAATAAGCTTTCCAATGCTTCAAACTGGGCCTCAAATGGAGTTACAGTTCAAAAGTTATGAAGAAAACAAGTGCTGAAATTTTCAACCATGCTACAAGGTGGGTGATCATACCTGGAGATCAGGATCCGATATGGCTGGCGTCGAGCGTTGTTGAAGGACAGTTGATAAGGAGAGGAGGGGGGTGTACCTGCAAGGCACTCCGATGCTGAAGTAAGACACCGAGCAAAGAGTGAGCAAGTACGAGAATTAAGGTCAGAGAATTGAATACCTGACCCTCTCGAATGAGAGGGTTTATATATTGGTCTAAGTGGAAGATTATTGTTCCAAACCGTTGGGCGCGGATCGCGGAATCCATATGAATAGGTAACGGTCAAAACTAACCGTTGGAAGACATCGTCTTGGTTGGTATGACCTTGGTCGGCAAGGACCATTATTCTTAACGTTGCTCAACGTCGAGCGTGCCACAAAGCTGGTATGCTTGGCCCAATTCTGGGAATTTGGGCCTGCCCAGAACAGGAGCCCCCCAAGTCGTTGCTCGTGCGGAGGAGCGGCGACTTAGTGATGGTTTCGTGTCCAAGGGTATGCAGTGTGCGGACCAGGAAGTTACCGTCGATGATCCTCGGTAGGCGGGCAGTTGTTTCTTCGCCCGACAAAACGGGATATGAAACGAAAAGTTGGCGTGTTTGGGAATTCGCGCCTATTTAATGCTCTGACGGATAGCCTAGGGGCTAGAGTGTAGGTAATTATTGGCTAGAGGTAGGGGTCATGCGTCTCTGCACGTGTTTCCTTCCCTATAAATAGGATCCCAAGGCTTTCTTGTAAGCTTTTTCATTTCGCCTTCTTCTCAACTGCATTGCTCGTTCGTTAGCCATTTCTCTCAGTCGTCGACCACCGCTTTCAGCCGTCGACCACCGCTTTCAGCCGTCGACTACCGCTTCTAAAGTTAATTTCCTCTGCAAATGGCTTCCCAAGCTCAAGGTACGGCTTTTATTTGCGTTTATACTAGTCATAGGCTTGATATTTAACAATGTATGCAACATAGGATAGAGTTTCCGGTAGTTTAGGTTTAAACAAGTAGGTAAAAGATCTTCTGCCACCGTTGTTCGTCGACTACAAACCCTAGTTCGTGGTTGATGATGGTCCTGGTCGACTTTGACTAGGGACCTGGCAAATACCTAAGTTTAGATTTTCTCATCTCTGAAGTCGGGCGTTAGCCATCACCTTATGCGGTGGTTAGCCGGGGGCTATGGCTTGGGACCTTATTCCTGGGTCGACGTGCGCTCTTTCACTTGTCGAGCGGTGGAAGGGTGGATTTGATATTCTTAATCGAATTCACTGACACCTTTCCTCTGCTTTTCAGGTGAAAATGCGCTCATGGACCCGCTTGATATCTCCTCGGAGGAGGTATCCTCGGAAGACTCTGGTTCTTCCGCATCCCGACTCTGGAAGCTCGTCGGGAGAATCAGACGCAACCACAATGGAAGAAGGAGCCCTTGACTCTAGAGAGACGACGAATTCCCCTCGCTGCCCTGAAGACATAAGGACCACGCCCGGAGAATGGGTAGTGGAGGATTTGCTCGACAAAGTGTCGTCATTTTCGAGGCCTCGCGCGGAGCCACTGTCCATTGTTGGTGACCCGGAGGATTGGGTCGTCACTTGCCCAGGGGAAGATGACCGTATCTTCTCAGACTTCGGCGGTCGTAAATTTTCGATGTACGAATACGCGACTTCGATCCTGGGGGTAACTTTTCCCTTTCAGCGACCTGGTTTGCGTTGTGCTCGGGCACTTGGGTGTGGCCCCATCCCAGCTGCACCCCAATTCTTACGCATTTCTGAGAGCGTTTGAGGTGACGTGTGCCCATCTGGGTGTTGGAGCCACGCTTCCCTTGTTCTTTCGTCTGTTCTCGCTGCAGCGTCAAGTAGGGCGGGGGACCGACCGAAAGGGATTTGTCTCCTTCAAGCAGCAGACCAAGATTTTCAAAGTTCACTCAGAGTCTATCCGGGCTTTCAAGACGGATTATTTTTTGGTTAAACCGGCGAGCGCGGAAGTTGTGAGGGCGCTGAGTTTCATGGGGATAGACACTGATGAAAATGACGAGCCCAGACTTGATGATCAAGGACAAGTGATTCCGAGGAGGCTCTGGCTATTTCCTTTCTCGTGGAGTTACGCTCACTACGGGCGACCGGTTAGTGAGTTTGTCCAAGTAGGGGACTCTCTGAACGAGGATGATGCGGCCAGCTTTGAGGCCTTTAGGAAATTGATAGCTTTGTTTACCCCGACTCCTTTGCTGGACGGAGAAGGTAAAATAATGCTAGACCAGGACGGGGGAGAGGCTGTGGAGTGTCCTTTGATAGACGTCACAGACCTGCTGGCGTGTAATACCGGGCAAGACGTGTCTGAGTTTTTTGGTATTTGTTTTCATTTCTGCTTGTTACTATGTTTTGATAATTTTCTGTCGTCCGTGACTAATCTTGTGTGCTCTTTTCCTTTCCTTTGCAGGCTCCTTATCGAACCCTCTTGACAAGATTCAGGAGCGTCTGCGTCAGCAGCAGAAGAAGAGGTCGCGGGTTGTTCAGACCAAGCTTACTGAGACGAACGGCTATGGGTCGGGCCCTCTGGTTCAAGGTTCTCCGAGCGCGTCTACCGACTCGCTCATGAAAAAGCACAAGTCTGCAGCGACCGTAGACTTGACGGCCAATGCTCCCCCTAAACCGAAGCATGTGCTGCCGCCCTTCTTTGTGAAGCGGAATTTTTTCGAAGGGACGAGCATGGAGGTTGACCGGGCAGACTCTCTGTTTCTCGAGGCAATGGATCGCCCTGCCCGACGGCTCTCTCTGGCTCAGGATGCGAGTGTTGTCATGCGGGTTTTGTCCATAGCCTGGTTGACGGCCGAAGGAAACCCTGGGCAAGAAAGGGAGGTGGCAAGGTTGAAGGAGCTGTTGGCTTCTGCCGAGAGGAAGATGACGGCGGCCTTTGAAGAAGCCACTGCCACTGCTAAAGAGCTGACTGAGCGAGGGGACATCATTGCTAAGCTGGAGGTCGACAAGAGGAGGGCCTTAGAGCAGGGTAAAAAGCTAAAGGATGCCTTCTTCCAAAAGGAGGACGAGGATGTTGAGACCAAGAGCCTGGGACCAGGGCACAGTTCCTTGCTCGGATCGACCAGGATATGGAAGATCCAAACTCGTCGACTGAGCTCAGTTTCCAGAACGCCGTGGACCAGATAAAATCTCTTCATCCCGAACTGGCTTTGGATACCGGCCAGATCATCTACCTCTACAAAGTCGAGGATGGCCAGATAGTGGTTCCCTCAGACTTGATCGCGGAGGATTCTCAGCCTGGGGTGACTGTTCAGCCCGAATAGTCAGAGGTGCATCCAAACCAAGGCGAAGGTCAACCTGGTGCTTCGGAGAGGGAGGGTAATTAGTTTTGGCCTGCGTGCCGTTATTTTGTAACATATTGTGTTTCTCCTGGTGGCGTGGTACCCTTTGTATGTAACCATGAATAAGTCGGCCCTTCGGGGTCGCATATTTGCAGTAAAAATTCTATGTTCTTAATGGTCGTTTAATATTTTACAATGTTTTTTGTTTAATTGTGCGTCCGTCGGAGGACTGCTCTCTTTATGTTTTATAAACGCTAAGTGTTTGACGTTTTCGTAATGATTGGATGTGATTGAGTAAGTACGGGGTGTGTGTTTGTGATCCGTTGGTTTGAGGGACCACTCAGATTTAGGAGTCTGGCTCCTGGTCGGTGCCCGGGCCAAGGTAATGGCTCGGGCTCCGAGGCTTGAACGTCCCATCGCGAGCTGGGGTTCTGCCTGGTCGTGGTACATATGCGACGTCGGACTCGTTTGAGTATCCGCTTGTGCAATAGTTATCTCCTTCTCTTGGAAGGAGACCCTGACAATCATGTTATTTTGGGATGCCGTGCTTGTACCTGGGCACGCAGTTCTTAGTCGGACCTATCGCTCCTCGCTTGAGAGTCGAGCAAGGTGACTATTTAAGTTAGCTATAATATTGCTTGAGCTTCTCGGCGTTCCACGGCCGAGCAAGTTCTTCCCCGTGTAGAATTTCTAAATAATAGGCTCCGTTTTCGGTTTTTGCCCGGACGCGGTATGGGCCCTCCCAATTAGGCGTAAGTTTTCCTTCGCGGGAGTCTCTGTGATTTCTCCTTATAACGAGACTACCCACCTCGAACGTTCGTCTTATGAATTTAGAATCGTATCGAGCGACTATTTTCTGTTTGAGAGTGGCCTCTCGGAGAGCAGCTTCTGATCGAATTTCTTCGACCAGGTCAAGCTCGTCTCTCAAAACTTCGGAATTGGTATCCTGGTCCATTGGGGACTCTGTTCGTATGGATTGGATGTGCATTTCCACAGGGATTACTGCCTCGGTCCCATATGCCAACCGGAATGGGGATTCACCGGTCGTTGAGTGGGGGGTGGTTCTATACGCCCACAGCACGCTGTGTAACTCCTCGACCCAGTGTTTCTTGTGTTCGTCTAGTCTTCATTTTAGGCCTCTTAGAATTACCTTATTCGCGGCTTCTGCTTGTCCGTTAGTTTGGGGGTGCTCCATGGAAGCGAAGTGTTGTTTTGTTCCTACTGATGCAACAAATTCTTTGAAGTGTCTATCTATAAATTGGGTACCGTTATCGGTTACAATGGAGAGCGGTACTCCGAACCGGGCGAGGATGTTTCTCTTGAAGAAGCGTAGTATGTTGAGCACAGTAATTTTGGCCAAGGCCTCAGCCTCTATCCATTTGGTGAAATAATCGACGCCTACAATGAGGTATTTATTCTGGCCGGATCCGACGACGAATGGCCCTAAGATATCCATCCTCCAGCATGACGCGAAAGAACACGTAAAACGATGTGACAAATGCCAATGACATGGGGACGTACACGTAGCACCCCCTACCGAGCTAAAATCACTATCACCTAATCGTACCTGGAGATCAAGATCCAATATGGCTAGCGTCGAGCGTTGTTGAAGGACGGTTGATAAGGAGAGGAGGGGGGTGTACCTGCAAGGCACTCCGATGCTGAAGTAAGACACCGAGCAAAAAGTGAGCAAGTACGAGAATTAAGGTCAGAGAATTGAATACCTAGCCCTCTCAAATGAGAGGGTTTATATATTGGTCTAAGTGGAAGATTATTGGTCCAAACCGTTGGGCGCAGATCGCGGAATCCGTATGAATAGGTAACAGTCAAAACTAGCCGTTGGAAGACTTCGTCTTGGTCAGTATGACCTTGGTCGGCAAGGACCATTATTCTTAACGTTGCTCGACGTCGAGCGTGCCACAAAGCTGGTATGCTTGGCCCAATTCTGGGAATTTGGGCCTGCCCAGAACAATGGGCTTAGCACGGTTGTAGGATGATCAGGAAAGTTAAATGCAGCAAGTAACGCACTTAGCCCGGTCTGGATGGTCTTAGCGTAGTTTTAAGGTGGGTTATCATTTAATAAGGGCATGCTTAGCCCCACAGACCAGACTAAGCACTGTCTGCAATTTTGACAGTCAATAGTAAGGGAAAAACACATTTTTAGGTTATGGTTTGGGTATTTTTTGCTCCCACTCCATCAAACTTCATTTCTTCATAGTATTAGCTTAGAAAACAACGATGAAGCTTGCAATTGGATAATCTATAGTTGAATCCCTCGTCGATTGGTGTTGACAAACCAATAAATGTTTGATTCCTCTTCTTCTCTTATCTTTGTAATCTCTATTTGTTGGGTCTTGTATAGTTACTATGAACATATGTATCTTTGTTGATCATAATATTGTATAAAATCTGCTTTACAAATCATTATTGATCTCTTCCTTGATATTTTTGCATTTATGTTTAGATTTGTGTTGTGTTAGAGATAAACATCATGAATCTTGATTAGAAATGGATATCTATTGTGTCTAGATGCTATAGATAGATTTAGATAATAATCTTTATGGCGTCGGAACTTAATGCCTTCCGTGTTTTGAGGCGTCGGGCACGAGAGTGACGAGGAGAGTGATATGGTTTCTCTCTCAACTCAGTATGCTAGAGATGGACACTGTTGTGAGCGATACTAGACGATTTTGATGAGTATTGTAGTAGAGTGAAAATGATCAATAAATTTATGTTTGTGACGAGTGTATTATATGTATGCTTGATAAGTTTCTTCTCTCTGAAAGATGAATTATTTTTATGTATATTTACTTTTTCTATTTTACAATTCCAAACCATTTTAATCCAAACTCATTAATGTGAGACTTGTCGAATGGCAGTTCAATAACACCGATCCTTGTGGACACGATAAATTCCCGGAAAAATACTTTCAAAACTTTTGTTGCTTGCTGCTATTTCGCACTAACACTCGTATACATAGATAGAGTTATGGTAATAGGGAAATGTATTGTTAAGTGTCCTTGACAAGGAGATAATAACCACAATGTACCTAGTCACATTAGGATAACCCATATCAAGAATCGTCATCCATTTCCCTCTACCATGTACACCTAACTGTTCTACTTTTAAGGAATTCCTAACTTTATCAACAATGTCATAGAACAATTTGGAAAAAAATTTTGGGTATTTGATCTGACTTCATCAGAAGGAACCTTCTAGTGATGAGAAACTTTGATGAGAGAGTTAGGGGGTGTACCTGCAAGACACTCTGATGCCAAAGTGAGAATGCAAGTACAGAAAGGTAGAAGAGATAAATATTCAAAATACCTGACCCTTTGATAGGAGAGGGTATTTATAGTGTGCCCCCAATGATGGGCCAAGGTTCTTCCATGGGTTGGATTAGCTAGGCCCAAGGAAGAACTACCAAGGAATGCGTCTGGACAAGTAAGACCTAACGTGTGGTCTTGCCCTTGGTCCAACTGCCCCCTATATTTCAGGAAATAATGGTGGGAAGTTGGGTGACGTGGTATACATGGGGGAGAAGTTGTCTCCCCATTCCTGGGTATCGGGCCGTGGGCCGTGCCCGACGGATTGGGCCTCTGCCTAACACAGACTTACAGGCCTAGTCCAAAACAAGATCCCCCTAAGTCAAAACACCAAAGCAGATTGATGACTTAAGAGGGAGTATGTCGGGCACAATCAAACAACATCGAGGATATTCATTGACCTATGTCTGGCGAAGTTCACAAAGCCGAGTTTCAGAGTGTTGGGAAAAGATGCCCATCCGAGTGGAAACGTGTTCGACGCTTCTTTTGTGCTTACCGGTGTCGATGGTAAGGGTTCACCTTTTTGTAATTTTGAGAACATGAGTGGAAGAACGAAGCGGGTGGTGTTGAAGTACGTTTAAGCCAGTGTTAGCGTGTCCCCATAGACACTTCTCTTTGTCAGGGAGAATTCCCTGCTATGATGGTCCACGAACATTCATGGGGTGTCAAGGACGTGCACGCGTCTTCATGGATCCGAGGAGGTACGCTTGTTTTTATGGTGTTGATGACACGCATTTCTGGTTCCCCCTGGATTTCCCAAGAATGGCGTGTCTTGTCTTTTCGTTTCTCCCTTAAATGGCATTTAATGCGCATCGTCTCGTTTCTGCGTGACAGTGCATTAAATGCCTGCCTCCCTACGGAATCTAGGCATCCTAGACAATAATTTCCTAGGCGCATCCTCCCACACAACGTCTATAAAAGGAGTTTGAGGGGACCACTTCATCTTTTTACGCTTTCATTTCTCCTCTCAAATTCATCGGACGTCCATTCTTTTCTCACCGAAACTATCATCATTGTCGTACTGTTACATCACCGGAATCATGCCAGGTACTATTTTCTTTTCTTTTCTGGTAAATTAGGCTTAATTTTCTAGTTAGTACGATGGTTTATTTTCCGGAGTAGACGAGGAGGCCTTTTCTCAGGCTGTTTTAAAAAGAATCCCCATGAATCTCCCTGACACACCATGCGTTTTGTCATGAATGTGTCGGGCAACCTTAGGTAGTTACCTTGAATTTCTTGGGAATCTCTTGATCGTTGCATGCACCGTTAGAGTTTCCCTTGAATATCCCAAGAATTTTTAGATGAATGTTTCGAGCATCTGTCAGGTTGAGATGAATGTGTCGGGCATCTCCCCTCTCCTGTTTTAACCCCCGCCCTTTTACTTGAACTGCGGTGGAAGGGTGAATTTGATGCGACGTCAAATTCACCAGTTTCCTCTGCTTTTTAGGTAACATGGATCAGAGAATTGATGTCCCCGTGGAGGACCTTGACATAAAGGTGAATGAGGAATATGTGGACAAACAAGAACGTCCCGCAAAAAGGAGTGTGTCGACCACCTATGGGGGGCGAGGATCTCTCTTGGGTCGCCGAAGAGCCGTTGGAGACGGACTCACATTTTGTTTAGGAATACATTACCGCTCATACCATCGTGGAAGATTTAGGCCCAAATGAACCTCACAATTGGGAGTGCTTCACTCCTCTCCCCGAGCAACGAATATGGTCGACTTTCCGGGGAAAACGGTTCCCCATGTATGATTTCACTTTCCGAGAGGCGGGGATCCGACTCCCTTTCACTAGTTTCCAGGCGGGCATTTTCAGGAGGCTCGACCTGGCTCATTCGCAACTCCACCCAAATGCCATAGCGTTCGTTCGGGTGTTCGAACTGGTATGCCAACATCTAGAGGTCGGCTGCACCTTACCCTTTTTTCTTTTGCGTCTTCCACCTGTAGTAGTCGGGCGCACACGGGCACCACAACTGGGTTTCTTTTAAACAGCCGATGAGGCTCTTCAAGACCTACCACGACTCTGTCCGAAACGTCAAGAATTGGTGGTATATAGTGAAGCCTGTCACTTCGCGCGCTCTGGATAACGTTTATAGTATGCAACAGGATGTCCAAGGTGTGGAGCATCTCGTCTCAAAGATTCCTCTTGAATGACAGTGGAATCATTTCAGATGGTCGACCGACCATTACTGCGTAAAGCTTGAGAATATGGGGCCCGAGGACACATTAGCCTACAAAATGTTGGTGGCCTATGTCCTAGGTTTTACCCTCGCAACGTGCGTGGATCGGTTGGATAATCCCCTTCTTGATGATGGTGGGTGTTGCACCCCAAAATTTGCCCTCACAAGATAAGGCTTTGTGTACTAAGAGGTTCACAAGGTTCACAAGGTTAACAAGACATCTTATGAGGTTCACAAGGTTCACAAGGTTCACAAGACCTCTCACAAGGTTCACAAGGTTCACAAGACCTCTCATGAGGTTCACAAAGTTCACAATTAGTCAGAAGATTTGACATTTCCCTCAGACAATGCATCTTCCTAAGCAATGCATCCTAAACTAGGGTTTTGACTTTAATCAGGATAAATGGACTTCCAAGACTTCAAGTGAGCTTCATAACATCTTATATGTGTTTAAGAATCCCTATGACAAGTTTCAAAACTTTTCTCAAAGGTTTGCTCAGTCAGATGATCAGATAGGTCAAAATCAGTCAAAGCAGTTAAAAAGTCAAACTGAGGTCAAACCAAAGTCAAATTTCATGATTTTTTGCCAACATCAAGTATATGAAGTAAAAATCATCATTTGATCAAGGGTTGATCATGATTCATCAAGGATATTTCAGATCATCAAGAATCAGGAGTTTCTAAATTAGGGTTTTCATAGGAAAAGTCAACTGAACTTTGACCAGCCATAACTTTCACATGCTTCATCAAATTTTTCCCATCCAAAGCTCATTTTGAAGGAAATTGAATTCTCTACAACTTTTTGTCTCACAAGCCAAGCCCAAAAATGCTTCATTTGGAAGGTATGAGCTAAGACATTATAGGTCCTTTTAAAAGTCAACAAAAAGTCAACAACTTCAAAAGAGCATAACTTGAGAATGGTAAAGGATATGGACATGAAACCAATGGGGTTGGTTAGAGGACTCTTTAAGCTTTCCAAAATGTCTAAGAACACCCTCATAGCATTAAAATTGAAGGATTTGTGCCCTTGCAAAGTTGGGAAATTTTAGGGAAGTTTATGAAGCAAATAAGGCCTAAAATCAAATTTTTGCTAAATGAGCCCACCAAATTGCCATCCCATCTTTATGAAAACACCAAGCACGACCCAACCCACTTATTTTCTGAATTTTTAAATTTTATTTTATATTTATTTGAATTTTATTCATTAAAATATCATTTAAATTAAAATAAAATATGAAATCAAATATTTAAAAGGGGATATTGCTTCTAGAAAGTCATAAACATTGCTTGGATCAGATTGATATGCAAATTATGATGATTGTCCTGAAATAGCAATGATATATCAAAGAATATTCAAGTTTTATGGCATGATCTTTTTCAATCTCAAATAATCAAAATATCCAAAGAACCATGACATTTTTTAACCTAATTTGATTCACTACATATAGAGGAACATAACACAACTCAAGGGAGGGATTTTCAGAGCCTCTCATA
Source organism: Lathyrus aphaca (assembly GCA_963966055.1). Lineage (NCBI taxonomy): Eukaryota > Viridiplantae > Streptophyta > Magnoliopsida > Fabales > Fabaceae > Lathyrus > Lathyrus aphaca. The sequence goes on along the minus strand of OZ014519.1, from coordinate 425,597,888 downwards.
GCATTCTCAAATTTCAAAATTCTTCAAAAATTTCAATTTTCAGATTCATCCTTAGAGAGTGTTTGAAGGTATTTTAAATACATAAAAGGTTGCTTGGGACATGACTAAACCTATCTCAATCTTCAAAAACATCTGAAAATCACTCATATGCCATGGCCGAATGCGTTTTCATCTTCATAATATTTTTTTTTCGATTTTACATATTCAAGCATTATAACTTAAAATTGTTCATTGATTTGTGTTTGTTGTGAAGCATTGAAACTTTCTGGGAAATTTTCTTTGAGTTTCGTGGCCGAAATTCTGTTTCGCCATTGTTAGGGTTTCCTCTTCAAGTTTGGGGTTCTATGATTTGAGCCGTATAAATACTTGTTGTTGACATGGTTACACTGTATGAATTGTAAGGATTGCATTGGTGCAATCAATTTGATGAAATTGCAGGTATATCATGAGGTACGGTATTCGCAGGTTAAAGATGGCAGGAAAAATCGCAGCAAAGATCGCATAAAAAATCGCAGGAAAACCTGCAGATTTGTAGGTTGAAGATGAACTTTGGCGCCCTGTTTTAAATTCAAATTAATTGTTTTTTTATAATATATTTGTGTTGTAGTTATATCAGAAACGCGCGTGTGGTCCAGCGGATATGTGTTGGCTTGGCAAGAGGGAAGACTGGGGTTCGAATCCTGGTTCCTTCAAATGTTTTTTTTCTTTTGCAGTTATATTTTGCAAGTTCTACATATTAGGGTTTGCTGTTGTCACCTATCACCACTTGCGCACGCAGCCCAGTGGTCAGTCCCCATTCAGGTATAGGGGAGGTCCTGGGTTCAAATCCAGGCCTCCCCATTTTTTTTCTCCTAACCTAATTATTTGCTATTTCTTCTTCTTTTCTTTAATCTTAATTAAAAAATTTATATTATAAATCTTAATTTATTTTGTAAATTTAAAATATTCATTTGATAATTTGATTATATTATTTTTGTATGTAATTTTTCTTAGATAAATAATTTAATTAGTTTTAGGTCAAATAATTAACCTTAATATTTTTTATATATATAAACCCTAATTTATTTCATAAACCTTAATATTTTTATAAACCCTAATTATATTATAAATCTTAATTTATTTGTTTGTAAATTTTAATTGTATATATTTATTTATAATTTGTTTACATTATTATTGTATGTAGTTTTTATATAAATAATGTAATTAGGATTAGATTAAATAGTTAACCCTAATTTATTTTTTCTAAACAATTAAAAACCCTAGCTTTATTTTATGAGTTTAATGTTTACTTAATTATAATTAACAAATATTTTATATAATATGTACATAAAATTAAACTATTAAAATTATTAGTCATATTTATATAATATTTATTATTTATCTCTTTTTCTTAAATTCTTAAAAAAATTTAATTATTTATTGAACTTTTAATTTATTATTATATTATTATGTTAATTTCTTCTTCTTATATTTATTTTGTTTATTATTACTAACCTCTTTATTTATTTATTTATTATGTGATTATTTATTTAATTTATTTTATTATTATTATTATTACTAACCAATCTAATTATTGATTTACATGCTTCTTTATCTAAATTATTATTATAATGTAATTGTACCAATTATGTAATAGTTGTAGAATTATTTTTATTATTTATTTAAATTGCCATGGTTAGTAAAATAGGGAGTGCAAATATGTTTGTATTTAAAATTGACTTTAGATCATTAATTTCAAGATAAATATATGAATTTGAACACGCACACACGTAAGTCGATCTTTGATCGCCATCTCACATTCTTAAGGATACCTCTCATGTTGCCTAAAGAAAAAGGTCAAGTAAGGTGTATAAAGCAAAGTCCCTTCATTAATTAATATCATCTAGTCCCTTAAAAGATAAAAAGATCAAGTCCCTTCATGGTTGCCTTTGTAAATGATCTTGTCCCTTTCGAATAAAGATGGTAAGTCCCTTCGAATTGCTAAATACACCTTACAGTTGCCTAATCACAGTTGTCCCTTCATTTGTCCCTCACAACATCCAAGGTAATGACTACCTATTCCTTAATAATAGGGATAGTCTTACCATTTAAAGGATATTTAAGAACAGAAAAGACTTAACTTAGGGTAGGTTCCTCTTATGTACTTGCTCACTCTTCAAAACATTTTAAAACACTTCACATTTTTCAAGCAATTTTCAAAATAAAGGCTTTATATATATCCGTACATGGATCATTATAAAGTACTTAAGAAAATTTCTAATCACACATTACACTTCTCAAAAACATTTTAAAGTGAGCTAATTAACTAAGAGCCCATGGATAACCATGGATGTAAAGGGTGCTAACACCTTCCCTTTACATAACCTACCCCCCGAACCCAAAAATCTTTTAAGGTCTTTCCTGTTCTTTTATGCCCTTTCCTTTTGGATAAAATAAAAGTCGGTGGAGACTCTTGCTATCCGCAACATTTAACTAAAGTCAGTTCTCCCACCGTGTTACAGAACTGGCGACTCTGCTGGGGATTTAATAAAAGAGGGGTACCCTTAGGAATTAGATCACTTTAAAAATTGTTTGCCTTGTTTGCTTTATACTTATCTGCTGGGTGCTCTTATGTGTGAAAGATCCTAACCCGGATCTAGTGTACCTTAGGTAAATGGCAATAGACCAAGGAAACTGTACGGCGTATACCGATATGGTTGATCTGGTGGCCATAGTTAGTGTGACTTCTTGGTTGGTGCTTATGTTCCTTAAGTCAAGTTGAGGATAATATGAGGCTGCCATATGTTGTCAATGCACTAACTAACTTTTAGAACCCTAGTCATCCCATCTTGGCCTTTAGAAAGTAGTGAGGTAGCCGGCTTTGGTGAAGACTGAAGTTGGTTGATACTCGATACTACGCTCATTGAGATTCTAAACTTGGAGGGTTTTGGTTGGCAAGTAAGTTGCCTACTGAACAACCACCCTTGTGAAGGATCAATGACATTGAGATCCCTTAGAACCTGGTTACTTTTGTAGGACAGGATGAACCATCTAAACTTCAGGGGAGGGTACTTACCTTTAAACCTCATGCAAGCCTTCAAACCTAGGGCTATTGTGTGACTTGTTTGTGTGTGCCACATGTTTGTGATTGAGCATAACATCATAGCATCATCATGCATCATAAGCATAACATTTTCACTAACTATTTCAAGGACCAAAGGATTTATCTTTGTTCTTTGTTGCAGGTCATGGCTTCTGCTCGTAGGAATACTATCAGGATCAACTTTGTAGGAATACCTCCCAAGCTTAAAGAATTGGTCTCTCAAGTTTCTGAAAACTCCCAATTCATCAAAAAGCATGGTCACCTACTGGATCTAGTCACTTCAGGGTTCAATGAAGACATGATGAGTGTCCTGTTTCAGTTCTTTGATCCTAAGCACCATTACTTCACATTCCCTGACTATCAACTAGTTCCTACAATGGAAGAGTTCTCCAAACTTCTGGGTATACTTGTACTTGATCAGAAACCCTTCACCGGCTTGGAAAAAGAGCCTAAACCTGAGGTTATTGCTGCAGCTTTACATCTAAAGAAATCATACATTGTTCTAGAAACGAGGAGCGGAGTTAAGGGTATTCTTGCTAAGGTGTTGATAGAGAAGGCACAAATGTTCTTGAAGGCTATGAGCTATGATGCTTTTGAGGAGATCTTAGCCTTGTTGATTTATGGCTTAGTGTTGTTCCCCAATCCTGATCAGTTCATAGACGTTTATGCCATCAACATATTCCCGAGTCACAATCCAGTACCTACATTACTTGGAGACATCCTGCACTCTCTTCATACTCGTACTACAAAGGCACGAGGAACTCTGATGTGTTGTATACCTTTACTATCTAGGTGGTTTATTTCTCACCTTCCTCGATCAGTGATGAAGAATGAACAAGGGTTCAGGTGGTCCAAGAGGATTATGTCACTCTCTCATTCAGATATTCATTGGTGCTCCAGATCTATGGAGAATGTCACTATCATTGACCGTTGTGGGGAGTTTCCTAATGTGCCACTTCTAGGCATAAGAGGAGGCATTACTTACAACCCTTCCTTAGCTCTACGACAATTTGGTTACGCTCGGAGTGATGGTCCTCATGATATGTTAATTCAAGTTATTGTGTTTGACTACGACAACGATCTGCAAGGTTATCGTCAAAGGTTCATACGAGCATGAGGGAAAGTGAACAAGGTTGACAGCAAGACTCTGGAGTCCAAGTACACTATTCCTATGGAAGCTTACCTCAGATGGGTGCGATCTCGTGCTCAGACTCTTATGATGCCTACCCTGCCATCCTGCCAGTTACTATGAAGCCTGTTGCTGAAGGGGATACTTCTTATACCATCCTTCACCCAGACATGCCCACTGACATGGAAGACTTACAAAGGTCCTGGATCCAGTTGAAGGAGCAAAGGGATACTTTCGAGGCTCATTACAAAGCAAGTCAAGAAAGAATCCTGGAGCTAACAAAGCAACTTCACGAGGAGCGGAATCTCAACTCATACCTCAACACAAAGAGGAAACGTCCATGGGAGACTTAAAACCCCATCTTTTGTATTTATTTCATTTCATTCTTATTGTAAGCCCAAGGGGCAAACAAATTTATTACTAATAAAAGTTTACTTTTTGGTTGTTTAAACAAATTTAAATCCTGCGGTCCTTGAAAACATTGCATACGCATTTATACACCATATCATTGCATCACAGGTTTCTTGTGCACAAGTTTCTTATCTTCTCGCTGTTTATTTCAGCAATGGCTCTTGAACAAACAGTTAAAGATCTCCAGGCACAAAATGCACAGTTCCAAGAGCTGATCCTGAACTTGTCCAAGGGGCAGGATGAATTGAAGACACTGCTGGCCAAGAAGACTAAGAAGACTAGAAGGTCAGGAGGCCTAATCAACATGGGAAGAAGGTTCAGAGGTCCTGTCAAGACCAAAGAACAGGTTGAAGATTATGAGTCTGAAGAGTCTGAGAAAGAGGGAGGCAATCTCCATAATACAATGGGGGACTCTGATTCTGAAGCTAACTACTATCATGAGCCTAATGAAGATAAGTTCAAGATGCTAGTGGATAGAATGGATGCTATGGAATTGCAAAAGTCTTCTGGGCTGGATTTTGAAGACCTAAGTTTGATATCTGGGGTGGTCATACCCATTGGTTTCAAGGTTCCTACTTTCGTAGTTTATGATGGTGTCTCTTGTCCCAAGCTGCATCTGAGGTCCTATGTCCGGAGGATCCAACCCCATACTGCTGATAAGAAGTTGTGGATCCATTTCTTCCAAGAGAGCTTGTCTGGAGCTCAATTGGAATGGTACTATCAATTGGAGAGTGTCAACATCCGTGATTGGAATGATCTTGCTGAGGCCTTTTATAAGCAATATCAATACAATGCTGATCTAGCCCCTACTCACATGCAACTGCAAAGCATGTCTATGGATGCTAAAGAAAACTTCAAGGAGTATGCTCAGAAGTGGAGAGATTTGGCTGGAAGAGTACAACCTCCTCTAACTAACCGAGAGTTAGTGGATATGTTCATGTGTACGTTGAATGGTCCCTTTTACAGTCATCTCATTGGAAGCTCATCATCTGGATTCACTGAGTTGATAATGACGGGAGAGCGCGTAGAAAGTGGTATAAGGAGTGGCAAGATCCAAGTGGGTGCTTCTTCATCCAGTACTACAAAGAAGCCCCCTAGTGGGAAGAAAGAGTCGAATGCTGTTTATGGTCAACCTGATCGTAATAGGAGGCACCAATCTGTGAGTGCAGTTCATATCTCCAATCCAATTCCTACAACACCAGAGCCACCACAGGGAAATCAGCAGAGGCCTAGAAGGCAGTTCACTAAGCTCAACATGTCACTGGCCCAAGCCTTGCAACACTTGTTGAAGGGTGAACTCATTACTTTGAGGGACCCTCTTCAGAATCCCAATGTTACCTCTCCCAGGTACAATCCTAATGCACGATGTGCATATCATTCAAATTGTCAGGGACATGATACCAATAGTTGCTGGATATTGAAGAATAAAATTCAGGATATGATTGATGCTGGAGAGATTGAGTTTGACCCTCCGGGTACTCCAAATGTGATTACTGCTCCCATGCCAAATCATGAAAAGACTGTCAATGCCATTGATGAAGTTTCACATATTTCCTCAGTTGCAGATTTAACTACACCATTGTCTGTTATTAAGAAGAAGTTAGTACAAGCTGGTTTCTTTCCAGGTTGTCATGAAGATTGTTTATATTGTGCTTATAAGCCGGATAGTTGCTGGAGATTGAAGGACGAAATTCAACGCCTCATGGACAATTACACAATATTGTTTGAGAGGACACCTTCTGTAGAGATCATGGTTGAACATATAACTAAAGGTGCGAAGGTTGAAGAGGTGGATATGGTTGATAAAGTACCGGTAAGGATTACTTCCAAGGGACCTGTAAAAATCACTCGTAAGGGTCCAATTAAAATTACTGCTGAAGGCCCTGTGAAGATTGTTGTTGAAGCTAGAGTGGCTCCTATGATCATTACCACTCCTGGTCCTATTCCGTATACTTCTGATAAAGCGGTGCCTTGGCATTATGGCTCCGATGTTTATATTCATGGTGTTAAGCAGGAACCCTTAGCTGAGACACCTATTGTTGATGAAAGTCCTGATGTTGATAATATTGCTGGATCTAGTAAGATCACACGAAGTGGAAGAGTTTTCTCTCCTCCGGTTACCTCCAAGAATACAGTTACTCCAGCTACTACCTCTACTGCTGATGCTCGGGGCAAAGGTCCTGTTATTGAACCTGTGCAAACTGATGCACCAACTGTTGATGACCTTTCTAAGCAGATGGAAGAAGTACTAAAGATCATTCGCAAGAGTGATTATGATGTTGTTGATCAATTGGGGCATACTCCCTCCAAGATTTCTATGTTGTCTTTATTGTTGTGTTCTGAGGCTCATGCCAAAGCCTTGATTAAATTCTTGAAGACTGCTCACGTACCAAATGAGATTTCTGTAGACCAGTTTGAAAATTGTGTGGCACACTTGACCTATGATAATGGGTTAGGTTTCTCCGATGCTGATTTGACTCCTGCCAAGAAGGATCATAATAGGGCTCTACATATATCCATTGAATGTAGGGGAACTACCTTGTCACATGTGTTAATAGACAATGGTTCCTCACTGAATGTGTTGCCCAAAGAAGTTCTGAATAAGCTTAGTCCTGAAGATAATGTTTTGAGGCCAAGTAATATAGTGGTGAAGGCCTTTGATGGCTCAAGAAGAGTGGTGCACGGAGAAATAGATCTCCCAATCAAAGTAGGTTCTCAGGTCTTCAATGCTACCTTTTATATAATGGATATTTGTCCTTCCTATTCTTGTTTGCTTGGGCGTCCCTGGATCCATGGGGCAGGTGCTGTGACCTCTACCTTACATCAGAAGCTGAGATATCCAGTAGAAGGAAAAGTTGTCACTGTTTACGGAGAGGAAGGATATATAGTTAGCCATGTGAACACCTTTAAATATCTTGAAGTGGAAGGTGAATATGTTGAAACTCCGTGCCAGACATTCGAAGTAGTTCCTTGGGTTGTTAATAATTATGAAGCTCCTCCTGTTGTCAAGAAAGTTCCTGTGGTCACCAGAGTACCTCCTACGATGGCTTCCCTTAAAGATGCTAGAGCTGTGGTGGATGAAGGTGGTTGTACTATTTGGGGTCAGCTTCCTGACATCCCTTATAAGTTTGACAAATTTGGTTTGGGTTTCACTGCAGAGTCCCAGAAGGCTGTTCGTCGTGCGCGTGTGGTTCGTATCAACAATCAAGGGATTATGAAAGATCAGATCAATGCTGTGGTGGCCATGATGAAGACTACAACTTGGATGCTTGGATTTTTCCTACTGTGGGTGCTGGGCTCGATAATTGGAAAGCTGAAGATGTTATTCCTATATCCTTTAGTCAGGAGTAAATACTATTACTGTGTTATTACTTTTAAGTTTGTAATTTCTTGAACAATTAAGCTTTTGAGCCTTGTGCCTTACCCGGGGCACAATGGTATGCTGGTTTCGGGATGTCATTTCATTTGCATACTTCATTTAATAAAAATCAGTGGACGTTTCGTTTTCGTAAATATTGTGTTCCTTGTCTTTCTTTCATTTTTGTTTTATCAGCTATGTGTTCTTACACACACCCACATCCCTAAAATGCAGATCCTCATCCACTCTGGATCCTGTTGATAACAGTTCTACTATTGCCAATTATAATTTCGAGAATCCGATCTATCAAGCTGAAGATGGAAATGAGGACAATTGTGAAGTACCTGTAGAGCTTGCTAGGTTATTACAACAAGAAGAGAAAGCTATACAGCCACATGAAGAGCCAGTCGAAATTGTGAATTTGGGAACTGAAGAAAACAAGAAAGAAGTCAAGATAGGGGCTGAATTAGAGGATAGTGCCAAGAGCAGATTGATTCAGATGTTACATAACTATGTGGAGATCTTTCCTTGGTCCTACGAAGATATGCCAGGATTGGATACAGACATTGTGGTTCACCGTTTACCAGTAAAAGAAGATTGTCGTCCAAAGAAGCAGAAGGTTCGTCGCATGCGTCCTGAGATGTCAGAGAAGATTAAGGCAGAGGTAATGAAACAGTTTGATGCAGGGTTCCTAGCTGTGACTTCTTATCCTCAATGGGTTGCAAATGTGGTGCCGGTACCTAAGAAAGATGGTAAGGTACGTATGTGTGTAGACTATAGGGATTTGAACAAGGCCAGCCCCAAAGATGACTTTCCACTCCCTCATATTGATGTTCTGGTAGACAACACGGCTCAGCATAAAGTATTCTCTTTCATGGATGGTTTATCTGGTTACAATCAAATCAAGATGGCACCTGAAGATATGGAGAAGACAACATTTGTTACACAGTGGGGCACTTTTTGCTATAAAGTGATGCCATTCGGTTTGAAGAATGCAGGGGCAACATATCAGCGTGCTATGGTGGCTTTGTTTCATGATATGATTCATCATGAGATAGAGGTATATGTGGATGATATCATAGCCAGGTCCCAAAATGAAGAGCAACATCTTGACCATTTGCATAAGTTGTTTGAGAGGTTGAAAAAATACAAGTTGAGATTGAACCCAAACAAGTGTACTTTTGGAGTTAGGTCTGGTAAACTCCTGGGTTTCATTGTCAGTGGAAAAGGTATTGAAGTGGATCCTGCAAAAGTGAAAGCTATACAAGAGATGCCAGCTCCCCGTACTGAGAAGGAAGTTAGAGGTTTCTTGGGACGATTGAATTACATTGCAAGATTTATTTCCCAATTAACTGCTACCTGTGAGCCAATCTTCAAGTTGTTGAAGAAAGATCAGGTAATGGAATGGAATGATGAGTGCCAGACAGCCTTTGATGAGATCAAGAAATATCTTCTAGAACCTCCAATTTTGATGCCACCAATTGATGGAAGACCCTTGATTATGTACTTAACAGTATTAGACAACTCAATGGGGTGTGTGTTGGGGCAACATGACGAGTCTGGTCGAAAAGAGCAGGCAATATACTACCTTAGCAAAAAGTTTACCGACTGTGAAACAAGATACTCACTGCTCGAGAAAACTTGATGCGCTTTGGCATGGGCTGCTCGCCGACTAAGACAGTATATGTTGACTCATACTACCTTATTGATTTCGAAGATGGATCCAATCAAGTACATATTCGAGAAACCTGCTCTCTCCGGAAGAATTGCAAGATGGCAAATGATCCTAACAGAATATGATATACAGTATACTACTCAGAAGGCCATTAAAGGAAGTGTTGTAGCTGATCATTTGGCTCATCAAGCAGTGGATGATTATCATTCAATGAGTTTTGAGTTCCCTGATGAAGACATTATGATTATTACCAAAGAACCTGGACAATATGACGGACCTCCCGATGGACTATGGTTTTTGATGGAGCTTCTAAATGGTGTTGGTGTTGTGATCAGTTCCCCTGAAGGTTGTCATACCCCGATTACTGCCAGACTTTGTTTCTATTGTACTAATAACATGGCTGAGTATGAGGCATGTATCCTGGGTATCAAAGTTTCCATTGATATGAAGATTCAGTTCCTTGACGTGTATGGAGATTCAGCCTTGGTAGTAAGTCAGATTAAAGGAGATTGGGATACCAAGCATGATAATCTCATTCCTTACAGAGAGTATGTGTTGTCTTTGATCCCACATTTCAAAGAGATTACCTTTGGACATATTCCACGAAGAGAGAATCAGTTAGCAGATGCATTAGCTACCATGGCATCTATGTTTGAGATTAGCTGGGATGATGAAGCTCCCAAGATTACTATTGACAGATTTGAAAAGCCTGCATACTGCAATGAGATTGACACTGAAGAAGCAGAGGAGAAGCCTTGGTTCTATGAAGTGAAAAGATATCTTGAAGCTCAGGAGTTCCCTGAAGGGGCATCTGTCAAAGATAGGAAGTTTCTGAGAAGGTTTTCTGCTAAGTTCTTTTTGAGTAATGGGATTTTGTACAAGCGCAATCATGATTCAACTTTGCTGTGTTGTGTGGATAAGAAAGAAGCAACAGAGATTATGGAAGACATGCATGATGGGATCTTTGGCACTCATTCTAGTGGGCATACCATGGTAAAGAAGATATTGAGAGCAGGTTACTATTGGTCTACCATGGAAGCTGACTGCTATCAACATTCCAGAACATGTCACAAGTGCCAAATTTATGCTGATAAAGTACATATACCTCCATCACCATTGAATGTGTTGACTGCTCCTTGGCCTTTTGCTATGTGGGGGATTGATATGATTGGTGAGATCAAGCCTACTGCTTCTAGTGGACATCGTTTCATCCTGGTTGCTATCGATTACTTTACTAAATGGGTGGAGGCAGCTTCATTTGCATCTGTTACCAAGAATGTTGTAGCTCGATTCATTAAGAATAATCTTATATGTAGGTATGGTACCCCTGAAAGGATTATTACTGACAATGGCTCTAATTTGAACAACACTATGATTACTGATCTCTGCACGCAGTTCAAGATTAAGCATCACAAATCTTCTCCGTATCGTCCGAAGATGAATGGGGCAGTAGAAGCTGCTAACAAGAATATCAAGAAGATTCTACAGAAGATGATTGTTACTTACAAGGATTGGCATGAGATGTTACCCTTTTCTCTTCATGGTTATCGTACTACAATACGTACTTCAACAGGGGCAACCCCATTCTCCTTAGTATATGGTATGGAAGCAGTTCTACCCATTGAAGTTCAGATTCCCTCCTTAAGAATTATGAAGGATGCAGGCTTGGATGAAGATGAGTGGATTCAGACTCGACTTGACCAGATAAATCTGATTGATGAGAAGAGGTTAGCAGCAGTTTGTCACGGCCAGATGTACTAGAAACGAATGATCAAAGCTTTTAATAAGAAGGTTAAGCCAAAGGTATATCAGGTCGGTGACTTGGTAATCAAACGTATCATATTACCACAGGGTGATCCTAGGGGCAAGTGGTCTCCTACATATGAAGGACCATTTGTGGTCAAAACAGTATTCTCAGGAGGTGCCATGATACTTACCCCGATGGATGGTGAAGACTTCCCACAGCCTGTAAACGCAGACATAGTTAAAAAATACTACGCATAAAAAGAGACCCGCTAGGTTGACTGACCTAGGCAAAAATAAGGGCATCCCGGCGAACCAAAAGGGTTCGGGCAAAAATTAGGGATATATATATATAAAAAGTGTACACCCGGAAAGTCGAAAACCTGAAAAGGCGGCTTGGGCAAAAAAGGGTATCCCGGTGGATTGAAAACCTGAAAAGGCAATCCAGGCAAAAGTTAGGGATTAAAGCGTATGACTATGTCTTGTTTGGATCACCCATGAAACTATAACCAGTTGTGCTACTTACTCAAGATCGAACAGATAAAGATCAATCCAATCGTTTCCATCTCAACAGCAGAAGATGAGATACTTGAAGATAATGGCAATAGTAGAATTGAAACTCAATAGGATTATTTCCCACATAGCTGATTTTCCTTGTTTTGTAAAAATTGTTATGACGAATTCCTCTTACTAGGATTTCTGTCTCCTTGTACAAGCTTGCCTATGTATAGGTCACTTTGTGATATAAATAAAATTCCATCTTTGAATCCAGATTTACTTTTACCCTATTTACATAAGCGAAACGTCCATTGGTTGTGTTTGAATATATGTATGCTTTTGAATATGATTGATGTTGACCAGAAATGCATAAATGCTTAATATGATTGATGTTTACCATAAATGCATGAAATGCAGTAATAGTATTTACTAAGGACGAATGAAGGAAGGAATTCAACGAAGCTTCGCCGGTTCATCCCCACCAGACAGCTACAAGTCCCCCAGTAGGGCAAATCCATCTTCATAAATACTTCGAGTCACATCTCCCCTGGAATTTATGTCCATCTCTTTTATCCTCAGTCGGGATACTCAGGAACTTATTCCTTCAATAGGAGTACGACGAACGAAGACGGGAGGTTATGGATACCATACTATCGAACGAAGACGGGAGGTTATGAATACCACACTATCAAGCGAGACGGGAGCAAGTTCCTCATGTTCTTCACTATATTATCAAACAAAATGAGTTCCTCATATTCTTCAGCAACCAATCGGGATTTATTTTCCCTAGCCAGCAGTTGTTATACAAAGATATCTGGACGCTTCAGGCTGCATGATTCATACATACATCATTTACATCATATCATAACATACATATCCATAAATGCATAATACATTTACTTAGGTGCATCATGCTATGCATGCATACATATTGCATAAAACTAACATTTATTCCTTGCAGGATAATTATATGCAGGTAAAATAATATCAACAACTTACAACGGGTCAGAAATGATCCATACACTACTCAAGATGTCCTCGAATAAAAGGCAAACGGTCTGTAAAAAGATCCATTCCCTGGTTCAAGACATCTTTCAGAAGAACAAATCCTGACGTTCTTTTGACCCTTAAGAGCAAATCCTGACGCTCTTTTGGCCACTTGTTCAAGACTTTTTCAGAAGAACAAATCCTGACGTTCTTTTGACCCTTAAGAGCAAATCCTGACGCTCTTTTGGCCACTTGTTCAAGACTTTTTCAGAAGAACAAATCCTGACGTTATTTTGACCCTTAAGAGCAAATCCTGACGCTCTTTTGGCCCCTTATTCAAGACTTTTTCAGAAGAACAAATCCTGACGTTCTTTTGACCCTTAAGAGCAAATCCTGACGCTCCTTTGGCCCCTTGTTCAAGACTTTTTCAGAAGAACAAATCCTGACGTTCTTTTGACCCTTAAGAGCAAATCCTGACGCTCTTTTGGCCCATTGTTCAAGACTTTTTCAGAAGAACAAATCCTGACGTTCTTTTGACCCTTAAGAGAAAATCCTGACGCTCTTTTGGCCCCTTGTTCAAGACTTTTTCAGAAGAACAAATCCTGACGTTCTTTTGACCCTTAAGAGCAAATCCTGACGCTCTTTTGGCCCCTTGTTCAAGACTTTTTCAGAAGAACAAATCCTGACGTTCTTTTGACCCTTAAGAGCAAATCCTGACGCTCTTTTGGCCCCTTGTTCAAGACATCTTTCAGAAGAACAAATCCTGACGTTCTTTTGACCCTTAAAGAACAAATCCTGACTTCCTTTTGACCTTGGAGAATAGGAAAATGATCCGTACAAAGATCCATTCCCTAATCCAAAATATTTCCATCACAAGATTTATTTCTACTGGTCCATTCAACAACTCAAATCATGTTGCATAAATGATTTAGAGACGACTTATACAAAGAACTAGTACTGATATCCAATATCAACATACATACATCATCATATTCTGATACTTTAGATGGCATCTCTAAGCCCATCACCAGTTCTTCCTGATGGCATCTCTAAGCCCATCTCCAATTCTTCCAAGTGGCATCTTCAAGCCCACTCAAGCATATACAGCTAATCATCAATATTACTCTATGCACTGGTGAGTGCAAATTTTTGGGCTTTTATGTTCAATCCCCTTCAACCTTCCAGGTCATGAATGGTACAAATACCAATCTAACCCCTCAGGTTTCAGAAAATTGAACAGGGGCAGCTGTTGCACCCCAAAATTTGCCCTCACAAGATAAGACTTTGTGTACTAAGAGGTTCACAAGGTTCACAAGGTTCACAAGGTTCACAAGACCTCTCACAAGGTTCACAAGACCTCTCATGAGGTTCACAAAGTTCACAATTAGTCAGAAGATTTGACATTTCCCTGAGACAATGCATCTTCCTAAGCAATGCATCCTAAACTAGGGTTTTGACTTTAATCAGGCTAAATGGACTTCCAAGACTTCAAGTGAGCTTCATAACATCTTATATGTGTTTAAGAATCCCCATGACAAGTTTCAAAACTTTTCTCAAAGGTTTGCTCAGTCAGATGATCAGATAGGTCAAAATCAGTCAAAGCAGTTAAAAAGTCAAACTGAGGTCAACTGTGGTCAAACCAAAGTCAAATTTCATGATTTTTTGCCAACATAAATTATATAAAGTAAAAATCATCATTTGATCAAGGGTTGATCATGATTCATCAAGGAGATTTCAGATCATCAAGAATCAGGAGTTTCTAAATTAGGGTTTTCACAGGAAAAGTCAACTGAACTTTGACCAGCCATAACTTTCACATGCTTCATCAAATTTTTCCCATCCAAAGCTCATTTTGAAGGAAATTGAATTCTATACAACTTTGTGTCTCACAAGTCAAGCCCAAAAATGCTTCATTTGGAAGGTATGAGCTAAGACATTATAGGTCCTTTTAAAAGTCAACAAAAAGTCAACAACTTCAAAAGAGCATAACTTGAGAATGGTAAAGGATATGGACATGAAACCAATGGGGTTGGTTATAGGACTCTTTAAGCTTTCCAAAATGTCCAAGAACACCCTCATATCATTAAAATTGAAGTATTTGTGCCCTTGCAAAGTTGGGAAATTTTAGGGAAGTTTATGAAGCAAATAAGGCCTAAAATCAAATATTTGCTAAATGAGCCCACCAAATTGCCATCCCATCTTTATGAAAACACCAAGCACGACCCAACCCACTTATTTTCTGAATTTTTATTTTTTATTTTATATTTATTTGAATTTTATTCATTAAAATATCATTTAAATTAAAATAAAATATGAAATCAAATATTTAAAAGGGGATATTGCTTCTAGAAAGTCATAAACATTGCTTGGATCAGATTGATATGCAAATTATGATGATTGTCCTAAAATATCAATGATATATCAAAGAATATTCAAGTTTTATGGCATGATCTTTTTCAATCTCAAATAATCAAAATATCCAAAGAACCATGACATTTTTTAACCTAATTTGATTCACTACATATAAAGGAACATAACACAACTCAAGGGAGGGACTTTCAGAGCCTCTCATAGCATTCTCAAATTTCAAAATTCTTCAAAAATTTCAATTTTCGGATTCATCCTTAGAGAGTGTTTGAAGGTATTTTAAAGACATAAAAGGTTGCTTGGGACATGACTAAACCTATCTCAATCTTCAAAAACATCTGAAAATCACTCATATGCCATGGCCGAATGCGTTTTCATCTTCATAATATTTTTTTTCGACTTTACATATTCAAGCATTATAAATTAAAATTGTTCATTGATTTGTGTTTGTTGTGAAGCATTGAAACTTTCTGGGAAATTTTCTTTGAGTTTCGTGGCCGAAATTCTGTTTCGCCATTGTTAGGGTTTCCTCTTCAAGTTTGGGGTTCTATGATTTGAGCCGTATAAATAATTGTTGTTGACATGGTTACACTGTATGAATTGTAAGGATTGCATTGGTGCAATCAATTTGATGAAATTGCAGGTATATCATGAGGTACGGTATTCGCAGGTTAAAGATGGCAGGAAAAATCGCAGCAAAGATCGCATAAAAAATCGCAGGAAAACCTTCGGATTTGTAGGTTGAAGATGAACTTTGGTGCCCTGTTTTAAATTCAAATTAATTATTTTTTTATAATATATTTGTGTTGTAGTTATATCAGAAACGCGCGTGTGGTCCAGCGGATATGTGTTGGCTTGGCAAGAGGGAAGACTGGGGTTCGAATCCTGGTTCCTTCAAATGTTTTTTTTCTTTTGCAGTTATATTTTGCAAGTTCTACATATTAGGGTTTGCTGTTGTCACCTATCACCACTTGCGCACGCAGCCCAGTGGTCAGTCCCCATTCAGGTATAGGGGAGGTCCTGGGTTCAAATCCAGGCCTCCCCATTTTTTTTCTCCTAACCTAATTATTTGCTATTTCTTCTTCTTTTATTTAATCTTAATTAAAAAAATTATATTATAAATCTTAATTTATTTTGTAAATTTAAAATATTCATTTGATAATTTGTTTATATTATTTTTGTATGTAATTTTTCTTAGATAAATAATTTAATTAGTTTTAGGTCAAATAATTAACCTTAATATTTTTTATATATATAAACCCTAATTTATTTCATAAACCTTAATATTTTTATAAACCCTAATTATATTATAAATCTTAATTTATTTGTTTGTAAATTTTAATTGTATATATTTATTTATAATTTGTTTATATTATTATTGTATGTAGTTTTTATATAAATAATGTAATTAGGATTAGATTAAATAGTTAACCCTAATTTATTTTTTCTAAACAATTAAAAACCCTAGCTTTATTTTATGAGTTTAATGTTTACTTAATTATAATTAACAAATATTTTATATAATATGTACATAAAATTAAACTATTAAAATTATTAGTCATATTTATATAATATTTATTATTTATCTCTTTTTCTTAAATTCTTAAAAAAAATTAATTATTTATTGAACTTTTAATTTATTATTATATTATTATGTTAATTTCTTTTTCTTATATTTATTTTGTTTATTATTACTAACCTCTTTATTTATTTATTTATTTATTATGTGATTATTTCTTATTTATTTTATTATTATTATTATTACTAACCAATCTAATTATTGATTTACATGCTTCTTTATCTAAATTATTATTATAATGTAATTGTACCAATTATGTAATAGTTGTAGAATTATTTTTATTATTTATTTAAATTGCCATGGTTAGTAAAATAGGGAGTGCAAATATGTTTGTATTTAAAATTGACTTTAGATCATTAATTTCAAGATAAATATATGAATTTGAACACGCACACACGTAAGTCGATCTTTGATCGCCATCTCACATTCTTAAGGATACCTCTCATGTTGCCTAAAGAAAAAGGTCAAGTAAGGTGTATAAAGCAAAGTCCCTTCATTAATTAATATCATCTAGTCCCTTAAAAGATAAAAAGATCAAGTCCCTTCATGGTTGCCTTTGTAAATGATCTTGTCCCTTTCGAATAAAGATGGTAAGTCCCTTCGAATTGCTAAATACACCTTACAGTTGCCTAATCACAGTTGTCCCTTCATTTGTCCCTCACAACATCCAAGGTAATGACTACCTATTCCTTAATAATAGGGATAGTCTTACCATTTAAAGGATATTTAAGAACAGAAAAGACTTAACTTAGGGTAGGTTCCTCTTATGTACTTGCTCACTCTTCAAAACATTTCAAAACACTTCACATTTTTCAAGCAATTTTCAAAACAAAGGCTTTATATATATATCCGTACATGGATCATTATAAAGTACTTAAGAAAATTTCTAATCACACACTACACTTCTCAAAAACATTTTAAAGTGAGCTAAGTAACTAAGAGCCCATGGATAACCATGGATGTAAAGGGTGTTAACACCTTCCCTTTACATAACCTACCCCCCGAACCCAAAAATCTTTTAAGGTCTTTCCAGTTCTTTTATGCCCTTTCCTTTTGGATAAAATAAAAGTCGGTGGCGACTCTTGCTATCCGCAACATTTAACTAAAGTCAGTTCTCCCACCGTGTTATAGTGGGCTCCCCCTCTTTGAGGTTCGACTGATCAATACTAAAGTCGTACTTGAATGTAAATCGGACAAGGAGGCTCTCAGAATTTTAGGTGGTTTATGCTCACCCATTTCTTTCCTTGTTTTTTATTCATCCTACTAACTTGTTGTTTCTTTTCGTAGCTGCTATGCCCGACCTCAAGGAACGTGTGCTGAAGTTAGCCAACAAGGGTGCGACCAAACAATCAAAGAAAACGGGCAAGGGTCGTGTCCATCAGGTGGCCACAAAATACGTGGGTGGAGGCTCTGGGACTCCCACCCCTCCGAACTCTCCACATATCGCGGCGACGCCTGACATTCCGTTCATCGTGCGTGACTCTCCTCCACACAAACTCCCCCACACCGAAGGCCCGTCAAGTTAGATTGCTTCCGTGAATGACGGACTGCCGGAGAATCGAGAAAGCTACCTCCTACTCTCCTGTCACCTCAAATGTGAAGCTTTTAGTGTCGAAGGTTTTTTCGGGGTGGCAGCTGCCGAGGCCAAGGCCATTCTCGACCAGGACAGGGCGACCAGGCGATCTAACTTGTCCCAAGATATATCTGTGACGATCAGGGTCATGGAGACGGCCTTGGTCTTGTCCAACAATACCTGCCCGCTGTCGGAGCTAAGAGTCGCGAAAGAGGTTCTTCAGGCAACCAAAGTCAAGAGGGACCTGCTCTCCCACGACTTCTTCAATTACATAGAGTAATACAAACTCTAGGAAGGGTTGATGTTCGAGTTGGGCGAGGTCAAGCTTGAGCGAGACAACCTGGTAGACAAGAATAAGAAGTTGAAGGACCGGGAGGCTGAGTTCGATGATGCCGTCGCGGAGAATAAGCGTATCCGTTTGAGGGCCGAGGAGTTGGAAAGATTGGCTCTCCCTACTGAAGAGGAGAGCGAAGAGGATTAGGCCATGTGAAGTCAGGGAGACCTGATTGCTTGGATCAAGCAACTTGAGAAGGATTGCATGGAGACCCTTTAGATGGGTTTTGATAATGCCACTAACCAGCTCAAGGTTGTCAACCCCGAGCTAGTGACTGAAGGGATGACCTTTAACTATGAGATGTCCGACAGGGAGATTGTCTTCCCGTTCATTGGCCCGGTTGACGAGGTGGAAGAGGAGGAGGTTAACGAGTAGGTCTGGTCTATGCCATAGTTTTTATTTTTCTGGCCTGTGTGCCACCGTTTTGTTTCTTGGCCTGCGTGCCACTTGTATTTTGGGCATAGTCCCCTCCTTTTGTACTCTTTTCCATCCAGATTTTGGCCAGTTCATGTAATGAAATGTTTTTATTTCGATTTTATTTTCTTGTTTTTGAATTTACTATGAAATGTGAACTTGTTGCTCGACCGTAAGGACTCGTCAGTTTAGGGAACTAACGAGGTGGCAGGTTTTACGTTCGCGTATGAACGGGATGAAGGTCGTTGTCGAGGCCCTGATCCCGTGGCTTGGACCTTCCCATCGTGATCTGGGAGCCCCGCCGACGTGGTACTGCGACAAATGAGTTCATTTGAAGTGTCTTCTATCGAGGAAGGTCGTGCCCGTTTCCCAGGAGTGTCGACCTTCCCTTTGATTAGAAATGGAGAAACATGGTTGTACCTTCCATACTATCGTGATCACGTTGTTGTCTAGCTGTAATATTGCATAAGTATTTCAGTGTTCCAGGGTCGAGCAAGTTCTTCACCTTGTAGGGTTTCGAGTTAGTATACCCCGTTGTTCTTCTTGTCCCGGACTCGATACATGCCTTCCTAGTTTGCGGCCAACTTGCCTTCTTACGGGTTTTTCTGATTTCTCCAGAGGACGAGGTTGCCAACCTGGAATTCCCTTTTAATAACCTTCGCATCGTGGCGTAGAGCCACCTTTTGTTTAAGCGATGCTTCTCGGAGGGTTGCTTTGGATCGGATCTCCTCGACGAGGTCGAGCTCCACTCGCATGGCTTCGTCGTTCATCTCCTTGTCAAGGGGCGCTTCCGTTTGCCTCGAGGGCTCTCGAATTTCTACCGGGATAACTGCCTCCATCCCGTAGGTTATGTGGAATGGAGTCTCCCCGGTTGTCAAATGCGGAGTCGTGCGGTAGGCCCAAAGTATGTTATGTAAGTCATTGATCCAAGCTTTCTTTACTTCACCCAACCTGCACTTTAGTCCCCGTAAGATTACCCTGTTGGCTTCCTCTAATTGGCCGTTAGTCTGAGGGTGTTCGACAGACGTGAAATGTTGCTTTATGCCCAGGTTGGCAACAAAATCTTAGAACCTTCTGTCTGTGAATTGCGTTCCGTTGTCGGTGACAAGGACTTGGGGTATGCCGAAGCGGGAAAGATATTTCTTTTTAAGAAACATAGTATATTTTGTGTCGTGATTTTGGCGAGGGCCTTGATCTCGGTCCACTTCGTGAAGTAGTTGACGCCGACGATAAGATATTTGTTTTGGTAGGAGCCAGTCACGAATGGCCCGAGGATGTCCATTCCCCACCAAGTGAAAGGCCACGAGGAGGAAAGTATATTTGGCTCATTAGGGGGAGCTAGGAGCATATCTACGTGTATTTGACACTTGTCGCATCTCTTGATATGTTCTTTTGCATCGGCTTGCATCGCCAGTCAATAGTAACTTGCTCGGAGTGCTTCACGTGCCAATGATTTTCCGTCGAGATGTTGGGCGTTAATTCCTCCGTGAATTTCTCCCAAGATGTCGGGGACCTTTTCTTCCTCGACGCATTTGAGCAATGAGGTGGAGAAACCTCGTCGGTAGAGTTTACCTTCAAGGAAGACGTAGGAGCATGCCATTCTCTTGGTTACAAATGCCTCTTTTGGATCTGCTGGGACTTCGTCCTTCGTGAGGTAGTTGTGGATGGAAGTTATCCAGCAATGGGCGTCGCTGATGGTGTTCACTTCGAGTGGAGGGGAAGGTTTCTCGATGTTTGGTCGCAGAAGGATATATTGGATCACATATTTGTTACCGCCCTTCTTCCGCGTGCTCACCAGTTTTCGACAAAATCTCTGCTCGGGTGTTATTCTCGCGTGGGACGTGTTGGACCTTCCAAGAGTCGGCCTTTTCTAGTATTTATTTGACAAGGGCTAAGTATTCGATGAGGTTGTAGTTTTTGGCCTGATATTCTCCCCGTACTTGGGACGCTACGAGCCGAGAGTCGGTGGATATTTTTACTTCCTTTGCTCTTAGGTCTTTGACCAGTCTTAAGCCTGTCAGGAATGCTTCATATTCGGCCTATTTGTTCGAAGTTGGGAAGGCCAGTGCTAGTGATACCTCAATCAGGATATCATCCTTGCTTTCAAGGATGATACCTGTGCCACTTCTTGTCGAGCTGGAGGCGTCGTCGACGAAGATTGTCCATTCGTGGGCACCGCTAGCCGGGGTCGGGTTATATGTCATCTCGACAACGAATTTGGCCATGACTTGTGCCTTTAAGGCCTTCCTGATTTCGTATTGGATGTCGAATTCTGACAGTTCTAATGACCATTTAAATATCCTCCCGGCCATATCTTGTTGTCTGAGTAGTTTTTTTATGGGCTGATCTGTTCGAACTTTGATTTTATGGGCGAGGAAGTAATGTCGCAGTCTCTTTGCTACGTTTATAAGGGCCAAGACGACCTTCTCGATCTGCTGGTATCTGAGCTCGGGACCCTGAATGTTTATTTGTAAAATAGATAGGTTTCTGCACGTCGGTCGTTTCACAGATGGGGGATGCACTGACTTCCTCGGTGACCACGGATTGGTATAGGTATAATGTTTCCTTTGCTTGAGGTTATAACAACACTGGTGGTTCTGAGAGCGCCTTCTTGAGGTGGAGTAATGCTTGCTCGCACTCCTCCGTCCACTCGAAGGTGGCTTATTTCCGTAGTAGCTTGAAGAAAGGAAGTGCGTGTTGCACGAATTTAGCGGCGGAACGAGATAGGGAGGCGAACATGCCGTTGAGCGAATGAATAGATTTCTTCGAGTTCGGGGTTGGGAATTTCGAAAACTCCTGACATTTATCGGGTTTGGCTTCGATCATTCGTTCGGTGAGGTAGAAGCCAAGGAATTTCCCTGCCCGTACGCCGAAGGTACACTTTTCTGGAGATGCTAGGCATGGTCGACCTCTTCGTGTGACTTTACAATCATGTCGTCTATGTAGACCTCGAGCATGTCCCCAATCTCTCCCCAGAAGAACTTGTTCATCATGCGCTGGATGTAGCCCCGGTGTTCCTCAGACTGAAAGGCATAACATTATAGTAGTAATTGCCAATTGGGGTTATGAAGCCCGTGTGCGGCTTGTCTATGTTTGACATGGGGCTTTGGTTATATCTGTTGTACGCATCCATGAAGGACAAGAGTTTAAAACCCGCAGATTTGTCGACCAATTTATCTATGTTAGGCAAGGGAAAAACATCTTTGGGACATGCCATATTGAGATCAGTATAATCAACACATATTCCCCATTTTTCATTATTTTTCTTAACAAGGACTACATTAGAGAGCCAGGTTGTGTACTGGGATTCATAAACAAAATTTTCCTCTAAGAGGTCTTTTACAGCCTACTCAGCAACCTCTACTTTCTCGGGAGACTGCTTGCGCCTACGTTGCGATGTGGGCCTAATGACCGGATCTATGACTAATTGGTGGCAGGCGACCTCGGGATCTAGGTCGGGCATCTCAGCAGCGCTCCATGCGAACAGGTTCGTGTTCTCCTTGAGGCAGGTTGCAAGCTACTCTTTTGTCGTTGACGCTAGGCTGGTACCTATCTTCATAGTTATGTCGGGGTCGTCCCCCAAAGGGATGAGCTCGAATTCACCATCGGGGATCAGCGTTCTGGGTGAGTTGGAGCCTGCCTATTGACGGAGCCTTGTGCTTCAGTGTCGTCCTCACCGAGGCGACATTTGAGGTCGATGGAGTTGACTCGTGGGGAAGGAGGACGCTCATCAACTTTGGGTTTTTTATTGCCTTTGGAGGTGTTGATTATGGTATGTCCTTTAACTGCTGCATCGTAGCATCTACGGGCCGCCTCGATGTCACCGTGAATCGTTACCACGTGACTCAGCTTGGTGTAGTACTTCATCTTTAGGTGGATAATGGAGGGCACTGCCGTCAACTCGACCATGATAGGTCGACCGAGGATGCAACTATAAAACGAGGGGCACTCGGTCACCAGGAATTGGACTTTAACCTTTTTGGCCATCTCATTCTCTCCAAACAAAACACGTAGCTCCACGTATCCCCATGGTCTTGTGGTAGCTCCGTTAAATCCCTGGAGGTCGAATCCAACATATGGGGACTGGTTTATCTTGTCCAGTTTGAGAGTTCTGAACGAGTGGGCGTACATGATATCCACCGAACTTCTTTGGTCGACCAAAATGTGTCGAACGTCAAAACACACCATTTTCTCCCTTATCAGTAAAAGAATGCTTGAGTTGGGTGAACCGCCCGGTAGCTCCTCGAGGAAAAAGGACATGGGGTTGGATTTACCCCGAGATTTGTTCAATGTTTCCAATTGATCAGGTGCGGTCAGTAGGAGCTCATCGAATTTCCGGTTGACGGAGATGGTTGCGTTTTCGTTGTTTATTCCGCCCCTTGAGATAACCAAGGTTGTTGGTTCTCCTACGGGCTATGTGCAACTAACTGTCCTCCCGTGTAGACATCGGGGAGGTGGAAATCTTCAGGACATGATATGCACAGGGCTACTTGGAAGGGAGAACCGTCAGATGAGGTGTCCTCGTGACCTCTCTTCGCAGTTTGGTCCTTATGACAGGGATAGTCATTTCTTTTGGTGTACTGCTTGAGGTGGCCCTCCTTAATCAGAATCTCGATTGTGTATTTCAGGTGGACACAATCTTCAGTTACGTGTCTGTGGCTTCTGTGGAAGCGGCAGTACTTGGACTTGTCGGTGTGGGGTTTGGGTGCTGTCGGTTTGGGGAACCTCATTGTGCCCTGCTTGAATTCAGAGTTGATACACTCGGTGAGGATGCGCTCGCAAGGAGTGGTCAGCCACTGTAAACACCCCAAATTTTCCCTCACTAATTTCACACCATGGCTTGTGATCTTTCATGTTTTCATTAGCATAAGCATACCATCTCATATTACATTTTTTGTTTCACTGCATAGTTCAAGTTAACCTGCATCTAGGGTTTGTGATCTGAGCAATCCAAGATTCTATCTGAGCCACCCCAAAGGTCTTAAAGCATTCCAAGAGGGTCCATGTGTGTTCTATAATCATATTGTGTCCCTCAAAGTTGATGGAAGTCAAGAGATCACAAGAACTGGCAAGACATGGAAGCAGAGCTAGGGTTTTCACTGCACAAATGACCAAAATTAGGGTTTTGGTTTCAGAGGCCTCAACTCCAAATTTTTGGGCCATTCTTGTTTCTAATGTTCTTAATATGTTATAAGGATCATGTGTACCAAGTTTGATGAAGAAATTCATTGTGGAAGTCATATGTTCACTGGGTAACTTCTTGAGCAAGTTAAGTCAAAATCAGGGCATCTGAGGCCCCCAACAATGGAACCAAAGGGGTATTTTCATCAAATTGAAGTTATATGATCTTTATTTGATCTTAGAAGAGGTTGGAAGTTCACAAGATTGAAGAATTTTGATCCATTTGCAAATTTGCCAAAAATGGAAATGACTTGTAATGGAAACTTTCCATTTTGGGAAAGTTTTTCAACCACCTCTTTTTGATCCAAAAAAGCTTCAAATGAAAAATACTCAAACATGAAAGTTGTAGGATGGATCTTCCCATTTTCAAAAAGTACAAGAACTCCTTCTAATTCATTATAGAACTCAAGTTATGATCCTTCAAAGTTGGCAAAAATCTTATAATTATCAAAAGTCCACCAAAGAGGGATTTTTGCAAAACCACTTGCCAAGGCCTCAAATGACTTCTAAAGTGCCAAAATATTCCATAACATGATCAAACAACATCAAAGACTCAGAATTGGCCCAAGAATTAGGTCATTTCATGCCTTGAAACACAAGAAACATCAAAGAGGGAAAATATGCAAAAACCTTGTAAACCCTAGCATCAAGTGTTCCAGCTCATCAATTTCAATCCAAGGGCTCTCCATGAACTCAGCTGAGGCCAAACATGCCCAAATACAGCTCTGACCCGTGCCCATGCTTGAGGTACACCAACCTTGACTTTTTTTGCAAAACCTCCCATACCAATCAGCCTGTGCCACAACCACTTCTCTGAGCATTCTCATTGGCTTATACAAACCCTATGGATCACAAAACACATAACACACAAGCCTGAATCACACAAGAACTCAGATTTCCAAAAATCCCTCAAGAACTTCATCTCTTCGAAACTCTCAAACCACCCAGCCAAACTTCAAAATTCTTTCACTAATCATCTCCATATAACTCATAGATCATTTCCCACCCCTTACACAAGCCTGAAACCCCTTGAAACAAAAACACGATTCTGACATGCTCTGAACTGGAACCTTCAAAACAGCCAACAAAAACTTGTTCTAAGCTTCTCAACATCCTCAAGGGACTCAAGGGAGCTGGTTTGCACCAAAGAAGGGGTCAGAAAGCAGCTAACTGAAAAGCTCCAACTCAGGTAACCTCAAGAACATTTTTTCCAGAAATGCATTTTTAAGTTCCTAAATGATTCTTTTTACTTCACTGATCATGCTGATGTGTTTTGTTTTGAAAATGGTTAAGAAATGAGTATGTATTCATGTTCTGAATTTTTTTGACCTAGAACTGTTTTGATTCGATTCTCACTTTTGATGTGTTTTAAATGTTGTTTGTTTGGCGATTCTTAATGTATGGTGTATGTGGATCATTTATGGGTAGAGAGATTGAGTTTTAGAGGCTTAGGGAGAGAGATAGGATTTTGGTTGATCGGAGAAGACGACCGAAACCATTGTTCCGGTCGTCTGAAAGTGTTTAGGGTTTAATCTTGATTAGGGATAAGTTCGAATCTGGGCCATTGGATGAAGTTTCACGCGCGCGTATGAGCGGTCCAGATTAGGTCATTAGTCATTAATTCTGATTAATTAAATTAATTAAAATCAATTAGCTGGGTTTGAACCTCAACCATTGGATTACGTGTGTTTCACAAGTTTGAACCTGGACCCTTGATTCAACTGACTTCAAGTCAAGCTGACTTTCCCTGTACGCCCTTGATCCAGCCAACTTTGAACCAAAACCCTTGATCTTGCATACTTTTCATTTTATTTTTATTTATTTCTATTTTCTCTTGTTTATTTATTTTAAAATAGCAAAATCATTTAAAAAAATCTGAAATTTTTTGTCATGACTTTAATTAATTTTCAGAAACCAAAAATATTTTTATTTTCATTTTTTGCATTAAAATAGTATTTTTAAATCATTTAAATGCTTTATTTAATTAATTAATTCATTTTAATTAATTAAAAATACATTTAGGTATTTAAAAATCACCAAAAAAATCAGAGAGCATCCTTAAACATTTAGAAACATTTACAAACTCACCTTACAAATTTCTTTTTAGGTTTGATCATAACTTGTGAATTTTCTTTGAATTAAGGGTCATTAAATTACATTTTTTGAACCCTAACTTGAAAAAAGCTTTTCTGCCTAACCAAGAAGAGTTTGAAGATGATTCTTTTTGCATTGTTTTGTGCCTAGCATGTAGTTTATAGGTCATTTATCTCATGAATTTATCTTGCATTTTTGAATTGATTTGCATTTTCCTTTGAGAATCACCCAAAAACCCTAGAAACTTAGGAAATTCATAACTTTTGAGTGGTAAGGCTTCTGACCTTCTCCTTTGGGGTGTGACCTAGTATGGGATTAGGGTTTGTTTGAGCTTGGTTTCAAATTTTTATCATGTCATATGCTTCTTTTTTTTCATGTGCATCTCATACTTCCATATAACCCTAATTTCTCATGTTCATTTGCATTCATCTTGCATATGCATCCATACATGAACTTGCCATGACATTTCTTGTATTCATATGTCATCTTAGACATCTTAGGACATGTTAGAATCATTCTTGATCATTTCTTCATTCATTTGCCATGATTTGCATTCATTTCATTTCATTAACTTACATGTGTTTTCAAACTTCAAAGCATGCTTACATGACATCTCATCTTTGTATGATCATACATATGCACATCATCTCATATGACATTAGCATTGCATAAACACTTCTGACTTTGTTCATTTCATCTCATCTCATCCCATTTCATTTCATTTCTTTATGCCTTAAACTTTATGCATTCATGCTAACATTTTCAGGTGGTAAGTTACTTTGAGAAGTGGATTTTCCTTCACTTCTCACTTCTCTTTATCTCTTTCATTTGAATTTTGTTTGTATTTTAAGTGAACTTGTTCACTTGTGTTCCATCTCTCTAACTTTCTTTCTTTAATTTACTTGTCTTCTTCAATGAAGTAAGTAACTTATTCTTCTGCTCCATCCTCCTTTCATCTGCTTCTTCCATTGGTGGCTTCCTTAAAGATCTTTCTCAAGCCTTACAAAGCATAGGAACATCCAAGCATGATAATAATTAGGGTTGTGATTAGTCCCCCTTAGTTTATACCTTTGAGTCTCCTTGAGTCCCTCTTCTCATCTTCATAATCAGAGGCTAAACTCTTAAAGTTTTAGGACTTTGGAATTAGGGTTATGCCTGCATCCTTCTCTTAGGATGGAGTGAATAACTTTAATCCTAAGTGTTAAACCTTTAATTTGTTTAAACCTCTTAATCAAATCATCTTAATAATCACTAAGACATCATCTTGTAACTTGGGCCTTACATTAGGGTTCTAATTCTTCCTTTATGGTTAAGAAGGACTAACCCTAGTGTTTAATGGACAAGTCCCCCTCAAGTTGTCTTGCAAACCATAAAACTCATTTCTTAATCTCATCCCTTAATTAAAATCCACTTAATAAAGGCTTTGTTATATAATGAATTTAATCCCTAACCATGGATTAAGTTGAGGTATCTTACTCATCTTAAGTGTTCTCATCTATTATCCTTCTATTAGGATGGTGTAATGAGCCCACTAATCTGTGATTAGAGATTAAACTCATTACTTAACACTAAACAAAAAGAAACCAAAAACATCTAAATAATCACAAGTAGGTTAATGATCTTAATCCTATATCATCATGGCAATTAAGTTGAGATGCTTATCTCATATTTATGTATTCTCATTATCCCTAATCAGGGAGGATATAATGAGTTTACAAGCCCTTGATTTAGGCTTAAGCTCATAATCCTATGCAAAACACCAAAAAACAATAACGAAACTGAAAACACAATAAAAACAAATAATAATCGTCTCCTTCGGGATTCGTTTCTCATCACACTCATTCACAAACGAGAACTTGCTTCTTCCGTCTAATGCAAGACAATTAGCACTCGAGTCAGATGAGTCATACACTTGAGCATAGGCAAGCAAGCAGTTCACAGTCATTTTATCTTTCAGTCTCTTTGAGTCGAACTACGGTGTTCTGACTTCCTCATTGCACGAGATGATACGTAGGCATAACTTAACTGTTATCGAACAAAAGTCTCTTTGTCTTCCCCCTCTTTCAGCATTCTTTTAAGCCTCAGTTCCTGAGCAATTCACCCTTTTGCACTGACACTTGTACACTTCTTTTCCAGCTTTTGCGCACAGATAGCACATACACTTACCCCCTTTAAATACAATCTTTTAAGCGTGGATCCCGTCGAGTACGACGGACAATCTGGGTGCTAATACCTTCCCAGGTCGTAACCAACCCCCTTTCTCAGTTTCTCTGGTTCACAACCGTCTTATCCATCGCTTTCCAGGTTTATGCAGCATTACCTTTCATTCGGGATAAAAATGCCTAGCTGGCGACTCTATTCTATTCACCTTCATTTCATTTTCTCCCTTCGCCGACCGTTCGCGCTTGTACCAAGATGCAAATCTTTGGGGGAGACAGCTTGGCGACTCTGCTGGGGACCTTTATCTTGCAACCAGGGCTTCTGGTTCTTTTTGTGGGTTTCTCCTAGCGCTTGTTTGATTTGTGTTTACGGGGGTGTTATGTGCTACTTGTGCTTATTATTTATGGCTTTATTTATATTGTTTTATGTACAACTTTATTTATTGCTTTCATTTACAGTTTTATGCATTTCATACTGTTATTATCATATCATTTGTGCTGGATCTCCTGTCTGCTTTGGTGGGTGGGATTGTTGAGTGATTAAGGTTCCATACCGGGGACCTGAGTGACACATAGGATAGAGTGGCTTCATATTCTTTCCCATTCCATTTCGGTCTGGTGCGGGAATATGAAACACGGTTCAGACATGGGTTTCTTCTTGAGAACTCTGTGCTACGGATTTCCTGTAGTACTAGGGCTACCTGGGAAGCCTGCTAAGTCTGGATGACCTTTTTATGACCTTCAGCATCTGAGGTGAATTAGAGGAGGATCTTTTATGGTTATTGTAAACACTGTACCTCCGGGTTAGAAGTGTTTACACTTCTCATAACTGATCCAAGTCTGAGGATACTTGTTCTAGAACAATACATGTGAGGGGTTGGGATGTTTACAGGTTTGCAGGAACCCTTGGCCTCATCATACCTTGTTAGTAGTTTTGTTAAGGTTGTATCATTTTGGACTTTTCTTGTGAAACCCTGGATTTGTGACTCTTTATTTGAGTCCCCCACCTGGTTACTGGTTTTCTAAGCCTTCATCTGGACTTATGAACACACATGAACCCTATCAAGGCAGATAACAAATCCAGCACTTGATCACAAACCCTTTGCATATCATTTTGCATCATTTAACATTTGTCTATTTGTTTTACATGGTATCCACATTGTATCTTTGGTTTGGTTTTGACCTGTTCTACTGTTCAGATTTCTCCAGTTATCTCCATCAGGGATTCTTCTCCAGCACCTTCATCAGTTTGTCTTCATCAGAGACCCTTCTCCAGCTATCTTCATCAGAGATTCTTTACAGCCTTCTTCATTAGTTGTCTTCATCAGAGAGTCTTCTTCAGCATCTTTTTTTTTCCAGTGGCTTTCATCAGCAGTTACTCTCAGTCTTCTTCATCAGCATCCATTATCAGCATGGACACTTCCAGGAAGAGCAACATCACATACCATTTCTTTGAGCCCACTCTGACAGGCATCAGACAGATCCAGTCTCTCATCACTCCTGATCATGTCCCATTATTTAGGGAACATTATGGAGGCGTATTGGACATGATCATGGACCTGGATGCATCCTAGAGGAGCATGATCCACACTTGCTTACAGTTTTATGACCCTCCTCTCAGATACTTCACATTCCCTGATTTTCAGTTGGGACCTTTGCTAGAAGAATTTTCCATGTTGTTAGGTATCCCCATTAAGAGAGGGATTCCTTTCAATCCTGAGATGGTTGCTCCCAAGAATGAAGATATAGCTAAGGCCTTGCACTTGGAGCCTACCCTCATTGATCAGAGGATGACCACCAAGGTTGGGGTCCTAGGCCTTCACTTGGACTTCTTGATCTCTCAGGCCACCCTGCATGCTGCAGCAGGGAAGTGGGATGCTGTTTGTGCTCTCTTGGCACTCAGCATATATGGAGTTATCTTGTTTGCAGACAATTCAAAGTTTATAAGCAAGAGTGCTATTCACCTATTCCTTTTGAGGAATCCAGTCCCCACCCTACTTGGAGACTTTTACTATTCAGTGCATCAGAGGAATGAGAAACAAAGGGGGAGACTAGTCAGATGCTGTGCACCCCTCTTCTACTGTTGGTTGTTAAGACATTTGCCGAAGTCGGACACTTTCCCGAATCCTCATCAGCCAAGAAATTAGGCTAAGAGATTGATTGCCCTTACATCAGAAGACATCAGATGGTGCACTCAGAGCACCAAAGGCAAAGATATCATTACTAGTTGTGGGCAGTACCCCAATGTACCTTTGATTGGAGTAAAAAGGTTGCATCAACTACAACCCTTTGCTTTTCAAGAGGCAATTAGGGTATGCTTTGGTTCATCCCCCAAGAGGGCAAGATTTGACAGAGACCCTCTATTGTGACATTCAGCACAACCTTGCCATTGTCAGACAAGCTTCCTGGGCTTGGGACAACATTCAGACTAAGGGGACAACTATTCTTGGCAAGTGCAACAACATAGCTTCAGCATAGTATCTTGATTGGTCTCGTACCAGGGCACAGATCACCCGGATGCCATTCACCTTAGAGGATACACCTGGACCATCAGCAGTGCAGCCTGCAGCCACTGTCAGTTTAGAGGAGTTTGAGAAACTGAAGGAAAGGAATACTCAGCTCTCTGAAGCCTTAAAGAAGACCCTCTGGGAGAGGAATGACATCCGTCTAGATAATGAAAGGTTAGAGAAGCTCCGGATTGAGCACTTGACCAAGATTGAGAAGACGGATGACTACATCAAAAAGGCTAGAGCAGGAGAGTTATTTTTGAAGAATGCCTGCAAGGAAGCTAAGACTCAGAAGGCCAGAGCTGAGCATTACTTAGAGGAGAGTCAGGCTAGGTGGATCAGGATCACTAAGTCTCGTGCACAGGAGGATCAGAGAACTCAAGCTAAGATAGAGCAGTTGGAGGCTAATGAGAAGAAGAATCAGGCCGATTTGTTAGCAGCACAGAAGGAGATCTCTGAGTTAAAGCTCCGGGCGGGGTTGAAGAGGTCAAAGGATCAGGATAAGCACAAGAAGTTGACCAGTGCCATTGCCACCAGGAACCTCTTCATCAGGACTATCACAGAGCACCCGGTTGGTCCAGTGACTGAGGCTCTCCTGAAGAAAGTCAGAGAGGATGACTTTGGACTGGATGTTTGATTTCTTTGTATTTGTACCTCCTTTTGTTTGTACTTTTGATTTTGTTGTTGTATCTTAACCCACCGTGGGAACTTTGTTGTAATCAAACTATGTATCCTCACTTTTTGTAAATATATGGTTTGTTTTATTTTTGTGGGTTTAATCTCTCTGCAACATCAGCATTTCCTCGAGGTCTGGAAAGGTCAAAACCAAAGAACCAAATCGGATACCATTGGGAGACAAATAGGCATCCTGCATTGCATACTAACATTTTCTCTTTGTTTTGTAGGTTTTTGTTTTGTTGTTGTTTCTCACTTTGTTGTGGTTTCAGGAAACATTGCTTGTAGAAGAGTGTTCCCCGTCAATAGAGTGCACCGGTATCCGACAAGAAACAACCTTCCGGGATTACAAATGGATCAGGTTCAACAAGACTTGACTGAAGTGAGAGCCCAAATGGCCAATGAGAGGACAAAAATGAGGGCCCAAATGAATCAATTCATGACAGTGATGACTGGTTTGGCTCAGAGCCATGAGAGACTGAGAGAGTTAGTCGAGCGGCAAACTCCCGAGGAAAACCATCCAGGTACAGGGGGTACCAGTAACAACGATCACGTGCAGCCTCGCGCTGATCCCCCAGAGTTTGGACCTCACCTGAACCCAGACATCAATGCTATAAGAAACACCCAAGGTAACACTGGAGGAAGGGCTTTGCAGGAAGACCCTCAAGAAGAACAATTTACTGTGGTCGGGGCTGGAGACGAAGTTTACGATCATCGATTAGATGAAATTGCAGAGAAGCTAAGGTCTCTTGAATCCCAAAACTCTCTGGGTTTTGATGTCATGGACATGGGATTGGTGGAAGGGGTTAGAATTCCTCACAAGTTCAAACCTCCTTGTTTTGAAAGACACAATGGAACATCCTGCCCACGTACCCATCTTCAGTCTTTCCTGGGGAGATTGAAAGCATACACCATGGATGAGAAGCTATAGATGTTTTACTTCGAGGATAGCTTGACAGGGGCATCCCGGGAGTGGTATTCCCATTTGACCAGGGCCACAGTGAGAAATTGGAAAGACTTGGCTGAAGCTTTCATTCGTCAATATCAGTATAACCTGGACATGGCTCCAAACAGAACCCTTCTGATGGGAATGTCACAGTCTTCCTGTGAAAGCTTTAGAGAGTATGCCCAAAGGTGGAGGCAACTAGCTGCTGCCGTTCAACCCCCGATGTCAGAAAGGGAGATGGCAGACATGTTCATGAATACTCTCCCAGGTACCTATATTGACAGATTGGCTGCATTTTCTTCCACCAGCTTTACAGACGTGGTGATAGTTAGGGAAAGGATTGAAAGCTTACTGAAGATGGGAAAGATTTCTGACAATGGTGCTAGTTCAAGCAGTGCAAGGAAGCCATTTGCCGGGCCCCGTAGATCTGGTGAAACAAACTCTGTACACATGGGAAGAGGGAGACCCCAATATATGCCCAGATCAATTGCTGCCGTCACTATTCCTACTCCACCTCCTCAGTATACTCAACAACCACAACATTTTACTCAACATCCACAGTTTCCTCAACAGAGATCCTACAATAACAACAATCAACAACAACTCCCTTTTCAACAGCGGCCATCTCAGATCAACAGGGTGATTGACCCTATTCCAATGCCATATGCCACATTGCTGCCACAACTCCTAAAGCTCAATCTTGTTGAGTTGAGGACATTGGCTCCACCTGATCCTCAGAACCTTCCGAGAAATTACGATGTCAATGCTAGGTGTGCTTTTCATTCTAATGCAACTGGTCACTCCACGGAAAAATGAAGGGCTCTGCATATGAAGGTCCAGGATCTGGTAGATTCAAAGGCCCTGAACTTTGCACCACCTCCTAATGTCATGAAAAATCCTATGCCAAGCCACAATGTGCCAAGGATTAATGCTATAGAGGAAGGCTCACCCATGAATTTGATTGAAGATATTGCAAGTATTCAGACACCTTTGGCAGAGGTTAAAGCTCAGCTTTTGAAATGCCAAGTGTTTCCAGGTTGTGAGGCCTGTTGTGAATCTTGCAAGGTTTCTGAGAACGGGTGTGAAAGCTTGAGGAATGGCGTCAATGACTTGATTAAAGAAGTCATTCTGCAAATAACCACAACAACTTCTACAACACCATCAACTCTTTTATCAACAACAAGTGATTCTCCTACAACTGCAACAACGATTGTTCCTACCGACTCGTCTACAACTTCAGAAACCACTTCTTCCATCACTTCAACAAACAAAATTTCCATTTCATCTCCTTCTACAACTTCAGCAACCACCAACAACGACGATTCCACAGTTACTATTTATTATGACCCTACAACGGTCCCAAACTCCAGCAACTTTTAACAACAATCTCAGCAACAATTTCAACAACAAACAAGCTTCAATTCTTCACCACCAACATCTACCAGGGGTCCTGTCACCATTTTCTATGATCCACAGACAATAATGGTTCCGACCTCTGTTGCAGTAAGCCCAGTCACCATCACGGTGCCAGGGCCAATTCCATATGATAAAGACAATGTTGTACCATGGCATTATGGTGCTGACCTTTACTGCAAAAGAGAAAAAGTCCTTCTTGATTCTTCAGTTCCTAATCCCCAAGTGGATAATGTCGGGGGAGGCGGAGGCTTCACCCGAAGCGGACGCCTCTTCGCGTCACAAGCTCCAAGAACTAGTACTGAGGCAGAAGCTGCTGCCAAAGCCAAAGAAAAAGTGTGATACCTGAAGAATCTGCATCAAAAGAGTCTCATAAATCATCCTTTGACCAGGATGTGGATGAATTTATGAGGATAATTAAAATAAGTGACTACAAAGTTGTGGATTAGCTCCACCAGACTCCTTCTAAGATCTCCATCTTATCCCTGTTGTGGTGTTCCGAAGCTCATCGGGATGCACTACTCAAAGTCTTGCACGCTGCCTACGTGCCAGAAGAGATCACAGTGAATCAGCTCGAGACAGTGGTGTCCAATGTTAATACTAGCCATGGGCTAGGTTTCACCAATGCTAATTTGACAACAGAAGGACGTCACCACAACAAAGCTTTACACATCACCCTAGAGTGTAAAGGAGCTTTACTCTCTCATGTTCTTGTAGACACTGGGTCTTCACTCAATGTCTTGCAAAAGAAAGCTTTTGTCAAGCTCGAATATGATGGAATAGCTCTCCGACCAAGCAATCTGGTGGTCAGGGCTTTTGATGGCTCCAAGAGGTATGTTCTTGGAGAGGTGGAGCTGCCTGTGATAATCGGTCCGCAGGTCTTTCAGACTACTTTCTATGTGATGGACATACAGCCGGCCTACAGCTGTTTGTTGGGTCGACCATGGATTCACGCCGCTGGCGCAGTTACGTCGACCCTTCACCAGAAATTAAAATATGAGTGGGAAGGACAAATTATCACCATCTGTGGTGAAGAGGACATCTTTGTTAGCCATCTGGCTACGTATAAATACATCAAGATGGATGGTGAAGTCCATGAAACTATGAGCCAGGGGTTCGAGGCTCTGAATGTCAATGAGGCGAGGATTGAAGTATTTGCTGCATCCCAGGAGGATAGGATGGGTACTTCAATTGTCTCCTATCAGCAAGCCCGGAAGGTTGTTGAAGATGGAAATGCCCAAGGCTGGGGCAAGCTACTGCCGGTGGAGAAGAAGGAGGACAAATTCGGTTTGGGTTACAAACCATTCTGACAAGATCAATCTGAGGCTGCTAAAGAGCCCAAGTTCATCAGTGGGGGGATGCTCACCCTAAATGTTGTTAACAACCTGGAAGACGAGGCGGAAAGCGACCTCAACCTGGAGAGCTGGATACGTCCAAGGATCCCGGGTCACCAAGTCCTTAACTGGTCTTCCCAGGAAATTATAAGGGTTACCCCTGCAGAGTAATTATTATTTCCTGCCTTTTTCAGCATGCATCAAGTCCTGCATCTTGCCCAAGGTGTCAGGACTCATTTTGTAATAGGGCCATATTGTAATTTTGTGCAAATGGATTATCAATGAATATCGGACATCTTTTGCAAACATGTCTCTTTTTCGCTCACTGTCTTTTCATTTTTCACTTTTGTACAAAACAATAAAATGGCAATGTTTTCAAAATAGCTAACTTCATTTTACACTTTTTAAACAAGATTAAAATTGATCACTAAAACAAACAAATCTCAACCCTTGCAGAGGTTATCCTCCATATTGCACCGACAACAACACTGCTATGACCTTGTATGACTTCGACAATCCAATTAATCAAGATGATGAAGGGGTTGAAGAAGACTATGAGTTACCTGAAGAGTTATCCAGGTTGTTAAGGCAAGAAGAGAAAGTGATCACTCCTCATCAGGAGGAGGTTGAAACAGTTAATCTTGGTACCGAAGAGGATTTAAAAGAAGTGAAAATTGGGGCCAGTCTGTAGGTTTCAGTAAAAGAACAGCTCATCGACATGCTTCGAGAATACGTCGACGTCTTCGCTTGGTCCTATCAAGACACGCCAGGTCTAGATACGGATATTGTTATGCACAAGCTGCCCTTGAAAGAAGATTGCCCTCCAGTGAAGTAAAAGCTACGTCGTACTCGTCCAGATATGGCCATGCGGATTAAAGAAGAGGTACAAAAACAGTGGGACGCCAGTTTCCTCGCTGTAACTAGTTACCCACCGTGGGTTGCTAATATTGTACCAGTGCCTAAGAAGGATGACAAAGTACGGATGTGTGTGGATTACCGAGACCTGAACAGAGCTAACCCGAATGATGATTTCCCATTACCTCACATTGATGTATTGGTCGACAACACAACTCAGTTCTCGGTATTTTCTTTCAAGGATGGATTTTCTGGGTATAATCAGATCAAGATGTCACCCGAAGACATGGAGAAAACAACCTTCATCACACCCTGGGGCACATTTTGTTACAAGGTAATGCCTTTTGGGCTGAAGAATGCTGGTGCGACTTATCAACGAGCTATGGTAACGTTATTCCACGACATGATCCACAAAGAAATTGAATCCTACGTGGATGACATGATTGCCAAGTCCCTCACTGAAGAAGATCATCTGGTAAATATAATGAAGTTGTTCAAGCGTCTGAGAAAGTATCAACTGAAGTTAAACCCCAACAAATGCACATTCGGGGTACGTTTCTGTAAGTTGCTGGGATTTATCGTAAGTGAAAAGAGAATTGAAGTTGATCCCGACAAAGTCAAGGCCATACAGGAGATGCCCGCACCTAGGACTGAATAAGAAGTTCAGGGGTTCTTAGGTAGATTGAACTACATATCAAGGTTCATATCTCATCTTATTGCAACCTGTGAACCTTTGTTCAAGTTGTTAAGAAAGAAGCAGACGGTCAGGTGGAACGAAGATTGTCAGAAAGCCTTTGACAAGATCAAGGAGTACTTGCAAGAACCTACAATTCTTATGCCTCCAGTTGAAGGAAGACCTCTAATAATGTACCTGATAGTATTAGAAGGATCAATGGGGTGTGTGTTGGGCCAGCATGACGAGTCTGGTCGTAAAGAGTATGCAATATACTACCTAAGAAAAATGTTTACCGACTGTGAACAACATTATTCACTACTCGAGACAACTTGCTGTGCTTTAGCGTGGGCTGCTCGCCGACTAAGGCAGTATATGTTGACCCACACCACCTTGTTGATCTCAAAAATGGACCCTGTCAAGTACATATTTGAGAAGCTAGCACTTACCGAAAGGGTTGCAAGATGGAAAATGATTCTGACAGAGTATGACATTCAGTACACATCTCAAAAGGCCATCAAGGGCAGTGTACTGTCTGACTATTTAGCTGAGCAACCCATTGATGATTACCAGCCCATGAGATTTGAATTCCCTGATGAAGACATCATGTACCTAAAAGCAAAAGATTATGAAGAGCCTGTTCACACTAAAGGGCCTGACCCAGGAGAAGAGTGGACAATGATGTTTGATGGGGCTGTCAATATGAACAGTCGGGGAGTTGGTGCAGTGCTCATTACACCTAAGGGAGTTCATATGCCTTTCTCGGCAAAACTCACCTTTGCCTGCACTAACAATGAAGCTGAATATGAAGCTTGTATCATGGGTCTTGAGGAAGGCATTGACCTCAGGATCAAGACATTGAATGTATTCGGAGATTCAGCTCTGGTAATCAATCAAACCAACGAAAAATGGTACACTCACCAAGAGCATTTGATTCCATACCGTGACTATACGAGGAGATTATTGACTTTCTTTACAACAGTCAAACTTGAGTACATCCCTCGAGACGAAAATCAGTTCGCAGATGCTTTAGCTACCGTTTCCTCCATGATCAAGGTTCAAACTGTCCATTATGTATCTTAGATTTTGGTATCCAGACTAGACCGACCAACATACGTATTCTCCGTGGACATTGCTAAAGATGACAAGCCTTGGTTCCATGACATCAAAAGCTTCTTAGAGGATCAGACATACCCACCCGGGGCATCATCCAATGATAAGAAGACATTATGAAGGTTGTCTGGCAGTTTCTTCCTCAATGCTGATGGTTCATTATACAAGCGAAACTTGGACATAGTTCTGGTGTGTTGATAAGAAAGAAGCAGACTTGCTGATGCACGAGGTGCATGAAGGATCTTTCGGTACCCATGCTGGAGGAAATGCAATGGCTAAGAAATTGTTAAGATCAGGTTACTACTGGATCACAATGTATGCAGACTGTTGTGCCTATGCCAGAAAGTGCCACAAGTTCCAGATCTACGCAGATAAAGTGCATGTGCCTCCAAATCCTTTGAACGTGGTGTCTTCACCTTGGCCCTTTGCCATGTGGGGCATTGACATGATTGGAAAGATCGAACCAACTGCTTCAAATGGCCACAGATTCATCCTGGTAGCCATTGATTACTTCACCAAATGGGTTGAAGCAGCTTCGTATGCAAACGTCACCAGACAAGTGGTAGCCAGATTTCTGAAAAGAGACATCATATGTCGATATGGAGTACCCGAGCGAATCATTACTGATAATGGTTCCAATTTGAACAACAAAATGATGGCAGAACTGTGCCGGGATTTCAAGATCCAACATCACAACTCTTCTCCTTACATGCCAAAGATGAATGACGCTGTTGAGGCAGCTAATAAGAACATCAAGAAGATTGTGCAGAAGATGGTGGTTACCTATAAAGACTGGCATGAGATTCTACCGTTTGACTTGCATGGGTATCAAACCTCAATCAGAACATCTACTGGGGCAACACTTTATCAGCTTGTGTATGGTATGGAAGCTGTCCTACCAGTTGAAGTTGAGCTACCCTCCTTACGGGTAATGATGGATGTAAAGCTGGACGAAGCCGTATGGGTCCGGTCTCGGTACAATCAACTGAATCTGATCGAAGAGAAGAGATTAGCTGCCATTTGTCATGGGCAATTATATCAGAAAAGAATGAAGAGAGCCTTCGATCAGAACGTCAGGCTTCGGGAATACCAAGTGGGAGATCTTGTGCTGAAAAGACTTCTTCCTCCTCATACAGACCACAGGGGCAAGTGGACTCCAAACTACGATGGTCCATTCATAATAAAGAAGGTTTTTCTCTGGTGGAGCACTGATGCTCACTACTATGTATGGTGAAGATTTCTTATCCCCTGTGAATTCAGATGCAGTTAAAAAATACTTTGCATAAAGTGACCCGCTGGACATAAAAACAGAATGTAAGTCCAGGAAAAAATAGGGCATCCTGGCGAGTCAAAAACAGAATAAAAGACTCAGGCAAAAATAAGGGAAAATTAAAAAAATGTACACCCGCTGAGTTGAAAAGCCGCATTGGACAGCTCAGGCAAAAATGGGTATCCTAGTGGATTGAAAACCCGAAAGGGCGATCCACGCAAAATCAGGGAATAAGCGAATAATTGCATTCTGAATTCGTCTGTATCACTCGCAACACGGCGAGCTTCGAAAGGATAAAGCATCAGTCAGAATCAACCTTCTTCAGAAAGCAAGATAAGAAGAACGTCAAGGTCATACAGGTCATAGCAAAGGAAGCTCACTGGAGCGTCGTCAACATTACCAACACTTTTATTTTCTCATTTTATAGCAATCTCCTCATTTCAGGGGATTTGTTTCTTTGATTGTATTTGCCAATTCAGGGCACCCAGATTAATAAAATCAGAGTTTTCAGTCACACCTCGTTTTGTACATTTTTGTTTCGTTTGCAAAATATCCAATATTCATGATATGGTACTTGCATAATACAAATGAGCCATCTTTAATAAATTCTTGCAGGAAATATATTACTTTCAGGAAAGCCTAACTCCCATGACGGAATCTGGTAAGGGATACCTCGGGATGCTTGTGCGCTGCTTTTGTCTTAACAGGTTGCAGGTACTCAATATGCAGCATGGGGCATGCCAAGCACTCTTCCCCAGCAGACCTCCTCCCCAAGCAGTATCTGAAATGCTTTTCCCCAGCAAAGTTGTCGAAGCCTCCTCATCCCTAGCACAAGTCTACTCAACAGGAGCTTCCCCAGCTGAGATCCCCACCAGATTGCCAGATCTCTCATCCTCAGCAAAGATAAAAGAACTATCTCCCCACAGAGTTTCCAGCGTCTCCCCAGAAGAGCAATGCCTGAAACTCTTACACAACAAAGTGACGAAAGTTTCCTTCTACCCAGCTGGGTTCTCCTAACAGATCTACCAATGATCTCTTCCCCGGCTGGGATATCCCTCTAAGCAGATCAGCCAAAAATCTTTTCTTCAGCGGGATCCGAATGCCGGATCGGTCTCTCTTTTGCATAATCATAGCATTTGCATCATATTCACCAAATAAGTGTAGCATTCCGTCTAATACGGAGCATTACGGAAAAAATCAAACATTTGCATTATCACAAGTCAGGATCAAGCCAGTCACCTGCAAATACCATAAGTATTTCATCAGCAATGAATATAAAAACTCACATCCCCTGCAAATAAAAGCCAAAGTGTCCCCTTTGCACTCTCCAACACAAATAGCTGTTCATATGTACCCTTTTCGACACTCGTATGTGTCGTATTATTCCCTGCAGATATAAGCCAAAGCATCTCCTTTGCACTCTTAAATATAGATATACATGATCTTTTGACACTCGTCCGTGTCATACACCCCCGACATGATTGCCAAAACACTTGTTGCAAACCAAACACTTGTTCATAACATACTCTTTTCGGCACCCGTCCGTGTCATCCTATCCCCACAAGTCGCCAGAACACCTTTTGCACTCTCACATACAAATATTTGTTTATAACTTACATATTCTCTTTTGACACTCGTCCGTGCCATACGTTCCCCAACAAGTTGAACACCCGTCGTGTCTTGCTCATGCTCCACCAATAAACCAATAATCACTCATACTTATACAGAAGTCCTCGATACTCGTCTGTATCTTGTTTATATATCATCCCTCAACAGATCTGACACTCGTCCGTGTTCTTTGTTAACCAGTTGGTACTCGTCCGTACCATCATCTCTGAACACGCGTCAGCGTTTGTTTCTACCGATACTCGTTCGTATCATGGTCTTAAGGATGCTCATCCGCATCTTTAATCTATACACAGCGTCAAACACTTATACCTTTTTATTCTTGAGCGTAAGCACTCTTCCGTGTTTATCGTTCCCCAGTAAGTCTTCAACGAGAACAACCTTCTTCTATCCGACATTCGTCCTATGTCGTGATACTTTCGGCAACCGTCCCCTGCCAGGTGATCGTCCTTCACCTTTGGATGACCGTCCCTCATCCTTTCCCCAGCGGAGTCTCCATTATTGGAATTTTTCAATCCGACATTCGTCCTATGTCATGATAAAGAGCAGCCGTCCCCTGCTAGGTGATCATCCTTCACCTCTTGATGATCGTCCTTCATCATGCTTATCTGATGGCCGTCCCTATCGTCGACCTTTTCTATCTGACATTCGTCCTATGTCGTGATAAAGAGCAGCCGTACCCTGATAGGTGATCGTCCTTCACCTCTTGATGATCGTCCTTCATCATGCCTATCCAATGGCCGTCCCCATTGTTGACCTTTTTCTATCCGACATTCGTCTTATGTCCTGATAAAGAGCAGCCGTCCCCTGCTAGGTGATCGTCCTTCACCTTTGATGACCGTCCCTCATCAATATTTCATTTATTTCTT
This sequence comes from Lathyrus aphaca, assembly GCA_963966055.1. Lineage (NCBI taxonomy): Eukaryota > Viridiplantae > Streptophyta > Magnoliopsida > Fabales > Fabaceae > Lathyrus > Lathyrus aphaca. The sequence continues at coordinate 425,556,023 of OZ014519.1, read as the reverse complement.
AACCCGATGGCCGTCCCCATCATTGTTTACTTTACTTTCCAAGCCTGATGGTCGTCCCCATCATTGCCTTTACTTTAATCCCACGAGAGTCTTGTCTCTTTACCTGATGGCCGTCCCCATCATGATCCCTTTATTCCCCCAGCATGTCGACCGTCCCCGTCATTGCTTTACTCACCACTTTATCCCCAACAGTCGTCCTCTACTCGATGGTCGTCCTCCATCGCCTTCATTTGATAATCATGCTATACTAACTTTTACAATTTATATACCTTTTCTTCTTCTATCCAGCGAGTGCAAATTTTGGACTGTCTTTGGTATTCAACCACAAGTTATCTTGTTTATCTGTTAAGCCAGACACTTACATCCTGCACAGCTAACTGATGGGCTAAAGACGTGATCTAATATGTGTCTAGCGGTATCTTAACTGCAAGCGCACATCCTATCGAAGTAATATAAAAGATTATCGATCCCACAGGGACTTTAAGATTACTTAGTGCTAGAGGGTTTACTAGTTTAGCTAAGGTGAATGGTTGTCACGATTTTTTGGTTGTTTCTAAGAATTAAAGACGGAAATTAAATTTTAGTTTAATAAAATAATAATAAGGCGGTCGGTATGTAATTATGTTAACTTAGGCGGGTCAATCTAACCTAGGCTTATAAGGATAGTTCACTTAATTTATTCTGTAGAGGTTATCAGTTTAAATATCTTTAACTCACACTCTCATGGTCTTATCTCAGATCTTACTCCTAAAGCCCTATGCCTGCTCTCGCTAGCCCATAAGTGTTTAGAAATAATTTTTGGAAACTTAATAAGTCTAATTCATTTTAAAGCGCTCTCGCTGTGTTTAAATTAAATGCCTAACTTTAGCTATCTGGTTAAAATCTCACACTCTCGTGGTCTCGACCTAACCTATTACACTTTCCTTACTCTCGTAACAAAAAGATTAATTTTATAATAAAAAGTCACAGCCAGAATTTTAAGTTCTTAATTATTTTAAACCTAGATTCGATTTTACCGATTTAGTGTATTTTAATTACATACCGCCTAAAGTGTTTAGCTACTCATATTTGTTGTACCAGACAGATGCAGAAACAGAGGAATACAAATTAAAATATGCATTATACAATAATAATAAAAATAAATTCTTAACATTAATATAAATGCGAATTAATTAAAAACCTGAATAATAAAAATAATGTCAAACTCCTTCTTCCACAATCTGGCAAGCTTGGAGTGCGGACCGGAAACGAAAATAAAATTACAAAACGAAATGCTGAAGGCTTGAAAGAAATTAAATAATAACAATTTCCTAATGATGGAAATTGTTATTTGATTTGGTTGGGATATAGAAAATAAAACAAGAACATAAACAATTGCTGGAAAAATAAATGAAATAGGGTGCAATGGAAATACGGCAGAGCTTCCGCAAGAAAAATTAAAATAAAACTCTGTCCTTTCTACTTTGAAATAGAGCTATTTATAGAGAACATAATTTGGGCTTGGCAGTTGGAATAATGCGTGGGCTTCGTGGTTGCTGAGAGAATCCAGGGAGAACTTGTGTTATTGGGTCTGCGGAAGAATAGGAAAAGTTGTGACTTTACGTAGCACGTTCATGACCAATTCTTACCAAGTAAACCTAATTTCCCCTTGTCACGTTCGTGACAAGGGTGTCACGTTCGTTATCCTTGTATTTAGCGCGTCACGGTCGTGAGGGATTGGTGACGACTGTGACTGCTCCTTTTAGCGTGTCACGGTCGTGACAATTGCAAATTATGCAGATTATGCAGAATTCCTCTCTTCTTCTTCTTTTCATGCTTGTTTTTGCTCATTTCACTTTTGGCTTATGATTTAGCTCTATAATTGTTATACCTGTAAAATGACAAAGAAAACTCGAGGAATCGTGTGTTAATACGATAAATGTGCGATAAAACGACATTGAAACATAGTAATAAAACGATACTTTTTCTCGTTATCAAACTTCCCCAAACTTAAACCTTTGCTTGTCTTCAAGCAAATAGTGGGTTGAAAAATGATCGGATAGGTTTCCATCGATGCATACACATAATAAACCATACGAGGAATCGTTTTTCTAGATAAACCGGTACTAGAATAAAACACCAACGATACACTAATGACACAAGCAACAAGCTAAGTCGTCGACTTCCCGTTAAACGAAACATTCGGTAATTGCGTTGCGATTCGACCTAGAGTCCTTCGATCTTATTTCACCCGGTTTAATTCTAGCACAATCACATTAAGCCCTTTGCCTTAGCACGCACGTAGTGGAGTAGCCGGTTAGTGACTTTGATCCTTTATAAGCACGGGGTTTGGTACACGAATGTGGCAACCCTATATATATTATCCGATTTGGAGGTTGTGGGGGATCGAGCCGTAGCACGCCCTACCAAGTTCAGAACCAGGTACCTCTGAACCAACCCGCAATGGACTTCTTCTCATACTTCTCGTTTCTTATATGCGACCGTGTACTTTGGTGCAATTTCTTTTTATTGGCATCGAGATATGAAGGATCATTATAGATTAGGCATCAAACACTTATGTTCATCGGCTCCCCACGTGGTTTGTGTTCAGACGGTGCTGACTGCTAGTATAAACTACTAGGGGTTACTTTTGAACTGAAACTTAAGGTGTAGTCGTAACAATTATCGGAACGAAATGCTTAAGTAGGAAGTCTAAGGTGTCAAGATTGTATTGATCTTGTTGAATCGTTCTCAGCTTCCTAACTACGATTTCATAGGTAAGTCGGGTAATGCGAAGATAAAGACAAAAATTTTCGGTATGGCTAAATAAACGGGGAAAATTCGAAACTAAAGAAATAACACAAATATTACTTTGTTTCATTAAAATACGAAAGGGAAATACAACGGAATGGAAAGTGCGGAAAGGGAAAATGCGGAAAAAGGAAAGGTATATCTCCCACACTATATCAGACGTTGTCCTCAATGTTGTGATATAATAGCGGGTAAAATACAATACAAACAACGGAAATGGAAAAACATAAACATAAACTAAGGTTGCTGACGACCACGGCCTCGGCTTCTGGTGCGGGAGTGTCTGGTCGGAGTCGCTTCAGGATCAGAACCGGTGCCGGTGAGAGCAGTGATATCAATACGCAAAGCCTCTAGCTTGCTAAAAATCTCTCCGAGCTTCTCATCGGTCGTCCTCTGGTTGGTGGCAACAGCTGAAAGTAGTGCATCATGTTGCTCTTTTTGCCTTCGCTCTAGTGCGGCGTTCATCTGGTTTTGCTGATGAATCGCACGGAGGACGTCTTCAAGTGTGAATTCTTGCGCAGGTGGTTGTCGGGTGGAGGACTCAGGAATGTCCTATGCTGGCTCAGCTGCATCCATGGTATCCTGCATCTCGTCCACTGGTGGATCGGTCTGCTCATCAATAATGGGGGCGTGGCCGGCAACATCCGGTAAAGCAAATAGCCAGTTGGCTCGGTTAGACGGATCGATGCGGTCACGACACAGCAAGGTGATGTGGTGATAAACGGTGCCTTGGATAATAGGCCTGAACCTGCCATCCTCTCTCTGAGATATCAAGTGGGCGGACCTGCAGTAGTTCTTTGTAAGCAAATTTGCGGCTCTGCGAGGCAAATGGATAATCAGGTCACCAAGCTCCAGCTGAATGGCGAGGGTGGTGACAATCTCGCCTATATAGAAGGGGGTTGCGCCTCGTTGCGCTACAGACTGGATATGGGACAACAGGAATGGGGCAACATTGATACGCTCGTCATTTAGGGCACAGTGCAAGAACAAGAGCTCATTGGAATTAAGCTTGTGATTGCTCTCTCTTGCAAAAATAGTATTGCAGATGATGCGATGGAAGTATCGGATCGTCGGGTTATGGATGTGGGTAGCATTGAGACTCTGAAAGGCAGTAGCATGGGTGTTGGTGATGTCGTGCCATAAGGTGAAAGCGGTTTCGCTGAAGTTGTCCGGCACGCGGAGATGAGCATCATCGCCGTGATCGAAACCTAACAGTTCGGCGATCCTTGTTTGTGTAATTTCGAACTCTCGGCCGAGCATTCTGAACTTTGCAATGCCAGTGAGTTGACTTGATGAACCGAGAGGTGTAACATATTGAAACGAACTCAGAAATTCCAATGTGAGGAGTTCGAATGTCGGCTGTGGTTGACTGCACAAGTGCCACAAACCAACATGCCTAAGCAGGAGCTTCACGCCGTTGAGCAATCCCAACTCCCTCAAGCAGTCAATGTCGACATACCGAGTGGGTTGAACGCAACGGTTCTGAAACCTGATGAACTTTTGTCTTTGAGTTTCTCCATGTTCACCATCTCTAAATTGGATTTCTTCCATTGCATGCAAGTACAGGAATGAGAGATGAGAGGTTTTTGAGTTTTGTGAGAAAATGAAAAATGTGAAGAAATTGGTTCTGATTATAGTGAAAGAAATGAATGTGAGAGGTTTGGAATAAATGGAGAGGTTAATGGAATTGATTTAGGGTAATGGGAGGTTACGGGATAGTGAGGAGATAATGGGGGGTTTCTAATTTTTGTGGAAGTGGAAAAGTGGTTTCTGCGAAGAAGAACGGTTCTATTTCTCAGAATTTGTATAACAGGGGTCGTCACGGTCGTGATGGGTGAGTGACGGTCGTGACGCGCTAATTAGCTTGTCACGGTCGTGAGAGAATGATGACGACCGTGAGGGATTAAAATCTTATAATATTTTCTTCACAGAATGCATTATCTCACACGCACAATGCAATTTTTCTCTTTTTTATCACTTCTCATTTAATTCCAACACAAATAATATATTATATTATTGGATCAACATATATTAGCAGCAAATTTCATCACACGAGAAATCATAAAATATTAATCAATTTAAATATAACAGTAACTAATGGAAATTATAGAAATTGATTAAATTGGAAAATGGTAAAACTAGAAGTGCTTTGCTTTTGATATAATTGAAGGAAAATTACATTAATAAAAATAAGGTACGAAAATGTTTGCAAAATGTTAAAACTAACTAGAAACATAAACAAGAAGTAAAATAAGTTAAATCACTACAGCATTTTTCAAAGTTTCTTCTTCAAATCTTCAATTGCGGAGTTTAGGTGGTAGAATTGCTCACACGTTATGTCAGTTAAACCTATAACGTCCAATCGCATGCTTTTAATCTCATCCTTAACAGCATTAATATCGGCTTGGTAAACTTCAAGAGTATTCATAATTTTCTTCAAGTTGTCAGCATATCCTACTTGATTTACTTCAGGGGTTTCAATCACTTCATCAGTGTGTTCAATGTCATGGTAACCAGGAGGTGTCTCAGGGTCACTTTCTACATCGGTCATTATATCATCCCTTATCTTGTAAGATTGTGGTGTTTCGGGAGTGGATGGATAGTCAGGAGGGGTAAGCTCATAAAGCCAATTATCTTTATTGTGAACACTGACTCTAGCATGATTTGGTAATGTGAACAGGGTTACTACTTCATTCCTGATAAGGTACTCGTAAGGTGGTTGTCCTAAATTTCTTATGATATGGCGGTTAAAGCAAAAGTTCAGATTCATAGGACGGATGGTACCTAAATGGTTACACCTGTGTAATTGGTATCTAAGTCCTAAGGCATCAGCAATCATGGTGACAAGGCCTCCTACCAATATGGGTAGATCAGGTTCTTCTTGGATTCGGGTGAAGGTTTGCATCATGAAAGGCACACCATTAACTGGCTGTCCATTAGTCAGACATGACATAATGAATATCTCATCTTTAGATACTCCAGTAAGGTTTTCTTCTTTTCCAAAGAATGTGTGGGCAAGGATCTTATGGAAATAGCGGATAACAGGGTTATGTATCTCATCATTGTTCATGTTATTTGGCTTAGGATGGTAATTTCCGGTTAAGGTTCCCCAAAAGAAGTCCAGCTCAATGTCCATCAATTCTACCTGTGTGGTAGTAAAAGCAAAGGGTCCACTAGGGAATCCTAATAAGTCAGCTAGTTCTTTATGGTTAAAGTCATATTCTTTTCCGAATAGTCGAAAACTTATAAATCCTTTCCTGAATCCAAAACCGCGCTCGGGTAAGTAAACTAAGGAGCTTAAGAACTCAAGGGTGAGCTCGCGGTAAGTCACAAACTTTTGTTTTATTAGTGCATTCTCCCATCCAAGTTGGTTAAACAAGTATAGGATGCTATCATGTATACCTAAGGTTTCCATAGTCAGATCATCAGGGTACAAAGTCAAATCCATTGGTCTCTGTGATAACTCTTCAAATTTCATTCTTTGGTTCCTACCTCTAAATTTGGTTTCCATAATGTTTCTCGGTTGGTTAGCCATAGTTAGTGTAAATATGGAGGAAACAAATCAGGGGGAGAAGGAAAGTGGAAAAGACTTTAGAAAATCTGTAAAAGTGATTTAAAAATTAAAAATAAGGAAAATAAGAAAATAAATGCATAAATAAAAGCAGTAATGATAATAATGAAATAAAACAATAAAATGATAAAACAATATAATGATAAATGATAAATGATAAAATGATAAAATGGGTTGCCTCCCACTAAGCGCTGTTTTTATCGTCATAAGCCTGACGTAATGCTTAGGGGTAGATTAATCAGGGTAATTATTAGACAACTCTAAAAGCTTTAGACTATTTGCATAATCTCTATTTTCAACTTTATGGTAATGTTTTAAACGTTGTCCATTTACTGTGAACGGTTCACTATTCCTACCCTTAATTTCTATTGCTCCGCTCGGGAACACTCTAGTTATTTCAAAGGGTCTTGACCATCTAGATTTTAGTTTTCCAGGAAAGAGCCTAAGTCTTGAATTAAAGAGGAGTACAACGTCTCCCACACTAAATTCTTTCCTAGATAAGCGTTTATCGTGCCATCGCTTAGTTCTTTCTTTATATATCTTAGAATTCTCATAAGCATCTAACCTTAACTCTTCTAATTCGTTAATATCGAGGATTCTCTTTTCTCCTGCGGCATTATAGTTTATATTGAGAGTTTTGATCGCCCAATATGCTCTGTGTTCTAATTCTACCGGGAGATGACAAGACTTTCCATATACTAATTTGAAAGGTATAGTTCCTATGGGTGTCTTGTAAGCTGTCCTATAAGCCCATAAAGCTTCATTAAGTTTAGATGACCAATCTTTCCGAGATATGGCGACAGTCTTTTCTAAGATTTGTTTAATTTCTCTGTTTGAGACTTCGACCTGTCCACTTGTTTGTGGATGATATGGTGTTGCTACACGGTGTCTGACTCCATACTTAGATAGTAATTTGTCAAATATTTTTGAAATGAAGTGCGAGCCACCGTCACTTATGACGAGTCTAGGCACACCAAATCTGGGAAAGATTATATTTTTGAAAAGCTTAATTACTACTCGTGTGTCATTTGTAGGAGAAGCTATAGCCTCAATCCATTTTGAAACATAATCGACAGCTACGAGTATGTAATTATTACCGAAAGATGATGGGAATGGTCCCATGAAATCTATTCCCCAGACGTCAAAGACTTCTACTTCTAATATTCCTTTTTGAGGCATTTCATCTCTTCTTGAAATATTACCGGTGCGTTGACACCGATCGCAATTTATAACAGCGATGTGGACATCTTTCCATAAATTAGGCCAGAATAGGCCTGCTTGTAAGATTTTTGCACAAGTCTTGGAAGTGCTTGCATGTCCACCATAAGGAGATGAATGGCAATGAGCAATGACATCTTCTATTTCTTCTTCGGGAATACATCAACGAAAGATTCCGTCGGGTCCTCTTTTGAACAATAATGGTTCATCCCAATAGTAATGTTTGAGATTGTGAAAGAATTTCTTTTTCTGCTGATAGGTTAAGTCAGGTGGAAGAGCTCCTCAGCTAGGTAGTTGACAATGTCAGCGTACCATGGCAGTCCTACGGTTGTTTGGATTGTTTCCACGGGTTCTGGTTCATCTATATCTAACTGAACTGGGTCGCTTCCTATTTGTGCTATCAGCTGTTCATACGGAAAATCATCGTTAATCGGCACTTGTTCGGGTTTAATACCTTCTATTCTAGATAAATGGTCCGCTACGACGTTTTCAGTACCTTTCTTATCTTTTATTTCGAGATCAAACTCTTGTAAGAGTAAAATCCATCTCAATAGTCTTGGTTTAGCATCTTTCTTAGTTAATAAATATCTAATAGCAGCGTGGTCTGTGTAGACGATTATTTTCGCTCCCACTAGGTAAGAACGGAATTTGTCAAGCGCAAAGACAACTGCTAACAATTCTTTTTCAGTAGCGGCGTAGTTCATCTGAGCAGAATCTAAGGTTCTACTGGCATAGTAAATTGCGTGAAGTTTCTTGTCCTTCCTCTGTCCTAGAACTGCGCCTACAGCATAGTCACTTGCATCGCACATGATTTCGAAAGGTAATCTCCAGTCAGGGGGTTGCATGATTGGTGCGGTGATGAGGGCTGTTTTTAGAGTTTCGAATGCTTTAAGACAATCTTCATTGAATATGAACTCAGAGTTTTTCATTAATAAACCGGTAAGAGGTTTAGTGATTTTCGAGAAATCTTTGATGAATCGTCGGTAGAAACCGGCGTAAAAAGCTTCGTATTTCTCGAATGGTCTTAGGGGGTTGAAGATCTTTTATGACTTCTATCTTAACTTTATCAACTTCAATTCCCTTGTCAGATATAACGTGTCCTAGTACGATTCCTTCTCTGACCATAAAATGACATTTTTCCCAGTTAAGCACGAGATTTACTTTTACACATCTTTCTAACACCATTTCTAAATTTGATAGACATCCTTCAAAACTTTTCCCGCATACAGAGAAGTCGTCCATGAACACTTCCATGATGTTGTCTATGAAATCTGCGAAGATTGACATCATACATCTTTGAAAGGTTGCAGGAGCGTTGCATAATCCAAAGGGCATTCGTCTATAAGCGAACGTTCTATAAGGGCATGTGAATGTAGTCTTCTCTTGATCATCTGGGTGGATAGGGATTTGGAAAAATCCTGAGTAACCATCGAGATAACAGAAATATGAATGCTTGGCTAATCGTTCTAACATTTGATCTATAAAAGGTAGTGGGAAATGATCTTTTCGAGTGGCTTTGTTTAGTTTACGATAATCGATGCACACTCTATGTCTTGTCACTACTCTTTGTGATATCGATTCGCCTTTAGCGTTTTTCACAACAGTGATACCTCCTTTATTTGGTACTACATGTACTGGACTAACCCATTTACTATCAGAGATTGGATATATTATTCCAGCATCTAGTAGTTTCTTAACTTCTTCCTTTACTACAGTGCTAAGGATTGGGTTAATTCTTCTTTGAGATTCTCTGGAGGTTTTGCAATCTTCTTCTAGCAGAATACGATGCATAGAGATTGAAGGGCATATTCCTTTGAGATCAGATATGTTATATCCTAATGCAGTTGGATATTTCTTTAAGACATCTAAAAGTTTCTTTGTTTCAATTGTTCCTAAACTGGAATTGATTATAACTGGTCTTGTACATTCGGCGTCTAGGAATTCGTATCTTAGGTTCTTAGGTAAAGTTTTTAACTCCAATGTAGGTTTATTCTTACTTGGCATGGGATCCGGTGTAAGTGCTAAACTTTCTCTCAGACTATCATCCTGATATGGTTCACGCCAATTATCATCTTCGAAAATCTGAGGGATTTGAATTTTCATAATTTTAGAATAGGTAGTTTCTTTCATTTCCATTTCTCTTACACATTCGTCAATTACGTCCAATAGATAACATGTATCCTCTATAGCCGGTGATTGTAAGAATTGTGTTAAAATGAATTCAACTTTCTCTTCACCTACTTCAAAGGTTAGCTTTCCTTTCTTTACGTCTATTATAGCTCCGGCGGTAGCTAAGAATGGTCTTCCTAGTATGATAGGTGTAGTGGAGTCTTCAGAGATGTCCATGATTATGAAATCAGTAGGAATATAAAATTGTCCTATACGTACTGGGACGTTTTCTAGTATGCCTACAGGATATTTAATAGAGCGATCGGCTAGTTGAACAAACATTTTAGTTGGTCTTAGGTCTCCCATGTCTAGCCTTTTGCAAATCGTTAAGGGCATAACACTGATATTGGCTCCTAAATCGCATAGAGCTTTGTCAATGACGAATTTTCCTATTACACAGGGTATAGAGAAACTTCCTGGATCTTTTAGCTTAGGAGGCATATTATTCTGAATTATTGCGCTACACTCAGCAGTAAGTGTAACAGTTCCGTTATCCTCTATCTTTTTCTTATTGGATAAGATTTCTTTTAAAACTTAGCATACGAGGGCATTTGAGTGATAGCTTCTGTAAATGGAATAGTAATATTCAACTGTTTCAGAAGTTCAACAAATTTCTTAAACTGGCCCATCGTCTTAGAATTGGTTAATCTCTGAGGGTACGGAATTGGTGGTTTATAGGGTGGTGGAGGCACATAAGGCTTTTCTTTCTCCACTGCCTCTTGATTATTATCTTTCTTTTCTTCTTGTTCATTCACCATTTCAGTCGGTTTATCCGGCTTTTGGTACATGGCTGGATTGTCAAGTCTTGGATCGGTAGGTCCGTCAAGTTCCTTGCCACTTCTTAATATCACAACATTGGTCTGTCCTTTCGGATTAGGTTGAGGTTGTCCAGGAAATACTCCAGCTGGTGCAGCGGTAGGTGCTTGTTTTTGAGCTACTTGTGAAATCTGAGTTTCAAGCATTTTATTATGTGTAGCTAACGCATCTACCTTGCTCACTAATTGCTTGATCTGCTCACTAGTGTGTATGTTTTGGTTCAAAATGTCCTTGTTTGTTTGAGATTGGGTAGCTATGAAGTTTTCCATCATCAACTCAAGGTTTGATTTTCTAGGGACATTAGGAGCAGTCTTTTGATATCCTGGTGGTGTAGCTGGTGCTTGACCTGGTGCGTATAAAGCATTGTTATTCTTATAGGAGAAGTTCAGATGATTCTTCCAACCTGGGTTGTATGTGTTTGAGTATGGGTTTCCTTGAGCATAATTCACTTGATCTGTGGGAATTCCTGCTAATAGTTGACAATCAGGGACAGCATGTCCTGGAACTCCACATAACTCACAGTTAGGTGTTACCGCAGCCACGGTGGCTGTTGGTGTTATGGCCAAGTTGTCGATCTTCTGGTTTAGTTGGTCAAACTTTGCATTGACTTGGTCCATACTACTCACTTCGTACATACCTCCTTTTGTTGGTTTCTCAGTTGCGACTCTCTCGCTTCCCCATTGGTAATGGTTTTGAGCCATACTCTCGATAAGTGCATAAGCATCGTTATATTCTTTGTCCATTAGTGCACCGCCTGCGGCAGCGTCAATTGTCATTCTTGTATTGTACAAGAGTCCATTGTAGAAGGTATGGATGACCATCCATTCTACTAATCCGTGATGTGGACAAAGTCTCAGCATATCTTTATAGCGTTCCCAAGCTTCGAAAAGTGATTCGTTTTCCTTTTGCTTAAATACGTTGATCTGAGCTCTTAGCATAGCTGTCTTGCTAGGTGGGAAATATCTTGTCAAGAAGACTCTCTTTAGTTCCTCCCACATAGTTACTGAATTCGAGGGTAGAGATTGAAGCCAGGCTCTCGCTCTGTCTCGAAGTGAAAAAGGAAAAGGACGTAGTCTAATAGCTTCTTGGGTAACTCCATTGGCTTTTACGGTATCTGCGTACTGCACAAATATCGAAAGATGAAGGTTCGGATCCTCGGTAGGATTTCCGGCGAATTGATTTTGTTGCACGGCTGATATCAGCGAAGGTTTCAGTTCGAAATCATTTCGGTTGATAGCCGGTGCGGCAATGCTGGAATGCGGTTCAGCTTACGAAGGACTAGCGTAATATTTGAGTGGATGATTCGGTTCTTCAGCCATCTCTGCGTCGATGTTCCGACAGGTTTCGGTGGATCTATTTGAAGATCTGGAATGTTGTAATTTCGTTCGTAATCGAATATTCGTCTTCTTACGTGTAAGAAGCGTTCTGATTCTGGGATTAGAGGTTGCAAGTCTTCGCCTTGAGAGCGAGTACTTGGCATACACTCGGGAAATTAGATTAAGAAAATAAATAGTTGTTACCATAGTCTAGACAATGCTACTCTAAAGTGCACTAGTAACTAAATTACAATCCCCGGCAACGGCGCCAAAAACTTGATGGGCTAAAGACGTGATCTAATATGTGTCTAGCGGTATCTTAACTGCAAGCGCACATCCTATCGAAGTAATATAAAAGATTATCGATCCCACAGGGACTTTATGATTACTTAGTGCTAGAGGGTTTACTAGTTTAGCTAAGGTGAATGGTTGTCACGATTTTTTGGTTGTTTTTAATAATTAAAGACGGAAATTAAATTTTAGTTTAATAAAATAATAATAAGGCGATCGGTATGTAATTATGTTAACTTAGGCGGGTCAATCTAACCTAGGCTTATAAGGATGGTTCACTTAATTTATTCTGTAGAGGTTATCAGTTTAAATATCTTTAACTCACACTCTCGTGGTCTTATCTCAGATCTTACTCCTAAAGCCATATGCCTGCTCTCGCTAGCCCATAAGTGTTTAGAAATAATTTTTGGAAACTTAATAAGTCTAATTCATTTTAAAGCGCTCTCGCTGTGTTTAAATTAAATGCCTAACTTTAGCTATCTGGTTAAAATCTCACACTCTCGTGGTCTCGACCTAACCTATTACACTTTCCTTACTCTCGTAACAAAAAGATTAATTTTATAATAAAAAGTCACAGCCAGAATTTTAAGTTCTTAATTATTTTAAACCTAGATTCGATTTTACCGATTTAGTGTATTTTAATTACATACCGCCTAAAGTGTTTAGCTATTCATATTTGTTGTACCAGACAGATGCAGAAACAGAGGAATACAAATTAAAATATGCATTATACAATAATAATAAAAATAAATTCTTAACATTAATATAAATGCGAATTAATTAAAAACCTGAATAATAAAAATAATGTCAAACTCCTTCTTCCACAATCTGGAAAGCTTGGAGTGCGGACCGGAAACGAAAATAAAATTACAAAACGAAATGCTGAAGGCTTGAAAGAAATTAAATAATAACAATTTCCTAATGATGGAAATTGTTATTTGATTTGGTTGGGATATAGAAAATAAAACAAGAACAAAAACAATTGCTGGAAAAATAAATGAAATAGGGTGCAATGGAAATACGGCAGAGCTTCCGCAAGAAAAATTAAAATAAAACTCTGTCCTTTCTACTTTGAAATAGAGCTATTTATAGAGAACATAATTTGGGCTTGGCAGTTGGAATAATGCGTGGGCTTCGTGGTTGCTGAGAGAATCCAGGGAGAACTTGTGTTACTGGGTCTGCGGAAGAATAGGAAAAGTTGTGACTTCACGTAGCACGTTCATGACCAATTCTTACCAACTAAACCTAATTTCCCCTTGTCACGTTCGTGACAAGGGTGTCACGTTCGTTATCCTTGTATTTAGCGCGTCACGGTCGTGAGGGATTGGTGACGACTGTGACTGCTCCTTTTAGCGTGTCACGGTCGTGACTCCATGGTAACGGTCGTGACAATTGCAAATTATGCAGATTATGCAAAATTCCTCTCTTCTTCTTCTTTTCATGCTTGTTTTTGCTCATTTCACTTTTGGCTTATGATTTATCTCTATAATTGTTATACCTGCAAAATGACAAAGAAAACTCGAGGAATCGGGTGTTAATACGATAAATGTGCGATAAAACGGCATTGAAACATAGTAATAAAACGATACTTTTTCTCGTTATCACTAACTCATGTTTGAATAGGGGCAGCTGTAAACACCCCAAATTTGCCCTCACTAATTTCACACCATGGCTTGTGATCTTTCATGTTTGCATTAGCATAAGCATACCATCTCATATTACATTTTTTGTTTCACTGCATAGTTCAAGTTCATCTGTATCTAGGGTTTGTGATTTGAGCAATCCAAGATTCCATCTGAGCCACCCCAAAGGTCTTAAAGCATTCCAAGAGGGTCCATGTGTGTTCTATCATCATATTGTGTCTCTCAAAGTTGATGGAAGTCAAGAGATCACAAGAACTGGCAAGGCATGGAAGCAGAGCTAGGGTTTTCACTGCAGAGATGACCAAAATTAGGGTTTTGGTTTCAGAGGACTCAACTCCAAATTTTTGGGCCATTCTTGTTTCTAATGTTCTTAAGATGTTATAAGGATCATGTGTACCAAGTTTGATGAAGAAATTCATTGTGGAAGTCATTTGTTCACTGGGTAACTTCTTGAGCAAGTTAAGTCAAAATCAGGGCATCTGAGGCCCCCAACAATGGAACCAAAGGGGTATTTTCATAAAATTGAAGTTATATGATCTTTATTTGATCTTAGAATAGGTTGGAAGTTCACAAGATTGAAGAATTTTGATCCATTTGCAAATTTGCCAAAAATGGAAATGACTTGTAATGGAAACTTTCCATTTTGGGAAAGTTTTTCAACCACCTCTTTTTGATCCAAAAAAGCTTCAAATGAAAAATACTCAAACATGAAAGTTGTAAGATGGATCTTCCCATTTTCAAAAAGTACAAGAACTCCTTCTAATTCATTATAGAACTCAAGTTATGATCCTTCAAAGTTAGCAAAAATCCTATAATTTTCAAAAGTGCACCAAAGAGGGATTTTTGCAAAACCACTTGCCAAGGCCTCAAATGACTTCTAAAGTGCCCAAATATGCCATAACATGATCAAACAACATCAAAGACTCAGAATTGGCCCAAGAATTAGGTCATTTCATGCCTTGAAACACAAGAAACATCAAAGAGGGAAAATATGCAAAAACCTTGTAAACCCTAGCATTAAGTGTTCCAGCTCATCAATTTCAATCCAAGGGCTCTCCATGAACTCAGCTGAGGCCAGACATGCCCAAATACAACTCTGACTCATGCCCATGTTTGAGGTACACCAACCTTGACTTTTTTGCAAAACCTCCCATACCAATCAGCCTGTGCCACAACCACTTCTTTGAGCATTCTCATTGGCTTATACAAACCCTATAGATCACAAAACGCATAACACATAGGCCTGAATCACACAAGAACTCAGATTGCCAAAAATCCCTCAAGAACTTCATCTCTTCGAAACTCTCAAACCACCCAGCCAAACTTCAAAATTCTTTCACCAATCATCTCCATATAACTCATAGATCATTTCCCACCCCTTACACAAGCCTGAAACCCCTTGAAACAAAAACACGATTCTGACATGCTCTGAACTGGAACCTTCAAAACATCCAACAAAAACTTGTTCTAAGCTTCTCAACATCCTCAAGGGACTCAAGGGAGCTTGGTTTGCACCAAAGAAGGGGTCAGAAAGCAGCTAACTGAAAAGCTCCAACTCAGGTAACATCAAGAACATTTTTTTCCAGAAATGCATTAAGTTCCTAAATGATTCTTTATGCTTCACTGATCATGCTGATGTGTTTTGTTTTGAAAATGGTTGAGAAATGAGTATGTATTCATGTTCTGAATTTTTTTGACCTAGAACTATTTTGATTCGATTCTCACTTTTGATGTGTTTTATATGTTGTTTGTTTGGTGATTCTTAATGTATGGTGTAAGTGGATCATTTATGGGCAGAGAGATTGAGTTTTAGAGGCTTAGGGAGAGAGATAGGATTTTGGTTGATCGGAGAAGACGACCGAAACCATTGTTCCGGTCGTCTGAAAGTGTTTAGGGTTTAATCTTGATTAGGGCTAAGTTCGAATCTGGGCCATTGGATGAAGTTTCGCGCGCGCGTATGAGCGGTCCAGATTAGGTCATTAGTCATTAATTCTGATTAATTAAATTAATTAAAATCAATTAGCTGGGTGTGAACCTCAACCATTGGATTACGCGCGTTTCACAAGTTAGACTTTTATTAAAATCCTGAAATTTTTTGTCATGACTTTTATTAATTTTCATAAACCAAAAACATTTTTATTTTCATTTTTTGCATTAAAAAAGTATTTTTAAATCATTTAAATGCTTTATTTAATTAATTAATTCATTTTAATTAATTAAAAATAAATTTAGGTATTTAAAAATCACCAAAAAAATCAGAGAGCATCCTTAAACATTTACAAACATTTACAAACTCACCTTACAAATTTCTTTTTAGGTTTGATCATAACTTGTGAATTTTCTTTGAATTAAGGGTCATTAAATTACATTTTTTGAACCCTAACTTGAAAAAATCTTTTCTGCCTAACCAAGAAGAGTTTGAAGATGATTCTTTTTGCATTGTTTTGTGCATAGCATGTAGTTTATAGGTCATTTATCTCATGAATTTATCTTGCATTTTTTAATTGATTTGCATTTTCCTTTGAGAATCACCCAAAAAATCCTAGAAAATTAGGAAATTCATAACTTTTGAGTGGTAAGGCTTCTGACCTTCTCCTTTGGGGTGTGACCTAGTATGGGATTAGGGTTTGTTTGAGCTTGGTTTCAAATTTTTATTATGTCATATGCTTCTGTTTTGTTCATGTGCATCTCATACTTCCATATAACCCTAATTTCTCATGTTCATTTGCATTCATCTTGCATATTCATCCATACATGAACTTGCCATGACATTTCTTGTATTCATATGTCATCTTAGATATATTAGGACATGTTAGAATCATGCTTGATCGTTTCTTCATTCATTTTCCATGATTTGCATTCATTTCATTTCATTAACTTACATGTGTTTTCAAACTTCAAAGCATGCTTACATGACATCTCATCTTTGTATGATCATACATATGCACTTTGTATGTCTTTGCATCATCTCACATGACATTAGCATTGCATAAACACTTCTGATTTGGTCATTTCATCTCATCTCATCCCATTTCATTTCATTTCGTTATGCCTTAAACTTTATGCATTCATGCTAACATTTTCAGGTGGTAAGTTACTTTGAGAAGTGGATTTGCCTTCACTTCTCACTTCTCTTTATCTCTTTCATTTGCATTTTGTTTGTCTTTTAAGTTAACTTGTTAACTTGTGTTCCATCTCTCTCACTTTCTTTCTTTAAGTTACTTATCTTCTTCAATGAAGTAAGTAACTTATTCTTCTGCTCCATCCTCCTTTCATTTTCTTCTTCCATTGGTGGCTTCCTTGAAGATCTTTCTCAAGCCTTACAAACCATAGGAACATCCAAGCATGATAATAATTAGGGTTGTGATTATTCCCCCTTAGTTTTTACCTTTGAGTCTCCCTGAGTCTCTCTTCTCATCTTCATAATCAGAGGCTAAACTCTTAAAGTTTTAGGACTTTGAAATTAGGGTTATGTCTGCATCCTTCTCTTAGGATGGAGTGTATAACTTTAATCCTAAGTGTTAAACCTTTAATTTGTTTAAACCTCTTAATCAAATCATCTTAATAATCACTAAGATTTCATTTTGTAACTTGGGCCTTAAATTAAGGTTCTAATTCTTCCTTTATGGTTAAGAAGGACTAACCCTAGTGTTTAATGGACAAGTCCCCCTCAAGTTGTCTTGCAAACCATAAAACTCATTTCTTAATCTCATACCTTAATTAAAATCCACTTAATAAAGGCTTTGTTATATAATGAATTTAATCCCTAACCATGGATTAAGTTGAGGTATCTTCCTCAGCTTAAGTGTTCTCATCTATTATCCTTCTATTATGATGGTGTAATGAGCCCACTAATCTGTGATTGGAGATTAAACTCATTACTTAACACTAAACAAAAAGAAACCAAAAACATCTAAATAATCACAAGTAGGTTAATGATCTTAATCTTACATCATCATGGAAATTAAGTTGAGATGCTTATCTCATACTTAGGTATTCTCATTATCCCTAATCAGGGAGGATATAATGAGTTTACAAGCCCTTGATTTAGGCTTAAGCTCATAATCCTATGCAAAACAACAAAAAACAATAACAAAACTGAAAACACATAAAAAACAAACAATAATCATCTCCTTTGGGATTCTTTTCTCATCACACGCATTCACAAACGAGAACTCGTTTCTTCCGTCTAATGCAAGACAGTTAGCACTCGAGCCAAACGAGTCATACACTTGAGCATAGGCAAGCAAGCAGTTCACAGTCATTTAATCTTTCAGTCTCTTTGAGTCGAACTACGGTGTTCTAACTTCCTCATTGCACGAGAGGATACGTAGGCATAACTTAACTGTGATCGAACAAAAGTCTCTTTGTCTTCCCCCTCTTTCAACATTCTTTTAAGCCTCAGTTCCTGAGAAATTCACCCTTTTGCACTGACACTTGTACACTTCTTTTCCAGCTTTTGCACACAGATAGCACATACACTTACCCCCTTTAAATACAATCTTTTAAGCGTGGATCCCGTTGAGTACGACAGACAATCTGGGTGCTAATACCTTCCCAGGTCGTAACCAACCCTCTTTCTCAGTTTCTCTGGTTCGCAACCGTCTTACCCATCTCTTTCCAGGTTTATGCAGCATTACCTTTCCTTCGGGATAAAAATTCCTAGCTGGCGACTCTATTCTATTCACCTTCATTTCATTTTCTTCTTCGCCGACCGTTCCCGCTTGTACCGGGATGCAAATCTTCGGGGGCGAAAACAACGTATACTCAGAGAAGCACCCCTCTGGTCCTCTTCGTTCGCGGGCCTCGTGGGGTTTTTCATCTCTCCGCATTTCGGTGCGGCAAGGGGTAGTGTAGTCTTCGTGTTTGGGATTTTTGGCGTCGTCATGACCGCGGCTGTTCCGAACACTTTGGGCGACCTGCTTCTCCTCGTACATGATATATGCTTGAGCCTTGTGTAGAAGTTCGTCGAGGGTACATGGAGGCTCGATCCCTACTGCCCAGTTAAGCTCGCTATCGGGGATGAGTCCCTTCTCGAAAAGATACTTCTTCATGTAATCAGTCGTATCAACCTCGACAACCTCTTGGTTAAACCGCTCGATGTATGAGCACAATGTTTCATTTTCCCTTGTATGATGGCTTCAAGGGTTGCTTCTGTTTTTGGGTGGCATCAAGAGGCCGTGAAGTGTCTTGTGAATTCCGATCTTGTGTTTTTCCAGGATGTGATAGATTCGGGGGCAAGGCTTTTGTACCATGCTGTAACACGGTGGGAGAACTGACTTTTGTTCATGTTGCGGATAGCAAGAGTCGCCACCGACTTTTATTTTATCCAAGTGGAAATGACATAAAAGAACAAGAAAGACCTACTTTAAAAGACTTGGATTCGGGGGGTAGGTTATACAAAGGGAAGGTGTTAGAACCCTTTATATTCATGGTTATCCATGGGCTCTTAGTTACTTAGCTCACTTAAATTGTTTTTGAAAAGTGTAGTGTGTGATTAGAAATTTTCTAAGTACTTTGTAATGATCCTCGTATGGATGTACACAAAACCTTGTTTGAAAATATTTTGAAAGTGAGGTGTAAAAAGTATTTTGAAATGTGAGCAAGCAACTAAGAGGTACCTACCCTAGATTAAGTCTTTTATGTTCTCGTATGTTCTTTCAATGGAAAGACTATCCATATTATTAAGGAATAGGTAGTCATTACCTTGGATGTGTTTAAGGGACAAGCGCATGGTCATCGTATGGTCATAGAAAGCAACTTTTAGGGGTGTCTTTAGCAACCTGTGAGGGACCATCATCATTTATTCGAAGGGACAAGATCTTTATCGTAGGCAACCTCGAAGGGACTTGATCTTTTAAACTGTAAGGACTATGATGATTTATATTCGAAGGGACTTTGCTTAAGACATCCCTATATTCGAGGGACTTGACCATTTTATTTTAAGGCAACCAAGAGGAATACCCTAGGAAGTGCAAGATGGCGATCAAAGATCGACTTAGGTGTGTGAGTGTTTATTTTCAAATATTTATCTTTTTTATTTAATTTTCTAAGTTAATTTAATTCATTTAATCTTTTCACTCCCTATTTACTAACCACACAGTTACATTTACGAAAATAAAAAAAAACGATAAAATCCTAACTATTACATGGCTTAGGGGCAGATACAATATAAATCGAGCGAAAAAATAAATTACAAATAAATTTAACCTGTACATTTTTCTCTAATAAAAATAAGCAATACTATATAAATAATAAAGCAAAAATAAAGGAAACAAAATAAATTTAAGATTTAAAAAATTAAATTAAAGTTTTAGTTAAAGAAGAATTAAGTTTAGGATAATAAAATTAATTAGGTTAAATTTTTAATGTTAATGAGGAAAATTAGGGTTTTTAGAAAATAATTAAAGTTTTAAGTAATTAAAGTTTTAAATATTTATTTACAAAATATATATATGATAAAAATTAATAATAGAATAAAATTTTAGAAAAAAATAATTAACATTTATTTACAATATATATATATATATATATATATATATATATATATATATATATATATATATAATAATAATAATTATGTACAAAAATATTACAAGATTAAATTAATTAAAATAAATATTAAGAAAAATTATGAGTTTTAATATAAGATTTATATAAATTATTGGTTAGTTAATTTTAATGATTATTAATAATTATATAAAAATAAAACAAAAGAAAGAAAATAAGGCAAAAAATAAGAGTGGGGAGGCCTGGTTTTGATCCCAGGGCCTCCCCTTTACCAAACAAAGGGGCTACCACCAGGATGCGCGCAGCTTGTTGCCCTAGGAAGGAGCAACAAACATTATATGATGAACCTGCAGCATAAAACGAAATATAAAAAAAAATAAGAGGGACCTGGGAATCGAACCCAGGCCCTTTGCTTCACAGACGCGCACGCTTACCATCTGAACCAACGCACAACTTGTTAAACAAAATGCAAACAATATATAATGAAATAACTCCAATTTTCAAAATCCAGATTCGCGCCAAACTCTTTCTTCAACCTCCAGCCGTTCATTTAGGTTTTAGTGACACTTTTTTCGTCACTAAAACTTGTAGTGATGGATTTTGTTCGTCACTATAAGACCTGCACACATGAACACGCATAATACACCAAATAAATTGTTTCAAATGACTTAAATCAGTTAAATAAAGGGTCCTAAGTCCAATTATCCATTTAATTACAAACGAAATCACGTTTTGCTCATGGTTCACGTTTTGAAGCTTATGAACCCTAGATATGGTGTTTGGAGATTAAGGGCACGATTCTTCAAATTGAGGGTCCAGAAACGTTCCTAGCACAATCACAAACATCAAAAAATCATCAAATATCATTTAAAATAAGCAAATACATGAAATCGAAAAATTCATATTCAAGCATAAAATATGTTTCGGTTGAATGATTATATGGTGTTTTGGATGATGAAAATGCTTGGGATACGTTCAATGAACATCAAGGAGTTGATTGCAACCTTTGGAATGACTTGAAACGACCTCCAATGTCAAAACCGAATGTGATTTTTTTGATGAAACTTTGAGATTTTGTTTAGTGTTCTTGGCTGCCAAAATTCGTGTTCCTTGCTTTGATCATGTTATGTACTTATAATAGAATGAAATTAGGTCAAAATTTGGACTTTTGATTCATGATTTTCCCTTGCTTCAATGTGAAGAAATCTTATTTCTATTTTGGTAAAAAAATCAAATATGTCCTTACCATAATGGTTTTTGCACGAAATTATGTAATGCCAATCATCTTAAACACCAAATCTTTGATCCAAAAATAACCACTAGATCAAATATTTGATTTTGATTTAAATTGAATTTTAATGAATAAAATCAAAATAAATATAAAATAAATTATAAAAATCTGAATAAATATGAATTGGGTCGTGCATGATGTCATGGTAAAGATTGGATCACAAAATTGCAAGCCCATTTGGAAAAATTTGGTTTTAAGACCCCATTTGCTCAATATACCTCTCAAAAATTTCCCAACTTTGCAAAGGCACAAATCCCTCAATTTTAAAGCTATGAAGGTATTCTTGAACATTTTGGAAATCTTAGAGAGTCCTATAACCAACCTCTTTGGTCTCATGTCCATATCCTTTACCATTTTCAAATTAAGCCCTTTGGAAGATGTTGACTTTTTGTTGACTTTTAAAATGACCTATAATGTTTTAGCTCATACCTTCCAAATGAAGCATTTTTAGGCTTAGCTTGTGAGACACAAAGTTGTAGAGAATTAAATTTCCTTCAAAATGAGCTTTGGATGGAAAATGTTTGATGAAGCATGTGAAAGTTATGGCTGGTCAAAGTTCAGTTGACTTTCTTTAAGAAAACCCTAATTTAGAAACTCCTGATTCTTGATGATCTGAAACTTTCTTGATGAATCATGATCAACCCTTGATCAAATGATGAATTTTACTTCATAAACTTGATGTTGTCAAAAAATCTTGAAGTTTGACTTTGATTTGACCACAGTTTGACTTTTTAACTACTTTGACTGATTTTTGCATATCTGATCATCTGACTGGGCAAACTTTTTGGGAAAGCCTTGAAACTTGACATGGGGATTCTTGAATACATTTGGGGTATTATGAAGCTAACTTGAGGCCTTGAAAATCATTTTAACCTGAAGAATCACAAAACCCTAGTTTTGGACACCTTGCTTAGGAGGAGGCATTGTCTGAGGAAACTTCCACACTTCATGACCAATTGGGAGTCTTGAGGACCTTATGATCATTTAGAAGTCTTGAGAGAGATTGTCTTGATTGTGGGAGGGCAAATTTTGGGGTACAACAGCTTCCCCTTGTTCAATTTTCTAGAATCTGAGGAGTTAGATTGGCATGTACGCCATTTGTGACTTGAAGATTGAAGAGGATTGAACACAAAACCCCAAAAATTTGCACTTGCTGGTGTGTAGGATGATACTATTGGTTGATTGTGATGCTTGAATGTGCTTAAAGATGCCATTTGAATAAAGAGTCTTCTGATATGTTTCTTGAATATGGAGATGACATTTTTGAGAAGAATAAACAACGGCCCAAAAATGAGGTAACCTACGGGAAGAATAAACGACGGCCCGAGGTAACAGGGTAACCATTGGGAAGAATAAACGACGACCCAAGGTAAGTTGATTTCTGGGAAGACTAAACGACGGCCCAAAAATTGAGATAACCTGCGGGAAGAATAAACGACGGCCCGAAGTAACAAGATAACCATTGGGAAGAATGAACGACGGCCCAAGGTAAGTTGATTTATGGGAAGAATAAACGATAGCCCAAAAACTGAGATAACCTATGGGAAGAATAAACGACGGCCCGAGGTAAGTTGATTTCTGGGAAGAATAAACGACGGCCCAAAAACTGAGATAACATGCGGGAAGAATAAACGACGGCCCGAGGTAACAGGATAACCATTGGGAAGAATGAACGACGGCCCAAGGTAAGTTGATTTCTGGGAAGAATAAACGACGACCCAAAAACTGAGATAACCTGCGGGAAGAATAAACGACGACCCGAGGTAACAGGATAACCATTGGGAAGAATGAACGACAGCCCAAGGTAAGTTGATTTCTGGGAAGAATAAACGACGGCCCAAAAATTGAGATAACATGCGAGAAGAATAAACGACGGCTCGAGGTAACAGGATAACCATTGGGAAGAATGAACGACGACCCAAGGTAATTTGATTTCTGGGAAGAATAAACGACGGCCCAAAAATTGAGATAACCTGCGGGAAGAATAAACGACGGCCCGAGGTAACAAGATAACCTTTGGGAAGAATAAATGATGGCCCAAGGTAAGTTGTTGATGAAGTTTGCCTGCTGGAGAATTAACCTGAAAAACAAGGTTAGCTGGGTGCAAAATATAATGATATATATAACAATCTGTAAGATAATATTTTATGAGAATGCGTATGATATGAAATGATATGTGATGTATGAATGAATGTGATGTATGAATGAATTATGCCGGGAAGCTGATCAGTAGCTTCATATAACAACTGCTGGCTGGGGAAAATAAATCCCGATTTGTTGCTGAGGAGTATGAAGACTTCGTTTCCGTCTTGTTTAAGAATATTGTACTTAGAACCTTCTCGTTTTCCTTCGCCGTACTTCTTATTGAAGGAATAAGTTCCTGAATATCCTGACTGAGGATAAAAGAGATGGACATAGATCCGGGAGACTTAATTCTTAGGAGGATATGAAACTGCTTGAAGATTTCGTAGAGTTGGAAGTATAAGATATTACTTGAAGTATTTTGTATGGATATCCGTAAAGGTTACCCTATGGGGATGAACCGACGAAGCTTCATTGAATTCCTACCTCCGTTCGTTCTTAGTAAATGCTATTATTGTATTTTATGCATTTCTGGTAAACATCAATCATATTCAAAGGCATATATTCATTCAAACATAATCAATGGACTTTTTTCGCTTTAGTAAAAGGGGAAAAGTAAAGCTGAATAAAGAGGGAAAAGTAAAGCTGAATAAAGGAGGAAAAGTAAAGCTGAATATAAAAAAATGGAATAAACTTATAACTAGACATGTTTTAATACGGAGACGGAAATCCTAGTAAGAGGAATTCGTCAAAGAAATTTTTACAAGGAGAAATAGCTATGTGTAAATAACCTTATTGAATTCCAATATTGCTATTGCCATTATCTTCAATTATCTCATCTTCAGCTATTGGAGAGGAAACGATTGGACTGATCGGTATCTGTTGAACTTGACGTAAATAATACAACTAGTAGAGGTTGCATGGGTGATCCAACGAGACATAGTCATATGCCTTAATCCCTAACGTTTGCCTAGATTGCCCTTTCAGGTTTTCAATCCACAGGGATACCCTTTTTTGCCCAAGCCGCCTTTTCAGGTTTTCGACTTGCCTGGTGTACATTTTTTTATATATATCCCTAATTTTTGCCCGAACCCTTTTGGTTCGCCGGGATGCCCTTATTTTTACTTAGGTCAGTCAACCTAGCGGATCTCTTTTCATGCGTAGAATTTTTTAACTATGTCTGCATTCACAGGCTGTGGGAAATCTTCACCATCCATAGTGGTAAGCATCATGGCGCCTCCAGAAAATATTCTCTTAACAACAAATGGCCCTTCATAGGTGGGAGTCCATTTGCCCCTGGGATCACCCTGTGGTAATATAATACGCTTGATTACTAAATCGCCAGTATGATACACCTGTTGCCTAACTTTCTTATTGAAGGCTTTAATCATCCGTTTCTGATACATCTGACCATGACAAACAGCTGTTAATCTTTTCTCATCAATCAAGTTTATCTGGTCGAGTCGGGTCTGGATCCATTCATCTTCATCCAAGCATGCATCCTTCATAATTCTCAAAGAGGGAATCTGAACTTCAATGGGTAAAACTGCTTCCATACCATAGACGAGAGAAAATGGGGTTGCCCCTGTTGAAGTACGCATGGTGGTACAATAACCATGAAGAGCAAATGGTAACATCTCATGCCAATCCTTATATGTAACTGTCATCTTTTGCAAGATCTTCTTAATATTTTTGTTGGCGGCTTCCACTGCGCCATTCATCTTTGGACGATATGGAGAAGAATTGTGATGTTTAATCTTGAACTGCGTGCAAAGATCAGTAATCATGGTGTTGTTCAAATTAGTACCATTATCCGTGATAATCCTTTCAGGGATGCCATATCTGCATATAAGATTATATTTGATGAATCGAGCCACAACATTCTTAGTAACAGAAGCAAATGAAGTTGTCTCTACCCATTTTGTGAAGTAATCAATAGCTACAAGGATGAAACGATGTCCATTAAAGGCAGTAGGTTTGATTTCACCAATCATATCAATGACCCACATGGCAAAAGGCCAAGGAGAAGTTAGAACATTCAACGAAACTGGAGGCACATGAACCTTATCAGCATAAATCTGGCATTTGTGACAAGTTTTGGAGTGTTGATAGCAGTCAGCTTCCATGGTGGACCAATAATAACCTTCTCTCAGAATCTTCTTAGCCATTGTATGTCCACTAGAGTGAGTACCAAAGATCCCATCATGCATGTCTTCCATAATCTCTACTGCTTCTTTCTTATCCACACAGCGAAGCAAAGTTGAATCGTGGTTGCGCTTGTACAAAACTCCATTACTCAGGAAGAATTTAGCAGAAAACCTCCTTAGAAACTTATTATCATTGACAGATGCCCCTTCAGGGAACTCCTGAGCTTCAAGGTACCTCTTCACTTCATGGAACCAAGGCTTTTCTTCTACTCCTTCAGTACCTACTTCATTGCAGTATACAGGTTTGTCAAATCGATCAAAAGTAATTCTCGGAGCTTCAACCTCCCAAATGATTTCAAACATAGATGCCATGGTAGCTAATGCATCTGCCAACTGATTCTCTTCTCGTGGGATATGTCCAAAGGTAATATCTTCAAAATAAGGGATCAAAGACAAAACATGCTCTTTGTAAGGGATAAGATTAGGATGCCTGGTATCCCAATCCCCTTTAACTTGATTGACTACTAAGGCTGAATCTCCATACACATCCAAAAATTGAATCTTCATTTCAATAGCAACCTTGATACCCATGATGCACGCTTCATACTCCGCCATATTATTGGTACATTTAAAACAAAGCTTTGCAGTAACTGGTGTATAACAGCCTTTAGGAGAGATAATCACAACACCAACACCATTACCAAGCACATTAGAAGCTCCATCAAAAACCATAGTCCATCGGGATCCTTGTCCAGGTCCCTCATATTGTCTAGGTTCTTTAGTAACAATCATAATGTCCTCATCTGGAAACTCAAAATTCATAGATTGGTAGTCATCCACTGCTTGATGAGCCAAATGGTCAGCTACCACACTTCCCTTGATTGCTTTCTGAGTAGTATACTGTATGTCATATTCTGTTAAGATCATTTGCCATATTGCTATTCGTCCGGAGAGAGCAGGTTTCTCGAATATATACTTGATTGGATCCATTTTTGAAATCAATAAAGTGGTATGAGTCAACATATATTGTCTTAGTCGGCGAGCAGCCCGTGCCAAAGCGCAACAAGTTTTCTCGAGCAGTGAGTATCTTGTTTCACAGTCGGTAAACTTTTTGCTAAGGTAGTATATTTCCTGCTCTTTTCGACCAGACTCGTCATGTTGCCCCAGTGCACACCCCATTGAGTTATCCAATACTGTCAAGTACATAATCAAGGGTCTTCCTTCAACTGGTGGCATCAATATAGGAGGTTCCTGTAGGTACCTTTTAATCTCATCAAAAGCTACCTGGCATTTGTCATTCCATTCCAATACTTGATCTTTCTTCAACAACTTGAAGATTGGTTCACAAGTAGCAGTCAATTGGAAAATAAATCTTGCAATGTAATTCAGTCGTCCCAGGAAACCTCTAACTTCTTTCTCAGTACGAGGAGAAGGCATCTCTTGTATAGCTTTTACCTTTGCAGGATCTACTTCAATACCTTTACCACTGACAATAAAACCCAGAAGTTTACCAGATCTAACTCCAAAAGTACATTTGTTTGGATTTAACCTCAACTTGTATTTCTTCAACCTCTCAAACAACTTATGCAAGTGGTCAAGGTGCTCTTCTTCATTCTGAGATCTGGCTATCATATCATCCACATATACCTCTATCCCATGGTGAATCATATCATGGAATAAAGCTACCATAGCACGCTGATATGTTGCCCCAGCATTCTTCAAACCAAATGGCATTACCTTATAGCAGAAAGTGCCCCATTGTGTAACAAATGTAGTCTTCTCCATATCTTCAGGTGCCATCTTGATCTGATTATACCTAGAGAAACCATCCATAAAAGAGAATACCTTATGTTGAGCAGTGTTGTCTAGCCAGAACATCAATATGTGGAAGTGGAAAATCATCTTTTGGGCTGGCTCTATTCAAATCCCTGTAATCTACACACATGCGTACTTTACCATCTTTCTTAGGCACTGGCACCACGTTTGCAACCCATTGTGGATAAGAAGTAACAGCTAGAAACCCTGTATTGAATTGTTTCATCACCCCTGCCTTAATTTTTTCTGACATATCTGGACGCATACGACGAACTTTCTGTTTTATCGGACGACAATCCTCTTTCACTGGTAGACGGTGAACCACAATATTTGTATCCAATCCTGGCATATCTTCGTAGGACCAAGCAAAAACCTCCACATATTTATGTAACATCTGAATCAACCTGGCTTTGATACTATCTTCTAATTCAACACCTATCTTGACTTCTTTCCTATTTTCCTTGGTTCCCAAGTTCACGACTTCAATTAGTTCCTTATGTGGTTGTATAGCTTTCTCTTCTTGCTGTAGAAATCTAGCCAACTCTACAAGTACTTCACAATCTTCCTCCTTTCCATCCTCGGCTTGATAGATCAGATTTCAAAGTCATAATTGGCAATAGCAGAATCGTTATCAATAGGATCCAGAGTGGATGAATATCTGCATTTAGTGATGTGGGTGTGTGTAAGAACACATAGCTTTTTTTTTTATAAAAGAAAGAAAAATGAAAATAAAAGAAAGACAGAGAGCACAATATTTACGAAAACGAGAAACGTCCATCGATTTTATTGAATGAAAATATGTGAATGAAATGACAACCCTAACAAGCATACCTTTGTGCCCCGGGCAAGGCACAAGGCTTAAAAGTAATTAATTGTTCAAAGTTACAAAAATTTTAAAAAAGAAATAGCATTTACTCTTGACTAAAGGAGATAGGAATACCGTCTTCATCTTTCCAATTGTTGAGTCCATCCCCCATGGTAGGCAAAATCTAATTGTCCAGGTTGTAACCTTCATCATAGTCTTCTACAGCATTGACTTGGTCCTTTATGATTCCTCCATGAGTGATACGAGCAGCACGAGCATGGCGAACAACCTTCTGAGATTCTGCAGTAAAACCCAAACCAAACTTGTCAGAATTTTAAGGAATGTCAGGAAGCTGACCCCAAATAGTACAACCACCTTCTTCAACCACAGCTCTCGCATCTTTGAGGGAGGCCATTGTAGGAGGCATTCTGGTGATCACATGAACTCTTTTGACAACAGGGGGAGCTTCAGTAGCAGGAACGACCCAAGGAATAACTTCAAATATCTGGCAAGGAGTCTCAACAAATTCACCCTCCATCTCAACATATTTAAAAGTATTCACATGACTGACCATGTATTCTTCTTCCCCATAAACAGTGCCAACTTTTCCTTTCACTGGATATTTCAACTTCTAATGTAAAGTGGAAGTCACAACACCTGCCCCATAGATCCAGGGGCGCCCAAGCAAACAGGAGTACACAGGACGAATATCCATCATATAGAAAGTGGAATCAAAAACTTGAGAACCTACTTTAACTGGAAGATCCATCTCTCCATGCACCATTCTTCTTGAACCATCAAAGGCTTTCACCACCACATTACTTGGCCTTAACACCACATCATTCAAATTGAGCTTGTCTAGAACCTCCTTAGGTAATACATTTAATGAAGAACCATTATCCACCAATACATGAGACAAAGTAGTGCCCATACATTCAATGGAGACGTGCAGAGCTTTATTATGGTTTCTGCCGGCAAGAGTCAAATCAGCATCATTAAAACCCAAGCCATTATCACTAGTTAGATGAGCAACACAATTTTCAAATTGGTCTACAGAGATTTCATGTGGCACATGAGCAGCCTTCAGGAATTTGATTAAAGCCTTGGCATGGGTTTCAGAACATAATAACAGAGATAGCATGGAGATTTTGGAGGGAGTATGCCCCAACTGGTCAACAACATCATAATCACTCTTACGGATAACCTTCAGTACTTCTTCCATCTGCTTAGAGAGATCTTCATTAATTAGGGCTTCAGCTTGGACAGGTTCAATCACTGTTCCTTTGCCCCGAGCCTTAGTACTTGACCCAAAGTTAGAGATATGAACTGGAGCAGCAGCTTTTGAGGTGTTTTCTGGAGAGAAAATTCTTCCACTCCTGGTAACCTTACTGGATCCAGCAATATTGTCCATATCAAGATTAACAT
Organism: Lathyrus aphaca; assembly: GCA_963966055.1. NCBI lineage: Eukaryota > Viridiplantae > Streptophyta > Magnoliopsida > Fabales > Fabaceae > Lathyrus > Lathyrus aphaca. Next base: position 425,526,134 of record OZ014519.1, on the reverse strand, counting down.
CAGTAACATGTGCATCGGTCAAAGGCTCTTGTTTGACACCATGAATATAAACATCAGAACCATAATTCCAGGGTATAGCCTTGTCAGAAGTGTATGGGATAGTACCAGGAGTAGTAATAATCATTGGATCCACCTTTGACTCAGAAGTAATCTTCACAGGACCTTTAGAAGTGATCCTTACTGGACCATTGGAAGTAATCTTCACAGGACTCTTGTTAACCATAGCCACATCTTCAAATTTCACATCTTGAATCAAACCTCCACACAGACTTTCCATAGAAGGGGTCCTCTCAAATAATATAGTATAGTTATCTATCAGGCGTTGAATACCTGACCTCAACCTCCAACAACTATCAGGTTTATAGGAACATTAAAAAAAATCTTCCCTGCAACCCGGAAATAAACCGGCTTGCACAAGCTTCTTCTTGACAATAGCTAGAGGAGTAGTTATTTCAGCCACAATACGAACATAAACAACCTCATCAACAACATTAACACCCTTCTCATGTTTAGGCATGGGAGCAGTAATCACATTAGGAGTTTCCGGAGGGTCAAATTCAATCTCTCCATTCTCAATCATATCTTAGATCTTGTTCTTCAACGACCAACAACTGTTAGTATCATGGCCAGGGCTATTAGAATGGTATGCACACCTTGCATTGGGATTGTAACGAGAAGAGGAAGTATTGATATTCTGTGGTGGATCTTTCAAAGTGATCAATTCTCCTTTCAACATATACTGCAAAGCTTGAGCCAATGATATATTGAGCTTGGTAAACTGCCTCCTAGGCTTGGGATGATTATTTTGTTGTTGCTCCTGTGGTGGAGGTGTGGGATTAGAAATCAAAACAGCTCCCACATATTGGTTACGATCGCTACGACTACGCTGGCTATACACAACATTGGATTCTTTCTTCCCAGGAGGGGGCTTCTTAGTAACACTTGAAGAGGCAACTATCTGAATCTTTCCACTTCGTATCCCACTTTCCACACGTTCTCCAGTCATTATCAGCTCAGTGAAGCCAGATGATGAGCTTCCAATGAGATGACTATAGAAAGGACCAGTCAACATACTCATGAACATATCAACCAATTCCATGTCAGTCAAAGGGGGTTGAACTCTACTTGCCAGATCTCTCCATTTCTGAGCATACTCCTTGAAACTTTCTTTGGCATCCATAGACATGCTTTGAAGTTGCATGCGAGTTGGTGCTAAATCAGAATTGTATTGGTACTGCTTATAGAAAGCTTCAGCAAGATCATTCCAGTTGCGAATGTTGGTACTCTCCAGTTGATAATACCATTCCAGTTGGGATCCAGACAAACTCTCTTGAAAGAAATGTATCCATAACTTCTTATCAGGAGTATGAGGTTGAATTCTTCTGACATAAGACCTTAAATGCAACTTTGGGCAAGACACACCATCATACACCACAAAAGTAGGAACTTGAAACCTATAGGGATGGAGACTCCAGAAATCAAACTCAAATCTTCGAAGTCGAACCCATAATTCTTTTGTAGTTCTATAACATTCATTCTGTCTACCAGTATCTTGTGCTTCTCCTCACTAGCAGGATCATGATAATAATTCTCCTCAAAATCAGAATCTTCTATAGTGTCATAAAGACTGCCTCCTTCTCCCTCAGAATTTTCAGACTCCAGGTTCTCAACCTCTTCTTCTGTCTTGACAGGTCCTCTGAATCTTCTACCAGGTTGATAAGACCCACTGATTTTCTAGTCTTCTTCTTCTTCTTAGTCAGAAGTGTCTTCAGCTCATCTTGTCCCTTGGACAAGTTCAGGATCATTTCTTGAAATTGTGCATTCTGAGTCTGGAGATCCTTAACAGTCTGTTCGAGAGCCATTTCTGCTGAAATAAACAGCGAGAAGATAAGATACCTGTTCATAAGAAACCTGTGATGCAATGATATGGTATGCAATAAATAGCGAGAAGATAAGATACCTGTTTAAATCTCCCATGGACGCTTCCTCTTTGCGTGGAGGTACTTGTTGAGGTTTTTCTCCTCGTGAAGTTGCCTTGTTAGCTCCAGAATTCTTTCTTGACTAGCTTTGAAATGAGTCTCAAAAGTATCCCTTTGCTCCTTCAACTGAATCCAGGACTTTTGCAATTCTTCCAAATCAGTGGGCATGTCTGGATGAAGGATGGTATAAGGAACATCTCCTTCAGCAACAAGCTCCATAGTGACTGGTAGAATGGCAGGATATGGCATCATAAGAGTCTGAGCACGAGATCGAACCCATCTGAGATAAGGCTCCATAGGAATGGAATACTTTGGCTCCAAAGTGTTGCTGTCAATCCTGTTCACCTTGTTCCAAGCTCGTATAAACCTTTGATGGTAACCTTGAAGATTGTTGTCGTAGTCGAACACAATACCCTGAATAAGCATGTCATGAGGACCATTACTCCGAGCATAACCAAACTGACGTAGTGCTAAAGAAGGGTTGTAGGTAATTCCTCCTCTTATGCCAAGGAGTGGCACGTTAGGGAATTCTCCATAACTATCAATGATAGTAGCATTCTCCGTAGATCGAGAGCACCAACGAATGTCTGAATGAGAAAGTCACATAATCCTTTTAGACCACCTGAACCCTTGTTCATTCTTCATCACTGATCGAGGAAGGTGAGAAATAAACCACCTAGACAATAAAGGTATACAGCACATCAGAGTCCCTCTCGCCTTCGTAGTACGAGTGTGAAGAGAATGTAAGATGTCTCCAAGTAATGTAGGCACTGGATTGTGAGTCAAAAATATGTTGATGGCGTGTACGTCTATGAACTGGTCTGGATTAGGGAATAACACTAAGCCATAGATCAATAGGGCTAGGATCTCCTCAAAAGCATCATAACTCATAGCCTTCAAGAACACTTGAGCTTTCTCCATCAATACCTTAGCAAGAATACCCTTAACTCCGCTTCTCATTTCTAGGACAATGTCTGATTTCTTCAGATGTAGGCTGCAGCAATGACTTTAGGTTTAGGCTCCTTCTCTAAGCCTGTGAAGGGTCTCTGATCAAGGATAGGTATACCAAGTAGTTTGGAGAACTCTTCCATTGTAGGAACCAGCTGATAATCGGGGAATGTGAAACAATGGTGTTTAGGATCAAAGAACTGAAATAGGACACTCATCATGTCTTCATTGAACCCTGAAGTGACTAGATCCAGTAGGTGACCATACCTCTTGATGAATTGGGAGTTTTCAGGAACTTGAGAGACCAATTCCTTAAGCTTAAGAGGTATTCCTACAAAGATGATTTGGATAGTATTCTTACAAGCAGAAGCCATGACCTGCAACAAAGAACAAAGATAAATCCTTTGGTCCTTGAAATGGTTAGTGAAAATGCTATGCTTATGATGCATGATGTCATGATGTTATGCTCAATCAAAAACATGTGGCACACACAAACAAGTCACACAATAGCCCTAGGTTTGAAGGCTTGCATGAGGTTTAAAGGTAAGTACCCTCCCTTAAAGTTTAGTTGGTTCATCCTATCCTACAAAAGTAACCAGGTTCTAAGGGATCTCAATATCACTGATCCTTCCCAAGGGTGGTTGTTCAGTAGGCAACTTACTTGCCAACCAAAACCCTCCAAGTTTAGGATCTCAATGAGCGTAGTATCGAGTATCAACCAACTTCAGTCTTCACCAAAGCCGGCTTTCTCACAACTTTCTAAAGGCCAAGATGGGATAACTAGGGTTCTAAAAGTTAGTTAATGTATTGACAACATATGGCAGCCCCATATTATCCTCAACTTACTTAAGGAATATAAGCACCAACCAAGAAGTCACACTAACTATGGCCACCAGATCAACCATATCGGTATACGTCGTACAGTTTCCTTGGTCTATTGCCATTTACCTAGGGTACACTAGATCCGGGTTAGGATCTTTCACACATAAAGCCCAACAAGTAATATAAAGCAAACAAAGCAAACAATTTAAAGTGATCTAATTCCTAAGGGTACCCCTCTTTTACTTAGTAAGTCCCCAGCAGAGTCGCCAGTTCTGTAACACGGAGGGAGAATTGACTTTTGGTCATGTTGCGGATAGCAAGAGTCGCCACCGAATTTTATTTTATCCAAGTGGAAAGGACATAAAAGAACAGGAAAGACCTATTTTAAAAGACTTGGATTCGGGGGGTAGGTTATACAAAGGGAAGGTGTTAGTACCCTTTATATCCATGATTATCCATGGGCTCTTAGTTACTTAGCTCACTTAAATTGTTTTTGAAAAGTGTAGTGTGTGATTAGAAATTTTCTAAGTACTTTGCAATGATCCTCATATGGATGTATACAAAACCTTGTTTGAAAATATTTTGAAAGTGAGGTGTAAAAAGTATTTTGAAATGTGAGCAAGCAACTAAGAGGTATCTACCCTAGATTAAGTCTTTCATGTTCTCGTATGTTCTTTCAATGGTAAGTGTAACACGGTGGGAGAACTGACTTTAGTTATGTTGCGGATAGCAAGAGTCGCCACCGACTTTTATTTTATCCAAAGGAAAGGCATAAAAGAACAGGAAAGACCTTTTAAAAGATTTTTGGGTCCGGGGGGTAGGTTATGTAAAGGGAAGGTGTTAGCACCCTTTACATCCATGGTTATCCATGGGCTCTTAGTTACTTAGCTCACTTTAAAATGTTTTTTTGAAAATGTGAAGTGTGTGAATAGAAATTTTCATAAGAGTTTGATAATGATCCATGTACGGATGCGTAAAAAACTTGTGTTTGAAAATTGTTTGAAATTGTGAAGTGTTTGAAAAGTTTTTGAATAGTGAGCAAGTAACTATGAGAAACCTACCCTAAAGTTTAAGTCTTTCTGTTCTTGAATCCTTTAAATGGTAAGACTATCCCTATTATTAAGGAATAGGTAGTCATTACCTTGGATGTGAGGGACAAGTAAAGGGACATCTGTTTATGTAGGCAACTGTGGGGTGTATTAAGCAATTTTGAAGGGACTGTCATCTTTATTCGGAAGGGACAAGATCATTACGAAGGCAACATTCGAAAAGGGACTTGATCTTTTATTTGTTAAGGGACTAGATGACTTTATTTTGAGGGACTTTTGCTTTATACACCCTACTTGACCTTTTGATTAGGCAACAATGAGAGGCAACCCTAGAAAGTGAGATGGCGATCCAAGATCGACTTACGTGTGTGAGTGTTCAATTTAATATTTATCTTTTGAATTAAATTATCTAAATTAATTTTAAATAAACATACATGTTACACTCCTTAATTACTAACCACAGCATAAAATAAATAATTTAAACATTATAAAATATTACATCCAAAAGCAATTACAATAATGATAATAAAAGCAATTTAAATAAATAAAGCAAAATATTAAGTAATAATAAAAACTGGGTTAGTGAAAATAATAATAACAAATTAATGGGGTTAGTAATAAATAAATAAATAAACATAATTAATAATAATAATGAAATAAACAAGGATATTATAATAAACAAAATTTTTAATGGTTAAATAAGAAAATATGAACAATTATATTAGTTATTATAAAATTTTGAAGTTATATGTAAATTATAAAATTAAATCAATTATGAACATATTATGAAAAATAAATTACAAAAATTAAATTAGCAATTTTTAAACATATAATAGAAATTATTTTCATGCAAAATTAAATTATAAACAATAAATTAAGCATTCTAATTTACATACAAAAATTTAAATTATAAACAATTTATGTATTAACAAAAATTAACTCAAGAATTTTAAATATAAATAATAAGAGGAAGAAAATTAGGGTTTGAAAAGGATAAGTTTTTTAGGGTTTTAAAATAAATTAGGGTTTCTAATAATATTAACTTAATAACTAAATAAATATATACATATTTTTTATTTTAAATATATAATAATAAAAACTAGGTTTAGAATTTAGAAAAATAAATTAGAAGTTTTTTTCTTAGAAAATATAAAATATTTACATATTATTTTCCTAGAATTATTTAAATATACATTAAACATGATTATATAAAATAATTAACAAAACAATTAAATAAATAAAAAAACTGAAACTTACCTGGCTGGGAATTGAACCCAGCACACTTTGCTTGCAAATACTCAGGCCAGCAATCTCTACCACCAGGCCAACGCGCGCGCAGGCAGTAAAGGGGGGGGGGGGGGGGTTGAATTGGTTTTGTTGTGTTATTCCTGAAAAATCACAAAAAAGAAAGAAAAAGCAAAAGGCCTGGGGGGATCGAACCCAGGACCTTCACAATATCACACAAGCATCTTAACCATTCCAGCTGGGTGAGCGAACCTGTTGATATAACCACTTTAATTCATAATATATTATAATGACTAGATATCTGGAAAAATAAGCAAAAGGTGTTGAAGCCAGGATTCGAACTCCTGCCCTCCTACAATATACGCGCATGCTTCACCACTGGGACAAGCATAAGCTTGTGGAATAAAGACAGAAACAATTCATAATATTTTAAAACAACATTTTGAATTTGAAATTCGCGCGCCACTGGTCATCATCTTCCTTGGATTACCTGCGAAATTTGATATGAATTTTCCTGCGAAATTTCCTGGGTGTTCATAAACCAGAATTCCTAGGTTTTTGGATCATCACGCAAACAACAAGATTAATACAAATTGATAGTCCAGATCAAACTTACAATACTTATACATCATAACCATGTTCTCAAAAGTCATTTATCTCCACGAAATCATGAATTCCCAATTTGAGAACTCAAACCCTAACAATGGTGTCTTTCAGTTTAGGGCATATTTCTTCAATGTTTTTGTCCAGAATCCATCTAAGCATCATGATAAACAAGATTAAACACACAAATACGATTCATAATGGTTAAATAAATGAAATCGAAAAATCAAAACAAGAGCAAGAAAATGCATTCGGGTTGTCCAATTTATGAAGCTATGTATGCATATGAGAGTGTAAATCGTATCAAGGAGGTCCAGGGATCCTGTCTATGTCCATAGAATTCCTTTTTACCTTCTCTAAGAACAAAACCGAAAGTTCACTTTTTTGGAGAATTTTTTGATGTTGGGAACTTACTCTTGAGGCTGGAATTCGTGTGCAATGAGTAGGATTCAATCATATACTTATAGAACAATGAATTAGGTCAGAAAAGTTTGATACTTGTGTGATAAGTTTGATCCAAAAAGATTAAAAAAGATAAGCCTTAAAAATCAAATATTTTTGCATAAACACTTGCTATTTTAGGCCAATCATCATGATCCTCTTACCTCTTTGATTCCAATCATATTTATGAATTTCTAGAAGCTTGATCTTTTTTAAATCTTAGACTTTTATATTTTATTTTAATTTAAAATGATTTTTAATGAATTAAATCAAAATAAATAAAAATAAAATGATAAAAAAATCTGATTTTTGTTGACTTGGGTCGTGCATGAGGTCATAGTATGGATTGGGTCATCATATGGCAAGCCCATTTAGAAAAAATTGGTTTTAGACCTCTATTTTCTTCATAAACCAACCAAAATTTTCCCAACTTTGCAAGGGCACATATCCTTCAATTTTAATGCTATGAGGGTGTTTTTGGACATTTTGGAAAGCTTGAAGATTCCTCTAACCAACCCCACTGGTTTCATGTCCATATCATTTACCATTCTCAAGTTATGCCTTTTTGAAGTAGTTGACTTTTTGTTGACTTTCAAAAGGACCTATAATGTCTTAGCTTATACCTTCCAAATGAAGCATTTTTGGGCTTGGCTTGTGAGACACAAAGTTTTAGAGAATTCAATTTCCTTCAAAATGAGCTTTGGATGGAGACTTGGTGATGAAGTATGTGAAAGTTATGTCTGGTCAAAGTTCAGTTGACTTTTACTAAGTAAACCCTAATTTAGAAACCTCTGATTCTTGATGATCTGAAATCTCCTTGATGAATCATGATAAACCCTTGATCAAATGATGAATTTTACTTCATATACTTGATGTTGGCAAAAAATCATGAAGTTTGACTTTGGTTTGACCACAGTTGACCTTAGTTTGACTTTTTAACTGCTTTGACTGATTTTGACCTATCTGATCATCTGACTGAGCAAACTTTTGAGAAAAGTCTTGCAACTTGTCATGGGGGTTCTTACACACATATAAGATGTTATGAAGCTCACTTGAAGTCTTGGAAATTCATTTAGCCTGATTAAAGTCAAAACCCTAGTTTTGGATGCACTGCTTAGGAGGTGCATTGTCTGAGGGAATTGTCAACTCTTCTAACCAATTGTGAACTTTGTGAACCTTGTGAACCATCATAAAATGTCTTGTGAACCTCATGGGAGGTCTTGTGAACCTTGTGAACCTTATGAACCTCATAAAGTATCTTGTAGACTTCATGAACCTCATGAAAGGTCTTGTAAGCATTGTGAATCTTGTGAACCTTGTGAACCTCATAAAGTGACTTGTAGACTTCATGAACCTCATGAAAGGTCTTGTAAGTATTGTGAATCTTGTGAACCTTGTGAACCTCATAAAGTGACTTGTAGACTCTATGAACCTCATGAAAGGTCTTGTGAACTTTGTGAACCTTCTTAGCACACAAAGTCTTGTATTGTGAGGGCAAATTTTGGGGTGCAACAGCTGCCCCTGTTCAATTTTCTGAAACCTGAGGGGTTAGATTGGTATATTTGCCAGTCGTGACCTGGAAGATTGAAGGGGATTGAACACAAAAGCCCAAAAATTTGCACTCACCGGTGCGTAGAGTGATACTGATGTTTGGTTGTATATGCTTGAGTGGGCTTAAAGATGCCACTTGGAGAAAAGTTCTTCAAATACATTTCTTGGAGGATAAAGCAGTCCAAGATATGAAGATATAATGATAGCTTTCAGGAGGATAAAGCAATCCTGAGGTAGTGATATGCTTTCAGAAAGATGAACAACGTTCTGAGGTATAAGAAGCTTTCAGGAGGATAAAGCAGTCCTGAGGTAATAACATGCTTTCAGGAGGATAAAGCAGTCCTGAGGGATTGATAATATGCTTTCAGGAGGATACAACAGTCCTGAGGTAATAATGTGCTTTCAGGAGGATAAAGCAGTCCTGAGATAGGGGTGATAGCTTTCAGGAAGATAACAACATCCTGAGGAAGTGGTAATCTTTGGGAAGATAAATAACGGCCCAAATATGCTTTCAGGAGTATAAACAACACCCTGAGGAAGTGGAAATATGCTTTCAGAAAGATGAACAACGTTCTGAGGTATAAGAAGCTTTCGGGAGGACAAAGCAGCCCTGAGGGAGTAAGCTTTCAGGAGGATAAAGCAATCCTGAGGTGATGATATGCTTTCAGGAGGATAAAGCAGTCCTGAGGTAATAATAACTTTTGGGAAGATAAACAACGGCCCAATAGTCACAATTTGTTGATGAAATTTGTCTGTTGGAGAATTAGCCTGAAAATAAGGTAACATCCTATATGATAATATTAGTTTATGCATGTATAATATGATGCACTTAAGTAATGTATTATGTATCTATGTATATGTATGGTATGGTATGATTTAAATGATGTATGTATGATATGATACTGCCGGAAGCGTCTGGATATCTTCGTATAACAACTGCTGGCCAGGGAAAATAAATCCCGATTCGTTGCTGAAGAATATGGGGAATTCGTTCCCGTCTTGTGTGATAAGAAGGTATACATAACCTTCTGTCTGCTGGGGATAGCAAGGTATATATAACCTCCCGTCTGCTTGAGATAGTAAGGTATACATAACCTCCCGTCTTCGTTCGTCGTACTCTTATTGGAAAGTAAATTCCCGAATATCCGTATGAGGATAAAAGAGATGGATATAAATTCCAGGGAAGATGTGACTATATGAAGATGGATTTGTCCTACTGAGGGTTTGTAACTGTCTTGTAAAGATGAACCGGCGAAGCTTCGTTGAAATCCTTCCCTCGTTCGTCCTTAGTAAATACTATTACTGCATTTTCATGCATTTCTGGTAAACATCAATCATATTAAGCATACATGCATTTCTGGTAAACATCAATCATATTCAAAAGCATAATACATTCAAACACAACCAATGGACGTTTCGCTTATGTAAATAGGGTAAAAGTAAATCTGGACTCAAAAATGGAATTTTATTCATATCAGAGAGTGACCCATACATGGGTGATTTTGTACAAGGAGACATAAATCCTAGTAAGAGGATTTTTTCATAAAGTTTTTACAAAACAAAGAAAATCAGCTATGTGGGAAATAATCCTATTGAGTTTCACTTCTACTATTGCCATTATCTTCAAGTATCTCATCTTCTGCTGTTGAGACAGAAACGATTGGATTGAGCTTTATCTGTTCAAACTTGAGTAAGTAGTACAACTGGTTGCAGTTTCAAGGGTGATCCCAACGAGACATAGTCATACGCTTTAATCCCTAACTTTTGCCTGGATTGCCCTTTCAGGTTTTCAATCCACCGGGATACCCTTTTTTGCCCAAGCCGCCTTTTCAGGTTTTCGACTTGCCGGGTGTACATTTTTTATATATATCCCTAATTTTTGCCCAAACCCTTTTGGTTTGCCGGGATGCCCTTATTTTTGCCTAGGCCTGTCAACCTAGAGGGTCTCTTTTCATGCGTAGTATTTTTTAACTATGTCTGCGTTTACAGGCTGCGGGAAGTCTTCACCATCCATAGTAGTAAGTATCATGGCACCTCCTGAGAACACTGTCTTGACCACAAATGGTCCTTCATATATTGGAGTCCACTTGCCCCTAGGATCACCCTGTGGTAATATGATACGCTTGATTACCAAGTCACCAGCCTGATATACCTTTGGCTTAACCTTCTTGTTGAAAGCTTTGATCATTCGTTTCTGGTACATCTGGCCATGACAAACTGCTGCTAACCTCTTCTCATCAATCAAATTTATCTGGTCCAGTCGAGTCTGAATCCACTCATCTTCATCCAAGCCTGCATCCTTCATAATTCTTAAGGAGGGAATCTGAACTTCAATGGGCAGAACTTCTTCCATACCATAGACTAAGGAGAATGGGGTTGCCCCTGTTGAAGTACGTATTGTAGTACGATAACCATGAAGAGCAAATGGTAACATCTCATGCCAATCCTTATAAGTAACAATCATCTTCTGTACTATCTTCTTAATGTTCTTATTAGCAGCTTCAACTGCCCCATTCATCTTCGGACGATACGGAGAAGAGTTGTGATGCTTAATCTTGAACTGCGTGCAGAGATCAGTAATCATAGTGTTGTTCAGATTAGAGCCATTTTCAGTAATAATCCTTTCAGGGATGCCATACCTACATATGAGATTATTCTTAATGAATCGAGCCACAACATTCTTGGTAACAGATGCAAATGAAGATGCCTCTACCCATTTCGTGAAGTAATCAATAGCAACCAGGATGAAACGATGCCCATTAGAAGCAGTAGGCTTGATCTCACCAATCATATCAATGCTCCACATGGCAAAAGGCCAAGGAGCAGTCAACACATTCAAGGTTGATGGAGGTATATGTACTTTATCAGCATAGATTTGACACTTGTGACATGTTCTGGAGTGTTGATAGCAATCAGCTTCCATGGTAGACCAATAGTAACCTGCTCTCAATATCTTCTTTGCCATAGTATGACCACTAGAATGAGTGCCAAAGATCCCATCATGCATGTCTTCCATAATCTCTGTTGCTTCCTTCTTATCCACACAACGAAGCATAGTTGAATCATGATTGCGTTTATACAAAATCCCATTACTCAAAAAGAACTTAGCAGAAAACCTTCTCAGAAACTTCCTATCTTTGACAGATGCCCCTTCAGGGAACTCCTGAGCTTCAAGATATCTTTTTACTTCATAGAACCAAGGCTTCTCCTCTGCCCCTTCAGTGTCAATCTCATTGCATTATGCAGGCTTCTAAAATCTATCAATAGTAATCTTGGGAGCTTCATCATCCCAGCTGATCTCAAACATAGATGCCATGGTAGCTAATGCATCTGCCAACTGATTCTCTCTCCGTGGAATATGTCCAAAGGTAATCTCTTTGAAATGTGGGATCAAAGACAACACATGCTCTCTGTAAGGAATGAGGTTATCATGCTTGGTATCCCAATCTCCTTTAATCTGACTTACTACCAGGGCTGAATCTCCATACATGTCAAGGAACTGAATCTTCATATCAATAGCAGCTTTAATACCCAGGATACATGCCTCATACTCAGCCATGTTATTAGTACAATAGAAACAAAGTCTGGCAGTAATCAGGGTATGACAACCTTCAGGGGAACTGATCACAACACCAACACCATTACCAAGTGCATTGGAAGCACCATCAAAAACCATAGTCCATCGGGATCCTTGTTCAGGTCCGTCATATTGTCCAGGTTCTTTGGTAATAATCATAATGTCTTCATCAGGGAACTCAAAACTCATTGACTGATAATCATCCACTGCTTGATGAGCCAAATGATCAGCAACAACACTTCCTTTGATGGCCTTCTGAGTAGTATACTGTATATCATATTCTGTTAAGATCATTTGCCATCTTGCTATTCTTCCGGAGAGAGCTGGTTTCTCAAATATGTACTTGATTGGATCCATCTTTGAAATCAACAAGGTAGTATGGGTCAACATATACTGTCTTAGTCGGCGAGCAGCCCATGCCAAAGCACAGCAAGTTTTCTCGAGCAGTGAGTATCTTGTTTCACAGTCGGTAAACTTTTTGCTAAGGTAATATATTGCCTGCTCTTTTCAACCAGACTCGTCATGTTGCCCCAACACACACCCCATTGAGTTGTCTAACACTGTTAAGTACATAATCAAGGGTCTTCCATCAACTGGTGGCATCAAAATTGGAGGTTCTAGCAGATATCTCTTGATTTCATCAAAGGCAGTCTGGCACTCATCATTCCATTCCATCACCTGATCTTTCTTCAACAACTTGAATATTGGTTCACAGATGGCAGTTAACTGAGAAATAAATCTTGCAATGTAATTCAATCGTCCCAAGAAACCTCTGACTTCCTTCTCAGTACGGGGAGCTGGCATCTCTCGTATAGCTTTCACTTTTGCAGGATCCACTTCAATACCTTTTCCACTGACTATAAAACCCAGGAGTTTACCAGACCTAACTCCAAAAGTACACTTGTTTGGGTTCAATCTCAACTTGTATTTCTTCAACCTCTCAAACAATTTATGCAAATGATCAAGATGTTGTTCTTCATTCTGAGACCTGGCTATCATATCATCCACATATACCTCTATCTCATGATGAATCATATCATGAAACAAAGCCACCATAGCACGCTGATATGTTGCCCCTGCATTCTTCAAACCAAATGGCATTACCTTATAACAAAAAGTGCCCCACTGTGTAACAAAGGTTGTCTTCTCCATATCTTCAGGTGCCATCTTGATCTGATTGTAACCAGAGAAACCATCCATAAAAGAGAATACCTTATGCTGAGCAGTGTTATCTACCAGAACATCAATGTGAGGAAGTGGAAAGTCATCTTTAGGGCTGGCCTTGTTCAAATCTCTGTAGTCCACACACATACGTACCTTACCATCTTTCTTAGGAACTGGTACCACATTTGCAACCCACTGAGGATAAGAAGTTACAGCTAAGAACCCTACATTGAACTGTTTCATTACCTCTGCTTTGATCTTCTCTGACATTTCAGGACGCATACGACGAACCTTCTGTTTCTTTGGACGACAATCTTCTTTCATTGGTAAACGGTGAACCACAATGTCTGTATCCAACCCTGGCATATCTTCATAAGACCAAGCAAAGATATCCACATAGTCACGTAACATTTGAACCAGTCTGCTCTTGACACTATCCTCTAAATCAGCCCCTATCTTGACTTCTTTCCTGTTTTCTTCAGTTCCCAGATTCACAACTTCGACTGGCTCTTCATGTGGCTGTATGGCTTTCTCTTCTTGTTGTAACAACCTAGCAAGCTCTACAAGTACTTCACAATCGTCCTCATTTCCGTCTTCAGTTTGATAGATCGGATTCTCGAAATTATAATTGGCAATAGTAGAATTGTTATCAACAGGATCCAGAGTGGATGAGGATCTGCATTTTAGTGATGTGGGTGTGTGTAAGAACACATAGCTGATAAAGGTAAAAAAAATAAAATAAAAGAAAGACAAGGAACACAATATTTACGAAAACGAAACATCCACTGATTTTATTGAATGAAGTATGCAAATGAAATGACAGCCCGTAACAAGCACACCATTGTGCCCCGGGTAAGGCACAAGGCTTAAGAGTTTTATTGTTCAAGAAATTACAAACTTAAAAAGCAACAACACAGTAATAGTATTTACTCCTGACTAAAGGAGATAGGGATAACATCTTCAGCTTTCCAATTATTGAGTCCAGCACCCACAGTAGGAAAAATCCAAGCATCCAGGTTGTAGTCTTCATCATAGTCTCCCACAACATTGATCTGATCTTTCATAACCCCTTATTGGTGATACGAACAGCACGAGCACGACGAACAGCCTTCTGGGACTCTGCAGTGAAACCCAAACCAAATTTGTCAGACTTGTATGGGATATCAGGAAGCTGTCCCCAAATAGTACAACCACCTTCATCCACTACAGCTCTAGCATCTTCAAGGGAGGCCATTGTTGGAGGTATTCTGGTGACCACAGGAACTTTCTTGACAACCGGAGGAGCTACATAATCATTAACAATCCAAGGAACCACTTCAAATGTCTGACACGGAGTTTCAACGTATTCACCTTCCACTTCCAGATACTTGAAGGTATTCACATGGCTGACAAAATATTCTTCCTCTCCATAGACAGTAACAACTTTTCCCTCCACCGGATATCTTAGCTTCTGATGTAATGTAGAGGTTACAGCACCTGCCCCATGGATCCAGGGACGACCAAGCAGACAAGAGTACGAAGGACGAATATCCATCACATAAAATGTAGCATTAAAAATCTGAGAACCAACTTTGATGGGTAAGTCAATCTCTCCATGCACCACTCTTCTCGAACCATCAAAAGCCTTCACCACTATACTACTGGGCTTTAGCACAGCATCTTCAGGGCTCAGCTTATTCAGGACTTCCTTGGGCAACACATTCAGAGAGGAACCATTGTCTATCAATACATGAGACAGGGTAGTGCCCCTGCATTCAATTGAGATATGCAGGGCCCTGTTATGATCCCTCTTGGCAGGAGTCAAATCAGCATCAGAAAACCCTAACCCATTATCATAGGTCAGATGGGCAACACAATTCTCAAACTGGTCAACAGAAATTGCATTGGGTACATGAGCAGTCTTCAGAAACTTAATCAAAGCTTTGGCATGAGCCTCAGAACACAACAACAATGACAGCATAGAAATCTTGGAGGGAGTACGCCCCAACTGGTCAACAATGTCATAATCACTCTTGCGAATGATTTTCAATACTTCTTCCATCTGCTTAGAGAGATCATCAGCAGCTGGCACATCAGTAGGTACAGGTTCAATAACAGGACCTTTGCCCCGAGCATCAGTGGTGGAGGTAGCAGCAGGAGTAACTGCATTCTTGGAAGTAACTGGAGGAGAGAAAACTCTTCCGCTTCGTGTGATCTTACTAGATCCAACAATATTATCCACATCAACAGGCATATCAGCTAAGGGTTCCTGCTTAACACCATGGATATAAACATCAGACCCATAATGCCAAGGCACAGCTTTATCAGACGTATACGGAATAGGACCAGGAGTGGTAATGACCAAAGGAGCCACTCTTGCTTCAGCAACAATCTTCACAGGGCCTTCAGCAGTAATCTTAATTGGACCCTTATGAGTGATTTTAACAGGACCTTTGGAAGTGATCCTTACTGGTACTCTATCAACCATATCAACCTCTTCAGTCTTCCTACCTTTAGTAATATGATCCACCATGCTTTCTACAGACGATGGAGTCCTCTCAAACACTATGGTATATCTATCCATGAGACGTTGAATTCCATCTCTCAATCTCCAACAACTATCCGGCTTATAGGTACAATACAAACAGTCTTCACGACAACCTGGAAAGAACCCAGCTTGCACTAACCTCTTCTTGATAATAGACAATGGTGTGGTCAACTCTGCAACTGAATAGATATGTAAATCTTCATCAATGGCATTGACAGTCTTCTCATGATTTGGCATGGGAGCAGTGATCACATTTGGAGTACCCGGAGGGTCAAACTCAATCTCTCCAGCCTCAATCATATCTTGAATTTTGTTCTTCAAGACCTAGCAGCTATTAGTATCATGTCCTTGACAGTTTGAATGATATGCACATCGTGCATTGGGATTGTACCTGGGTGAGGTAACATTAGGATTTTGAGGAGCCTCTTTCAGAGTGATAAGTTCAGCCTTCAACAAGTGTTGCAATGCCTGATCCATTGACATGTTGATCTTAGTGAACTGTCTTCTAGCCCTCTGTTGGTTGCCCTGTGGCTGCTCTGGTGTTGTAGGAGTTGGATTTGAAATATGAACTGCACTCACAGACTGATGTCTTCTATTACGATCAGGTTGACCATAAACAGCATTGGATTCTTTCTTCCCAGTGGGAGGCTTCTTTGCAGCACCTGATGAAGAAGTACCCACTTGAATCTTGCCACTCCTGATACCACTTTCTACCCGTTCTCCTGTCATTATCAACTCAGTGAAGCCAGATGATGAGCTTCCAATGAGATGACTGTAAAATGGACCATTCAACGTACACATGAACATATCAACTAGCTCCCTGTCAGTCAAAGGTGGTTGCACTCTTCCAGCCAAATCTCTCCACTTCTGAGCATACTCCTTGAAACTTTCTTTGGCACCCATAGACATGCTTTGCAGTTTCATGCGAGTGGGAGCTAAATCAGCATTGTATTGATACTGCTTATAGAAGGCTTCAGCAAGATCATTCCAATCCCGGATGTTGACACTTTCCAATTGATAATACCACTCCAACTGAGCTCCAGATAAGCTCTCTTGGAAAAAGTGGATCCACAACTTCTTATCAGTAGTATGAGGTTGGATTCTCCTGACATAAGACCTTAGATGCAGCTTGGGACAAGAGACCCCATCATAAACAACAAAG
This sequence comes from Lathyrus aphaca, assembly GCA_963966055.1. Taxonomy (NCBI): domain Eukaryota; kingdom Viridiplantae; phylum Streptophyta; class Magnoliopsida; order Fabales; family Fabaceae; genus Lathyrus; species Lathyrus aphaca. The sequence continues at coordinate 425,509,066 of OZ014519.1, read as the reverse complement.
GTATGAACCTTGAAACCAATGGGTATGACTACCCCAGATATTAGACTCAAATCTTCAAAATCCAGCCCAGAAGACTTCTGTAACTCCATAGCATCCATTCTATCCACCAGCATCTTGAATTTGTCTTCATTAGGCTCATGGTAGTAATTAGCCTCAGAATCAGAGTCCCCCATTGTGTTGTGGAGACTGCCTCCCTCTTTCTCAGATTCCTCAGATTCATAGTCTTCAACCTGTTCTTTGGTCTTGACAGGACCTTTGAACCTTCTTCCCATGTTGATCAGGCCACCTGACCTTCTGGTCTTCTTAGTCTTCTTGGCCAGCAGTGTCTTCAATTCATCTTGCCCCTTGGACAAGTTCAGGATCAGCTCTTGGAACTGTGCATTCTGTGCCTGGAGATCCTTAACTGTTTGTTCAAGAGCCATTACTGAAATAAACAGCGAGAAGATGAGAAACCTGTGCACAAATAAACCTGTGATGTAATGATATGGAATGTAAATGCGTATGCAATGTTTTCAAGGACCGCGGGATTTAAATTTGCTTAAACAAACAAGAAGGTAAACTTTTATTAGTAATAAATTTGTTTTGCCTCTTGGGCTTACAAAAAAATGAAATGCAATAAATACAAGAGATGGGATTTTAAGTCTCCCATGGACGTTTCCTCTTTGTGTTGAGGTATGAGTTGAGATTCCGTTCCTCGTGAAGTTGCTTTGTTAGTTCCAGGATTCTTTCTTGGCTTGCTTTGTAATGAGCCTCAAAAGTATCCCTTTGCTCCTTCAACTGGATCCAAGATCTCTGCAAGTCTTCCATGTCAGTAGGCATGTCTGGGTGAAGGATGGTATAAGCAGTATCTCCTTCAGCAACAGGTTCCATGGTAACTGGCAGGATAGCAGGATATGGCATCATGAGAGTCTGAGCACGAGATCGCACCCATATGAGATAAGCCTCCATAGGAATAGTGTACTTAGGCTCCAGAGTCTTGCTGTCAACCTTGTTTACTTTTCCCCATGCTCTTATGAATCTCTGACGGTAACCTTGAAGATCGTTGTCGTAGTCAAACACAATGCCCTGAATCAACATGTCATGTGGACCATCACTCCGAGCGTAACCAAACTGTCGTAAAGCTAGAGAGGGGTTGTAAGTGATGCCTCCTCTTATGCCTAGAAGTGGCACATTAGGAAACTCCCCACAACGGTCAATAATAGTGACATTCTCCATAGATCTGGAGCACCAATGAATATCTGAATGAGAGAGTGACATGATTCTCTTGGACCACCTGAACCCTTGCTCATTCTTCATTACTAAGCGAGGAAGGTGAGAAATAAACCACCTGGATAGCAAAGGTATGCAACACATCAAAGTTCCTCTTGCCCTTGTAGTATGGGTGTGAAGAGAATGCAGGATATCCCCAAGCAATGTAGGCACTGGATTGTGACTCAGGAATATGTTGATGGCATGCACATCTAAGAACTGATCTGGATTGGGGAACAACACTAAGCCATAAATCAGTAAGGCTAAGATATCCTCAAAAGCATCATAACTCATAGCCTTCAAGAACATTTGAGCCTTCTCTATCAACACCTTAGCAAGAATACCTTTGACTCCACTTCTCGTTTCTAGAACAATGTCAACCTTCTAAAGATGTAGAGCTGCAGCAATAACCTCAGGTTTAGGCTCCCTTTCCAAGCCTGTGAATGGTTTCTGATCAAGAATAGGTATGCCCAGAAGTTTAGAGAACTCCTCCATGGTTGGAACCAGCTGGTAGTCGGGGAATGTGAAGCAATGGTGCTTAGGATCAAAGAACTGAAACAAAACACTCATCATGTCTTCATTGAACCCTGAAGTGACTAGATCCAGTAAGTGACCATGTCTCTTAATGAACTGGGAGTTTTCAGACACTTGAGAAACCAACTCTTTAAGCTTAGGAGGTATGCCTACAAAGTTGATCCTGATAGTGTTTCTACGAGCAATAGCCATGACATGCAACAAAGAACAAAGATAAATCCTTTGGTCCTTGAAATGGTTAGTGAAAATGTTATGCTTATGATGCATGATGATGCTATGATGCTATGCTCAATCACAAACATGTGGCACACACAAACAAGTCACACAATAGCCCTAGGTTTAAAGGCTTGCATGAGGTTCAAAGGTAAGTACCCTCCCCTGAAGTTAGTTGGTTCATCATGTCCTACAAAGTAACCAGGTTCTAAGGGATCTCAATATCATTGATCCTTCACAAGGGTGATTGTTCAGTAGGAAACTTACTTGCCAACCAAAACCCTCCAAGTTTAGAATCTCAATGAGCGTAGCATCGAGTATCAACCAACTTCAGTCTTCACCAAAGCCGGTTATCTCACTACTTTTCTAAAGGCCAAGATGGGATAACTAGGGTTCTAAAAGTTAGTTAGTGCATTGACAACATATGGCAGCCTCATATTATCCTCAACTTGACTTAAGGAACATAAGCACCAACCAAGAAGTCACACTAACTATGGCCACCAGATCAACCATATCGGTATACGCCGTACAGTTTCCTTGGTCTATTGCCATTTACCTAAGGTACACTAGATCCGGGTTAGGATCTTTCACACATAAGAGCACCCAACAAGTAAGTATAAAGCAATCAAGGCAAACAATTTTAAAGTGATCTAATTCCTAAGGGTACCCCTCTTTTATTAAATCCCCAGCAGAGTCGCCAGTTCTGTAACACGGTGGGAGAACTGACTTTAGTTATGTTGCGGATAGCAAGAGTCGCCACCGACTTATATTTTATCCAAAGGAAAGGCATAAAAGAACAGGAAAGACCTTTTAAAAGATTTTTGGGTCCGGGGGGTAGGTTATGTAAAGGGAAGGTGTTAGCACCCTTTACATCCATGGTTATCCATGGGCTCTTAGTTACTTAGCTCACTTTAAAATGTTTTTTTTGAAAATGTGAAGTGTGTGAATAGAAATTTTCATAAGAGTTTGATAATGATCCATGTACGGATGCGTAAAAAACTTGTGTTTGAAAATTGTTTGAAATTGTGAAGTGTTTGAAAAGTTTTTGAATAGTGAGCAAGTAACTATGAGAAACCTACCCTAAAGTTTAAGTCTTTCTGTTCTTGAATCCTTTAAATGGTAAGACTATCCCTATTATTAAGGAATAGGTAGTCATTACCTTGGATGTGAGGGACAAGTAAAGGGACATCTGTTTATGTAGGCAACTGTGGGGTGTATTAAGCAATTTTGAAGGGACTGTCATCTTTATTCGGAAGGGACAAGATCATTACGAAGGCAACATTCGAAAAGGGACTTGATCTTTTATTTGTTAAGGGACTAGATGACTTTATTTTGAGGGACTTTTGCTTTATACATCCTACTTGACCTTTTGATTAGGCAACAATGAGAGGCAACCCTAGAAAGTGAGATGGCGATCCAAGATCGACTTACGTGTGTGAGTGTTCAATTTAATATTTATCTTTTGAATTAAATTATCTAAATTAATTTTAAATAAACATACATGTTACACTCCTTAATTACTAACCACAGCATAAAATAAATAATTTAAACATTATAAAATATTACATCCAGAAGCAATTACAATAATGATAATAAAAGCAATTTAAATAAATAAAGCAAAATATTAAGTAATAATAAAAACTGGGTTAGTGAAAATAATAATAACAAATTAATGGGGTTAGTAATAAATAAATAAATAAACATAATTAATAATAATAATGAAATAAACAAGGATATTATAATAAACAAAAGTTTTAATGGTTAAATAAGAAAATATGAACAATTATATTAGTTATTATAAAATTTTGAAGTTATATGTAAATTATAAAATTAAATCAATTATGAACATATTATGAAAAATAAATTACAAAAATTAAATTAGCAATTTTTAAACATATAATAGAAATTATTTTCATGCAAAATTAAATTATAAACAATAAATTAAGCATTCTAATTTACATACAAAAATTTAAATTATAAACAATTTATGTATTAACAAAAATTAACTCAAGAATTTTAAATATAAATAATAAGAGGAAGAAAATTAGGGTTTGAAAAGGATAAGTTTTTTAGGGTTTTAAAATAAATTAGGGTTTCTAATAATATTAACTTAATAACTAAATAAATATATACATATTTTTGATTTTAAATATATAATAATAAAAACTAGGTTTAGAATTTAGAAAAATAAATTAGAAGTTTTTTTCTTAGAAAATATAAAATATTTACATATTATTTTCCTAGAATTATTTAAATATACATTAAACATGATTATATAAAATAATTAACAAAACAATTAAATAAATAAAAAAACTGAAACTTACCTGGCTGGGAATTGAACCCAGCACACTTTGCTTGCAAATACTCAGGCCAGCAATCTCTACCACCAGGCCAACGCGCGCGCAGGCAGTAAAGGGGGGGGGGTTGAATTGGTTTTGTTGTGTTATTCCTGAAAAATCACAAAAAAGAAAGAAAAAGCAAAAGGCCTGGGGGGATCGAACCCAGGACCTTCACAATATCACACAAGCATCTTAACCATTCCAGCTGGGTGAGCGAACCTGTTGATATAACCACTTTAATTCATAATATATTATAATGACTAGATATCTGGAAAAATAAGCAAAAGGTGTTGAAGCCAGGATTCGAACTCCTGCCCTCCTACAATATACGCGCATGCTTCACCACTGGGACAAGCATAAGCTTGTGGAATAAAGACAGAAAAAATTCATAATATTTTAAAACAACATTTTGAATTTGAAATTCGCGCGCCACTGGTCATCATCTTCCTTGGATTACCTGCGAAATTTGATATGAATTTTCCTGCGAAATTTCCTGGGTGTTCATAAACCAGAATTCCTAGGTTTTTGGATCATCACGCAAACAACAAGATTAATACAAATTGATAGTCCAGATCAAACTTACAATACTTATACATCATAACCATGTTCTCAAAAGTCATTTATCTCCACGAAATCATGAATTCCCAATTTGAGAACTCAAACCCTAACAATGGTGTCTTTCAGTTTAGGGCATATTTCTTCAATGTTTTTGTCCAGAATCCATCTAAGCATCATGATAAACAAGATTAAACACACAAATACGATTCATAATGGTTAAATAAATGAAATCGAAAAATCAAAACAAGAGCAAGAAAATGCATTCGGGTTGTCCAATTTATGAAGCTATGTATGCATATGAGAGTGTAAATCGTATCAAGGAGGTCCAGGGATCCTGTCTATGTCCATAGAATTCCTTTTTACCTTCTCTAAGAACAAAACCGAAAGTTCACTTTTTTGGAGAATTTTTTGATGTTGGGAACTTACTCTTGAGGCTGGAATTCGTGTGCAATGAGTAGGATTCAATCATATACTTATAGAACAATGAATTAGGTCAGAAAAGTTTGATACTTGTGTGATAAGTTTGATCCAAAAAGATTCAAAAAGATAAGTCTTAAAAATCAAATATTTTTGCATAAACACTTGCTATTTTAGGCCAATCATCATGATCCTCTTACCTCTTTGATTCCAATCATATTTATGAATTTCTAGAAGCTTGATCTTTTTTAAATCTTAGACTTTTATATTTTATTTTAATTTAAAATGATTTTTAATGAATTAAATCAAAATAAATAAAAATAAAATGATAAAAAATCTGATTTTTGTTGACTTGGGTCGTGCATGAGGTCATAGTATGGATAGGGTCATCATATGGCAAGCCCATTTAGAAAAAATTGGTTTTAGACCTTTATTTTCTTCATAAACCAACCAAAATTTTCCCAACTTTGCAAGGGTACATATCCTTCAATTTTAATTCTATGAGGGTGTTTTTGGACATTTTGGAAAGCTTGAAGAGTCCTCTAACCAACCCCACTGGTTTCATGTCCATATCATTTACCATTCTCAAGTTATGCCTTTTTGAAGTTGTTGACTTTTTGTTGACTTTCAAAAGGACCTATAATGTCTTAGCTTATACCTTCCAAATGAAGCATTTTTGGGCTTGGCTTGTGAGACACAAAGTTGTAGAGAATTCAATTTCCTTCAAAATGAGCTTTGGATGGAGACTTGGTGATGAAGTATGTGAAAGTTATGGCTGGTCAAAGTTCAGTTGACTTTTACTAAGGAAACCCTAATTTAGAAACCTCTGATTCTTGATGATCTGAAATCTCCTTAATGAATCATGATCAACCCTTGATCAAATGATGAATTTTACTTCATATACTTGATGTTGGCAAAAAATCATGAAGTTTGACTTTGGTTTGACCACAGTTGACCTTAGTTTGACTTTTTAACTGCTTTGACTGATTTTGACCTATCTGATCATCTGACTAAGCAAACTTTTGAGAAAAGTCTTGCAACTTGTCATGGGGGTTCTTACACACATATAAGATTTTATGAAGCTCACTTGAAGTCTTGGAAATTCATTTAGCCTGATTAAAGTCAAAACCCTAGTTTTGGATGCACTGCTTAGGAGGTGCATTGTCTGAGGGAATTGTCAACTCTTCTGACCAATTGTGAACTTTGTGAATCTTGTGAACCATCATAAAATGTCTTGTGAACCTCATGGGAGGTCTTGTGAACCTTGTGAACCTTGTGAACCTCATAAAGTATCTTGTAGACTTCATGAACCTCATGAAAGGTCTTGTAAGCATTGTGAATCTTGTGAACCTTGTGAACCTCATAAAGTGACTTGTAGACTTCATGAACCTCATGAAAGGTCTTGTAAGTATTGTGAATCTTGTGAACCTTGTGAACCTCATAAAGTGACTTGTAGACTCTATGAACCTCATGAAAGGTCTTGTGAACTTTGTGAACCTTCTTAGCACACAAAGTCTTGTATTGTGAGGGCAAATTTTGGGGTGCAACAGCTGCCCCTGTTCAATTTTCTGAAACCTGAGGGGTTAGATTGGTATATTTGCCAGTCGTGACCTGGAAGATTGAAGGGGATTGAACACAAAAGCCCAAAAATTTGCACTCACCGGTGCGTAGAGTGATACTGATGTTTGGTTGTATATGCTTGAGTGGGCTTAAAGATGCCACTTGGAGAAAAGTTCTTCAAATACATTTCTTGGAGGATAAAGCAGTCCAAGATATGAAGATATAATGATAGCTTTCAGGAGGATAAAGCAATCCTGAGGTAGTGATATGCTTTCAGAAAGATGAACAACGTTCTGAGGTATAAGAAGCTTTCAGGAGGATAAAGCAGTCCTGAGGTAATAACATGCTTTCAGGAGGATAAAGCAGTCCTGAGGGATTGATAATATGCTTTCAGGAGGATACAACAGTCCTGAGGTAATAATGTGCTTTCAGGAGGATAAAGCAGTCCTGAGATAGGGGTGATAGCTTTCAGGAAGATAACAACATCCTGAGGAAGTGGTAATCTTTGGGAAGATAAATAACGGCCCAAATATGCTTTCAGGAGTATAAACAACATCCTGAGGAAGTGGAAATATGCTTTCAGAAAGATGAACAACGTTCTGAGGTATAAGAAGCTTTCGGGAGGACAAAGCAGCCCTGAGGGAGTAAGCTTTTAGGAGGATAAAGCAATCCTGAGGTGATGATATGCTTTCAGGAGGATAAAGCAGTCCTGAGGTAATAATAACTTTTGGGAAGATAAACAACGGCCCAATAGTCACAATTTGTTGATGACATTTGTCTGTTGGAGAATTAGCCTGAAAATAAGGTAACATCCTATATGATAATATTAGTTTATGCATGTATAATATGATGCACTTAAGTAATGTATTATGTATCTATGTATATGTATGGTATGGTATGATGTAAATGATGTATGTATGATATGATACTGTCGGAAGCGTCTGGATATCTTCGTATAACGACTGCTGGCCAGGGAAAATAAATCCCGATTCGTTGCTGAAGAATATGGGGAATTCGTTCCCGTCTTGTGTGATAAGAAGGTATACATAACCTTCTGTCTGCTGGGGATAGCAAGGTATATATAACCTCCCGCCTGCTTGAGATAGTAAGGTATACATAACCTCCCGTCTTCGTTCGTCGTACTCTTATTGGAAAGTAAATTCCCGAATATCCGTATGAGGATAAAAGAGATGGATATAAATTCCAGGGAAGATGTGACTATATGAAGATGGATTTGTCCTACTGAGGGTTTGTAACTGTCTTGTAAAGATGAACCGGCGAAGCTTCGTTGAAATCCTTCCCTCGTTCGTCCTTAGTAAATACTATTACTGCATTTTCATGCATTTCTGGTAAACATCAATCATATTAAGCATACATGCATTTCTGGTAAACATCAATCATATTCAAAAGCATAATACATTCAAACACAACCAATGGACGTTTCGCTTATGTAAATAGGGTAAAAGTAAATCTGGACTCAAAAATGGAATTTTATTCATATCAGAGAGTGACCCATACATGGGTGATTTTGTACAAGGAGACATAAATCCTAGTAAGAGGATTTTGTCATAAAGTTTTTACAAAACAAAGAAAATCAGCTATGTGGGAAATAATCCTATTAAGTTTCACTTCTACTATTGCCATTATCTTCAAGTATCTCATCTTCTGCTGTTGAGACAGAAACGATTGGATTGAGCTTTATCTGTTCAAACTTGAGTAAGTAGTACAACTGGTTGCAGTTTCAAGGGTGATCCCAACGAGACATAGTCATACGCTTTAATCCCTAACTTTTGCCTGGATTGCCCTTTCAGGTTTTCAATCCACCGGGATACCCTTTTTTGCCCAAGCCGCCTTTTCAGGTTTTCGACTTGCTGGGTGTACATTTTTTATATATATCCCTAATTTTTGCCCAAACCCTTTTGGTTTGCCGGGATGCCCTTATTTTTGCCTAGGCCTGTCAACCTAGAGGGTCTCTTTTCATACGTAGTATTTTTTAACTATGTCTGCGTTTACAGGCTGCGGGAAGTCTTCACCATCCATAGTAGTAAGTATCATGGCACCTCCTGAGAACACTGTCTTGACCACAAATGGTCCTTCATATGTTGGAGTCCACTTGCCCCTAGGATCACCCTGTGGTAATATGATACGCTTGATTACCAAGTCACCAGCCTGATATACCTTTGGCTTAACCTTCTTGTTGAAAGCTTTGATCATTCGTTTCTGGTACATCTGGCCATGACAAACTGCTGCTAACCTCTTCTCATCAATCAAATTTATCTGGTCCAGTCGAGTCTGAATCCACTCATCTTCATCCAAGCCTGCATCCTTCATAATTCTTAAGGAGGGAATCTGAACTTCAATGGGAAGAACTTCTTCCATACCATAGACTAAGGAGAATGGGGTTGCCCCTGTTGAAGTACGTATTGTAGTACGATAACCATGAAGAGCAAATGGTAACATCTCATGCCAATCCTTATAAGTAACAATCATCTTCTGTACTATCTTCTTAATGTTCTTATTAGCAGCTTCAACTGCCCCATTCATCTTCGGACGATACGGAGAAGAGTTGTGATGCTTAATCTTGAACTGCGTGCAGAGATCAGTAATCATAGTGTTGTTCAGATTAGAGCCATTTTCAGTAATAATCCTTTCAGGGATGCCATACCTACATATGAGATTATTCTTAATGAATCGAGCCACAACATTCTTGGTAACAGATGCAAATGAAGATGCCTCTACCCATTTCGTGAAGTAATCAATAGCAACCAGGATGAAACGATGCCCATTAGAAGCAGTAGGCTTGATCTCACCAATCATATCAATGCCCCACATGGCAAAAGGCCAAGGAGCAGTCAACACATTCAAGGGTGATGGAGGTATATGTACTTTATCAGCATAGATTTGACACTTGTGACATGTTCTGGAGTGTTGATAGCAATCAGCTTCCATGGTAGACCAATAGTAACCTGCTCTCAATATCTTCTTTGCCATAGTATGACCACTAGAATGAGTGCCAAAGATCCCATCATGCATGTCTTCCATAATCTCTGTTGCTTCCTTCTTATCCACACAACGAAGCATAGTTGAATCATGATTGCGTTTATACAAAATCCCATTACTCAAAAAGAACTTAACAGAAAACCTTCTCAGAAACTTCCTATCTTTGACAGATGCCCCTTTAGGGAACTCCTGAGCTTCAAGATATCTTTTTACTTCATAGAACCAAGGCTTCTCCTCTGCCCCTTCAGTGTCAATCTCATTGCAGTATGCAGGCTTCTCAAATCTATCAATAGTAATCTTGGGAGCTTCATCATCCCAGCTGATCTCAAACATAGATGCCATGGTAGCTAATTCATCTGCCAATTGATTCTCTCTCCGTGGAATATGTCCAAAGGTAATCTCTTTGAAATGTGGGATCAAAGACAACACATGCTCTCTGTAAGGAATGAGGTTATCATGCTTGGTATCCCAATCTCCTTTAATCTGACTTACTACCAGGGCTGAATCTCCATACACGTCAAGGAACTGAATCTTCATATCAATAGCAGCTTTAATACCCAGGATACATGCCTCATACTCAGCCATGTTATTAGTACAATAGAAACAAAGTCTGGCAGTAATCGGGGTATGACAACCTTCAGGGGAACTGATCACAACACCAACACCATTACCAAGTGCATTGGAAGCACCATCAAAAACCATAGTCCATCGGGATCCTTGTTCAGGTCCGTCATATTGTCCAGGTTCTTTGGTAATAATCATAATGTCTTCATCAGGGAACTCAAAACTCATTGACTGATAATCATCCACTGCTTGATGAGCCAAATGATCAGCAACAACACTTCCTTTGATGGCCTTCTGAGTAGTATACTGTATATCATATTCTGTTAAGATCATTTGCCATCTTGCTATTCTTCCGGAGAGAGCTGGTTTCTCAAATATGTACTTGATTGGATCCATCTTTGAAATCAACAAGGTAGTATGGGTCAACATATACTGTCTTAGTCGGCGAGCAACCCATGCCAAAGCGCAGCAAGTTTTCTCGAGCAGTGAGTATCTTGTTTCACAGTCGGTAAACTTTTTGCTAAGGTAATATATTGCCTGCTCTTTTCGACCAGACTCGTCATGTTGCCCCAACACACACCCCATTGAGTTGTCTAACACTGTTAAGTACATAATCAAGGGTCTTCCATCAACTGGTGGCATCAAAATTGGAGGTTCTAGCAGATATCTCTTGATTTCATCAAAGGCAGTCTGGCACTCATCATTCCATTCCATCACCTGATCTTTCTTCAACAACTTGAATATTGGTTCACAGATGGCAGTTAACTGAGAAATAAATCTTGCAATGTAATTCAATCGTCCCAAGAAACCTCTGACTTCCTTCTCAGTACGGGGAGCTGGCATCTCTCGTATAGCTTTCACTTTTGCAGGATCCACTTCAATACCTTTTCCACTGACTATAAAACCCAGGAGTTTACCAGACCTAACTCCAAAAGTACACTTGTTTGGGTTCAATCTCAACTTGTATTTCTTCAACCTCTCAAACAATTTATGCAAATGATCAAGATGTTGTTCTTCATTCTGAGACCTGGCTATCATATCATCCACATATACCTCTATCTCATGATGAATCATATCATGAAACAAAGCCACCATAGCACGCTGATATGTTGCCCCTGCATTCTTCAAACCAAATGGCACTACCTTATAACAAAAAGTGCCCCACTGTGTAACAAAGGTTGTCTTCTCCATATCTTCAGGTGCCATCTTGATCTGATTGTAACCAGAGAAACCATCCATAAAAGAGAATACCTTATGCTGAGAAGTGTTATCTACCAGAACATCAATGTGAGGAAGTGGAAAGTCATCTTTAGGGCTGGCCTTGTTCAAATCTCTGTAGTCCACACACATACGTACCTTACCATCTTTCTTAGGAACTGGTACCACATTTGCAACCCACTGAGGATAAGAAGTTACAGCTAAGAACCCAGCATTGAACTGTTTCATTACCTCTGCTTTGATCTTCTCTGACATTTCAGGACGCATACGACGAACCTTCTGTTTCTTTGGACGACAATCTTCTTTCACTGGTAAACGGTGAACCACAATGTCTGTATCCAACCCTGGCATATCTTCATAAGACCAAGCAAAGATCTCCACATAGTCACGTAACATTTGAACCAGTCTGCTCTTGACACTATCCTCTAAATCAGCCCCTATCTTGACTTCTTTCCTGTTTTCTTCAGTTCCCAGATTCACAACTTCGACTGGCTCTTCATGTGGCTGTATGGCTTTCTCTTCTTGTTGTAACAACCTAGCAAGCTCTACAGGTACTTCACAATCGTCCTCATTTCCGTCTTCAGTTTGATAGATCGGATTCTCGAAATTATAATTGGCAATAGTAGAACTGTTATCAACAGGATCCAGAGTGGATGAGGATATGCATTTTAGTGATGTGGGTGTGTGTAAGAACACATAGCTGATAAAGGTAAAAAAAATAAAATAAAAGAAAGACAAGGAACACAATATTTACGAAAACGAAACGTCCACTAATTTTATTGAATGAAGTATGCAAATGAAATGACAGCCCGTAACAAGCACACCATTGTGCCCCGGGTAAGGCACAAGGCTTAAGAGTTTTATTGTTCAAGAAATTACAAACTTAAAAAGCAACAACACAGTAATAGTATTTACTCCTGACTAAAGGAGATAGGGATAACATCTTCAGCTTTCCAATTATTGAGTCCAACACCCACAGTAGGAAAAATCCAAGCATCCAGGTTGTAGTCTTCATCATAGTCTCCCACAGCATTGATCTGATCTTTCATAACCCCTTGATTGGTGATACGAACAGCACGAGCACGACGAACAGCCTTCTGGGACTCTGCAGTGAAACCCAAACCAAATTTGTCAGACTTGTATGGGATATCAGGAAGCTGTCCCCAAATAGTACAACCACCTTCATCCACTACAGCTCTAGCATCTTCAAGGGAGGCCATTGTTGGAGGTATTCTGGTGACCACAGGAACTTTCTTGACAACCGGAGGAGCTACATAATCATTAACAATCCAAGGAACCACTTCAAATGTCTGACACGGAGTTTCAACGTATTCACCTCCCACTTCCAGATTCTTGAAGGTATTCACATGGCTGACAAAATATTCTTCCTCTCCATAGACAGTAACAACTTTTCCCTCCACCGGATATCTTAGCTTCTGATGTAATGTAGAGGTTACAGCACCTGCCCCATGGATCCAGGGACGACCAAGCAGACAAGAGTACGAAGGACGAATATCCATCACATAAAATGTAGCATTAAAAATCTGAGAACCAACTTTGATGGGCAAGTCTATCTCTCCATGCACCACTCTTCTCGAACCATCAAAAGCCTTCACCACTATACTACTGGGCTTTAGCACAGCATCTTCAGGGCTTAGCTTATTCAGGACTTCCTTGGGCAACACATTCAGAGAGGAACCATTGTCTATCAATACATGAGACAGGGTAGTGCCCCTGCATTCAATTGAGATATGCAGGGCCCTGTTATGATCCCTCTTGGCAGGAGTCAAATCAGCATCAGAAAACCCTAACCCATTATCATAGGTCAGATGGGCAACACAATTCTCAAACTGGTCAACAGAAATTGCATTGGGTACATGAGCAGTCTTCAGAAACTTAATCAAAGCTTTGGCATGAGCCTCAGAACACAACAACAATGACAGCATAGAAATCTTGGAGGGAGTACGCCCCAACTGGTCAACAATGTCATAATCACTCTTGCGAATGATTTTCAATACTTCTTCCATCTGCTTAGAGAGATCATCAGCAGCTGGCACATAAGTAGGTACAGGTTCAATAACAGGACCTTTCCCCCGAGCATCAGTGGTGGAGGTAGCAGCAGGAGTAACTGCATTCTTGGAAGTAACTGGATGAGAGAAAACTCTTCCGCTTCGTGTGATCTTACTAGATCCAACAATATTATCCACATCAACAGGCATATCAGCTAAGGGTTCCTGCTTAACACCATGGATATAAACATCAGACCCATAATGCCAAGGCACAGCTTTATCAGACGTATACGGAATAGGACCAGGAGTGGTAATGACCAAAGGAGCCACTCTTGCTTCAGCAACAATCTTCACAGGGCCTTCAGCAGTAATCTTAATTGGACCCTTATGAGTGATTTTAACAGGACCTTTGGAAGTGATCCTTACTGGTACTCTATCAACCATATCAACCTCTTCAATCTTCCTACCTTTAGTAATATGATCCACCATGCTTTCTACAGACGATGGATTCCTCTCAAACACTATGGTATATCTATCCATGAGACGTTGAATTCCATCTCTCAATCTCCAACAACTATCCGGCTTATAGGTACAATACAAACAGTCTTCACGACAACCTGGAAAGAACCCAACTTGCACTAACCTCTTCTTGATAACAGACAATGGTGTGGTCAACTCTGCAACTGAATAGATATGTAAATCTTCATTAATGGCATTGACAGTCTTCTCATGATTTGGCATGGGAGCAGTGATCACATTTGGAGTACCCGGAGGGTCAAACTCAATCTCTCCAGCCTCAATCATATCTTGAATTTTGTTCTTCAAGACCCAACAGCTATTAGTATCATGTCCTTGACAGTTTGAATGATATGCACATCGTGCATTGGGATTGTACCTGGGTGAGGTAACATTAGGATTCTGAGGAGCCTCTTTCAGAGTGATAAGTTCAGCCTTCAACAAGTGTTGCAATGCCTGAGCCATTGACATGTTGATCTTAGTGAACTGTCTTCTAGCCCTCTGTTGGTTTCCCTGTGGCTGCTCTGGTGTTGTAGGAGTTGGATTTGAAATATGAACTGCACTCACAGACTGATGTCTTCTATTACGATCAGGTTGACCATAAACAGCATTAGATTCTTTCTTCCCAGTGGGAGGCTTCTTTGCAGCACCTGATGAAGAAGTACCCACTTGAATCTTGCCACTCCTGATACCACTTTCTACCCGTTCTCCTGTCATTATCAACTCAGTGAAGCCAGATGACGAGCTTCCAATGAGATGACTGTAAAATGGACCATTCAACGTACACATGAACATATCAACTAGCTCCCTGTCAGTCAAAGGTGGTTGCACTCTTCCAGCCAAATCTCTCCACTTCTGAGCATACTCCTTGAAACTTTCTTTGGCACCCATAGACATGCTTTGCAGTTGCATGCGAGTGGGAGCTAAATCAGCATTGTATTGATACTGCTTATAGAAGGCTTCAGCAAGATCATTCCAATCCCGGATGTTGACACTTTCCAATTGATAATACCACTCCAACTGAGCTCCAGATAAGCTCTCTTGGAAAAAGTGGATCCACAACTTCTTATCAGCAGTATGAGGTTGGATTCTCCTGACATAAGACCTTAGATGCAGCTTGGGACAAGAGACCCCATCATAAACAACAAAGGTAGGAACCTTGAAACCAATGGGTATGACTACCCCAGATATCAGACTCAAATCTTCAAAATCCAGCCCAGAAGACTTTTGTAACTCCATAGCATCCATTCTATCCACCAGCATCTTGAATTTGTCTTCATTAGGCTCATGGTAGTAATTAGCCTCAGAATCAGAGTCCCCCATTGTGTTGTGGAGACTGCCTCCCTCTTTCTCAGATTCCTCAGATTCATAGTCTTCAACCTGTTCTTTGGTCTTGACAGGACCTCTGAACCTTCTTCCCATGTTGATCAGGCCACCTGACCTTCTGGTCTTCTTAGTCTTCTTGGCCAGCAGTGTCTTCAATTCATCTTGCCCCTTGGATAAGTTCAGGATCAGCTCTTGGAACTGTGCATTTTGTGCCTGGAGATCCTTAACTATTTGTTCAAGAGCCATTACTGAAATAAACAGCGAGAAGATGAGAAACCTGTGCACAAATAAACCTGTGATGTAATGATATGGAATGTAAATGCGTATGCAATGTTTTCAAGGACCGCAGGATTTAAATTTGCTTAAACAAACAAGAAGGTAAACTTTTATTAGTAATAAATTTGTTTTGCCTCTTGGGCTTACAAAAAAAAATGAAATGCAATAAATACAAGAGATGGGATTTTAAGTCTCCCATGGACGTTTCCTCTTTGTGTTGAGGTATGAGTTGAGATTTCGTTCCTCGTGAAGTTGCTTTGTTAGTTCTAGGATTCTTTCTTGGCTTGCTTTGTAATGAGCCTCAAAAGTATCCCTTTGCTCCTTCAACTGGATCCAAGACCTCTGCAAGTCTTCCATGTCAGTAGGCATGTCTGGGTGAAGGATGGTATAAGCAGTATCTCCTTCAGCAACAGGTTCCATGGTAACTGGCAGGATAGCAGGATATGGCATCATGAGAGTCTGAGCACGAGATCGCACCCATCTGAGATAAGCCTCCATATGAATAGTGTACTTAGGCTCCAGAGTCTTGCTGTCAACCTTGTTTACTTTTCCCCATGCTCTTATGAATCTCTGACGGTAACCTTGAAGATCGTTGTCGTAGTCAAACACAATGCCCTGAATCAACATGTCATGTGGACCATCACTCCGAGCGTAACCAAACTGTCGTAAAGCTAGAGAGGGGTTGTAATTGATGCCTCCTTTTATGCCTAGAAGTGACACATTAGGAAACTCCCCACAACGGTCAATAATAGTGACATTCTCCATAGATCTGGAGCACCAATGAATATCTGAATGAGAGAGTGACATGATTCTCTTGGACCACCTGAACCCTTGCTCATTCTTCATTACTAAGCGAGGAAGGTGAGAAATAAACCACCTGGATAGCAAAGGTATGCAACACATCAAAGTTCCTCTTGCCCTTGTAGTACGGGTGTGAAGAGAATGCAGGATATCCCCAAGCAATGTAGGCACTGGATTGTGACTCAGGAATATGTTGATGGCATGCACATCTATGAACTGATCTGGATTGGGGAACAACACTAAGCCATAAATCAGTAAGGCTAAGATATCCTCAAAAGCATCATAACTCATAGCCTTCAAGAACATTTGAGCCTTCTCTATCAACACCTTAGCAAGAATACCTTTGACTCCACTTCTCGTTTCTAGAACAATGTCAAACTTCTTCAGATGTAGAGCTGCAGTAATAACCTCAGGTTTAGGCTCCCTTTCCAAGCCTGTGAATGGTTTCTGATCAAGAATAGGTATGCCCAGAAGTTTAGAGAACTCCTCCATGGTTGGAACCAGCTGGTAGTCGGGGAATGTGAAGCAATGGTGCTTAGGATCAAAGAACTGAAACAGAACACTCATCATGTCTTCATTGAACCCTGAAGTGACTAGATCCAGTAAGTGACCATGTCTCTTAATGAACTGGGAGTTTTCAGACACTTGAGAAACCAACTCTTTAAGCTTAGGAGGTATGCCTACAAAGTTGATCCTGATAGTGTTTCTACGAGCAATAGCCATGACATGCAACAAAGAACAAAGATAAATCCTTTGGTCCTTGAAATGGTTATTGAAAATGCTATGCTTATGATGCATGATGATGCTATGATGATATGCTCAATCACAAACATGTGGCACACACAAACAAGTCACACAATAGCCCTAGGTTTAAAGGCTTGCATGAGGTTCAAAGGTAAGTACCCTCCCCTGAAGTTAGTTGGTTCATCATGTCCTACAAAGTAACCAGGTTCTAAGGGATCTCAATATCATTGATCCTTCACAAGGGTGGTTGTTCAGTAGGCAACTTACTTGCCAACCAAAACCCTCCAAGTTTAGAATCTCAATGAGCGTAGCATCGAGTATCAACCAACTTCAGTCTTCACCAAAGCCGGTTATCTCACTACTTTTCTAAAGGCCAAGATGGGATAACTAGGGTTCTAAAAGTTAGTTAGTGCATTGACAACATATGGCAGCCTCATATTATCCTCAACTTGACTTAAGGAACATAAGCACCAACCAAGAAGTCACACTAACTATGGCCACCAGATCAACCATATCGGTATACGCCGTACAGTTTCCTTGGTCTATTGCCATTTACCTAAGGTACACTAGATCCGGGTTAGGATCTTTCACACATAAGAGCACCCAACAAGTAAGTATAAAGCAATCAAGGCAAACAATTTTAAAGTGATCTAATTCCTAAGGGTACCCCTCTTTTATTAAATCCCCAGCAGAGTCGCCAGTTCTGTAACACGGTGGGAGAACTGACTTTAGTTATGTTTCGGATAGCAAGAGTCGCCACCGACTTTTATTTTATCCAAAGGAAAGGCATAAAAGAACAGGAAAGACCTTTTAAAAGATTTTTGGGTCCGGGGGGTAGGTTATGTAAAGGGAAGGTGTTAGCACCCTTTACATCCATGGTTATCCATGGGCTCTTAGTTACTTAGCTCACTTTAAAATGTTTTTTTGAAAATGTGAAGTGTGTGAATAGAAATTTTCATAAGAGTTTGATAATGATCCATGTACGGATGCGTAAAAAACTTGTGTTTGAAAATTGTTTGAAATTGTGAAGTGTTTGAAAAGTTTTTGAATAGTGAGCAAGTAACTATGAGAAACCTACCCTAAAGTTTAAGTCTTTCTGTTCTTGAATCCTTTAAATGGTAAGACTATCCCTATTATTAAGGAATAGGTAGTCATTACCTTGGATGTGAGGGACAAGTAAAGGGACATCTGTTTATGTAGGCAACTGTGGGGTGTATTAAGCAATTTTGAAGGGACTGTCATCTTTATTCGGAAGGGACAAGATCATTACGAAGGCAACATTCGAAAAGGGACTTGATCTTTTATTTGTTAAGGGACTAGATGACTTTATTTTGAGGGACTTTTGCTTTATACACCCTACTTGACCTTTTGATTAGGCAACAATGAGAGGCAACCCTAGAAAGTGAGATGGCGATCCAAGATCGACTTACGTGTGTGAGTGTTCAATTTAATATTTATCTTTTGAATTAAATTATCTAAATTAATTTTAAATAAACATACATGTTACACTCCTTAATTACTAACCACAACATAAAATAAATAATTTAAACATTATAAAATATTACATCCAGAAGCAATTACAATAATGATAATAAAAGCAATTTAAATAAATAAAGCAAAATATTAAGTAATAATAAAAACTGGGTTAGTGAAAATAATAATAACAAATTAATGGGGTTAGTAATAAATAAATAAATAAACATAATTAATAATAATAATGAAATAAACAAGGATATTATAATAAACAAAACTTTTAATGGTTAAATAAGAAAATATGAACAATTATATTAGTTATTATAAAATTTTGAAGTTATATGTAAATTATAAAATTAAATCAATTATGAACATATTATGAAAAATAAATTACAAAAATTAAATTAGCAATTTTTAAACATATAATAGAAATTATTTTCATGCAAAATTAAATTATAAACAATAAATTAAGCATTCTAATTTACATACAAAAATTTAAATTATAAACAATTTATGTATTAACAAAAATTAACTCAAGAATTTTAAATATAAATAATAAGAGGAAGAAAATTAGGGTTTGAAAAGGATAAGTTTTTTAGGGTTTTAAAATAAATTAGGGTTTCTAATAATATTAACTTAATAACTAAATAAATATATACATATTTTTGATTTTAAATATATAATAATAAAAACTAGGTTTAGAATTTAGAAAAATAAATTAGAAGTTTTTTTCTTAGAAAATATAAAATATTTACATATTATTTTCCTAGAATTATTTAAATATACATTAAACATGATTATATAAAATAATTAACAAAACAATTAAATAAATAAAAAAACTGAAACTTACCTGGCTGGGAATTGAACCCAGCACACTTTGCTTGCAAATACTCAGGCCAGCAATCTCTACCACCAGGCCAACGCGCGCGCAGGCAGTAAAGGGGGGGGGGGGGGTTGAATTGGTTTTGTTGTGTTATTCCTGAAAAATCACAAAAAAGAAAGAAAAAGCAAAAGGCCTGGGGGGATCGAACCCAGGACCTTCACAATATCACACAAGCATCTTAACCATTCCAGCTGGGTGAGCGAACCTGTTGATATAACCACTTTAATTCATAATATATTATAATGACTAGATATCTGGAAAAATAAGCAAAAGGTGTTGAAGCCAGGATTCGAACTCCTGCCCTCCTACAATATACGCGCATGCTTCACCACTGGGACAAGCATAAGCTTGTGGAATAAAGACAGAAACAATTCATAATATTTTAAAACAACATTTTGAATTTGAAATTCGCGCGCCACTGGTCATCTTCTTCCTTGGATTACCTGCGAAATTTGATATGAATTTTCCTGCGAAATTTCCTGGGTGTTCATAAACCAGAATTCCTAGGTTTTTGGATCATCACGCAAACAACAAGATTAATACAAATTGATAGTCCAGATCAAACATACAATACTTATACATCATAACCATGTTCTCAAAAGTCATTTATCTCCACGAAATCATGAATTCCCAATTTGAGAACTCAAACCCTAACAATGGTGTCTTTCGGTTTAGGGCATATTTCTTCAATGTTTTTGTCCAGAATCCATCTAAGCATCATGATAAACAAGATTAAACACACAAATACGATTCATAATGGTTAAATAAATGAAATCGAAAAATCAAAACAAGAGCAAGAAAATGCATTCGGGTTGTCCAATTTATGAAGCTATGTATGCATATGAGAGTGTAAATCGTATCAAGGAGGTCCAGGGATCCTGTCTATGTCCATAGAATTCCTTTTTACCTTCTCTAAGAACAAAACCGAAAGTTCACTTTTTTGGAGAATTTTTTGATGTTGGGAACTTACTCTTGAGGCTGGAATTCGTGTGCAATGAGTAGGATTCAATCATATACTTATAGAACAATGAATTAGGTCAGAAAAGTTTGATACTTGTGTGATAAGTTTGATCCAAAAAGATTCAAAAAGATAAGCCTTAAAAATCAAATATTTTTGCATAAACACTTGCTATTTTAGGCCAATCATCATGATCCTCTTACCTCTTTGATTCCAATCATATTTATGAATTTCTAGAAGCTTGATCTTTTTTAAATCTTAGACTTTTATATTTTATTTTAATTTAAAATGATTTTTAATGAATTAAATCAAAATAAATAAAAATAAAATGATAAAAAATCTGATTTTTGTTGACTTGGGTCGTGCATGAGGTCATAGTATGGATTGGGTCATCATATGGCAAGCCCATTTAGAAAAAATTGGTTTTAGACCTCTATTTTCTTCATAAACCAACCAAAATTTTCCCAACTTTGCAAGGGCACATATCCTTCAATTTTAATGCTATGAGGGTGTTTTTGGACATTTTGGAAAGCTTGAAGAGTCCTCTAACCAACCCCACTGGTTTCATGTCCATATCATTTACCATTCTCAAGTTATGCCTTTTTGAAGTTGTTGACTTTTTGTTGACTTTCAAAAGGACCTATAATGTCTTAGCTTATACCTTCCAAATGAAGCATTTTTGGGCTTGGCTTGTGAGACACAAAGTTGTATAGAATTCAATTTCCTTCAAAATGAGCTTTGGATGGAGACTTGGTGATGAAGTATGTGAAAGTTATGGCTGGTCAAAGTTCAGTTGACTTTTGCTGAGGAAACCCTAATTTAGAAACCTCTGATTCTTGATGATCTGAAATCTCCTTGATGAATCATGATCAACCCTTGATCAAATGATGAATTTTACTTCATATACTTGATGTTGGCAAAAAATCATGAAGTTTGACTTTGGTTTGACCACAGTTGACCTTAGTTTGACTTTTTAACTGCTTTGACTGATTTTGACCTATCTGATCATCTGACTGAGCAAACTTTTGAGAAAAGTCTTGCAACTTGTCATGGGGGTTCTTACACACATATAAGATGTTATGAAGCTCACTTGAAGTCTTGGAAATTCATTTAGCCTGATTAAAGTCAAAACCCTAGTTTTGGATGCACTGCTTAGGAGGTGCATTGTCTGAGGGAATTGTCAACTCTTCTGACCAATTGTGAACTTTGTGAATCTTGTGAACCATCATAAAATGTCTTGTGAACCTCATGGGAGGTCTTGTGAACCTTGTGAACCTCATAAAGTATCTTGTAGACTTCATGAACCTCATGAAAGGTCTTGTAAGCATTGTGAATCTTGTGAACCTTGTGAACCTCATAAAGTGACTTGTAGACTTCATGAACCTCATGAAAGGTCTTGTAAGTATTGTGAATCTTGTGAACCTTGTGAACCTCATAAAGTGACTTGTAGACTCTATGAACCTCATGAAAGGTCTTGTGAACTTTGTGAACCTTCTTAGCACACAAAGTCTTGTATTGTGAGGGCAAATTTTGGGGTGCAACAGTAAGACTATCCATATTATTAAGGAATAGATAGTCATTACTTTGGATGTGTTTAAGGGACAAGCGCATGGTCATCGTATGGTCATAGAAAGCAACTTTTAGGGGTGTCTTTAGTAACCTGTGAGGGACCATCATCATTTATTCGAAGGGAGAAGATCTCTATCGTAGGCAACCTCGAAGGGACTTGATCTTTTAAACCGTAGGGACTATGATGATTTATATTCGAAGGGACTTTGCTTAAGACATCCCTATATTCGAGGGACTTGACCATTTTATTTTAAGGCAACCAAGAGGAATACCCTAGGAAGTGCAAGATGGCGATCAAAGATCGACTTACGTGTGTGAGTGTTATTTTCAAATATTTATCTTTTTTATTTAATTTTCTAAGTTAATTTAATTCATTTAATCTTTTCACTCCCTATTTACTAACCACACAGTTACATTTACGAAAATAAAAAAAAACGATAAAATCCTAACTATTACATGGCTTAGGGGGCAGATACAATATAAATCGAGCGAAAAAATAAATTACAAATAAATTTAACCTATACATTTTTCTCTAATAAAAATAAGCAATACTATATAAATAATAAAGCAAAAATAAAGGAAACAAAATAAATTTAAGATTTAAAAAATTAAATTAAAGTTTTAGTTAAAGAAGAATTAAGTTTAGGATAAGAAAATTAATTAGGTTAAATTTTTAATGTTAATGAGGAAAATTAGGGTTTTTAGAAAATAATTAAAGTCTTAAGTAATTAAAGTTTTAAATATTTATTTACAAAATATATATATGATAAAAATTAATAATAGAATAAAATTTTAGAAAAAAATAATTAACATTTATTTACAATATATATATATATATATATATATAATAATTATTATTATTATTATTATGTACAAAAATATTACAAGATTAAATTAATTAAAATAAATATTAAGAAAAATTATGAGTTTTAATATAAGATTTATAAAAATTATTGGTTAGTTAATTTTAATGATTATTAATAATTATATAAAAATAAAACAAAAGAAAGAAAATAAGGCAAAAAATAAGAGTGGGGAGGCCTGGTTTTGATCCCAGGACCTCCCCTTTACCAAACAAAGGGGCTACCATCAGGCTATGCGCAGCTTGTTGCCCTAGGAAGGAGCAACAAACATTATATGATGAATCTGCAGCATAAAACGAAATATAAAAAAAATAAGAGGGACATAAGAATCGAACCCAGACCCTTTGCTTCACAGACGTGCACGCTTACCATCTGAACCATCGCACAACTTGTTAAACAAAATGCAAACAATATATAATGAAATAACTCCAATTTTCAAAATCCAGATTCGCGCCAAACTCTTTCTTCAACCTCCAGCTATCCATTTAGGTTTTAGTGACACTTTTTTCGTCACTAAAACTTGTAGTGATGGATTTTGTTCGTCACTATAAGACCTGCACACATGAACACACATAATACACCAAATAAATTGTTTCAAGTGACTTAAATCAGTTAAATAAAGGGTCCTAAGTCCAATTATCCATTTAATTTCAAACGAAATCACGTTTTGCTCATGGTTCCCGTTTTGAAGCTTATGAACCCTATATATGGTGTTTGGAGATTAAAGGCACGATTCTTCAAATTGAGGGTCCAGAAACGTTCCTATCACTATCACAAATATCAAACAATCATCAAATATCATTTAAAACAAGCAAATACATGAAATCGAAAAATTCATATTCAAGCATAAAATATGATTTGGTTGAATGATTATATGGTGTTTTGGATGATGAAAATGCTTGGGATACGTTCAATGAATATCAAGGAGTTGATTGCAACCTTTGGAATGACTTGAAACGACCTCCAATGTCAAAACCGAATTTGATTTTTTTGATGAAACTTTGAGATTTTGTTTAGTGTTCTTGGCTGCCAAAATTCGTGTTCCTTGCTTTGATCATGTTATGTACTTATAGTAGAATAAAATTAGGTCAGAATTTGGACTTTTGATTCATGGATTTCCCTTGCTTCAATGTGAAGAAATCTTATTTCTATTTTGGTCAAAAAATCAAATATGTCCTTACCATAATGGTTTTTGCACGAAATTATGTAATGCCAATCATCTTAAACACCAAATCTTTGATCCAAAAATAACCACTAGATCATATATTTGATTTTCATATTTGATTTTGATTTAAATTGAATTTTAATGAATAAAATCAAAATAAATATAAAATAAATTATAAAAATCTGAATAAATAAGAATTGGATCACAAAATTGCAAGCCCATTTGGAAAAATTTGGTTTTAAGACCCCATTTGCTCAATATACCTCTCAAAAATTTCCCAACTTTGCAAAGGCACAAATCCCTCAATTTTAAAGCTATGACGGTGTTCTTGAACATTTTGGAAATCTTAGATATTCCTCTAACCAACCTCTTTGGTCTCATGTCCATATCCTTTACCATTTTCAAATTATGCCCTTTGGAAGATGTTGACTTTTTGTTGAATTTTAAAAGGACCTATAATGTTTTAGCTCATACCTTCCAAATGAAGCATTTTTAGGCTTAGCTTGTGAGCCACAAAGTTGTAGAGAATTCAATTTCCTTCAAAATGAGCTTTGTATGGAAAAAATTTGATGAAGCATGTGAAAGTTATGGCCGGTCAAAGTTCAATTGACTTTCTTTAAGAAAACCCTAATTTAGAAACTCCTGATTCTTGATGATCTGAAACATTCTTGATGAATCGTGATCAACCCTTGATCAAATGATGAATTTTACTTCATAAACTTGATGTTGGCAAAAAATCTTGAAGTTTGACTTTGATTTGACCACAGTTGACCTCTGTTTGACTTTTTAACTGCTTTGACTGATTTTTGCATATCTGATCATCTGACTGGGCAAACTTATTGGGAAAGCCTTGAAACTTGACATGGGGATTCTTGAATACATATGGGGTATTATGAAGCTCACTTGAGGCCTTGAAAATCATTTTAACCTGAAGAATCACAAAACCCTAGATTTTATGTTCCCGCCAACGTCGTTGCGGTAGTCGAGCATGGCGTTGATATTGTCGACGTGGTCATCAGGGTCAGTTGTCCCATCATACGTCGCCAGGTGCAGGGGTTCTCCATGCCCGTTGGGAGTGGAGTTTCCATGATGGCTCGAGAAAGCGGGCACAAGGGTCATCCTCGTCGCTCCTCAGAGGTGAGTAATCCTCATCCCTAGGGCTCTGGTCGCGTCGAGGAGATGTCCTTGGTTGGTCATTCGCCCGCCCGGGCGCCCCCTGACCTTGTTTTTCTTTGGTTCAGAGGAGCATCGTCCACGTCGAGGAAGTGATCGTCCTCGCTTCTTGGTTGCCTCCGGTTGGCGTCTCTCGGGTTGAGATCCGTGGTCATGTCGAGGAGGTTTTATCTCCAGCACCATGATCCTCTCTTGCTGTTGAAAGAGCACAAGGTTCGTCTGGTTGAGGGCGTTCACCATAGCTATCAGCGTGGGATCCCCTTCAACTGGTACTGGGATGGGTTGAAAGGGAGCCGCGGGCTGAGGTTCAGGAACGCCGTTGTCCTCGGGCTCAGGTGACAGGGTGTCAGGTTATCCGTCTCTTACGTCTGACTCATGGGAAACATGTTGGCCGTCTTCCGTACCAGTGGTGTAGTCGACAAGGTCGAGGGCGCGGTTGTCACCATGTTCGCTAGTCATGTTGGATGGTCGAAGGAGATGAAGTTTTGGTCTTCTATTGTGGAAGACGGGGAAAACTTTTAGCTTCTCACAGACATCGCCACTGATCTGACCTTATCAAAAGGAACCTTCCAGTGATGAGCATCCTTGATGAGAGACTAGGGGGGTGTACCTGCAAGGCACTCTGATGGCAAAGTGAAAATACAAGTACATAAAGGTAGAAGAGATAAAGATTCAGAATACCTGACCCTCTGATAGGAGAGGGTATTTATAGTGTGCCCCCAACGCTGGGCCAAGGTTCTTCCATGGGCTGGATCAGATAGGCCCAAGGAAGAACTGCCAAGAATGCGTAGGAGCAAGTAAAACCTAGTGCCTGGTCTTGCCCTTGGTCCAGCTGCCCCTACATTTCAGGAGTTAATGGTGGGTAGTTGGGTGATGTGGTGTACATGGGGGAGACGATGTCTCCCCATTCCTGGTATTAGGCCATGGGTCGTGCCCAACAGATTGGGCCTCTGCCCGACACAAACTTACAGGCCCAGTCTAGAACAATATTGATGAATTTGAGTATCCAACTGAATCCGAATCAACGTCCATGACTTTTCACCCCATACAAGTAAAGTTACAATAGCCCAAAAACCACAGTTTCCATCGACACCCACATTAATTATGCCATCAATGTATGGATGCATGAAACCAGGAAACTGAGACAAATAAGTATGCCTAAAAGATACAATGAATGGTTGACTTTGATCCAACATACTAGAAGGTTTAATTCTTGTTGGGTTGTGCATGATCTCTCTATAGTCTGACTCCCCTGCGAGGTCTCACCATTAGAGCTGCCAATTTAGGGGGCTGAGGGCTAAAATGTTAGGCCCATAAAATATATGAGGCCTAAATTTTTTTAAATAAATGAACCCTAAAATATATAGGGCCCTTAGAGTGAAGACCCCAAAATTTAATAAGGGCCTAAAGGCCTCTTACATTTTTTTAAATTGACTTTTTCCATTAAACAAATTTGATTTTTTTTTCAAAAAAATTGATATTTTTTATTTTTGAAAAAAAATCAATTTTTTTTTCAATTTTAAAAAATTGATATTTTTTTTGAAGAAAAAAAATGGAATGTTTTTTTTTCCAAAAAAATTGACTTTTATTTATTGAAAAAATCGATTTAAGTGAAAAAATATTATTTTCGAAAAATCGAGTTTTTTTCGAAATAATATATCGATTTTTTTCCCGAAAATTTGAGTTTTTTTATCGAAAAATCGAGTTATTTTTCGAAAAATCGAGTTTTTTTTTCTTCAAAAAATCAAGTTTTTTTTGAGAAAACCAAATATTTTTTGAAAAATCGAGTTTTTTTAATAAAAAAACGAATATTTTTCGAAAAATCGAGTTTTTTTCCCGAAAAATCGAGTTTTGTTCGTAAAATCGAGTTTTTTGCGAAAAATCGAGTTTTTTTTCCTGAAAAATGGAGTTTTTTTCCCGAAAAATCGAGTTTTTTTCTTCGGAATATCGAGTTTTTTTATTTAAGAAAATCAAATATTTTTCGAAATAATTAAGTTTAAAAAAAATCGTTTATTTATCAAGAAAGTTAAATATTTGGTTTATTATATTTTGAGCCCCTTACTTAGGCCCCATAAAAAACAAAAATATGAAGGGGCTTAAAAATAAGGGGCCAAGAAAATATTTATTTAGTAGGGGGCCTAAAAAAAGGGTCAAGTAGGGGTCTAAATATTATGGCCTTATCAAATAGGGCTTTTTTGACACCTCTACTCACCATACTCCCACTGTGAGCGATCAATGTTGCACATCACTCTCTTCACTCTTTCTGCTTTTCTTAACTCCATTCCTCGACTTATACTTTATCAGCGGTGGACACATAGAAAATGTGGATGGATGAGTCAGTTCCCTAAATTTTTTCTTCAACGCCATCTGACCTACAATATCCAAAGAATTGAAATATGTCTCCAACTCTTCACATTCTGCGTCTAAATCTATCTTTGAACCACTATCCTCTGGACTGTTTGTATGCTCTTGAATGTGTAATTTCTTCCAAAAAACATGAATTGGTTCTAAAGGAATAAGCAAGCAAAGTATTTGGAAACCAACAAGATGACATGCACAAGGTAACCCATATGTAGATCTAATGAAGCAACCACAAATATCCTTGTATAAACCAACAAATTTTACCCTTTCTATCCTTTTCCCTATGTGTTGTATACATTGTCTTGAAACAAAACCAGACAAGTTGGTATAAAATGAAGTGTTATACCGATGTTCAATGTTAACAATACTTTTTTGAAATAACACTCTAATTGAACCTAACTGCAACTTCAGCATGGTGTTAACAACATCCCAACTACGACATAAATCTCCCCGACTATGTGTTAACATATTTTTCAGTCGTGCGCAGACTCCACCCTAAACCACAATAATTAAACCACAATAAGAAAATAATTTACTTATTAATTAAATCAAATAAGATGTTGATATACATGTTCATTGTTGTGTTTCCTAAATGAGTAACTCAGTTTGTCCATGCAGCAACAAACCTTTCTTCATACGATGTCAACCATGGTTCATTCACATACTTAACAAACAAAGGTACATCAGCACAAACAGTCTCAAAGTGCTTCAAGTGTGCAAGATACTCACTCTCTCTATTAACATACATCATGTTGTTCCATAAATCCATGGCATGTTCATGTCTTTCTGATTTAACATACTCCTTACATTTTATTCTAACATTTTTGGAAATGTGGAACAAACATAACAAATGTGTTGAATTTGGAAACACAACTTGAAGTGCATTTATCAAGGCAAGTTCTTAGTCCGTCACAAAAACATTTGGTAGCAATTTCTCAGTAAAAACAACTTTTTCAACTTCTCCAGTGCCCATTTGAAGTTCTCCTCCCTTTCATGTTCCATATAGGCAAACCCTACCGAATATGCCAACTTTTTTTATGTAACACCAACAATCTCAAGCAACGGTAATCGGTACCAATTCGTCTTATATGTATAATAAAAAATCAAAACCAAGTGAAATATATCAACAACTTCACTGAATCTGGATGTGTCCATAAGATATCAACAACAACATTTGAATCTTCCATATTTCTTGTCCAACACATGTATTTTTCTTTATGAGTAAGACTCAACAACATTTACATTTACATCAATGAACCTCTCTTTCTTACATTGTACGTACCTCTAACTTTATACACTTGCGTAACACTAGTGAGGTTTTCTGGATCTTTGTCTTTCAAGGCGAAAATTATGTGTCGCAGAGGCATATTATACTTCGTCATGTCATTCACAAACTGTCACTCATGAGGTTTTAGACGGTCCAATATGAAATTCTGTGATCAGGTATGAGATGTCCTATGAGATATCCCAACACTTGACAGATTTAACCAAAACTTAAAGTGCAAGAAAAATAAACAACACAGTAGTTTGTTAACCCAGTTCAGTGTATAACCACACTTACATCTGGAGGCTACCAAGCCAGGAGGAAATCCACTATAAGTAATATTAATTCTAGACTTAAACCACCCAGTTTAATCTTTCACTTAATATCTACCCAATGCAATTTCTACCTAAGACACTACTTAGATATGAGTACCAACTCACTCCCCCTCAATCACACAGTGATCTTGTTTACAAGTTTAATAAAATTGAAGTCATACTTCAAACAAAACAGCTTGATCTTACTTCACAGTTTCAATCAAGTCACAAATGCACTTATGCTTAAAAGCTCATAAAGTGGTACAATAAAACAACCTGCTATTAAAATACAAAACAACCTATTTTATCTTCTTAAAATTCGTACTCAATTCTGAGATATTCTGTTGCTTAAATAGGTGTATGGATTTTGGGCTTTCTGTAGATTAATCCAATCCTAAAACGCATGCAGCTTCCACCTTGAATTAGGGTTTGTTACTTCCTAGATTCTAGGTGATTTAGTTCTTCTGATTATGCTGAAGCCTCATAATAAAACTCCTTACAGATGCGCCTTAATCTGTTTTTGTCCATCCATAATTAATTCCAGATAACTCTCCTTAAATTTCTCAGATCAGTTAGTCATTAATTAATTCTGGTAGCAGGTTTGAGATGTCTCAACATCTGTTGGGACATCCTGAAAAACTGAACTTAAATCTTTTACACAATGTCCCAACATCTGGTGTGACATCCTGAATTAAGTTGTTATACTCTGTTTGATAATGTCCCAACATCTGATAGGACATTCTGAACTGAATTCAATATTTCTTGTTGGTCAAAAATTCTGCCAATTCTAAACATCTACAAACTCCCCCTTTGGCTAATTTTTGGCTAACATTCTTTTCTGATTTTCAGAGTGTAGCAAAAGTTCTTTTATCAGAGTATAACATTTCTTTTCTGTTGAATCATGTTTGAGATTACTCCCCCTCAAACATACATGTATTCAGTCTTGTTGCAACAGAAATATTTTACAGATTTAGTTCAGAAGCAAACAGAGATTTTTCATTCATAATCAAACAGCATTACACATTGTTGTTGTTGTTGTTCTCCCCCTTGTTAGACATAAATTTGGGGCCAAAGAGACTAATTCAAAAATACAATGCAGAAGCTGTCATTACAAAATCCTCACATACAATTTTCACTCAGATTCCTCACAGTCAATTTCTTCATCATCCTCAGTCTCCTCATCAGAAGAAGCAACTTTCTGAGCACTTTCAATCTCCAGCCTTTGGATAATCTCCTCAAGCTTCTGCTTCCTTGCATCTAGTTCTTTGCAAGTGCTCTTCAGTTCAGCAATCAATGCAGCCTTGGAGATTGGAGACTTTGCATTTGAAGGACCTGCAGATGTCCCAGAGGGTGCTTCAACATCAGCTGCATGATGAATCAGGAACAGCTTGTAGTGAAAGGCCAGAGGGCTTTCTCTTTTGCAAACTGTGTCCTTCTCAGTGAGGATCCCAGGGTACTGAATCAGCACTATTCCACACAGCAGGGAAGGGAAGGCAATTGGCAACTTTGTTGCAGATGAGCCAGCATGCTTCAATGTCTGATCAAAGATGTAGGCTCCATAATCCAGCTTAGTTTGAGTGCCCACAGCATAAATGAACCTGCCCAGGCCAGTGGATATTGAGGATGTATGATTGGTAGGTACCCAATTTGCTGTACCAATCCTGTTCAGCATGGCATATTTTCTTGTCAGCATGCTCACTGAGAGCTTTCCTTTAACTGGCCAAGCCTTGACCTGGTTAGCAGTGATAACCTTGCAGACCTGGTTATCAGTCTTCCCTAACTCATTTGGACCATCAGATTCTCTTCCAAGGTATTGGTTGATGACCTGAGGAGAGAATTCTACACACCTGCCTCTTACAAATACTTTTCTAAATTCAGCAGACTTACCATTGGCACAATCTTCTTGGAGGTTGACTATGAACTCCTTGACAAGCAGCTCATAACAGGGAGAGAAGTTGAAGACAGTTTTGAAGAGGCCATCAGAAGAGATGAGATCAATTAACTATGTGCACTCAAGTGCATTACTGCTCAGCTCTCTTTCAAGTGCTACCCTTTTTTGATAAACAAACTTCCATCTGTTCACACTTGAGACATGATGAAAGGAGATGTTGTCCAAGGGAGCTTCTGGAACAGCATTTGATGACCTTGAGGGTGCTGATTTCTTCTTTGGAGGAGATGTTGGGACATCTTCTTCAACATCTGAATCTGAAGGAGTGACAACTTTCCTCTTTTGTGTTTGCACCTTGCTCCATTGTTTTGTAGGACCAAAGACAACTTTAGCTTTGTCCTTCTTTGGTGTAGCCTGCTTCTTCTCAGGAATTGCATGTCCTGCATGCATCTTTTCTTTCCTAGTCCTAAGCCTTTTGGCTATACTAGGTTTTACAGAAGCAATGATTTCTGTATCAGAATCATGCTCTAGGTTCACCACAGGAGGAGATTGAGCAGTCTCCTCTTCAGATGGTTGATCAACAGAAATGTGCTCTTCAGTGGAGGCCTTGTGCTGGTCCTCAGATGCTTCTGCATCACTATTTGTGGAGGCCTTTTTCTGGTCCTCAGGTGTATCAGCAGTATCAGATGAGACCTTTTGCTGGTCTTCAGATGCTTCAACATCTATTGGGACATCCTGTTGAGCAGGAGTGTCCTTTGCAGCCTGAGTTTGTTGATCTTCTTGTGGGGCTGGCATGGTGTTTAGAGGGATAGATATGCCACTTACCACTCTTTTCTCAGATAGGATCTTGGTTACCAACTCCTTTATGGAATCATCCACGTATTCAGAAGCTCTTGGAGTGTTGTATAGTGGTGAAGGTATGCCTTTGGTCTTGCTGAAAACTTGATCTTTTGTTCTTTTTGGAGTTCTTGGCTTTTTAGCATGAGGAACACTTCCTCTGATTTCGTTCATTGGGGTTGACTCCATGGGTACCACAGAAATGAGGGTTGCATGCACCACATCTTCCTTGTTGAGGATTTCTTCAGAACTGTTAGGGTTTTGAGACATTTTCGAAGGAAGTGGATGAAGAGTTTTAGGGTTGATGATTTCTGAAGAACAACTAGAGAATGCAATTCGTTTTTGAGAGTATGATGAGAATATGGATAGCTGAAAGCAAGCTGTTATTATATAAGTAGCCGTTACTTGGAAAATTATTAGGAATGGAATACCCAAGGTGCTTGACCAGACTGGTGTTGCCATCTGGTGCTTATGCCACACAATGTCATATGACATGTTGGCACATCTCCATAACTGCTAAATCTCACATAAGCAGATTCCCAATTTGCCCCTTAAGTTTTCAAATTGAGTAGCATCCAAGGCTTTGGTAAATATATCAGCCAACTGCAGATTTGTAGCTACATGTTCCAGTGAAATCAATTTCTCTTCTACAAGATCTCTGAT
This sequence comes from Lathyrus aphaca, assembly GCA_963966055.1. Taxonomy (NCBI): domain Eukaryota; kingdom Viridiplantae; phylum Streptophyta; class Magnoliopsida; order Fabales; family Fabaceae; genus Lathyrus; species Lathyrus aphaca. The sequence continues at coordinate 425,476,332 of OZ014519.1, read as the reverse complement.
GAAATGATGTCTGATATCAATATGCTTGGTCCTGCTATGTTGGATAGGATTCTTTGATATGTTAATTGCACTTAAATTGTCACAGTACAATGTCATGACATCTTGTGGGACATTGTACTCAGTGAGCATTTGTTTCATCCAAACCAACTGTGAACAACTGCTTCCAGCTGCTATATATTTAGCTTCAGCAGTGGATAAGGATACACAATTTTGTTTCTTACTGAACCAAGAAATCAAATTGTTTCCTAGAAAGAAGCATCCTCCTGAAGTGCTTTTTCTGTCATCAGCACTTCCAGCCCAATCAGCATCACAGAAGCCAGTGAGAATTGGTTTGCATCCATGAAAATACATTATGCCATAGTCACAAGTACCATTAACATATTTCAGAATTCTCTTGACTTGATTAAGATGACTAACTTTTGGATCAGCTTGATATCTTGCACAAACACCTACTGCAAATGCTATGTCTGGTCTGCTAGCAGTTAGATATAGCAAGCTTCCAATCATGCTTTTGTATAGGCTTTGATCTACATTCTCACCCTTGTCATCTTTAGTCAACTTTAAATGTGTGGGGGCAGGAGTTCTCTTATGAGTAGCACTGTCCATCCCAAATTTCTTGACTATGTTCTTAGCATACTTGCTTTGGGAAATGAACATGGAGTCCTCCATTTGCTTTATTTGCAGTCCAAGAAAGTAGGTTAATTCTCCTACTAGACTCATTTCAAATTCAGATTCCATCTGGTTGACAAAATGTTTGACCATCCTGTCTGACATCCCACCAAAGACAATGTCATCTACATATATTTGAGCAATCATGACATTTCCTTCTTCATCTTTAACAAACAAGGTTTTGTCAATTCCACCTTTCCTGTACCCTTGCTTGATAAGAAAAGTAGTCAGCCTTTCATACCATGCTCTTGGAGCTTGCTTCAGACCATAAAGAGCCTTCTTTAGTTTGTATACATGATTTGGACAGCTTGGATCAACAAATCCTTTAGGTTGTTCTACATATACCTCTTCATTGAGATAACCATTTAAAAAGGCACTTTTCACATCCATTTGAAATAGCTTGAACTTTAAGACACAAGCAATTCCCAAAAGTAGTCTGATTGATTCAAGCCTTGCTACTGGTGCAAAGGTTTCATCAAAGTCTACTCCTTCAATTTGAGTGTATCCTTGAGCTACAAGTCTAGCTTTGTTCTTTGTAACAACTCCTTGCTCATTTGACTTGTTCTTATACACCCATTTAGTTCCAATCACATTTATGTCATCAGGTCTAGGAACAAGGTTCCACACTTCATTCCTTGTGAATTGACCTAATTCCTCTTGCATAGCACAAATCCAGTATTCATCAGTAAGAGCTTCCTTGATGTTTTTAGGTTCTATTTTAGACAAAAAACAGGATCCTGAAATCACTTCTCTTGATCTAGTGCTTACACCTCTGTTGGGATCACCTATTATCAAGTCTTTGGGATGATCCTTCTGGATTCTGATGGAGGGAGGTTTGCTGGATTGTTCTGTCCTTGCATTAGTTTGAGTGAAGTCATAATGATCACTCTTTTCTTCAGCTTCAATCTTGATATCAGCAGATGTTCCAACATCTTCTGGGACATCTGTAGGAGCATCATCAATTATCACATTTATGGACTCCATGATAACCTTGGTTCTAGAATTAAATACTCTATATGCTCTGCTGTTTATAGAGTATCCAAGAAAAATCCCTTCATCACTTTTAGGGTCCATTTTTCTTCTTTGCTCCCTATCTGCCAGAATATAACAGTTACTTCCAAACACATGGAAGTACTTAACTGTGGGTTTTCTGCCCTTCCAGACTTCATAGATTGTAGACAAAGTTCCTTTCCTTAGAGTAACTCTGTTATGGATGTAACAAGCTGTGTTCATAGCTTCAGCCCAGAAGTACAAAGGTAATTTTTTAGCATGGATCATAGCTCTTGCTGATTCTTGAATAGTTCTATTCTTCCTCTCAACAATCCCATTCTGTTGAGGAGTGATTGGTGAAGAATATTCATGATTGATTCCTTCTGAAGAACAGAAATCTAAGAATTTTTGGTTCTCAAATTCTTTTCCATGATCACTTCTTATTCTGATCACACAACTGGCTTTTTCCCTTTGTATTCTTTGGCATAAGTCTTTGAATACATCAAATACATCAGACTTTTCTTTGATGAAATGTATCCATGTATACCTTGAAAAGTCATCAACCACCACATAGGCATACCTCTTACCACCAAGGCTCTCAACCTGCATAGGTCCCATAAGATCCATATGCAATAGTTCCAAAACTTTGGAAGTTGTCAAATGTTGGAGCTTTGGATGGGACATCTTGGTTTGCTTGCCTATTTGACATTCACCACATATTTTGCCATCATCAATCTTCATTTTAGGAATACCTCTTACAGCATCCATAGATATAATCTTCTTTATGCCTCTGAAATGAAGATGACCTAGTCTTTGGTACCATAGTTTCACTTCATCTTCTTTAGCTAAAGAACAAGCTGAAGTGAGACTGAAGTCTTGAGGTTCCCACATGTAACAGTTGTCTTTAGATCTGGCTCCTCTCATAACAACCTCTTGTTCTTTGTTAGACACTATACAATCAGTTTTGGTAAAGTTTACACTGTACCCTTGATCACATAATTGACTTATGCTGATCAGGTTAGCAGTTAAACCTTTAACCAGTAGCACATCATTTAGCCTTGGTACATCTTGACAGTCCAAGGTCCCAACTCCCTTGATTTCTCCTTTAGCTCCATCTCCAAAGGTTACATATCTGGATGAATGTGACTTTAAGTCTACTAGCAGATTCTTCAATCCAGTCATGTGTCTTGAACATCCACTGTCAAAGTACCAGTCTTCTTTGGCTGATACTCTTAGTGATGTATGTGCTATATATGCAACACCTTTCTTTGACCATTTGAGTTGAGATTTCTTTTGATACCTCTGCCCTGTGTATTGTTCATCAGTAGAGTTCCAAGGTTGCTTGTTGATCTTGTTCTTGGGTATGTAGCTTTGATCAGCATGAAGACTAGCTTTTGGTCTCCATACCTTCTTGATGACCTTTGTCTTCTGCTTAGGAGGTTGCTGATCTCTTTGATGTCTTTGCAGCACTTTCTTGGTAACTTCTACCTTCTGCTTAAGAGGTTGCTGATACATTTGATTTGGATATCCATGCAACTTATAGCAATGAGGTTTGATATGTCCAAATCTTCCACAATGACGACATCTCCATCTTTGATACTTCTTCTTCATTATGTTCTTTTCAGAATGTTGAGACATATGTTGGAACATTATGTTTGACTTTGTGTTCTTATGATGTTGAGGCATCTGTTGGGACATTTTGTTTGACTGTATGGACTTTGGAGTAGTTTTGCTAGAGCTAGCTTCATCCTTATGAACTCTGTTGAATCCCAGTCCACTTTTATCCCCTGAATGCTTATTGTTGTTGAGAATAACATCCAGTGTACTTGAGCTACTGTTCAGCATTCTAACAGATTTGGACATGTGTTCCAACTTGGAGTTGAGCAGACTTGCTTCACTTTTCAAGGTGTCAATGATCTATAGATCACTTGCCTTTTCATCCTTTAGTGCCTCAATCTGCTTCTTTAGCTTTATACTTTCCCTGCATATTTCAGTGCTTCTTTTGACTAGTTCTCTGAATGATTGCTCAAGTTCTTCACAAGTAAGCTCCCCATCACTGGATTCACTTTCAGATTCACATAATCCAGCTAGAGCAGTGATATGCTTAGCTGATTCTTCTTCTGAATCACCTCCTGAGTCTTCATCAGACCAGGTTACAGAGAGACCTTTCTTTTGCCTTTTTAAATAGGTAGGACATTCATTCCTGATGTGTCCATATCCTTCACATCCATGGCATTTAATTCCTTTTTCTTGACTGGTCTTTTCATCATAAGTTGACCTTCTATCATTAGGTCTTTTGTTCTCAGAAGAGTTTGTGTATCTTCCACTTGGTCTGGACTTGTTTTCCATATTTCTGAGAATCTTTTTGAATTGTCTTCCAAGCATAGCAATATTGTCTGATAAGCTTTCACCAGTTTCTGATTCATCATCTTCTTCTTCATTAGTATTTGTCACCAAGGCTATGCTTTTGTTCTTCTTAACATTTGTGTCATTCATTCCCATCTCAAATGTTTGAAGGGAACCAATGAGCTCTTCAACTTTCATTGTGCATATGTCTTGAGCTTTTTCTATTGCTGTGACTTTCATGTCAAATCTTTTTGGCAAAGATCTGAGAATCTTTCTTACAAGCTTTTCATCAGTCATCTTTTCTCCCAAGGTTCCAGAAGTATTGGCTATTTCTAAGATGTTCATGTAGAATTCATGAACTGTCTCATCTTCCTTCATTCTCAAGTTTTCAAACTTGGTGGTGAGAAGTTGAAGTCTTGACATCTTTACCTTTGATGTTCCTTCATGATTTGTTTTGAGAGTGTCCCACACATCTTTGGCCAGCTCACAGTGATGCACAAGTCTAAAGATGTTCCTATCAATGCCATTGAATAAAGCATTTAAGGCCTTGGAGTTGCCTAGTGCTGAATCTTCTTCCTCCTTACTCCATTCTTCTTCAGGTTTCAACACTTTTGATCCATCTTTGGTGTCTTGGATAGGGTGTTCCCATCCAATGTTGACTGCTCTCCAGGCCCTATTGTCAAGTGATCTTAAGAATGCAATCATTCTTGGTTTCCAGTAGTCATAATTAGATCCATCCAGTATAGGTGGTCTGTTTACTGATCCTATATCTCTGTCCATGTTTCCAGAATTTGTATTCCCTAGATCTCACCCAGTATAAACAGGCAGGGTGCCTGCTCTGATGCCAATTGAAATTCTGTGATCAGGTATGAGATGTCCCAACACTTGACAGATTTAACCAAAACTTAAAGTGCAAGAAAAATAAACAACACAGTAGTTTGTTAACCCAGTTCAGTGTATAACCACACTTACATCTGGAGGCTACCAAGCCAGGAGGAAATCCACTATAAGTAATATTAATTCTAGACTTAAACCACCCAGTTTAATCTTTCACTTAATATCTACCCAATGCAATTTCTACCTAAGACACTACTTAGATATGAGTACCAACTCACTCCCCCTCAATCACACAGTGATCTTGTTTACAAGTTTAATAAAATTGAAGTCATACTTCAAACAAAATAGCTTGATCTTACTTCACAGTTTCAATCAAGTCACAAATGCACTTATGCTTAAAAGCTCATAAAGTGGTACAATAAAACAACCTGCTATTAAAATACAAAACAACCTATTTTATCTTCTTAAAATTCGTACTCAATTCTGAGATATTCTGTTGCTTAAATAGGTGTATGGATTTTGGGCTTTCTGTAGATTAATCCAATCCTAAAACGCATGCAGCTTCCACCTTGAATTAGGGTTTGTTACTTCCTAGATTCTAGGTGATTTAGTTCTTCTGATTATGCTGAAGCCTCATAATAAAACTCCTTACAGATGCGCCTTAATCTGTTTTTGTCCATCCATAATTAATTCCAGATAACTCTCCTTAAATTTCTCAGATCAGTTAGTCATTAATTAATTCTGGTAGCAGGTTTGAGATGTCTCAACATCTGTTGGGACATCCTGAAAAACTGAACTTAAATCTTTTACACAATGTCCCAACATCTGGTGTGACATCCTGAATTAAGTTCTTATACTCTGTTTGATAATGTCCCAACATCTGATAGGACATTCTGAACTGAATTCAATATTTCTTGTTGGTCAAAAATTCTGCCAATTCTAAACATCTACACAATACGCCATGGCCCGATAAATCCTAAGAAGTCTATGATTGTGAAACCCACACGAAACACTCACCCTCCAACTAATACCACATGACGAAGATCTCATCCGAAAGTGACATTTCACTTTCATACTATAAAAACCATCCTTCTCCAAGGATTGACTACTTCCAGACGATTGTCTCTTATAATTTCCTCCTCTCTCACAATCCATAATCAATTTATCCTTCCTATCTCGCTGTCCATTTGCACTATCCGAACGAATGGTCACAACTATAATACCATGTTGCTTGCCAATATTCTGTGTCCAGACTAATACATCGGCTTAACTCTAAAAAATTTGTCGTTTAAATACAACAAATGTATAATATCAAAATCAAAAAATGAAACAGAATAATATTAATTTTGAAACGACTACATACAATACATACTTTGTCTGTTGTGAAGAATTTAGTATAATCGCTACACGAATCCGTAGATGACCGTGTCGGCTCCGATCTACAAAACGCAAGCATTTTCTCCTAACAGACCTGCTACCGATAATTTCAAGTAAAACTAAAATTCCCTGTATATCGAAAATTTGAAATTCCCGGGAAGTTTTGCTAAATATCAAAAAATTAGAATCCCAATTGTCATACCCTAAATTTTGACCAGACATTTTTTCACTTTTTTCATTTTTGCTATGCATGTAACACATTTTCATCGTATTTTTAATATTCGACCATTCTCTGCATCTTCATTCAGAGCATTCCATTAATCATTAATCATGCATTTTAAACCATTTTTTACATTTTTATGTTTTTTAATTATTTAGAATTTTCGTCTCATTTGGTAATTCATTTATCTCAATTTCTAGTTAAATATCGATAATAGATTATTTTTTTAGAATTAGTTTTTTTTTTGTTTCACTTTTAATTTAGTGTAATTTAATTTAGTTTAATTTTCATTTTAATTTTAATTAATATTTTGTCTAGCTTATTTTAATTTTAGATTCATTTTAATTTAGTTCATTTTAATTAGTTTTAATTCTAATTAGATTATTTATTAATTAAATTGAGTTTATTTAGTCTAGTAGTTTATGTAGTTTTATTTAAACTGTATAGTTCATTTAGTTAGTTCATTATATCAGTCCGAGTTACAATAGTATTACATTTGTTATGAAGAAGATAACCAAGTTTTGTTACAAAAGCAACAAAGTCCCAAATTGAAACCAAGACCTGCAAAAAGAGTACAACCTACTCTTCAAAAATATGTCCAAAAAAAGGCCACTTTGCTGCTACAACACACATCCCAAAAAAACACTTCACACAATTTCTTTTTTCTACTACAAGACCACAACCCCACTGCTACACACAAACTCTGCTATACCAGCTACACAAGCAACACGCCAAACCACACCCTGCAATTACACCAAAAGGTTGCCACCAAAATCCTGCAAACAAAATATACACAAAAAGTATGCCAAAAATGAAAATCACAAGGAAAAGAGAGGGGTCTGATTTGAAATAAAAAGGGGGAAGAAATTTTCTGGAAAAAAAAGGAGCCAGCGACGCAGACATGACTGGGCATCCTTTTCTTCATCTCATTACTAAAAAACCAGGCTGGTGTAAAAACCTCAAGAAAAAACTTTGTATTTTTCAACACCAGTAAACCACTTTTCTTCTTACTTCCTTTCATCCTCTTAATATCTAATGACCGCATCATATTCTCACGGCAAGATCTTTCTTTGACAATAATCCTTTCCTCATATTTCATCTTTAACATACCCTTATTAGCATAACCCTCCACCATCAAACCACCATAAACAAAAAGAAAACAAACGGAATAACACAAAGAAAGATTTTGAGTCGAGAAAAATAACACAGTGAGATCGATCAAAAACAACAATAAACTTCTCTGTGAACTTTAAGCTGCAGCGACTTCGATTTTCTCAGAGGTGGATTCGGTTCGGTCCTGCACGCGAGATTAGAGTACATGGATGTGTTGTCTCAAAACTACGACGCAATGTCGTTGCTATGAATTGAAGTGTGCCAACCAAGTGCGCGATGTCGGTAACGAGTTCAAACGATTTGCTTCTATTGTTGTTGACTGTCCATATTGCAAACCTTTTGTTTTTGGTATTGTGTAGTTGATTTTGATTGGTTTCGTTGTTTTTCTTTTCTTTTTCGATTTCGACACTGCAAGCTTATGTCATGTTGTGGTGATTGTTGAGATTAATATTCATACTGTAGCGGTAAAATCATGAGTGTAAGCTATTAGCTTACTTAACTCAAGGTAAACAGAGTCGCCACCGCGCTTTTATTTTATTCCAAAAGGAAAAGGGAAAAAGAGCGAATAAAACCTAATGAATCTAAGAGAAAGAAAGCTAAAGAAACACATCAGAGAAACAGGTAAAGGGATAGGTTACACAATGGGAAGGTTTTACGCACCCAAAATGTCTGTGGTACTCCACGGGAGCCCTTTGAAAAATTTACTGCTTTTGGTTTGAAAAGGGTTTGTAAAATGTGAGTGGAGGGATGAGAAAAGATTTTTTTTATTTATATTTTTGTGTTTGAAGAGGTTTAACGCCTCATGCCTACGTACCCACAAAGTGCAATGCAAGATCAAAACCCCGTAGTTCGTAGTACAAAATTTGAAAAAAAATAATGAGTTGAATTGATTTTAAAATGTAGAGATAAGTCGTCATTCTTTAGCGAATAATTCCGCTAGAAATAATGAATCATATCTAAACATATGAAAAGAAAAGTGCACAAAGGCACAAAAACAATTGAGTGAGTTTTGAAAATTTTTAAAGTCTTTGAGAAGAAAATTTCAATATGCTTATATGGATTAACATTTATTAAGAAAATGGAATGAAAAGGTAAAATCGCTTGACCTAAGTCAAGGTTTGATTTATGAAAACATTTAAGGTTTGAAAACAAAGAAGGTTTTGAAAATAGGAAGAAGATTTGAAAATTTAAGAAGTGGGAGGAGATGAAGTGACTATCCTAAGAAAATAAAATAAAGAGATAAGGGAAGAAAGATCTAACCAAACTTGATGACATTCCAAATTATGAGCATAAAAGTTCCATCATTATAAGCTAGCAAATGGCCAAATGAAGGCTAAATCCAACTTTTTGAAGATCAAGGCAAAGGAGGTGTCCTAAGAATCTAAGTCCAAATCTCCACTCCAAATGCTAAGGATAGTAACCAAAAGTCCACAAATTAAAATCACAAGTTTTTTAGAGGTTTAATCCTTTATTAATGTTTTTGTGTCCAAACGGACAAATAGAAAATCAATCAACAAATAATAAGAGCAAATAATAAACATGATATGGATGAGTAAAGCAAAATAGAATAAAGACAAATAAAAATGCAAGAAATTAAATGTTAGTAACAAAAGAAATAAAAAATGCAAGAATCTAAAATATTAATAATAGTAATAGTATAATAATATTCATATAATAATGGTATGGTGAACTTAATTAACCACAAACAAAAAGGAAAGTAACCAAAATCGAAGTCAACCGGATCCGCTTAGCATCTTACACTATAGCGATTAATCAAGGTAAGCCGAACCGAATTCAATGAAATTTGAAAGGCGATTGGGAGACCCAAAGCACCTATGCATCAAAAATTCACAAGTCTCGATTCTTGAAGCAATATGATTAACCACTTTGGGATTACGCAATCAACAAGAGATCCGGTCCACGAAAGTGTAAGTACCCAATTAGATTTTTATTCCGAAGTCGAGACACATTTAGGTCTATGTTAAGCAATCGCCGAGTAATTTACGAAGTAATTACCCTACAAATGAGGTCGGCCACCACCGATTAAGGTGCATAATGTTAGTGCTAATGCATGCGAGATAAACGATATGTAAATCGTTATCCGAACGCGATACCGCACAAAACTAAAGATGAATACCCAATTGAGCCGTACTTATGGTATTCTTCCATCCTTAAGTTCAATCACTCATCTTGGTGGATTCAAGCATGAAAATGTATCACTAATGCAAAGTACCTTAAGTGAATTGAATAATCCACTTAAAGGTAGCTTTGAATTAATGAACATTAACTACTCTAATCTACACCCAAAGTCCATTGAAATTAAGGAGGAATTACTCCCAAAAAAGCTTCCCAAGGTAAAAATAAAAGGGAGGAAGAAGAAGAAGAAAGAGGAACCAAAAAGGGGCTTGAAACAAGCCAAAAAACACCATTCTGACTTGTGTTAACCGGTTAACCAATTAGTTAACCGGTTAACGCAAGCAGATTTTGGAAAAATTGCGCTATTTTTAAACTGGTTAACCGGTTAACCATTTGGTTAACCGGTTAACGTTGTACCAGATGCTGAAAAATGCATAAAATTCAGCATGATCCATTTTGAAACCTTTTCTCAAACATTAGATGATCATGATCTGAATTTGCACGAATTTTAAAACCAAAATATAGTGGAATCCCTGCAATCAAATAACAAATAAAGATCCAAAGGATCTAGAAACAAAAGCACCAAAGATCTACATCTTGAATGTTGATGGTGAATATGGGTTTATGGAGGAAGATGAATTACCAAAAGCTTTTCTTCAAATTGAACCAACACAAGCTTAGATCTACTGAAATTGATGAGCAAAAGAATGAAAGGATGAAGGTCTAGCTTAAGTTAATCAAGAATTCAATGTGAATTCTTGATAACTTCAAAAGAAAGAAAAATGAGCTTTGGAGAATTTGGTATTGAGGGAGTATTTTGCAAGAGGTTTTGTGGCTATCAAAAGCTTGTGGAATGAATGAAATTGTGGTCCTATTTAAAGGCCTAAGGTATGGAAATTTGGTGGAATGGGGCTTGCTTTGGTAATTTGAATTTAGGTTTGGTAATTGGAATTTTGGTGGGAAATGGAAAAGAGTGGTGATTAGTGAGGGTTCATGGTAGGAAATGATCAAAAATGATGTAGAGGAATCAGAAACCAATGGATCTAGAATATTCCAATTCAATCAATGATCTAAGGGTGCTGAATTTGAAATAAAAAATTCAAATTTTGCATTGGTTAACCGGTTAACCATTTGGTTAACCGGTTAACCAAGCTGAATTTTGAATTTTTTGTTCAAAAATAGCTGCTCGATTGTTTCGGCCCGATTCTTGTGTACGTCGAAGAAATAAACACGTGAACCTTAGAGATCCTTTGAATGAATCAATTAACTTGGGAAATCCTTGATCTGATAAATTTTGAATTATTTGCGGATCGTCTTTGACTTTTGTGAAATTTACTCGAGCTGCAGAACTGCTATTTTTTGGCATTTTTATATGGTTCCTCTTCCTGGAAAAAAAAAAGGTTAGCAAAAGGAAACAAAATATTTTTGGATTTTGATTAATAGTTAGTAAACACAATCAAATAAAACAATTAAAGACAACGGTGATCCTCTGCGAGGCATAATCCTAACCCGAGAAGAACCATACAACCAGTGCGATCTTGTTTGTATGCAAAATGCAGATGAGATGCAAAGAAAACTCTAGTGAAAAATTTAGGGTGTTACAGCTGCCCCTATTTAAGTTTCTTCAATCCGGAGATATGAAGATTGACATCTTCGTCTCTACAAGATGGGAGAGACTTAAATACAGAAAACCTAATTTTTGTACTAAGAGAACATGATATGATATGGATATGATATGCAAGCCCAAGATCTCTGTGGGGAAAATATGACCACCAGAGGAAAGCAAAAACTTGGGGACACAGAAGAAAATCCCGCTGGGGAAACAACAAACACCAAAAGAGTTACCAGGAAAATAAATAACTGGATAACTGATTCCACTTGGGAAAAGATATATGATATCAACAAGGGAAAGAATAAATACTCTGCTAGGGAATATCAACCAAACAAAATATTCAAGTCCAAAAATGGAGGAGTACCAAGTTGGAAACGAATTATCAACTACCTGTTTACTGGTTAGGAATACAAAGGACTCGACTATCGGTTTACTGGATAGGAGCAAAACAAAAAGGGATAACCTCCACTACCTTTTTACTAGGTAGAAACAATTCTCAACTACCTGATTTACTGGGCAGGAGCTTAAGCAAAGGGAACCGACTTCTATTACCTTTTTACTGGGTAAGAAGAACTCTCGACTATCGGATTTACTGGGTAGGAGTACAAGTAAAAGAACTTGATCAATTTGGTAATATTACCCACTATCGATTAAATGATAGTTTAATTCCAAAGTAATATACTCAAGCTGGAGAAAATGTTGCCCACTATCAAACAATGATAGCTTAATTCCAAAGCAATATTACTCACAAAAGGGGACCAAAGTTCAATCCAAGAGCAAGTTGGAGAGAAACGGTCAAACAAGAATCATCCCGAGGAGGAAATATCTTAACTGGGGAAATTCCATCCAGATAATAAACTGGGAGGACACTGAATCAAAATCATCCATGAGAAACAAAATCAGTGGGGAATTAGAAAGGATTCACACTTTCTGCTTAATGGTCGACACTCTAAACTTGAGAGGAAGACAACACACACACTCTGTGGGGAAAATCCACACCAAAGAGCAGGGAACAAAGATAAATGCAAGAATGCAAGAAAATGATGCTATGCTTATGTGTATGAATATGCGTATGAATATGCTGACAAAACAGACATAAAGATAAGAAACAGGTGACATGAACACCACAACAACCAGATACTCGGCTAATCTCAAGGCAACAATGCAGGGAAACATGATGGAGATTCAATTTGACATCCTGCAGGGGAATAAGCCATCGAAGGAAAAAAATCCTACTACAAGGCTTAACTCATGATGAGAAAACATCTGCTAGGGATCCAATCCACAAAGCAATCTTTAAGAAACACTAACAAAATCTTCCATTCTTTGGGGAAAGAGGGAAATTCCCCTACTAACACTGATGGGAACAAATATCTTTACAACTTTGTTCGAGAAAAAAAGATAAAGATCTACCAGTGATATAACCTACCGAAGTATTAAACATCAATCATCAACTCTGCATAGGGATATCACCCTGCTGAGGAAAGGTAATAATTTGCTGAAGATTAGGGAATAACTTCCACAATCCTTGCTAGGGACAGAAGAATTCTTGATAAAATCAAACTTTGCGAGGAATAACTGTCATACTGTCGCTCCCGATAAATGGGAAATGGCCCAAATAAAGGTACAGACGCGAACGGTCGGCGAGAGGGACAATGAGAACACACAGCCGTGAACTCACTGGAGAAGAAAAGAGTCGCCAGCTAGGCATTTTTATCCCAGAGGAAAGGTAATGCTGCATAGACCTAGAAAGATATGGATAAGACGGTTGCGAACCAGAGAGACTGAGAAAGGGGGTTGGTTACAACCTGGGAAGGTATTAGCACCCAGATTGTCCGTCGTACTCGACGGGATCCACGCTTAAAAGATTTGTGTTTTAAAAGGGGTAGTGTCAGTGCAATTTGTGTATAAAAGAGGCTGGAAAAGATGTACAAGTGTCAGTGCAAAAGGAAGTATAAAGTGATATGAAGTATGAAAGTGTCAGTGTAAGGAAAAAAAGTGAAATGTTCATGATCATGAGGCTAAAGAACAAAGCTAGAAGGAGGGGGGATGTACAGAGACTTTTGTTCGATAATTGTTAAGTTATGCCTACGTATCCTCTCGTGCAATGAGGAAGTCAGAACACCGTAGTTCGACCCAAAGAGACTGAAAGATGAATTGACCTGTGAACTGCTTGCTTGTCTATGCTCAAGTGTATGACCTGTCTGGCTCAGGTGCAAACTGTTTTGCATTAGACGGAAGAAGCAAGTTCTCGTTTATGAGTGAATGAGATGAGAAAAGAATCCCGGAGGAGACGATTATTGTTGGTTTTTGAGTTTTCAACCTTTTATTGCTTTTGCAAGTTTGTCATAAGCTAATGAGCTTAAGTCTAAACCAATGGGTTAGCAAACTCATCACATCTTCCCTCTGATTAGGGGTAATGAGAATACCTTAAGTGTGAAGTCAGCTTCTCACACTTAATCACCTTTGATGTAGGATCAAGATCATTAACCTACTTGTGATTATTTAGATGTTTTTGGTGTTTCTGTTTAGTGTTGAGTAATGAGGTTAAGCCATAATCAGGGATTAAACAGACTCATTACACCATCCTAATAGAAGGATAATAGATGAGAATGTTTAAGCTGAAGAAAGCTCCTCAACTTAATCCATGATTAGGGATTAAACTCATGACATAACAAGCCTTTGATTAAGTGGATTTTATTTAATGATATGATGATGAAGTGATTTTTAGGGTTTGTAAGACAACTTGAGGGGGACTTGTCCATTAACACTAGGGTTAGTCCTTCTTAACCACTTAAGGAAGAATTAGAACCCTAATGCAAGGCCCAAGTTACAAGCTTGATGTCTTGATGATTATTAGATGGATTGATTAAAGGATTTAAACACATTAAGGATTTAACACTTAGGATTAAAGTTATACACTCCATCCTAATAGAAGGATGCAGGCATAAGCTTAATCACAAAGCCTTAAAGCCTTTAGGGTTTAGTCCCTGATTATGAGATGAGAAGAGAAGACTCAATGAGACACAAAGGTAAGAACTAAGTGGGGGACTAATTAAAACCCTAATTATTGTCATGCTTGGTTGTTCCTAAGGTTTGTGAGGTTTACAAGAGAAGTCTTCAATGGAACCACCAGGAAGCAGATGAAAGGATCAGGAGAAGCAAAGTAACTTGCTTCATTGAAGAAGACAAGTCACTTGAAGGAAGAAAGTAAGGAGAAAAAGAATGAGCAAGCTCAATCTCAAACACAAACAAAAATGCAGCAAGGATGCATAAAAAGAGATGAAGAGAAGTTATGAGAAGTGAAGGCAAATTCACTTCTCAAATCCACTTACCACCTGAAAAGTTAGAAAAGAAATGCAATGCAATGCCAAATGGAATGAAATGGCATGATGAGAAACAAAACCAGAAGCACATACATGATGTTAATGATGCTATGGGATGCTACAAACATGAGACAACACATGGGGATGATCATACAAGCTTATGGATGCAAATGGAGCAAGTTAAGAATTATGAACATACATGAAAAGTTATGGAATGCAAATGTCATACAAAGTTGCAAATGAAAGATGCAATGATCAAACATACTTCTAACATGTCTTAAGATGCCAAGTGAATCAAATGGATGCATAAAATGTCATGGCAAGTCAAGGTATGAGTGCAAATGCAAGATGGATGCATATGGAAGCCCAAATTAGGGTTTATGATTAATGCATCAAACACAAACCAAAATCAGAAGCAAACTTCAATACAAAAAATTGAAAATGCACTCAAAGGACCCCTAATCCTATAATAACTCACTGCCCAAAGGAGAAGTTTCAACTCTTAACCTAATTCAAGTTATGATTTTCTTAAGTTTTCTAGGGTTTTAGGGTTCCTTAACAAGAAAAATGCCAAACAAATGAAAAATGTAAGATCAATTCATGCCAAATTAATCTCACAAACTACATGATATACATAACACAATGCAAAAAGAATCAAAGTCCAACTCTTTAGGGTTAGGCAGAAATGATTTTTGGAAGTTTGGATCAAAATAATGCATCAAAATGGTTTTAATTCCATGAAAAATTCTCAAAATGCATCAAGATCAAAAAAGAAATTTGGTTTGAAGGTTGGACAATGTTTCTAAATGTTTTTAGAGGTTTCATGAATTTTTTGGTGATTTTTAAATACCTAAAAGTATTTTTCATTAATTAATTCTCATTAATTAATTAAAAAGAAACTTTTAAATATTTAAAAATACTTTTTTAATGCTAAAAATAAAAATAAAAATATTTTTGGTTTCTGAAATTAAATAATAACTTGTATAAAAAATTTCAGAATTTTTAAAGTATTTTTGCTATTTTAAAATAAATGGACAAAAGAAATACAAAATAAATGAATTAAAATTAAAAAAAATGAAAAGTAAACACAATGGAGGGCCAGGATGGATTCTGGGAAAGAAAAGGTTGACTGCGCGCGCAATCCAGTGGCCTACATTCAAACTTCCTAATTTCTGATTTATGAATTAATTAATCCAGATTAAGAAAAGTCAACTGGGATTAGGGCAAAATGGAGTGATCCTGGGCGTCCAAACACGCGCGAGTCAACACATCCAAGGGACCAAATTCAAACTTCATTAAACACAGGGATTAAACCCTAATCATTTTCAAGTGGCCGGAGAAGACCTCCGGTCGTCTTCTCCGGTGGGAACCCCACCTGAAAATTCCTAAAACCCTCAAAATGCAACAAAAATGAAATCTAAACAAACAGAAATCCTTCCCACACTTCACTGAATCAAAACCCTAACACAAACATCATTTATATTTCATCAATCTCATGAATCGAAACAAAATAAATTTTAGGGCAAGACTTTCAGAACACAATTAAACTCTCATTCCTCCACCATTTTCAAAACCAAAGACATCAGAGTGATCAGGGGAACATATAGAATCTATTTAAAACTTAAAAATATGTTTCTGGAAAAAATGTTCTTGAGCTACCTGAGTTTTGAAGCTTTCAGTTTTGCAACTTTCTGGCCTCTTCTCTTGATGCAATCCACTCCTCTTGGTCCCTTGATGATGTCTGGATGCTTAGGAAGAGTTTATGTTGGCTGGTTTGAGAGTTTGAACAGGTTCTGCTCAAGCTCAGATGGGAATCGTGTTTATGATTCAGGCAGTTTCAGGCAAGGGTGAGGGGTTCTTTGTGATCAGGATGATGAGTTGAGAAGGTCTGTGAAGTTTGTTTAAGTGTTTGTGGCTTGTATGAAGAGTTTCGAATGCTTTTGCTTTGAGAGTGAAAAATGAGAAAGTTGTGTTCCTGCTGGTTTCAGGCTTGTGTGTTATGTTGTTCAGCTTGCTTTTGGTTTGTATAAACCAATCCTATTGGTCAGATGACATGACATGTCCTTTTGTGATAGGTATGGTTGCTTTTGCCAAAATGTCAACTTTGTGTAAGGAGGGCATGGGCTACTTTGCTAGCTTGGTACAAAGGGCTTGTCTTGCGCAGCATGGTGAGGGGAGAGGGCTAGTGTGGTTCAGCATCCAAGGCAGCAAGTGGATGAAGTGTTATGATGGTTTTTGCAACTTGGTTCCTTTTGGTTCTCATGAAAAGATCTTGTTCCAAACACCATAAAACATGTGATCTCTTTGGTTCAATCTGAACTTTAAGACTTGTATGATGCTTGTGTAATGGTTTGACACCAATTAGAAGTCACAAATTGCCTTGGTACAAGATTTTGCAAATTTCTCATTTGGTGCATAACTTGAAATTTAGTGATTTTTGCCAACTTTGACAAACCATAACTTTTGATCCAAAATGAATTAGGTCATGTTCTTGTACCTTTTGAAAAGGGAAAGATCTAATCTACAACTTTCATGACCAAAGTTTTTCCATTTGAAGCATTTTTGGATCAAAAAGTAAGGGTTGAAAAAGTTGCATAAAATGACATTTCATTAAAAGTCAACCTTGCCCAAAAAAGTCAACTTTGCAAAAAACTTCAAATTCTTGAATTTTGTGAACTTCAAACTTCTTATATGATCAAATAAAGATCAAATACACTCAAAATGATGAAGATCACCCCTTGGTTGGGCCATTGGGGGCCTCAGATGCCCTAATTTTGCACTGACTTGTCTAGAAAGTCAACTCTTGATCAGATGACTTCCCCATGGAATTTCTTCATGAAAATTGATATGCATACTCCCTATACCATATAGAGACCAATAGAAACAAGAATGACCAAAAAATTTGAGGTTATGGCCTCTGAAACCAAAACCCTAATTTCAGGTCATCTGTGCAGCCAAGCCTGGCTCTGCTTCCATACCAATCCCAGTTCTTGTGATTCTTTGGCATTTTTGATCTTGAGAGGATGTAATATGATATAAGAACACACATGGACCCCTTTGAAGTTATTGATAGCCTTTGGAGTGGCTCAAGAAGCTCTTGGATTGCTCAGATCACAAACCCTAGGTGCAGATGACTTTGAATCAATGCAGTGGATCAAAAATGTGGTATGAGATCTTATGATTATGTTTATGCATATGAAATGATCACAAGCCATGGTGTGAATGGGTGAGGGCAAATTTGGGGTGTTTACAGCTGCCCCTATTCAAACATGAGTTAGCTGTGCAGGATGTAAGCAGCGGCTTATCAGGCAAACAAGATAACTTGTGGTTGAATACCAAAGACAGTCCAAAATTTGCACAAACAGAATGAAGAAGAAAAGGGATATAGATTGTAAAGGAAAATAAAGTATATTATAAAGTGTGGGAGACGGAGGACGACCGTCGAGCAGAGGACGACTGCTGGGGAGCAAGCAATGACGGGGACGGCCGACATGCTGGGAAAGGTGCGGAAAATAAAGCAATGACGAGGACGGCCGACATGCTGGGGATAAAAAGATATCATGATGGGGACGGCCATCAAGTAAAGCTGTAAGATTCTCTGGGGATTGATGAAACGTGACGGGGACGGCCATCAAGTTCATAAAGCAAAGTAACCAACGATGGGGACGGCCATCAGCTAAAAAGAAAAGGGACCACGACGGGGACGGCCATCGGGTTAAAGAATAAATGAAATAAACAGATGATGAGGTACGGTCATCAAAGGTGAAGGACGAACACCTGGCAGGGTACGGCTGCCGAAAATATCGCGACATAGGACGAATGTCGGATAGAAAAGGTCAACGATGGGGACGGCCATCGGACGAGCATGATGGAGGACGACCATCAAGAGGTGGAGGACGACCACCTAGCAGGGGACGGCTGCTCTCGAGGTTTATCATGACATAGGACGAATGTCAGATAACCAGAAATCAACAATGGGGACGGCCATTGGATAAAATGATGAAGGACGATCATCAAGAGGTGGAGGACGACCACCTAGCAGGGGACGGCTGCTAAATATCAACGATGGGGACGGCCATCGGATGAGCATGATGGAGGACGACCATCAAGAGGTGGAGGACGACCACCTAGCAGGGTACGGCTGCTCTCAAGGTTTATCATGACATAGGACGAATGTCAGATAAAGGAAAATTTGCTTTGTTGTCTATCTACTGGGGAATAGTAAACACGGACGAGTGTTTATATCCAAGAAGACAAAAGGTATAAGCGTTTAGATGTGTATAGATTAAAGATGCGGACGAGCATCCTCAAGACTATGATACGGACGAGTATCAGGTAGAAACAAGTACTGACACATGTTCAGAGATGATGATACAGACGAGTATCAACGGGTTAACAAAGTACACGGACGAGTGTTGAATCTGAAAGAATTCTTCTGGGGAATAGTAGACACAGACGAGTATCTACGTTCAAGAAGACACAAGTGTTTGACGCAGTGTATGGATTAAAGATGCGGACGAGCATCCTTAATATTATGATACGGATGAGTATCATGTAGAAACAAACGCTTGGCGCATGCTCTGATATGATGATACGGACGAGTATCAACTGGTTAACAAAGAACACGGACTAGTGTCGAATCTGCGGGGATATAAATGGTGTATACAAGATACGGACGAGTATCTGTATAAGTATAAGTAGAAGGTATGAGTGATGTATACTTGAGTGTTCAATCTGCTGGGGAGAGTGACACGGACGAGTGTCAAAAGGAGAAAAGTGTAGTATAAACAAATATCTGGCATACAAAGTGTTTACATTACTGTGCTGGGAAAGTGACATGGACGGATGTCAAGGAAATGTATATACATAAGTATTTGTGAGTGCAAAGAGAGTGTCTTTGGCTTTCTGCTGGGGATGTGACACGGACGAGTGCCACAAGGAGTATGTATTTGTATTGGTGAATGTGAGGCAACTGCTTTTGCTGGGGACTCTAGGGGGAAAGTTTTCTGTATACTGATGGATTTTCATTATTCACGAGTGTTTGATTCAAAACATGGCTTATGATTATGCTATATGTTTGATTTTTGCCGTAATGCTCCGTTCTTAAGACGGAATGCTACGCTTTGTTTGGTGAATATGATGCGAATGCTATGATCGTGCAAAAGATACCGATCCGGGATTCAGATCCCGTTGCCATGAAGATCTCTGGTCGATCTGTCTGAAGTGATCATCCCAGCTGGGGATGAGATCATTGGTAGATCTGGTGAGATGATTCTGCTTGGGGAGATAAGTCACTGATTGACATATTCTTGTAATATGGGACCCAACTGGGGTTTGTAGAAGCTCTTCTTTTACTCTGTTGTGACTCCTTCATGCGTTGCTCTTCTGAATAGAGGCTGAAATTCTGTGGGGAGATGGTTCCCTGGCTTTTGTACTTGACCGAGGAAGAATGGTTGGCAACTCGGCTGGGAGAAGCACCAAGTGGCAACTCAGCTGGAGAGAAAGCACTTTGAGTGTTAAGACTGAGTGAGTGTTGATTTGCCAACTTGCTGGGGTGAAGCTTTCATGCCCCATGTTGCGCTTCGGATACCTGTAATCCTGCAAAGACAGAGAAACGCACAAGTAATCCCGAGGCATCCCTTACTGGATTCCGTCACAGGAGTGAGACACTCTCGAGAGTAAGTACATTTCCTGCAAGCATGTGTTTTATTTTCTCTATTTTGAGAGATAAACATCTGTATTCGTGCAACCAGTTTCTCAAGACATCAGACATTCTTTGCAAAAAATAAAAATGTACAAGACGAAACATGACTGAAAAATCTGATTTTATTAATTCATGTGCCCTGAATTGGCAAGATACAGTCAAGGAAACATATTTCCTGAAATGAGGAAATTGTTACAACTTGAGAAACAAAATGCTGGCAATGTTGACGATGCTTTGAAGGAGCTTCCTCTTGCTATGACTCGTATGACATTTGACATTTCTTCTCGTCTTGCTTTCTGAAGAAGGCTGATTCTGACAGAAGCTTGATCCTTTCGACGCTTACCAAATTGTAAGTGATACAAACGAATTCAGAGTGCAGTTGTTCGCTTATTCCCTTATTTTGCATGGATCGCCCTTTCGGGTTTTCAATCCATCGGGATACCCATTTTTGCCTGAGTTGTCCAATGCGGCTTTTCAACTCAGCGGGTGTACATTTTTTTATTTATTTTCCCTTATTTTTGCCCGAGTCTTTTATTCTGTTTTTGACTCGCCGGGATGCCCTATTTTTGCCTGGACTTACATTCTGTTTTTATGTCCAGCAGGTCATTTTTATGCGAAGTATTTTTGAACTGCATCTGAATTCACAGGGGACGGGAAATCTTCACCATCCATGGTGCTGAGCATCAGTGCTCCACCAGAGAAAACTTTCTTTACAACAAATGGTCCTTCATAATTTGGAGTCCATTTGCCCCTGTGGTCTGTATGAGGAGGGAGGATTCTTTTCAGCACAAGATCTCCTACTTGGTACTTTCGGTGCCTGACTTTCTGATCGAAGGCTCTCTTCATTCTTTTCTGGTACAACTGCCCATGACAAATTGCAGCCAATCTCCTCTCTTCAATCAGGCTCAGTTGTTCGTATCGGGACCGAACCCACTCTGCTTCGTTCAGCTTAACATCCATCAGTACCCGTAGGGAGGGTAGTTCAACTTCAACCGGTAGGACTGCTTCCATACCATACACAAGCTGATACGGTGTTGCCCTAGTGGATGTTCTGATTGATGTACGGTACCCATGCAAGGCAAATGGTAGCATTTCATGCCAGTCTTTGTACGTGACTACCATCTTTTGCACAATCTTCTTGATATTCTTATTAGCTGCCTCAACAGCGCCGTTCATCTTTGGCCTGTAAGGAGAAGAATTGTGGTGTTGGATCTTGAAGTCCCGGCATAATTCAGCCATCATCTTGTTGTTTAGATTGGAACCATTATCAGTAATGATTCGCTCGGGAACTCCGTATCGACAGATGATATCTCTCTTCAGAAATCTGGCTACCACTTGCCTTGTAACATTTGCATATGAGGCTGCTTCAACCCACTTGGTAAAATAGTCAATGGCGACCAGGATGAATCTGTGGCCATTTGAAGCAGTTGGCTCAATCTTGCCAATCATATCAATGCCCCACATAGCAAAGGGCCATGGTGAAGACATTATGTTCAAAGGATTGGGAGGCACATGCACTCTATCTGCATAGATCTGGCATTTATGGCATTTTCTGGCATAGGCACAGCAGTCAGCATCCATTGTGATCCAATAATAACCTGATCGTAGCAACTTCTTAGCCATGGCATGCCCTCCTGCATGGGTACCGAAGGATCCTTCGTGCACTTCGTGCATCAACAAGTCTGCTTCTGTCCTATCAACGCATCTGAGGAGTACCATATCAAAGTTTCTTTTGTACAGGGAACCGTCAGTGTTCAGGAAGAAACTACCAGCAAGCCTTCTTAGTGTCTTCTTGTCATTGGAAGATGCCCCAAGTGGGTATGTTTGATCCTCCAAGAAGCACTTAATGTCATGGAACCAAGGCTTATCATCTTTTACAACATCTGCTGCGAACACATATGCTGGCCTGTCAAGTCTGGACACTGAAATCTGCGGTACAAAGTTGAAAGTTTGAACTTTGATCATTGACGAAATGGTAGCCAAAGCATCTGCAAACTGATTCTCGTCCCTAGGGATATACTCAAGCTTGACCGTTGTGAAGAAAGTCAATAACCTCCTTGTATAATCCCTGTAAGGTATCAGATGATCCTGGTGTGTGTACCATTTGCCATTAGTTTGATTAACTACCAAAGCTGAATCTCCGAATACAGTCAATGTCTTGATCCTGAGGTCAATGGCTTCCTCAAGACCCATAATGCAAGCTTCGTATTCAGCTTCGTTGTTAGTGCAGTTGAAAGTGAGTTTTGCCGAGAAAGGCATGTGAACTCCTTTGGGGGTAATGAGTACTGCACCAACACCACGACCATTCATGTTAACATCCCCATCAAACATCATAGTCCATTCCTCCTCCGGGTCAGGCCCTTCAGTGTGAATGGGCTCTTCACGATCTTTTGCTTTTATGAACATGATGTCTTCATCAGGGAAGTCAAATCTCATAGGCTGGTAGTCATCAATAGGTTGCTCAGCAAGATATTCAGATAGTACACTGCCTTTGATGGCTTTCTGAGAGGTGTACTGGATGTCATATTCTGTGAGGATCATTTGCCATCTTGCAACCCGTCCGGTAAGAGCTGGCTTCTCGAAAATGTATTTGACTGGATCCATTTTGGATATCAATAAAGTAGTGTGGGTCAACATATACTGTCTCAGTTGGCGAGCAGCCCACGCTAAAGCACATCAAGTTTTCTCGAGCAGTGAATAACATTGTTCACAGTCGGTAAACTTTTTGCTTAGGTAGTATATTGCATACTCTTTTCGACCGGACTCGTCATGCTGGCCCAGCACACACCCCATTGACTCTTCTAATACTGTCAAGTACATTATCAGAGGTCTTCCTTCAACTGGAGGCATAAGGATTGGTGGTTCTTGTAAATACTCCTTGATCTTGTCAAAAGCCCTCTGGCAGTCTTCATTCCATCTGACCGTCTGTTCCTTTCTCAACAGCTTGAACAAGGGTTCACAGGTTGCCGTAAGGTGAGATATGAACCTTGAGATGTAGTTCAATCGACCTAAGAAACCTCGAACTTCTTTCTCAGTTTTCGGTGCAGGCATTTCTTGAATGGCTTTGACTTTATCAGGGTCCACTTCAATCCCTTTCTCGCTTACGATAAAACCCAGCAGCTTACCAGATCGCACCCCGAATGTGCACTTGTTGGGGTTCAGCTTTAGTTGGTACTTCCTTAGACGCTTGAATAACTTCAGCAGATTTACCAGGTGGTCTTCCTCTGTAAGGGACTTGGCAATCATGTCATCCACATAACACTCGATTTCTTTATGGATCATATCGTGGAATAACGTTACCATAGCCCGTTGATATGTTGCACCAGCATTCTTCAGTCCGAATGGCATCACTTTGTAACAGAACGTGCCCCAGGGTGTGATGAAAGTTGTCTTCTCCATGTCTTCAGGTGACATTTTGATCTGATTGTATCCTGAAAATCCATCCATGAAGGAGAATACCGAGAACTGAGCCGTATTATCCACCAATACATCAATGTGAGGTAATGGGAAATCATCTTTCGGGCTGGCTCTGTTCAGATCCCGGTAGTCAACACACATCCTTACTTTGCCGTCTTTCTTAGGCACAGGTACTATATTAGCAACCCACGGTGGATAGCTAGTTACAGCAAGGAACCCGGCATCCCACTGCTTTTGTACCTCTTCCTTGATCTTCATTGCCATGTCTGGGCGAGTACGGCGCAGTTTCTGTTTGACCGGTGGGCATTCTTCTCTTAAAGGAAGCTTGTGCATAACAATGTCGGTGTCTAACCCTGGCATATCTTGATAAGACCAAGCAAACACATCCACATACTCTTGAAGCAGGTCAATCAGTTGTTTCTTCACTGAGTCTTGTAAGCCGGCCCCGATTTTAACCTCTTTCACGTCCTCATCTGTACCAAGATTAATCGTTTCGACCTCCTCCTGATGAGGAGTGATAACCTTCACCTCTTGTCTTAACAATCTGGCTAGCTCTTCAGGAAGTTCGTAGTCTTCTTCAACCCCTTCATCAGCTTGATTGATCGGATTGTCAAAGTCATACGGAGTCATAGCCGTGCTGTTGTCGGTGCTGTCTGGAAGGCACTCTCTGCAAGGGTTCAGTTTGTTCATTTTAGTGATTGATTTTAATCTTGTTTAAAAAAAAGTGAAATAAAGTTGTCATTTTGAAAACATTGCCATTTATTTTTTTGTACAAAAAGAAAAATGGAAAAACAGTGAGCGGAAAAGAAAAAAGACTCATTTGCAAAAAGATGTCTCATATTTCATTGATTAATCTTGTTGCACAAAAAGTACAGATGGCCCGATTACAAAATGAGTCTTGTCATCTTGGGCAAGATGCAATACTTTGATGCATGCTATAAAAATACAGGAAATAATAATTACTCTGCATGAGTAACTCTTATAATTTCCTGGGAAGACCAGTTTGAGATACTGCTCCCCGGGATCTTTGGACGAATCCAGCTTTCCAGGTTGCGTTCTTCTTCCAACTCATCTTCCAAGTTGTTGACAGCATCGGGGGTAAGCATCCCCCCACTAACAAAGTTGGGCTTCTTGGCAGCCTCTGCTTGATCTTCTTGAGTTGGTTTGTAACCCAACCCAAACCTATCTTCTTTCTTCTCCACAGGCAACAGTTTGCCCCAGCCTTGAGCGTTTCCTTCTTCCACCACCTTTCGGGCCTGCTGGTAGGATGTCATAGAGGTCCCAAGTACAGCAGAGGTTTCATTAATATTCAGGGCCTCAAACCCTTGACTCATCGTCTCGTGGATCTCCCCATCCATCTCAATATATTTATAAGTAGCCAGATGGCTAACAAATATATCCTCCTCTCCACAGATAGTAACGACTTGACCTTCCCACTCAAATTTTAACTTCTGGTGAAGGGTAGACGTTACTGCGCCAGCGGCATGAATCCATGGTCTACCCAACAAACAGCTGTAGGCAGGCTGAATGTCCATCACGTAGAAGGTCGTTTTGAAAGTTTGTGGGCCAATCGTTACAGGCAACTCGATTTCCCCCAGAACTGATCTCTTAGAGTCGTCAAAAGCTCTTACTACTAAGTTACTGGGTCGCAATGCCAATCCTTCATATTCCAGCTTCACAAGAGCCTTTTTGGGTAAGACGTTGAGGGATGACCCAGTGTCCACCAGCACATGGGAAAGGACTGCACCTTTACATTCCATGGTAATGTGCAAGGCTTTGTTATGATTGCGGCCTTCCGAAGTCAAATCAGTGTTGGTGAATCCTAGTCCATTACTAGCATTAACATTTCCAACTACAGCTTCCAACTGATTGACCGTGATCTCTTCCGGCACATAAGCTGCGTGCAAGACTTTGAGTAGTGCGTTCCGATGGGCCTCGGAGCACATAAGCAATGATAGAATGGAGATCTTGGAAGGCGTCTGGTGAAGCTGGTCCACTATTTTGTAATCATTTTTCTTGATGATTCTCATGAACTCGTCAACTTCTTGATCAAAAGGTGTTTTTAAAGCTTCTCTAACAACCTGCTCTTCTTGCACCATGCTCTTCCCTTTTGCCTTGGCAGCAGCTTCTGCTTCGGCAGTGGGTCTTTGAATTTGCGGGGCAAAGAGACGTCCGCTTCGAGTGAAGCCTCCGCCTCCCCCCACATTGTCTATTTGTGGTGCAGAAGTTGATGATTCAAAAGTGATCTTTTGTCCTTCGCAGTATAAATCAGAGCCGTAATGCCAAGGGATGGCATTACTGCTTTCATAGGGTACTGGCCCAGGCACTGTGACAGTGACTGGACTGATGGCAGCTACAGAAGGGACTGTGATAGTCTGTGGATCATAATATATTGTGACTGGTGCTCTGGTAGGAGTGGCGCTTTGTGAGTTGTAAGCGGAATCATTTTCAGGATCATAATAAATCGTAACTGTTGAGACATCTTCCTGGTTTGCTGCTGATGTTGTAGGAGACATTGTTGGAAGGATGGGTGTTGTTGTTGTAGGAGACTCAAAATGAAGTGGTGCTGAAGTTGTAGAAGGAATGTTCGTTGATATCTGGTCAGTTGAAATGACAGATGAAAAATTTGTTGATGAAGCTGAAGAGTTGTCTGGAACAATGGTTGTTGCAGTTGTAGGAGGTCCTGGAGCTGTTGTTAAGGAGATTGCTGGATTGGTAGGAATTGATGTTGTAATCTGAAGCAGGCCACTCTGAATGAGACCATCTATGCCATCCCTCAAGTTATCACAACCATTCACTGAAATGTTGCAGTAAGCACACCCTAGCTCACATCCTGGGAACATTTGACATTCGAGGAGCTGAGCTTTGATCTCTACCAACGGTGTCCGAATCTGACCCACACTAGTTATCAAGTAAGACGGCTTGTCTTCTTCAATAGCATTGATTCGGGGACCACCATGGTGTGGCATAGGGTTCTTGTTGACATTTGGTGGTGGTGCAAAGTTTAAAGCCTTGGAATCCACTAGATCCTGCACTTTCATGTGCAAAGCTCTACACTTTTCCGTACTATGACCAGGTGCATTTGAGTGAAAGGCACATCTGGCGCCGGCGTCGTAATTTCTGGGCAGGCTGTTAGGATCTGGAGGGGCCAACGTCCTTAGCTCAACTAGGTTGAGTTTCAAGAGTTGTGGCAGAAATGTGGCATAGGGCATAGGGATCGGATCGATCACCTTATTGGCCTGAGACGGTCTCTGTTGAAATGGCCTTTGCTGATTATTGTTGTTGGTTTTGCTGTTGTTGTAATTTCTCGGAGGATACTGAGTTTGTTGCTGGTACTGAGGTTGTTGCTGATAATTTTGTTGCGGTGGTTGATAAGCTGGTTGTGGATGAGCTGGAGCGGGGATGGTGACTGCTGCCACAGACCTATGAACATATTGGGGCCTGCCCCTGTTGGCGTGGATAGCATTGGTCTCACCAGTTCTTCTTGGGCCTGCAAAAGGCTTCCTTGGGTTGCTGGATGAGCTTGCACCGTTGTCTGAGATCTTACCCATCTTCAATAGGCTTTCAATTCTCTCTCCGGCTATGACAACATCCGCAAAGCTGGTGGAGGAGAAGGCAGCTAGCCTATCAATGTAAGTCCCCTGGAGGGTGTTCATGAACATATCAGCCATCTCCCTCTCTGACATGGGTGGCTGGACAGCAGCAGCAAGCTGTCTCCACCTTTGAGCGTATTCACGGAAGCTTTCCCTGGATGACTGAGACATCCCCATCAGGAGGGTCCTGTTGGGAGCCATATCCAGGTTGTATTGATACTGTCTGATAAAGGCCTCTGCCAGGTCCTTCCAGCATCTAATAGTTGCTCTTGTCAGGTGGGAGTACCATTCCCTCGATGCTCCAGTTAAGCTATCCTCAAAATAAAACATCCATAGCTTTTCGTCCATGGTATAGGCCTTCAGCCTCCCCAGAAAAGATTGTAGATGGGTCCGGGGACAGGAAGTCCCGTTATACTTCTCAAAGCATGGTGGTTTAAACTTGTGGGGAATCCTGACCCCGTCTACCAAGCCCATGTCCATAACATCAAAACCCAAAGAGTTTTGAGACTCCAAGGATCTTAACTTCTCAGCTATCTCATCCAGCCTTCTGTCATAGGCTTCCTCCCCAGCTCCCATCACTGTGAACTGATCTTCCTGGGGGTCTTCTTGCAGTACTCTCCCTGCTGTGGCAGTCCCTTGTATATTGACAGGGATGTTGATCTCTGGATGCTGGTGGGGTCCAAAGACTGGGGGATTGACATGAGGTTGGACTCTTTCATTGTTGCTTGTCCCGGCAGTCCCTGGCTGATGGTCTTCCTGGTTTCTCCCTTCTACCAGTGCTCTTAACCTCTCCTGGCTTTGAGCCATATTGTTCATCACCTCCATAAATTGTGTCATCTGATTCCTCGTTTCCAACCTCTCGTTGGTCATTTGATTCCTGACCTCTGTAAGGTCCTGCTGCATTTGATCCATCTGTATGCCCGGAAGATTGCTGCGGGTGGGGTATCTGTGTGGACGGTTGAGTGGAAACCCTCGACGTCGAGCAATAGTTCCTGAGATCACAACAGAGTTAGTAACAATAAAACAAAAACCTACAAAACAAAACAAAAGGTTAGTATGCAATGCAGTGTGTCTATTTGTTTCCAAGGTATCCGGCTTGGCACTTGGTTCTGACCTTTCCAGACCCCTGAAGAAGATACTTGATGTTGCTTGAAGAATTCAGATGAAACAAACCAACACATATATTACAAAAAGGTAAATGATACATAGTTTGTTTTTCCTTACAACTTATGCCCTCTGAGGGGTCGGAAATACAACATAAAGAAAAGTACATAAAAATGAAAGCAACAACAAGCAAAAAGTCAAACTCCAAGGCCAAATTCATCCTCCTGAACTTCCTTGAGAAGTGCTTCAGTCACAGGATCAGCTGGACGCTCTGTAAGATTCCTGATAAGGAGATTCCTTGTGGCAACAGCTGCAGTTAGCTTCTTGTGCTGACTCTGGTCCTTTGACCTCTTCACTCCAGCTCTGATCTTCAACTCTGAGACCTCCCTCTGGGCTGCTGCCAGGGCTTCCTGTTGCTCTTTTGCACTAGCTTCCATCTGTTCAATCTTATCCTGAGTCCTTTTATCCTCCTGAGTACGGGCTTCGGTGATCCGGACCCACCTAGCCTGACTCTCCTTCAGATACAAATCAGTCCTGGCCTTCTGGAACTGAGCTTCCTTGCAGGCATTCTTCAAGATTTGTTCTCCAGCCCTAGACTTCTTAATGTAATCCTCCGACTTCTCAATTCTAGCCAAATGCTCCACTTTCAACTTTTCTAGCCTCTCAATATCCAATCTACCATCACTCCTCTCCCAGAGGGTCTTCTGTAGAGCTTGAGTCAGCTTCTCATTTCTCTCTTTCAATTTCTCAAACTCCTCTAAGCTGACAGTTGCTGGAGGTGGTGCTATGGAAGGTCCAGACACATCTTCAATAGTGAAGGGCATTCCAGAAACTTGAGCCCTGGCATGAGACCACTCATAGTACTGGGCTGAGGCCACATTATTGCATCTCCCAAGAATGGTTACCCCCTTAGTCTGCACATTGTCCCAGGCCCAGGATGCCTGCCTGACAATAGCCAGATTAGGCTTGATTTCACAATAAAGGGTCTCAATCAGGTCCTGTGCCCTAGGAGGATGGACTAATGCATAGCCCAGTTGTCTTTTGAATAGCAGAGGGTTGTAATTGATGCAACCCTTCACTCCAATCAGAGGTACATTGGGAAATTGCCCGCAACTTGTAATGATGTCTCTGCCTTTGGTGCTCTGAGTGCACCACCTGATGTCATCTGAGGTTAGAGCAACAAGTCTCCTAGCCCAGTTCTTTTGCTGGTGAGGGTTTAAGAATGCATCAATCTTTGGCAAATGCTTGAGCAGCCAAGTATGGAACAAAGGAGCACAGCATCTCACTAGTCTTCCCCTTTGCTTTTCATTCCTTTGATGAACAGAGTAGTAAAGATCTCCCAGTAAGGTGGGCACTGGGTTTCTCAGGATGAAAAGATGGATTGCATTCTTGCTAACAAACTTAGGCTCATCTGCAAAAAGTATGACCCCATATATGCTGAGGGCCAACAGAGCACAGACTGCCTTCCACTCCCCCAAGGAGGCCTTCAGACTAGCCTGAGAAGTTAAGAAGTCCAGATGAAAACCAGGGACTCCAGCTTTAGCTGTCAGATTTTGCCCAATCAGAACTGGTTCTAGATGTAATGCTTTTGCTATCTCCTCATTACTTGGGAAGGCCATCTCAGGATTGAAGGGGATTCCACCCTTGATAGGTACACCAACCAATGATGAATACTCCTCCAGCAAGGGTCCCAACTGAAAATTCTGGAATGTGAAGCACCTCAGAGGGGGATCATAGAACTGCAGGCAAGTATGTATCAAGCTCCTCTGTGAAGGGTCCAAATCCAATACCATATCAAGGATTCCTCCATAATGTTCTCTGAAATATGGTATATGGTCTGGAGTAATCAGGGTCTGAATCCTCCTGATGCTAGCTAGCTCAGGCTCAAAGAAGTGATAGGAGATGTTACTTTTCTTAGGTGCCATGTTGCTGAAGAATGGGTGCTGATAGTGATGACTGAGGACAACACTGAAGATGGGCCACTGATAGGCTGGGACTAAGGATGCAAGTGACTGAAGCAAGTGGCTGATAGCTGAAGTAAGTGCTGATGAAGATAGGTCTAAGCTGAAGAAGGGGTCAAAACCAAGCCAAAATGATAGGATGGATACCCTGAAAAACAAATAAACACATGTCAAAATGATGCAATGAGGATGTATGCAAATGATATGCAAGGGTTTGTGACTGAGCTGGATCTGATCAAGTGCTCTGATATGAGTCCAAGTATGTTCAAGAAGTCCAGATGGAGGTCTATAAGTCCAGTAACCAAGGTGGGGGACTCAAATAAAGAGTCACATGTCCAGGGTTAAAATCACAAGAACTGTTCCAAAATGGAGTACTCTTAATCAATACAAAGTAACAGGGTATGTTGAGGTCAAGGGTACCTGCAAACCTGTAAACAGCCCAACCCCCTCACAGGTGATGTTCTAGAACAAGGATCCTCAGACTTGGATCAGTTATGAGAAGTGTAAACACTTCTAACCCGGAGGTACAGTGTTTACAATAACCATAAAAGTTCCTCCTCTAATTCACCTCAGTTTCTGAAGGTCAATACTAAAGGTCATCCAGACTTAGCAGGCTTCCCAGATAGCCCTAGTATTGCAGGAAATCTGCAACACAGAGTTCTCAAGAAGAAACCCATATCTGAACCGTGTTTCATATTCCCGCACCAGACCGAGATGGAATGGGAAAGAATATGAACCACTCTAGCCTAGGTGTCACTCAGGTCCCAGGTATAGGACCTCAACTCTCAATAGAACACCCACCCACCAAAGCAACAAAACAGATCCAGCACAGACAGCATGACAGTATGATATATGTAAAGCTGTAAAGAAAGCAATAAACAAAACTGTACATAAAGCAAAAATAAATACAAATACAAGCACAGATAGCACATAACACCCCAGTAAACACAAATCAATCAAGCGCTAGGAGGAACCCACAAAAAGAACCAGAAGCCCTGGTTACAGTATAAGGGTCCCCAGCAGAGTCGCCAAGCTGTCGCTCCCGATAAATGGGAAATGGCCCAAATAAAGGTACAGACGCGAACGGTCGGTGAGAGGGACAATGAGAACACACAGCCGTGAACTCACTAGAGAAGAAAAGAGTCGCCAGCTAGGCATTTTTATCCCAGAGGAAAGGTAATGCTGCATAGACCTAGAAAGATATGGATAAGACGGTTGCGAACCAGAGAGACTGAGAAAGGGGGTTGGTTACAACCTGGGAAGGTATTAGCACCCAGATTGTCCGTCGTACTCGACGGGATCCACGCTTAAAAGATTTGTGTTTGAAAAGGGGTAGTGTCAGTGCAATTTGTGTATAAAAGAGGCTGGAAAAGATGTACAAGTGTCAGTGCAAAAGGAAGTATAAAGTGATATGAAGTATGAAAGTGTCTGTGTAAGGAAAAAAAGTGAAATGTTCATGATCATGAGGCTAAAGAACAAAGCTAGAAGGAGGGGGGATGTACAGAGACTTTTGTTCGATAACTGTTAAGTTATGCCTACGTATCCTCTCGTGCAATGAGGAAGTCAGAACACCGTAGTTCGACCCAAAGTGACTGAAAGATGAATTGACCTGTGAACTGCTTGCTTGTCTATGCTCAAGTGTATGACCTGTCTGGCTCAGGTGCAAACTGTTTTGCATTAGACGGAAGAAGCAAGTTCTCGTTTATGAGTGAATGAGATGAGAAAAGAATCCCGGAGGAGACGATTATTGTTGGTTTTTGAGTTTTCAACCTTTTATTGCTTTTGCAAGTTTGTCATAAGCTAATGAGCTTAAGTCTAAACCAATGGGTTAGCAAACTCATCACATCTTCCCTCTGATTAGGGGTAATGAGAATACCTTAAGTGTGAAGTCAGCTTCTCACACTTAATCACCTTTGATGTAGGATCAAGATCATTAACCTACTTGTGATTATTTAGATGTTTTTGGTGTTTCTGTTTAGTGTTGAGTAATGAGGTTAAGCCATAATCAGGGATTAAACAGACTCATTACACCATCCTAATAGAAGGATAATAGATGAGAATGTTTAAGCTGAAGAAAGCTCCTCAACTTAATCCATGATTAGGGATTAAACTCATGACATAACAAGCCTTTGATTAAGTGGATTTTATTTAATGATATGATGATGAAGTGATTTTTAGGGTTTGTAAGACAACTTGAGGGGGACTTGTCCATTAACACTAGGGTTAGTCCTTCTTAACCACTTAAGGAAGAATTAGAACCCTAATGCAAGGCCCAAGTTACAAGCTTGATGTCTTGATGATTATTAGATGGATTGATTAAAGGATTTAAACACATTAAGGATTTAACACTTAGGATTAAAGTTATACACTCCATCCTAATAGAAGGATGCAGGCATAAGCTTAATCACAAAGCCTTAAAGCCTTTAGGGTTT
The DNA here is from genome assembly GCA_963966055.1 of Lathyrus aphaca. Lineage (NCBI taxonomy): Eukaryota > Viridiplantae > Streptophyta > Magnoliopsida > Fabales > Fabaceae > Lathyrus > Lathyrus aphaca. Next base: position 425,443,495 of record OZ014519.1, on the reverse strand, counting down.
AGTCCCTGATTATGAGATGAGAAGAGAAGACTCAATGAGACACAAAGGTAAGAACTAAGTGGGGGACTAATTAAAACCCTAATTATTGTCATGCTTGGTTGTTCCTAAGGTTTGTGAGGTTTACAAGAGAAGTCTTCAATGGAACCACCAGGAAGCAGATGAAAGGATCAGGAGAAGCAAAGTAACTTGCTTCATTGAAGAAGACAAGTCACTTGAAGGAAGAAAGTAAGGAGAAAAAGAATGAGCAAGCTCAATCTCAAACACAAACAAAAATGCAGCAAGGATGCATAAAAAGAGATGAAGAGAAGTTATGAGAAGTGAAGGCAAATTCACTTCTCAAATCCACTTACCACCTGAAAAGTTAGAAAAGAAATGCAATGCAATGCCAAATGGAATGAAATGGCATGATGAGAAACAAAACCAGAAGCACATACATGATGTTAATGATGCTATGGGATGCTACAAACATGAGACAACACATGGGGATGATCATACAAGCTTATGGATGCAAATGGAGCAAGTTAAGAATTATGAACATACATGAAAAGTTATGGAATGCAAATGTCATACAAAGTTGCAAATGAAAGATGCAATGATCAAACATACTTCTAACATGTCTTAAGATGCCAAGTGAATCAAATGGATGCATAAAATGTCATGGCAAGTCAAGGTATGAGTGCAAATGCAAGATGGATGCATATGGAAGCCCAAATTAGGGTTTATGATTAATGCATCAAACACAAACCAAAATCAGAAGCAAACTTCAATACAAAAAATTGAAAATGCACTCAAAGGACCCCTAATCCTATAATAACTCACTGCCCAAAGGAGAAGTTTCAACTCTTAACCTAATTCAAGTTATGATTTTCTTAAGTTTTCTAGGGTTTTAGGGTTCCTTAACAAGAAAAATGCCAAACAAATGAAAAATGTAAGATCAATTCATGCCAAATTAATCTCACAAACTACATGATATACATAACACAATGCAAAAAGAATCAAAGTCCAACTCTTTAGGGTTAGGCAGAAATGATTTTTGGAAGTTTGGATCAAAATAATGCATCAAAATGGTTTTAATTCCATGAAAAATTCTCAAAATGCATCAAGATCAAAAAAGAAATTTGGTTTGAAGGTTGGACAATGTTTCTAAATGTTTTTAGAGGTTTCATGAATTTTTTGGTGATTTTTAAATACCTAAAAGTATTTTTCATTAATTAATTCTCATTAATTAATTAAAAAGAAACTTTTAAATATTTAAAAATACTTTTTTAATGCTAAAAATAAAAATAAAAATATTTTTGGTTTCTGAAATTAAATAATAACTTGTATAAAAAATTTCAGAATTTTTAAAGTATTTTTTCTATTTTAAAATAAATGGACAAAAGAAATACAAAATAAATGAATTAAAATTAAAAAAAATGAAAAGTAAACACAATGGAGGGCCAGGATGGATTCTGGGAAAGAAAAGGTTGACTGCGCGTGCAATCCAGTGGCCTACATTCAAACTTCCTAATTTCTGATTTATGAATTAATTAATCCAGATTAAGAAAAGTCAACTGGGATTAGGGCAAAATGGAGTGATCCTGGGCGTCCAAACACGCGCGAGTCAACACATCCAAGGGACCAAATTCAAACTTCATTAAACATAGGGATTAAACCCTAATCATTTTCAGGTGGCCGGAGAAGACCTCCGGTCGTCTTCTCCGGTGGGAACCCCACCTGAAAATTCCTAAAACCCTCAAAACGCAACAAAAATGAAATCTAAACAAACAGAAATCCTTCCCACACTTCACTGAATCAAAACCCTAACACAAACATCATTTATATTTCATCAATCTCATGAATCGAAACAAAATAAATTTTAGGGCAAGACTTTCAGAACACGATTAAACTCTCATTCCTCCACCATTTTCAAAACCAAAGACATCAGAGTGATCAGGGGAACATATAGAATCTATTTAAAACTTAAAAACATGTTTCTGGAAAAAATGTTCTTGAGCTACCTGAGTTTTGAAGCTTTCAGTTTTGCAACTTTCTGGCCTCTTCTCTTGATGCAATCCACTCCTCTTGGTCCCTTGATGATGTCTGGATGCTTAGGAAGAGTTTATGTTGGCTGGTTTGAGAGTTTGAACAGGTTCTGCTCAAGCTCAGGTGGGAATCATGTTTATGATTCAGGCAGTTTCAGGCAAGGGTGAGGGGTTCTTTGTGATCAGGATGATGAGTTGAGAAGGTCTGTGAAGTTTGTTTAAGTGTTTGTGGCTTGTATGAAGAGTTTCGAATGCTTTTGCTTTGAGAGTGAAAAATGAGAAAGTTGTGTTCCTGCTGGTTTCAGGCTTGTGTGTTATGTTGTTCAGCTTGCTTTTGGTTTGTATAAACTAATCCTATTGGTCAGATGACATGACATGTCCTTTTGTGATAGGTATGGTTGCTTTTGCCAAAATGTCAACTTTGTGTAAGGAGGGCATGGGCTACTTTGCTAGCTTGGTACAAAGGGCTTGTCTTGTGCAGCATGGTGAGGGGAGAGGGCTAGTGTGGTTCAGCATCCAAGGCAGCAAGTGGATGAAGTGTTATGATGGTTTTTGCAACTTGGTTCCCTTTGGTTCTCATGAAAAGATCTTGTTCCAAACACCATAAAACATGTGATATCTTTGGTTCAATCTGAACTTTAAGACTTGTATGATGCTTGTGTAATGGTTTGACACCAATTAGAAGTCACAAATTGCCTTGGTACAAGATTTTGCAAATTTCTCATTTGGTGCATAACTTGAAATTTAGTGATTTTTGCCAACTTTGACAAACCATAACTTTTGATCCAAAATGAATTAGGTCATGTTCTTGTATCTTTTGAAAAGGGAAAGATCTAATCTACAACTTTCATGACCAAAGTTTTTCCATTTGAAGCATTTTTGGATCAAAAAGTAAGGGTTGAAAAAGTTGCATAAAATGACATTTCATTAAAAGTCAACCTTGCCCAAAAAAGTCAACTTTGCAAAAAACTTCAAATTCTTGAATTTTGTGAACTTAAAACTTCTTATATGATCAAATAAAGATCAAATACACTCAAAATGATGAAGATCACCCCTTGGTTGGGCCATTGGGGGCCTCAGATGCCCTGATTTTGCACTGACTTGTCCAGAAAGTCAACTCTTGATCAGATGACTTCCCCATGGAATTTCTTCATGAAAATTGATATGCATACTCCCTATACCATATAGAGACCAATAGAAACAAGAATGACCAAAAAATTTGAGGTTATGGCCTCTGAAACCAAAACCCTAATTTCAGGTCATCTGTGCAGCCAAGCCTGGCTCTGCTTCCATACCAATCCCAGTTCTTGTGATTCTTTGGCATTTTTGATCTTGAGAGGATGTAATATGATATAAGAACACACATGGACCCCTTTGAAGTTATTGATAGCCTTTGGAGTGGCTCAAGAAGCTCTTGGATTGCTCAGATCACAAACCCTAGGTGCAGATGACTTTGAATCAATGCAGTGGATCAAAAATGTGGTATGAGATCTTATGATTATGTTTATGCATATGAAATGATCACAAGCCATGGTGTGAATGGGTGAGGGCAAATTTGGGGTGTTTACACATACCACTCCTGCTCCACTTGTGGATATAGTGCAAGACCTGCTGAAAATTACATAGGAACCTGCTGGAAACCAACACACGCAGACCTACTGGGGATCCACATGGGGATATCAGAAGTTAACATCATAGCCAAAACACAGTTACGAGGGATTTTAAATCAATGCCCACCATCAGGTAAAAGAAAACCTCTAAACTGACTGCTATATCAATACTTCTATTCAAGGATGCAATCAACTCAAGCTGAGGAACAAGAACTCGACTGAGGATTTCCAATGCTTCTCAAGTTAAAGATAACTTGCTGAGGAAGAGATCAAAACTCAGCTAGGGATTCTTAAGAACATCCCTTCCAACAATTCTTCTGGGTAAGACATTGGAACTCAAATTAAGAACCAACACATAATTCCCGTTCATGCTTATTGTTGGGGAACAAAACATCATTAACATCAATCTGCCAAGACTATTCAGGAACTTCACATGGACACAACCGAATCAAACCCTGCTTTGGGAAAAGATAAGTTACACACATCCAGACTTTACCATCCTTGGAATCACTATTGATATCCTTTCTTTGTTCACATATCAAAAGAAAAATGTTTTTATAATCTTTAAAGGTTAAATTTATTAAATTTGTTTCAAATATCATCATCAACAATAAATTGAAATTTTGTAAACAAAAACAATATAAAGAATTGCAAACAATTGAATAAAAGCTCAAATTCATTGATAGAATGGTAATCAGCAAATGGCATGACTCCATGGATCATTACAAGTTTGAAAAATGGTAAATACATGGAAAAGGGCTACATTTAAATGCAATGATCACTATTCTCCCAATCAACTTTGAACTCCACTATGTCCGAAACTTCAGTCAAGGATGAGTGAATAAGAATCTTTGGTGGAAAATTCTTCTGAGGGATAGAATCTGAAATCCTCGGTCGTTACAAGTGATCCAGTCTGTCGATGCAGTCACTTGCCATGATCCCTAACTTTTTCCTAGATTGCCCTTTCGGGTTTTCAATCTACCGAGATAATTATTTCTGTTTATGTCTCTAATTTTTTCATGGACCGCCCTTTCGGGTTTTCAATCCACCGAGACACTCATTTTTGCCTAAGCCGCCCTTTCGGGTTTTCAACTTAGCGAGTTGTTCTTTTATTTGTTTAGGCGAAGTATTTCTTGACTGCATCCGCATTCACAGGGCGAGTGATCTCCTCACCATCCATAGTTGCAAGAATTAATGAACCGCCAAAGAAGGCTTTCTTGACAACATATGGGCCATCATAGTTCAGAGTCCTCTTGCCCCGAGAATATTTAATGAAAGACTGAATCTTTTTGAGCACGAGGTCGCCTTCTCTGAATACACGAGGTTTGACCTGCTTGTCAAAAGCTTTCTTCATTCTTTGCTGGTACAACTGACCATGACACAAAGCTGTTATTCTCTTTTCCTCAATAAAATTCAACTGATCAAATCTACTCTGACACCATTCAGCCTCAGTCAACTTGGCTTCCATCAGAACTCTCATTGATGGGATCTCAACTTCGACGGGGAGCATTGCTTTTGTACCATAAACAAGTAAGAAGGGGGTTGCCCCTGTTGAAGTGCGGACAGATGTACGATACCCATGCAAAGCAAAAGGGAGCATCTCATGCCAGTCCTTATATGTCACAACCATCTTCTGAATGATCTTCTTAATGTTCTTATTCACAGCTTCAACAACCCCATTCATCTTCGGTCTATATGGAGAAGAATTATGGTGCTAAATCTTGAATTCTTCACAAAGTTCTTTCATCATCTTATTATTCAAGTTCGAAACATTATCAGTAATGATTCTATTCGGAACACCATATCTGCAGATAATATTATTCTTGATAAACCGAACCACAACTTGCTTGGTCACATTAACATACGATGCCGCTTCCACCCACTTGGTGAAGTAGTCAATTGCCACAAGAATAAAACGATGTCCATTCGAAGCCTTGGGTTCAATCATACCAATCATATCAATTCCCCACATAGAGAAAGGCCACGGGGAAGAAATCACATTGAGATAAGCGGGTGGCACGTGAATCTTATCAGCATACACTTGACACTTATGGCACCTTTTCACATACTTGCAACAATCAGATTCCATTGTCAGCCAATAGTAACCTGCTCTCAACATCTTTTTAGCCATTGCATGCCCATTAGCATGAGTGCCAAAAGATCCTTCATGAATTTCTTTCATTAACATGTTTGCTTCGTGTCTATCCACGCATCTGAGCAAGACCATGTCAAAATTTCTCTTATAAAGCACATTTCCATTCATGAAGAAATTGCCTGCCAATCTCCTCAAAGTCCACTTATCTTTATCGGATGCCCCAAGTGGGTATTCCCTTCTCTGGAGAAAACATCTAATATCATGATACCAAGGCTTGTCATCATGGACCTCTTCAACTGCGAACACATGAGCTGGTCTTTCAAGTCGCATTACTCTGATCATGGGAACATCATTCCACTGGTGCATCTTTATCATAGAAGCTATAATTGCTAAAGCATCTGCCATCTGATTCTCATCACAAGGAACATAATGCAACTCAACTTTAGTGAAGAAAGTTGATATCTTCCTGGCATAATCTCTATAAGGAATTAAGTGGGGTTGATGAGTTACCCACGTACCCTGGATCTGATTGATTACCAAGGCAGAATCTCCATATACGTCAAGATGCTTAATCCTCATATCAATAGCTTCCTCAAGACCCATAATACAGGCTTCATACTCAGCTTCATTATTGGTACAAGGAAAAGTCAACCTCACAGCAAAAGGAATATGTGAACCATGAGGAGTAATGATCATTGCCCTAATTCCTCTTCCGCGTGCATTCACGGCACCATCAAAAACTAAACCCCATCGAGATCCAGGCTCCGGCCCTTCCTCAATCAAAGGTTCATCACAATCTTTCATTTTCAAGTACATCACATCCCCATCTGGAAAATCAAACTTGATAGGCTGGTAATCATCAATCGGTTGATGCGCCAAATGGTCAGCCAAGATACTACCTTTTATAGCTTTTTGAGCTCGGTACTCAATATCATATTCTGATAACAACATTTGCCAATGAGCAATCCTCCCAGTCAAAGCAGGCTTTTCAAATATATACTTGATCGGATCCATTTTAGAGATCAACCAAGTTGTATGATTCAGCATATACTGGCGAAGACGCTTTGCAGCCCAAGCTAAGGCACAACAAGTTTTTTCAAGCATGGAGTACCGAGACTCACAATCAGTGAATTTCTTACTCAAGTAGTAAATTGCATATTCTTTTCTTCCAGATTCATCTTGCTGACCAAGCACACAACCCATGGAATCTTCCAACACAGTAAAGTACATGATCAACGGTCTACCTTCCACCGGAGGAGACAAGATAGGAGGTTCAAGCAGATATTCTTTGATACTTTCAAACGCCTTCTGACAATCATCTGTCCAGACACAACCTTTGTCTTTCCGAAGCAACTTGAAGATCGGAGCACATGTGGCAGTCATGTGAGAGATAAACCTCGAAATATAATTCAAACGGCCCAAGAATCCTCTTACTTGCTTTTTAGTTCTTGGAGCAGGCATTTCTTGAATAGCTTTCACTTTATCAGGATCAACTTCAATGCCTTTTTGGTTGACAATGAAACCTAACAACTTTCTAGAACGTACACCAAAGGTGCACTTGTTCGGATTCAAACGGAGCTTAAACTTCCTTAACCTCTGAAACAACTTCAACAAATGTTCAACATGATCCTCTTTAGTCTTCGACTTAGCAATCATATCATCAACATATACCTCAATTTCTTTGTGCATCATATCATGGAAAAGTGTGGTCATAGCTCTTTGGTATGTCGCACCAGCATTCTTCAATCCAAAGGGCATCACTCTGTAGCAGAATGTTCCCCATGGTGTAATAAATGTGGTCTTTTCCATGTCCTCGGGTGCCATCTTTATTTGATTATAACCGGAAAATCCATCCATAAAAGAGAACACATCAAACTTAGTCGTATTATCTACCAACATATCAATGTGCGGCAATGGAAAATCATCTTTTGGACTGGCTTTGTTCAAATCTCTGTAATCAACGCACATTCGGACTTTTCCGTATTTCTTTGGAACAGGCACAATATTGGCCACCCATTGAGGATAATTAGATGTCACAAGAAAACCTGCATCAATCTACTTTTGAACCTCCTCTTTGATCTTTACTGCCATATCAGGATGAGTTCTTCTCAACTTTTGCTTTACAAGTGGACATTCAGGCTTCAACGGCAATCTATGCTCCACAATATCAGTATCAAGACCTGGCATGTCTTGATAAGACCAAGCAAATACATCAACATATTCTCTGAGAAGCTCTACAATCCTCTTCTTAACATCAGGAACAAGCAATGCTCCAACTTTGACTTCCTTCTTATCATCTTCAGAACCCAAGTTGACCATCTCTATAGACTCTCCATGAGGCTGAATAACCTTCTCCTCGTGCTCAAGAAACCGGGAAATCTCGTCAGGAATCTCTTCAACATCCTCTTCCTCAGCTTCAAACACAGGGAATTCAAAGTTGGGAGAGGGCATAGGATCATTATTTTCAATGGGTTTATCAATCAATCTGCACAATGATTTTATTTTTATTTTAGAGTATGAACAAAAATGCAAACATTATGCAGATAAACAATTATTATTATTTTGGGTTTTTTATGTTACCATTTTTCAGAATAAAGCAAAAAGGAAAAACACATATGGAAATCAAAATAGCATTTTAATGATGATGATAAAATTTGAAACAAAGCCCGACAAACATCACTTTCACCTTGGGCAGAGTGAAAGGATCTTTTGAAAGAAAATAAAAAAAAATTACTTTGAAGCATGAACAATAAAAGGAACATCAACAGCAATCTAGTTCTGGCAAATCTTTCCGTGCGTAACAAAGTTAGGCATTTCTTCATCTTCATCATCTTCAATGATAGCAGCAACGGAATGATCGTTGATAAACCCAGCACTGCGGAAACCTTCCTGAATAGTCTTCGGGTCATTGAGAACCACGATTGGTGCAAACCCGATACCAAATCCTTCCTTGTTGTCGACAGTATCAATAACTCGTCCCCAACCGTCAGATTGACCTGTTTTAAGCATGCGCAGAGCATCCTTGAAAGAAGACATAGGCATGGCATTCTTCTTAGCAACATTATCCACAACAGAAAGAGCTTGAAATGAAGTTCCCACCTCTTTTTCAGCATCAATATAGGAGAAAGATGACAAATTGCTCACAAGCATCGCCCTTTCACCGCCAATGGTCACTAATTTCCCCTCTTTCACAAACTTCAACTTCTGATGAAGAGTGGATGTCACAGCTCCTGCCTCATGAATCCAGGGTCTTCCAAGGAGATAACTGTAAGCAGGACGTATATCCATTACTTGAAAAGTAATTTGGAATATAAACGGTCCAATAAGAATAGGAAGATCCACTTCACCAATCACTGTCTCCTTCGATCCGTCAAACGCTTTCACAATAATCCCACTATGCCTCATGGGAGCACCTTGATACGCAAGTTTTGACAAAGTCGACTTCGGCATCACGTTCAGAGAAGATCCAGTATCAACTAGCACCTTAGACATAGCATCTTCCTGACAGTTCAATGAAATATGCAAAGCCAAGTTATGATTCCTTCCTTCTTCAGGCAAATCATCATCACAGAAACTTAAATTGTTGCACGATGTAATATTAGCCACAATACTATCAAACTGATCAACAGTCACATCATGGTCAACATAAGCTTGATCAAGAATCTTCTACAAAAACTGCCTATGAGCCTCAGAGCACATCAAGAGTGATAAAATTGATATCTTCGACGGAGTATGCAACAACTGCTCAGTAACGTTGTACTCACTTTTCTTTATCAATTTTAACACCTCATCCTCACTATCACACGATTGGCCTGATCGGCCAACAACATCCATAATCTGTTTAACCGCACTTGTATCTTCAACTCTCTTCGGAGGATCTGAAGCATAAACTCTACCACTTCGGGTAACCTTTGTCACATCAGCAATGCTAACCACAGACTTTGGAGAAGGAATAGTAACTTCCCTCCCATTTTCTATCATCGTAGCATTATACCGGTACATAACAGCTTTATCATACTCATATGGCATTGGACCAGGTGTTGCAACCCAAAATTTGCCCTCCACAAGACAAGTAATTGTGTACTAAGAGGCTCACAAGGTTCACAAGACATCTCATGAGGTTCACAAGGTTCACAAGATTCACAATTAGTCAGAAAGTTTGACAATTCCCTCAGACAATGCATCCTTCTAAGCAATGCATCCTAAACTAGGGTTTTGACTTTAATCAGGCTAAATGGACTTCCAAGACTTCAAGTGAGCTTCATAACATCTTATATGTGTTCAATAATCCCCATGTCAAGTTTCAAGACTTTCCCAAAAGATTTGCTCAGTCAGATGATCAGATAGGTTAAAATCAGTCAAAGCAGTTAAAAAGTCAAACCGATGGTCAACTGTGGTCAAACCAAAGTCAAATTTCATGATTTTTTGCCAACATCAAGTATATGAGTTAAACTTCATCATTTTATCAAGGGTTGATCATGATTCATTAAGGAGATTTCAGATCATCAAGAATCAGGAGTTTCTAAATTATGGTTTTCACAGGAAAAGTCAACTGAACTTTGACCAGCCATAACTTTCACATGCTTCATCAAAAATTTTCCATCCAAAGCTAATTTTGAAGGAAATTTAATTCTATACAACTTTGTGTCTCACAAGCCAAGCCCAAAAATGCTTCATTTGGAAGGAATGAACTAAGACATTATAGGTCCTTTTAAAAGTCAACAAAAAGTCAACAACTTCCAAAGAGCATAACTTGAGAATGGTAAAAGATATGGACATGAGACCAAATAGGTTGGTTAGAGGACTCTTTGAGCTTTCCAAAATGTCCAATAACACCTTCATAGCATTAAAATTGAGGGATTTGTGCCCTTGCAAAGTTGGGAAATTTTTGAGAGGTTTATGAAGTAAGTGGGGTCTTAAAATCACAATTCTTCAAATGAGCTGACTTTTTTGTGACCCAATGTGTTCCATGACATCATGCACGAAATTTATTTAATATTTTCACAATTTTATTCATTTTATTTTTATTTATTATGATTTTTTATATTAAAAATCATTTTAAATTCAAATAAAATATGAAATAGTGAAGATTTAAAATTATTTTGTTTCTAGAAAGTCATAAAAGTCATTTGGATCTAATTGATACAAGAGTTATGAAGATTATCCCAAAATAGCAATGTTGGATCAAAGAAAAATCAAGTTTAATGGAAAATCTCTTTCAATCTTCAATTATCCAAAAAGTCCAAAGAATGATAACTTTTCTTGACCTAATCTCATTCACATATATACATAGAACCTTGAGTAGCCAAAGGGACAAATTTTTGCAGCCTCTAATACCACTTTCAAACTTCACAAAAGCCATCCAAATTCAATTTTCGGTTTCCCTAATTCAAGAGGTTTTAAGGTAGTTTGAAGACACAAGAAGGTTCCTTGAGCTTCATTGAGTCGAAACCAACTCTTAAACGCATTCAATCCATGCTCATACACACAATCCGAATGCATCTTGTTCATTAATAATGAAAACTAACTATGATTTGTGTTTGTTGTGATGTTTAGAAACTTTCTGGATGATTTAATTCAATTCTTATGGACTGTATCGAAATCCACCATTGCTGGGGTTTGAAGCTCCAATTCGGGAACCAAGCATTTAGGACCTCTAAATGAAATCTAAGAACATGGTTGTGACCTATGAGACTCTTATAATTGATCTGGGCTTTGAATTTGAATTGATATTACGATTTGCTTGATGTTTGAAAAACATAGGATTCTGGCTTTAAAAATTTGCAGGAAAATTCGCAGGGATATTCAAAGGAAAATTCGCAGGTAATTTGAATGAGGAAGATGAAGTCTGGCGCCAAAATTCAGTTTAGAAAAGTTGTTTTAAAATAAAAGAATTTTTTGTTGATCTTTTGTTGTACGCGCCCCATGTGGCTCAGCTGGTTTGTGTGTTTGCCTGTGAACGAATGGTCCTGGGTTCGATTCCCCCCAGGCCATTTTGTGTTGTTTTGTTTTTTATGATTTTTGCAGGTTAGAAAACAAAAGGCATTGATGCTCATTCAATATCACCAGCGCATGCGCAACCCAGTGGAAGGGAGGCTGGTCCATGAGGTGTAAAGCCTAGGGCCTGGGTTCGAATCCCAGCCCCAGGTAAGTTGCAATTTTTTGTTCTTTTATCTTTTTTAACTTGTTTATTTAATTCTTTTTGTTTAATTATTATAAAAAATATATAATTATGTTTAATATGTAATTAGTTCTAGGTTAATATTCATATATTCTAAAATAAATTCTAAAAAAATAATTTGTTATTTATTTGAATTAAATTATGTGTATATTTGTTTAAATAATTAAATTAGAATTAGGTATCAAATTAAAATATTTTTTGTACTTAAAATCCTAATTATATTTATAAACCCTAATTTATTTTTCTAAAACAATTCAAAACCCTAATTTTCTTTTATGATTTTAATTTCTTATTTTTATAATTAATAAATATTTCTAATATGTATATATAATTAATTTATCAAACTATTAATCATATTTATTAGTATATAAATATTATTATTTATTCTTCTTCTTAAAAATTCTTAAAAAAATGATTATTTATTTAAATTTGAACTTTTAATTTGTTTTCTATAGTATATTATTATGCTAACCTCTTTTCTCTTATGTTTATTTTATTTATTATTACTAACCTTCTTATTTATTTATTTATTATATGCTTATTTATTTAAATTATTTTATTATAATGTAATTATGTAAGTTATGTAATAATTGTAGAATTTTTATTATTTATTTAAATTGCCATGGTTAGTAAAATAGGGAGTGAAAATATGTTTGTGTTTAAAATTGAATTTAGATCACTAATTTTAAAGATAAATATATAAACATGAACACGCACACACGTAAGTCGATCTTGGATTGCCATCTCACTTCTTAAGGGTTACCTCTCATGTTGCCTAAACAAAAAGGTCAAGTAAGGTGTATAAAGCAAAGTCCCTTATCTTATTTAATATCATCTTGTCCCTTTAAAGAATTATAAGATCAAGTCCCTTCATGGTTGCCTTCGTAAATGATCTTGTCCCTTTCGAATTAAAGATGATAAGTCCCTTCGAATTGCTAAGTACACCTTACAATTGCCTAATCACAGATGACCCTTCACATGTCCCTTATAACATCCAAGGTAATGACTACCTATTCCTTAATAATAGGGATAGTCTTACCATTGAAAGAACATTTAAGAACAGTAAAGATTTAACATAGGGTAGGTTCCTCTTAAGTACTTGCTCGCTTTTCTTCAAAATACTTCATTACACTTTACATTTTAAACAATTTTTAAAACAAAGTCTTTATATATATCCGTACAAGGGTCATTATAAAGTACTTAAGAAAATTTTTAATCACACACTACACTTCTCAAAACAATTTAAAGTGAGCTAAGTAACTAAGAGCCCATGGATAACCATGGATGTAAAGGGTGCTAACAACTTCCCTTTACATAATCTACCCCCCGGACCCAAAAAAATCTTTTAAGGTCTTTCCTGTTCTTTTATGCCCTTTCCTTTGGATAAAATAAAAGTCGGTGGCGACTCTTGCTATCCGCAACATTTAACTAAAGTCAGTTCTCCCACCGTGTTACAGAACTGGCGACTCTGCTGGGGATTTAATAAAAGAGGGGTACCCTTAGGAATTAGATCACTTTAAAATTGTTTGCCTTGTTTGCTTTATACTTATCTGCTGGGTGCTCTTATGTGTGAAAGATCCTAACCCGGATCTAGTGTACCTTGGGTAAATGGCAATAGACCAAGGAAACTGTACGGCGTATACCGATATGGTTGATCTAGTGGCCATAGTTAGTGTGACTTCTTGGTTGGTGCTTATGTTCCTTAAGTAAAGTTGAGGATAATATGAGGCTGCCATATGTTGTCAATACACTAACTAACTTTTAGAACCCTAGTTATCCCATATTGACCTTTAGAAAGTAGTGAGATAACCGGCTTTGGTGAAGACTGAAGTTGGTTGATACTCGATACTACGCTCATTGGGATCCTAAACTTGGAGGGTTTTGGTTGGAAAGTAAGTTGCCTACTGAACAACCACCCTTGTGAAGGATCAATGATATTGAGATCCCTTAGAACCTGGTTACTAGGACAGGATGAACCAACTAAACTTCAGGGGAGGGTACCTACCTTTAAACCTCATGCAAGCCTCCAAACCTAGGGCTATTGTGTGACTTGTTTGTGTGTGCCACATGTATTTGATTGAACATAACATCATAACATCATCATGCATCATAAGCATAGCATTTTCACTAACCATTTCAAGGACCAAAGGATTTATTTTTGTTCTTTGTTGCAGGTCATGGCTTCTGCTCGTAGGAATACTATCCGGATCAACTTTGTAGGAATACCTCCTAAGCTTAAAGAATTGGTCTCTCAAGTTTCTGAAAACTCCCAGTTCATCAAGAGACATGGTCACCTACTAGATCTAGTCACTTCAGGGTTCAATGAAGACATGATGAGTGTTCTGTTTCAGTTCTTTGATCCTAAACATCATTGTTTCACATTCCCCGACTATCAGCTGGTTCCTACAATGGAGGAGTTCTCCAAGCTTCTGGGTATACCTATTCTTGATCAGAAACCCTTCACGGGTTTAGAGAAAGAGCCCAAACCCGAAGTCATTGCTGCAACTCTACATTTGAAGAAATCAGACATTGTCCTAGAAACGAGAAGTGGAGTTAAGGGTATTCTTGCTAAGGTGTTGATAGAGAAGGCTCAAGTGTTCTTGAAGGCTATGAGCTATGATGCTTTTGAGGAGATCTTAGCCTTGTTGATTTATGGCTTAGTGTTGTTCCCCAATCCATACCAGTTCATAGACGTACACGCCATCAACATATTTCTGACTCATAATCCAGTGCCTACATTACTTGGAGACATCTTACATTCACTCCATACTCGTACTACAAAGGCACGAGGAACTCTGATCTGTTGTATACCTTTACTATCTAGGTGGTTTATTTCTCACCTTCCTCGATCAGTGATGAAGAATGAACAAGGGTTCAGGTGGTCCAAGAGGATTATGTCACTCTCTCATTCAGATATTCATTGGTGCTCTCGATCTATGGAGAATGTTACTATCATTGACCGTTGTGGGGAGTTCCCTAATGTGCCACTCCTTGGCATAAGAGGGGGCATTACTTACAACCCTTCCTTAGCTTTACGTCAGTTTGGCTATGCTCGGAGTGATGGTCCTCATGACATGTTGATTCAGGGTATTGTGTTTGACTACGACAACGATCTGCAAGGTTACCGTCAAAGGTTCATACGAGCATTGGGTAAAGTGAACAAAGTTGACAGCAAGACTCTGGAACCAAAGTACACTATTCCTATGGAAGCTTATCTCAGATGGGTGCGATCTCGTGCTCAGACTCTTATGATGCCATATCCTGCCATCCTGCCAGTTACTATGGAGCCTGTTGCTGAAGGGGATACTTCTTATACCATCCTTCATCCAGACATGCCCACTGACATGGAAGAGTTACAGAGGTCCTGGATCCAGTTGAAAGAGCAAAGGGATACTTTTGAGACTCATTACAAAGCAAGTCAAGAAAGAATCCTGGAGCTAACAAAACAACTTCACGAGGAGCGAAATCTCAACTCATACCTCAACACAAAGAGGAAACTTCCATGGGAGACTTAAAACCCCATCTTTTGTATTCATTTCATTTTTATTGTAAGCCCAAGGGGCAAACAAATTTATTACTAATAAAAGTTTACTTTTTGGTTGTTTATACAAATTTAAATCATGCGGTCCTTGAAAACATTTCATACGCATTTATACACCATACCATTGCATCACAGGTTTCTTAGGTACATGTATCTTATCTTCTCGCTGTTTATTTCAGCAGAAATGGCTCTTGAACAGACTGTCAAAGATCTCCAAGCTCAGAATGCACAATTCCAAGAGTTGATTCTGAACTTGTCCAAGGGACAAGATGAGTTGAAGACATTGTTGGCTAAGAAGAAGAATCTTGAGGACAACAAGGATGATTATCTGAAACAATTACAAGCTGAGATGACAGAAATGAGGATCCAGATGAATGACCAGGTGGTTCTTATTCAAAGTTTAGCTCAGGGGCAAGAAGAGTTAAGAGCCTTTGTCCATAAACTTCAAAGTAATGGAGTCAGGAATCTAATTGTTAGTCAACCTCCATTAAAACAAGCTGATTTGGTTGAAAGGAAGATGAGGATAAAAGAAGGTAAGAAACTGGTTGCCACTGATTGTTCTTCAGTTAAAGAAAAAAGACCTGGTAAAGTTAATCCACCTCAACACAAGGGATGTAGAAGACAGTTTATCAAATTCAGCATTCCAATGTCACAATTTCTACAATGCTTGTTGGAGATGAAACTAATTTCTTTGAAAAGTCCTCCTCAAAATCCTAATACTGCCTCTCCTCACTATAATTCCAAGGCAAGGTGTGAGTATCACTCCAACAGTCCTGGACATGATACTAATAACTGTTGGGCATTGAAGAAAAAGATTCAAGACCTGATTGACGAAGGAATCCTAGAGGTTACTCCAGAAGGTCAAGTTGAATTCTACTATCGTCCATCAAACACCAAAGCTGCAAGACAAGTTGACCAAGGTAGCAAGAAAGAAAGCCTACCTGTTCCTGTTGAAATATGGGGCACCTTGGGACATCCAAATGGTAAATTTGATTTCATGGTGAAATATATCGCTCCTGAAAGTTCACAGATTGCAATTGAAGACATTCAGCCAACTGGATGGGACAACATTTGAACTTTCATTTGTAATTTCTTTTGTTTTGTTTAAACACTTACTATTATGTTAAACTTTTGTTTTCATTAATGCATTGCATATGTTTGTCTTGAATTAATCCATTTGTTTCACTATATTTAAAACTATGCTACTTATTTCTATCTTGTGATATTAAACTCCTGATAAAGCTATAAGCCTATAGAGGGAGGATGACGAAAACAATACCATAATATTAGGCAGTATGCTTTTGAACAGACTATGCTGACGATGTACATGCATTGTTTCAATTCCTAAACAGTGGAGATATAAGGAAGTTAATCCCTAGTCAACCCTTTTGAGCCTATGAAGTAGGAGTTTTTTATTCTCGCGCAAATTAAAACCATTATTCATAACCTGGGGCAGGGTAGTTACTCGGTTAACTCAAATATGCCAATTATCTGTGTTGTACACAACTAATGATGGTTCACTGTAATCATTAAACCTGACAGTCAATATCTAGCAAAAGAAAAGCTCACTAAGTCAAAACCTATGAAGGAGACTTAATAAAAAATTAAGACATCCCGCTGACTGTAACCTTGAAATAAACAGTTCAGGCAAAAAGAAGGGATAACAAAGTCAAAAGAAAGAAGGAGGTCACTATAAAACCTAAATAAAAAAAGATGACTGAATTTTCAAATAATTTTTTTTTTGATTCCTGAATCATCACAAATGTCAGTGTTACAATTCCAAACTCCTTTGAGCCTCAATACATAAGTTAACTGAGCATAGGATTGAAGAACATCATGGAGATTGGGTTGGGTACAAATAAAATTTGAGCCTTTATCCTTTGTTTCTTAAACCGTGAACCAGGCCACGTTATAACCCTTTAAAAGTCCTAACTGAAGCATGGTTAGTTCGAAAGCGTACTGCTACAAAACGGTATCCTGACTCCTTTAGGGCTTATTATAAAACTTGAGTTAATATCACAGTTTTCACAAAAATTGTTTTTCTAAAATAACTCTTTTTCAAAACTTCAAGACAGACATAAGCATTGCATTTTTGAATATATTTGTTTGCATATACCTGAGTGTTTAATAAACAGAGAAACTTACAGGATGAATGCTCAATAAACCAAAGTCCTTCCGATAAACAAAGTTGCTTCCTGGATCAAAGTCCATGTATACAAAGGAGCGTAGTCATTATCTCCCAATCAAGGGGGCAGACCATGATACTGCCTAAATCATTTGGGGCAATCAGGATAGGATTCAATTATGTTTAAGTAGCCAGGGGCAACTCTCCTCGAATTACCGAGGGTAACATTATAAAGTTCATGATGTCAGGGGCATATTATTGTGGGGCATTCTGCTTATTTCTCTTGAGGTAACTACATTCAGATACTTCCACTATGGGACAATTCATCCTCAACCAAGGGGCAATGCTCTCTTTTCAAATCTTATACCCGGAACGTATATGGTCCATCACAATTTGAAGACACGTTCCTTTACCTTGATATTGGATTCTCAGCAGAAGCCATTGTGGAAATTAATTGTCTACGCCAGTAGTATCAGATGGTGTCAGTATCATGTCTTCAGATCCAGCTATGAGGATTTCTGGGAAGGTATTCAGGAAAGTTAAGAATCTCAGGAGCTCTAAATCCAATTGGTTATACACTTTCAAAGATGAACTATTCTGTTTTCGAGTTCAACTTTACTTTTCCCTCTTTATTCAGGGTTACTTTTTCCCTTTTTACCTAAGCGAAAACGTCCATTGGTTGTGTTTGAATGTATGTATGCTTTTGAATATGATTGATGTTTACCAGAAATGCATAAAATGCTTGAATATGATTGATGTTTACCAGAAATGCATGAAAATGCAATAATAGTATTTACTAAGGACGAACGAGGGAAGGAATTCAATGAAGCTTCGTCGGTTCATCCACACGAGACAGCTACAAATCCCCAGTAGGGCAAATTTATCATCATAGATACTTCGAGTTACATCTCCCCTTGAATTTATGTCCATCTCTTTTATCCTCAGTCGGGGTACTCAGGAACTTATTCCTTCAATAGAAGTACGACGAACAAAGACGGGAGGTTATGAATACCATATTATCAAACGAGACAGGAACGAGTTCCTCATATTCTTCATTCAACGAATCAGGATTTATTTTCCTTGGCCAGCAGTTGTTATACGAAGATGTTCAGACGCTTCAGGCTGCATGATTCATACATACATCATTTACATCATACCATAACATACATATCCAAAAATACATAATACATTTACTTAGGTGCATCATATTATACATATACACATATTGCATAAACTAACATTCTCCTGGCAAGAAAGTTATATGCATGTAAAACAATATCAACAATTTACAACAGATCAGAAATGATCCATACATTATCCAAGATGTCCTCGGAGAGTAGGCAAATGGTCCGTAAGAAGATCCATTCCCTAATCCAGGATATTTCCAGAAGATTTCATCTATCTGGCCTTGAACAGCAGGCAAACGGTCTGTAAAAAGATCCATTCCCTGGTTCAAGACATTTTTCAGAAGAACAAATCCTGACGTTCTTTTGGCCCTTGAATAGCAGGCAAACGGTCTGTAAAAAGATCCATTCTCTGGTTCAAGATATTTTTCAGAAGAACAAATCCTGACGTTCTTTTGGCCCTT
The DNA here is from genome assembly GCA_963966055.1 of Lathyrus aphaca. Taxonomy (NCBI): domain Eukaryota; kingdom Viridiplantae; phylum Streptophyta; class Magnoliopsida; order Fabales; family Fabaceae; genus Lathyrus; species Lathyrus aphaca. The sequence goes on along the minus strand of OZ014519.1, from coordinate 425,424,331 downwards.
GAATAGCAGGCAAACGGTCTGTAAAAAGATCCATTCCCTGGTTCAAGACATTTTTCAGAAGAACAAATCCTGACGTTCTTTTGGCCCTTGAATAGCAGGAAAACGGTCTGTAAAAAGATCCATTCCCTGGTTCAATACATTTTTCAGAAGAACAAATCTTGACGTTCTTTTGGCCTTTGAATAGCAGGCAGACGGTCTGTAAAAAGATCCATTCCCTGGTTCAAGACATTATGCAGAAGAACAAATCCAGACGTTCTTTTGGCCTTTGAATAGCAGGCAAACGGTCTGTAAAAAGATCTATTCCCTGGTTCAAGACATTATTCAGAAGAACAAATCCTGACGTTCTTTTGGCCCTTGAATAGCAGGCAAACGGTCTGTAAAAAGATCCATTCCCTAGTTCAAGACATTTTTCAGAAGAACAAATCCTGACGTTCTTTTGGCCCTTGAATAGCAGGCAAACGGTCTATAAAAAGATCCATTCCCTAGTTCAAGATACTTTTCAGAAGAACAAATCCTGACGTTCTTTTGGCCCTTGAATAGCAGGCAAACGGTCTGTAAAAAGATCCATTCCCTGGTTCAAGATATTTTTCAGAAGAACAAATCCTGACGTTCTTTTGGCCCTTGAATAGCAGGCAAACGGTCTGTAAAAAGATCCATTCCCTGGTTCAAGATATTTTTCAGAAGAACAAATCCTGACGTTCTTTTGGCCCTTGAATAACAGGCAAACGGTCTGTAAAAAGATCCATTCCCTGGTTCAAGATATTTTTCAGAAGAACAAATTCTGACGTTCTTTTGGCCCTTGAATAGCAGGCAAACGGTCTGTAAAAAATCCATTCCCTGGTTCAAGACATTTTTCAGAAGAACAAATCCTGACGTTCTTTTGGCCTTTGAATAGCAGGCAAACGGTCTGTAAAAAGACCCATTCCCTGGTTCAAGACATTATTCAGAAGAACAAATCCTTACGTTCTTTTGGCCTTTGAATAACAGGCAAACGGTCTATAAAAAGATCCATTCCCTGGTTCAAGACATTATTCAGAAGAACAAATCCTGACGTTCTTTTGGCCCTTGAATAGCAGGAAAACGGTCTGTAAAAAAATCCATTCCCTGGTTCAAGATATTTATTCAGAGGAACAAATCCTGACGTTCTTTTGACCTTGGAGAATAGGACAACGATCTGTACAAAGATCCATGCCCTAATCCAAAATACTTCCAGAAGAGGTAATCATCACAAGATTTACTTCTACTGGTCCATTCAACAATTCAAATCATGTTGCATAAACGATTCAGAGACGGCTTATACAAAGACCTAGTACTGATATCCAGTATCAACATAAAGACATCATCACATCCTGATACTTTAGATGGCATCTCCAAGCCCATCTCCAGATGGCATCTCTAAGCCCATCTCCAATTCTTCCAAGTGGCATCTTCAAGCCCACTCAAGCATATACAACTAATCATCAGTGTTACTCTACGCACCGGCGAGTGCAAATTTTTGGGCTTTTGTGTTCAATCCCCTTCAACCTTCCAGGTCACGAATGGCACATATACCAATCTAACCCCTCAGGTTTCAGAAAATTGAACAGGGGCAGCTGTTGCACCCCAAAATTTTCCCTCCACAAGACAAGTCATTGTGTACTAATAGGCTCACAAGGTTCACAAGACATCTCATGAGGTTCACAAGGTTCACAAGATTCACAATTAGTCAGAAAGTTTGACAATTCCCTCAGACAATGCACCCTCCTAAGCAATGCATCCTAAACTAGGGTTTTGACTTTAATCAGGCTAAATGGACTTCCAAGACTTCAAGTGAGCTTCATAACATCTTATATGTGTTCAAGAATCCCCATGTCAAGTTTCAAGACTTTCCCAAAAGATTTGCTCAGTCAGATGATCAGATAAGTTAAAATCAGTCAAAGTAGTTAAAAAGTCAAACTGATGGTCAACTGTGGTCAAACCAAAGTCAAACTTCATGATTTTTTGCCAACATCAAGTATATGAGGTAAACTTCATCATTTGATCAAGGGTTGATCATGATTCATCAAGGATATTTCAGATCATCAAGAATCGGGAGTTTCTAAATTATGGTTTTCACAGGAAAAGTCAACTGAACTTTGACCAGCCATAACTTTCACATGCTTCATCAAAAAATTTCCATCCAACTCTCATTTTGAAGGAAATTTAATTCTCTACAACTTTGTGTCTCACAAGCCAAGCCCAAAAATGCTTCATTTGGAAGGTATGAGCTAAGACATTATAGGTCCTTTTAAAAGTCAACAAAAAGTCAACAACTTCCAAAGAGCATAACTTGAGAATGGTAAAAGATATGGACATGAGACCAAATAGGTTGGTTAGAGGACTCTTTAATCTTTCCAAAATGTCCAATAACACCTTCATAGCATTAAAATTGAGGGATTTGTGCCCTTGCAAAGTTGGGAAATGTTTGAGAGGTTTATGAAGTAAGTGGGGTCTTAAAATCATAATTCTTCAAATGGGCTGACTTTTTTGTGACCCAATGTATTCCATGACATCATGCACGAAATTTATTTAATATTTTCACAATTTTATTCATTTTATTTTTATTTATTATGATTTTTTATATTAAAAATCATTTTAAATTCAAATAAAATATGAAATAGTGAAGATTTAAAATTATTTTGTTTCTAGAAAGTCATAAAAGTCATTTGGATCTAATTGATACAAGAGTTATGAAGATTATCCCAAAATAGCAATGTTGGATCAAAGAAAAATCAAGTTTAATGGCAAATCTCTTTCAATCTTCAATTATCCAAAAAAGTCCAAAGAATGATAACTTTTCTTGACCTAATCTCATTCACATATATACATAGAACCTTGAGCAGCCAAAGGGACGAATTTTTGCAGCCTCTAATACCACTTTCAAACTTCACAAAAACCATCCAAATTCAATTTTCGGTTTCCCTAATTCAAGAGGTTTTAAGGTAGTTTGAAGACACAAGAAGGTTCCTTGAGCTTCATTGTGTCGAAACCAATTCTTAAACGCATTCAATCCATGCTCATACACAATCCGAATGCATCTTTTCATGTTTAAATATTTTTCGATTTGAATGATTTGTGCATTAATAATGAAAACTAACTATGGACTTGTGTTTGTTGTGATGTTTAGAAACTTTCTGGATGATTTAATTCAATTCTTATGGACTGTATCGAAATCCACCATTGCTAGGGTTTGAAGCTCCAATTCGGGAACCAAGCATTTAGGACCTCTAAATGAAATCTAAGAACATGGTTGTGACCTATGAGACTCTTATAATTGATCTGGGCTTTGAATTTGAATTGATATTACGATTTGCTTGATGTTTGAAAAACATAGGATTCTGGTTTTAAAAATTTGCAGGAAAATTCGCAGGGATATTCAAAGGAAAATTCGCAGGTAATTTGAATGAGGAAGATGAAGTCTGGCGCCAAATTTCAGTTTAGAAAAGTTGTTTTAAAATAAAAGAATTTGTTGTTGATCTTTTGTTGTACGCGCCCCATGTGGCTCAGCTGGTTTGTGTGTTTGCCTGTGAACGAATGGTCCTGGGTTCGATTCCCCCCAGGCCATTTTGTGTTGTTTTGTTTTTTATGATTTTTGCAGGTTAGAAAACAAAAGGTATTGATGCTCATTCAATATCACCAGCGCATGCGCAGCCCAGTGGAAGGGAGGCTGGTCCAGGAGGTGTAAAGTCTAGGGCCTGGGTTCGAATCCCAGCCCCAGGTAAGTTGCAATTTTTTGTTCTTTTATCTTTTTTAACTTGTTTATTTAATTCTTTTTGTTTAATTATTATAAAAATATATAATTATGTTTAATATGTAATTAGTTCTAGGTTAATATTCATATATTCTAAAAAAAATTCTAAAAAAATAATTTGTTATTTATTTGAATTAAATTATGTGTATATTTGTTTAAATAATTAAATTAGAATTAGGTATCAAATTAAAATATTTTTTGTACTTAAAATCCTAATTATATTTATAAACCCTAATTTATTTTTCTAAAACAATTCAAAACCCTAATTTTCTTTTATGATTTTAATTTCTTATTTTTATAATTAATAAATATTTCTAATATGTATATATAATTAATTTATTAAACTATTAATAATATTTATTAGTATATAATTATTATTATTTATTCTTCTTCTTAAAAATTCTTAAAAAAATGATTATTTATTTAAATTTGAACTTTTAATTTGTTTTCTATATTATATTATTATGCTAACCTCTTTTCTCTTATGTTTATTTTATTTATTATTACTAACCTTCTTATTTATTTATTTATTATATGCTTATTTATTTAAATTATTTTGTTATAATGTAATTGTGTAAGTTATGTAATAATTGTAGAATTTTTATTATTTATTTAAATTGCCATGGTTAGTAAAATAGGGAGTGAAAATATGTTTGTGTTTAAAATTGAATTTAGATCACTAATTTTAAAGATAAATATATGAACATGGACACGCACACACGTAAGTCGATCTTGGATCGCCATCTCACTTCTTAAGGGTTACCTCTCATGTTGCCTAAACAAAAAGGTCAAGTAAGGTGTATAAAGCAAAGTCCCTTATCTTATTTAATATCATCTTGTCCCTTTAAAGAATTATAAGATCAAGTCCCTTCATGGTTGCCTTCGTAAATGATCTTGTCCCTTTCGAATTAAAGATGATAAGTCCCTTCGAATTTCTAAGTACACCTTACAATTGCCTAATCACAGATGACCCTTCACATGTCCCTTATAACATCCAAGGTAATGACTACCTATTCCTTAATAATAGGGATAGTCTTACCATTGAAAGAACATTTAAGAACAGTAAAGATTTAACATAGGGTAGGTTCCTCTTAAGTACTTGCTCACTTTTCTTCAAAATACTTCATTACACTTTACATTTTAAACAATTTTCAAAACAAAGTCTTTATATATATCCGTACAAGGGTCATTATAAAGTACTTAAGAAAATTTTTAATCACACACTACACTTCTCAAAACAATTTAAAGTGAGCTAAGTAACTAAGAGCCCATGGATAACCATGGATGTAAAGGGTGCTAACACCTTCCCTTTACATAATCTACCCCCCGGACCCAAAAAAATCTTTTAAGGTCTTTCCTGCTCTTTTATGCCCTTTCTTTTGGATAAAATAAAAGTCGGTGGCGACTCTTGCTATCCGCAACATTTAACTAAAGTCAGTTCTCCCACCGTGTTACACCAGGAAAATTGATCACCAATGGAGTAACAGCATATTTGCGGCTATCAAAAGAAATAACCACCTTCTCAGGAACAACCTTCTCAGGAACAACCTTCTCAGGAATATTGAACTGAGGCATAATAACATTCACTTCATTTTCATACTCATCTCTTTTTGTTGTCACTTCAATCAACTTATCATCCATCATCTTTTGAATGTCTCTCTTAACAATCACGCAACCACGAGGGTTCACCGAGCAAATGCAACATCTAGCATAATCGTGATCAATATCGTGATATTCACTTAAGAAAGCATTCATCTCAACCAAAGACCTTCTAATATGGCGGACCTCATAAATCTTGAACAAACCAGGACAACCATCAACGATATTCACAGACGTATTACCATGCTTTGGCAGCAGATTTGTCTTTACATTTGGATTAACATCATTGAAAAACAGAATATTGTTCCTCATCAATTTATGTACTTCAAACTTCAATGGATAACAGTTCTCAACGTCGTGCCCCGGGGCACCTTGATGAAAAGCACAACGAGCCTCTGGCTTATACCACCATGGGATAGTCTCTGGAACTGGAGGTGGAGAACGTGTTTGCACAAGATTCTTTGCAATCAAAGATGGAAGCAAATCCGCATACAACATTGGGATGGGATCAAAACTCGGCTTAGCCCGAACCTGTTGATTACCACCTTGTTGCACAGAAGGTTGTTGATAACGAGACTGGTACTTTGGAACTATTGGCACAGTTGGAGCCACATTAATCATTGGAGTTACAAAAGCTACATGTTGCGGATGGAGATTCCCACGACCATGAGGTCTTCTGTAACTTTCACGAGACACAACATTAGTCTCACCTTCTTTCTTTTTTCCAAAGTTGAACCTTCTAGAGCTTGAGCCATTACTATTTTCTTGACTTAACCGTCCCTCACGGACACCTTCTTCTAAACGCATCCCCATACTCACCCTTTTAGTGAAATCAGAAGGATCACTTGCTATCATCTTCTCATAGTAGAAAGAACCTAAAGTCTTCAAGAAGATCTTCGTCATTTCTTTCTCTTCCAGCGGAGGAACAATCTGAGCTTCTAGCTCGCGCCATCTCTACGCATACTCTTTGAAAGTCTCTTTGTCCTTCTGGGACATAGCACGAAGCTGATCTCTATCTGGCGCCATATCAATATTATACTTGTATTGCCTCACAAAAGCCTCTCCCAAATCATTGAAAGTCTTGATTTGGCTATTATCCAAACTCATATACCATCTCATGGCTGCACCGGTCAAACTATCCTGGAAATAGTGAATCAACAGCTTATCATTGTCTGTCTGAGCAGACATCTTTCTAGCATACATAGTCAAATGACTCAAAGGACAAGTGTTTCCTTTATACTTCTCAAACTCAGGCAACTTGAATTTGTACGGAACTCTAACATTAGGGACCAGACAAAGATCATAAGCATCTTTTCCGAACAAATCCTTATGCTTCAAGGCTCTCATCTCCTTCTGTATCTCAACAAAGCGTCCTTGGAAATCATCAAGTCTTTCAATCACTCAAGCGCCTTCACTGGGCTCAGCATGGTAAATCATTTCATCATGGTGTGGGATAGTGTGCATCACAGGCGGTGCAGTAGTCATAACTGGAGGAAGAGTAGTCATCACCGGTGGGAGAGTATTAAATGCAGCAGTCTCAGGAGGAGGAGGATGATAACCAGCAGGAATGAAATCAACCGGCATGCCCCAAGGTGTGCTAGAAGGCATACGATAGCGAGGAGAGATGACAGTTTCAACAGGGATTGATGTAGTAACAATCTCGGAGATGACTGTATTCTGAACAGGAGAATTAGGAGGAGGTGGCTGATTCTGAGCAGCCACCAAGCCTTCCATCATGGCAGAAACTCTTTCCAAGCTTTCCTTCAGATATGTAACTTCCTCGCGTAGCTCGCGATTTTCTTGTTGTAGGGTTTCCAACATCTTCCTCCGATTAGCTCGAGTATCAAATCGGTGAGTCAGCTTGACAGGAGAACTGAATGAAGACCAAGAAACAACATAAGATCCCTGGAGAACACTCAAAAAACAAAACAAATGCGGGTATGATGCATGGTATGCGTATGCAAATGCAAAGATTTCAAAGGACTATAAGATGACTTGCAATATTTATAAAGAAACGCTTTTTGAAGTACTTAAAAAAACTCATTCTCATTAAAATCAAAGTAAGGATTACAAATTAAGTACAAGCCTCAATAATCCTAATACATGAGAGAAAAGTAAACTAGGTCTAGGGGATCATATCCGAAGAAGATCCGAATCCTGGCTGATACTTCATGCGAATTCTCCTAATCTCCTCCTTGTACCGATCTTCCATGTCTTCTTTATCCTTCACCAACTGATCAACAATGGCCTTCCAAGCACCGGATGTAGGAGGAATGGTAGATGGAGTACTAGAGGAAAATAAATCCTCTCTTGGCCTCTTCGTAACACGCCGCTCAAGTAACTCAATGAGATCATCCTTCTCCTTCAGTTGCTTTTGCATCGTAGTCTTCTCAAGTAGCCATTCTTCTTTCTCTTTCTTCATCTTGTCCAACTCTTCCTGAAGAGCCATCTTCTCATCAACGGGAGGAAGAAAAGCAGACAATGGTAATATAGGAAACAAAGGCTCCTCGGGTGGATAAGGCATCTTGAGCTTGGAAGCCCTAGATCGAACCCACTGGATGTAACACTCGGAGGGAGCAAAGTGTTGTCTTCCCAATTGACCTTTCTCTTTCCGATGAACCGCATGCCAAGAATGAGCAATCCTTTTCTTCATTTCTACGTGATCTGCACCATTAAGAAAGAAGAAACGGGATAAGGAAAGATTGTTTGGTATGTCCTTCAAACAATATCCCAACTGTCGCCTAGCAAGAATAGGGTTGTAACTAATTCCCCCACGTGTACCAAGAAGAGGTACATTAGGAAATTCTCCACAACTATCAATAAGCACTCCAGTATCATAATGAGAACAATACCATGTCATATCCTTATGAGAAAGTGACATAATCCTTTGAGACCATCTTCGATTCTCTCTATTGTCCTTGAAGACATCGGACTTTGGTAGGTGCGAAATAAACCACATGTAGAAAAGAGGCGCACAACACACAATCTCTCCATCACCTTTGGAGGTCCTATAATGAAAAGCATGATACATGTCTCCAAGCAAAGTAGGTACCAGATTCTTCTTCAAGAAAATCTGAATAGTATTCTCATCCACGACACCATCTAAGTTAGGAAACAAGACAATCCCATAAATGAGCAAAGCAAGAATAGCCTCAAATGTATCCTTATGACCCAAAGTAAGTGAAGTACAAGCTTTCCCCATCAAGAACTTAGCATTAATACCACGAACACTCCCCTTTGGAAGAAACTTCCCATTAAGATTGGACTCCTTGAGAAAAAGGGCTTTGGCGATGACTTTGATAGTAAGCTCCTTCTCTAAACCACTGAAAAGAAATTCCTTGTCCAAAATAGGTAAACCTATCCAATGAGAGTACTCCTCTAAGGTCGGCACAAGCTGATAATCAGGAAAGGTGAAACAATGATGCAATGGATCATAGAACTGAGCTAAGGTAGGAAGAATCCCCTCTGGTACATCGGTATCTAAAATAAACAAGAGCTTTCCATAACATTTCCAGAACTCCTGGGTATCAATCACCAATGCTCCTAGCCTTCTCAACTCCACTATATTAGGATTCTTGAAGGTGTACTTCTTTGTGTTCCTCCTTTCAAAATTCATAACCATAGACATCTGAAATTTTGCAAAAGTTCCTTATGAGTCCCTTGAAATCTCAAAAACAATGCTCATGAATGCATGATGGCATGTATGCAGCAACCACAAACAAGATCACGCAAAGCACATGGGTTTAGGTTCCAAGTCACGAGCATGAAGTCAAGGTAACAGAACACCAACCCACACAGGTAAGTACTAAGGTTTTGTCTTCATTGTACCTGCAGAAAACCAAAAGGGTGCTAACAGAGGTGCCCGGAGTTAACAGCCATCTTTAGAATATCATCGGTACGTTGGATTACTCCCCAACCGATAACATCCTTAAAATAGACTTCGTCCGAGTGTAGTATCGCGTGACAACCACCTTAGGTTTACACCCAGACAGTTTCCGCACTACGTTCCTAAATTGGCTTGGATGGGTTAAGGGTTCTACGGTCCTCAGTATGATCAGCTCAAGGTCGATAAATAATGCCACGTATGATTACTCATCATGGCATTGATAGTCCAAGAGAGCCTAACAGAGTGGAGATTATCAAATTGATATAGCTTTGGACTACTCCATCGCTTATCGCTTCGAATATCACCGTCCTATCATAATTTCAACTCAGATCCGGGTTAGAATCTATCTCACTCAGAGGATCACCAAAACCGAAACAGAACAAACAAATAACAAACAAATCAAACCAAAGCAGTAAATAAATCAAAGTAGGCCGAATCCACTTAGTGATTACTCCCCAGCAGAGTCGCCACTTTTCTGTAGCGGTAAAATCATGAGTGTAAGCTATTAGCTAACTTAACTCAAGGTAAATAGAGTCTCCACCGCGCTTTTATTTTATTTCAAAAGGAAAAGGGAAAAATAGCGAATAAAACCTAATGAATCTAAGAGCAAGAAAGCTAAAGAAACACATCAGAGAAACAGGTAAGGGGATAGGTTACACAATGGGAAGGTTTTACGCACCCAAAATATCTGTGGTACACCACGGGAGCCCTTTGAAAAATTTACTGCTTTTGGTTTGAAAAGGGTTTGTAAAATGTGAGTGGAGGGATGAGAAAAGAATTATTATTTTTTTATATTTTTGTGTTTGAAGAGGTTTAACGCCTCATGCCTACGTACCCACAAAGTGCAATGCAAGATCAAAACCCCGTAGTTCGTGGTACAAAATTTGAAAAGAAACAATGAGTTAAATTGATTTTAAAATGTAGAGATAAGTCGTCATTCTTTAGCGAATAATTCCGCTAGAAAGAATGAATCATATCTAAACATATGAAAAGAAAAGTGCACAAAGGCACAAAAACAATTGAGTGAGTTTTGAAATTTTTTAAAGTCTTTGAGAAGAAAATTTCGATATGCTTATATGGATTAACATTTATTAAGAAAATGGAATGAAAAGGTAAAATCGCTTGACCTAAGTCAAGGTTTGCTTTATGAAAACATTTAAGGTTTGAAAACAAAGAAGGTTTTGAAAATAGGAAGAAGATTTGAAAATTTAAGAAGTGGGAGGAGATGAAGTGACTATCCTAAGAAAATAAAATAAAGAGATAAGGGAAGAAAGATCTAACCAAACTTGATGACATTCCAAATTATGAGCATAAGAGTTCCATCCTTATAAGCTAGCAAATGGCCAAATGAAGGCTAAATCCAACTTTTTGAAGTTCAAGGCAAATGAGGTGTCCTAAGAATCTAAGTCCAAATCTCCACTCCAAATGCTAAGGATAGTAACCAAAAGTCCACAAATTAAAATCACAAGTTTTTTAGAGGTTTAATCCTTTATTAATGTTTTTGTGTCCAAACGGACAAATAGAAAATCAATCAACAAATAATAAGAGCAAATAATAAACATGATATGGATGAGTAAAGCAAAATAGAATAAAGACAAATAAAAATGCAAGAAATTAAATGTTAGTAACAAAAGAAATAAAAAATGCAAGAATCTAAAATATTAATAGTAGTAATAGTATAATAATATTCATATAATAATGGTATGGTGAACTTAATCAACCACAACCAAAAAGGAAAGTAACCAAAATCGAAGGCAACCGGATCCGCTTAGCATCTTACACTATAGCGATTAATCAAGGCAAACCGAACCGAATTCAATGAAATTTGAAAGGCGATTGGGAGACCCAAAGCACATACTGTAACACGGTGGGAGAACTGACTTTAGTTATGTTGCGGATAGCAAGAGTCGCCACCGACTTTTATTTTATCCAAAGGAAAGGCATAAAAGAACAGGAAAGACCTTTTAAAAGATTTTTGGGTCCGGGGGGTAGGTTATATAAAGGGAAGGTGTTAGCACCCTTTACATCCATGGTTATCCATGGGCTCTTAGTTACTTAGCTCACTTTAAAATGTTTTTGAAATGTGTAGTGTGTGAATAGAAATTTTCTTAAGAGTTTATAATGGCCCATATATGGATGCGTATAAACCTTTGTTTTGAAAATTTTTGTTTGAAATTGTGAAGTGTTTGAAAAGTTTTGAAGAATGAGCAAGTAACTATGAGGAACCTACCCTAAGTTTAAGTCTTTTCTATTCTTGAATCCTTTAAATGGTAAGACTATCCCTATTATTAAGGAATAGGTAGTCATTACCTTGGATGTGAGGGACATGTGAAGGGTCATCTGTTTACTTAGGCAATTGTGGGGTGTATTAAGCAATTTTGGAGGGACTGTCATCTTTATTCGAAAGGGACAAGATCATTACGAAAGCAGCATTCGAAAAGGGACTTGATCTTTTATTTGTTAAGGGACTAGATGACTTTATTTTGAGGGACTTTTGCTTTATACACCCTACTTGACCTTTTGATTAAGCAACAATGAGAGGTATCCCTAAGGAAGTGAGATGGCGATCAAAGATCGACTTACGTGTGTGAGTGTTCAATTTAATATTTATCTTTAAATTTAAATGATCTAAATTAATTTTAAATAAACATACATGTTACACTCCCTATTTACTAACCATGGCATAAAATAAATAATTCAAACATTATAAAATATTACATCCAGGAGCAATTACATAATAAGGATAAAAAAGCAATTTAAATAAGCAAAATATTAATAAACAAAATAAATAAGCAATTATAATTGGGTTAGTGAAAATAATAATTATAATAAAAATAATACTAAATTAAATGGGGTTAGTAATAAATAAATAAATAAACATAATTAATAATAATAATGAAATAAACAAGGATATTATAATAAACAAAAATTTTAAAAAATTAATAAGAAAATATAAACAATCATATTAATTATTATAAAAATTATAAAAAAATTAATTATGCACATGATATAGAATTATACTTCTAAAAATCAAATTAGCAATTTTAAACATATAATAAGAATTATTTACATGCAAAAATTAGGTTCTAAACAAATTATACTATCATATTAAGAATTCTAATTTTTAAACATAAAAAATTAACTTAAGAATTATAATTAAATTATGAAGATAATATACAAATAATAATATTAAATAAATAGGAGAAGAAAAAATTAGGGTTTGAAGAAAATATATATTTTTTAGGGTTCATAATAAATTAAGTTTTATATACAAAAAATGTTAAATATTAAATATTAATCTAATTATTATAATATATACATATTAATAAAAAAAAACAATTTGTCTTAGAAAATATTATGATTATTATTTATGAAACATATTTGAATTTTATTAAATTAAGATTATAATTTTAAATTAATTAACATTAAGAATAAACAAAACAAATAGAAATAAAAAGAAAAGAAAGGAAAACTTACCTGGCTGGGGATTGAACCCAGCACCTTTGGCTTGCAATTACTCAGGCCAACAACACATACCACCAGGCCACAAGCGCGCGGGTGACAAGGAAAGGAGAGGAATTCGTTTTATGCCTTATTCCTGAAAAATCATAAGAAAAATAAACAAAACCAAAAGGCCTGGGGGGATCGAACCCAGGACCTTTACTCAATTCACAAATGTATTTACCATTCCAGCTGGGAGAGCGCACCTGTCTATCTAACCATCACAATTCATAATATATTATATTTAACAATTAAAATGGAAAACAAATAAAAACTGGTTGGAGCCAGGATTCGAACACCAACCCTCTAACCATATGCGCGCCTGATTTACCACTGGGACAAGCACAAGCTTGTGATATGAAACAGCAACTAATTCATAAAATATTATACACAATATTTGAATTCTGGAAAACGCGCGCAGGGCCTTCATCTTCTTCATATTACCTGCGGAATTTGATACAACTTTTCCTGGGTGTTCATAAACCAGAAACCCTAGGTTTTTGGATCATCACGCAAACAACAAAATCAATACAAATTGACAGTCCAGATCAAACATACAAAGCTTATACATCATAACCATGTTTTTAAAAGTCATTTATCTTCAATAAATCATGAATTCCCAATTTGAGAACTCAAACCCTAACAATGGTGTCTTTCGGTGTAGGGCATATTTCTTCAATGTTTTTGTCCAGAATCCATCTAAGCATCATGATAAACAAGATTAAACACACAAAAACGATTCATAATGGTTAAATAAATGAAATCGAAAAATCAAAACAAGAGCAAGAAAATGTATTCGAGTTGTCCAATTTATGAAGCTATGGATGCATATGAGAGTGTAAATCGTATCAAGGATGTCCAGGGATCCTGTCTATGTCCATAGAATTCCTTTTTACCTTCTCTAAGAACAAAACCGAAAGTTCACTTTTTGGAGAATTTTTTGATGTTGGGAACTTACTCTTGAGGCTGGAAAATTCGTCCTTGTGATTAGGGTTTTGTAATGTACTTATAGTATGATCATTTAGGTCAGAAAAGATTGAAGCTTGTGTGAAAAAATTGATTGGAAAAGATTCAAAAAGATAAGCTTTGAAAATCAAATATTTTTGCATAAACACTTGCTATTTTAGGCCAATCATCATGATCCTCTTACTACTTTGATCCCAATCATATTTATGAATTTCTAGAAGCTTAATCTTTTTTAAATCTTAGACTTTTATATTTTATTTTAATTTAAAATGATTTTTAATGAATTAAATCAAAATAAATAAAAATAAAATGATAAAAAATCTGATTTTTGTTGACTTGGGTCGTGCATGAAGTCATAGTATGGATTGGGTCATCATATGGCAAGCCCATTTAGAAAAAAATGGTTTTAGACCTCCATTTTCTTCATAAACCAACCAAACATTTCCCAACTTTGCAAGGGCTCACATCCTTCAATTTTAATGCTATGAGGGTGTTCTTGGACATTTTGGAAAGCTTGAAGAGTCCTCTAACCAACCCCACTGGTTTCATGTCCATATCATTTACCATTCTCAAGTTATGCCCTTTTGAAGTTGTTGACTTTTTGTTGACTTTCAAAAGGACCTATAATGTCTTAGCTCATACCTTCCAAATGAAGCATTTTTGGGCTTGGCTTGTGAGACACAAAGTTGTAGAGAATTAAATTTCCTTCAAAATGAGCTTTGGATGGAGACTTGGTGATGAATCGTGTGAGAGTTATGACTGGTCAAAGTTCAGTTGACTTTTACTAAGGAAACCCTAATTTAGAAACTCCTGATTCTTGATGATCTGAAATCTCCTTGATGAATCATGATCAACCCTTGATCAAATGATGAATTTTACTTCATATACTTGATGTTGGCAAAAAAATCATGAAGTTTGACTTTGGTTTGACCACAGTTGACCTCGGTTTGACTTTTTAATTGCTTTGACTGATTTTGACTTATCTGATCATCTGACTGAGCAAACCTTTGAGAAAAGTCTTGAAACTTGTCATGGGGATTCTTATACACATATAAGATGTTATGAAGCTCACTTGAAGTCTTGGAAATTCATTTAGCCTGATTAAAGTCAAAACCCTAGTTTTGGATGCACTGCTTAGGAGGTGCATTGTCTGAGGGAATTGTCAACTCTTCTGACTATTTGTGAACCTTGTGAACCATCATAAAATGTCTTGTGAACCTTGTGAACCTCATGGGAAGTATTGTGAACCTTGTGAACCTCATAAAGTGTCTTGTAGGCTTCATGAACCTCATGAAAGGTCTTGTAAGTATTGTGAATCTTGTGAACCTTGTGAACCTCATAAATTGTTTTGTAACCTTCATGAACCTCATGAAAGGTCTTGTGAACCTTGTGAACCTCATAAAGTGTTTTGTAAACTTCATGAACCTCATGAAAGGTCTTGTAAGTATTTTGGATCTTGTGAACCTTGTGAACCTTCTTAGCACACAAAGTCTTGTATTGTGAGGGCAAATTTTGGGGTGCAACACATACACATCAAAAATTCACAAGTCTTGATTCTTGAAGCAATATGATTAACCACTTTGGGATTACGCGATCAACAAGAGATCCGGTCCATGAAAGTGTAAGTACCCAATTAGATTTTTATTCCGAAGTCGGGACACATTTAGGTCTATAATAAGCAATCGCCGAGTAATTTACGAAGTAATTACCCTACAAATGAGGTCGGCCACCACCGATTAAGGTGCATAATGTTAGTGCTAATGCATGCGAGATAAACGATATGTAAATCGTTATCCGAACGCGATACCGCACAAAACTAAAGATGAATACCCAATTGAGCCGTACTTATGGTATTCTTCCATCCTTAAGTTCAATCACTCATCTTGGTGGATTCAAGCATGAAAATGTATCACTAATGCAAAGTACCTTAAGTGAATTGAATAATCCACTTAAAGGTAGCTTTGAATTAATGAACATTAACTACTCTAATCTACACCCAAAGTCCATTGAAATTAAGGAGGAATTACTCCCAAAAAAGCTTCCCAAGGTAAAAATAAAAGGGAGGAAGAAGAAGAAGAAAGAGGAACCAAAAAGGGGCTTGAAACAAGCCAAAAAACACCATTCTGACTTGTGTTAACCGGTTAACCAATTAGTTAACCGGTTAACGCAAGCAGATTTTGGAAAAATTGCGCTATTTTTAAACTGGTTAACCGGTTAACCAAATGGTTAACCGGTTAACGTTGTACCAGATGCTGAAAAATGCATAAAATTCAGCATGATCCATTTTGAAACCTTTTCTCAAACATTAGATGATCATGATCTGAATTTGCACGAATTTTAAAACCAAAATACATTGGAATCCCTACAATCAAACAACAAATAAAGATCCAAAGGATCTAGAAACAAAAGCACCAAAGATCTACATCTTGAATGTTGATGGTGAATATGGGTTTATGGAGGAAGATGAATTACCAAAAGCTTTTCTTCAAATTGAACCAACACAAGCTTAGATCTACTGAAATTGATGAGCAAAAGAATGAAAGGATGAAGGTCTAGCTCAAGTTAATCAAGAATTCAATGTGAATTCTTGATAACTTCAAAAGAAAGAAAAATGAGCTTTGGAGAATTTGGTATTGAGGGAGTATTTTGCAAGAGGTTTTGTGGCTATCAAAAGCTTGTGGAATGAATGAAATTGTGATCCTATTTAAAGGCCTAAGGTATGGAAATTTGGTGGAATGGGGCTTGCTTTGGTAATTTGAATTTAGGTTTGGTAATTGGAATTTTGGTGGGAAATGGAAAAGAGTGGTGATTAGTGAGGGTTCATGGTAGGAAATGATCAAAAATGATGTAGAGGAATCAGAAACCAATGGATCTAGAATATTCCAATTAAATCAATGATCTAAGGGTGCTGAATTTGAAATAAAAAATTCAAATTTCGCATTGGTTAACCGGTTAACCATTTGGTTAACCGGTTAACCAAGCTGAATTTTGAATTTTTTGTTCAAAAATAGCTGCTCGGTTGTTTCGGCCCGATTCTTGTGTACATCGAAGAAATAAACACGTGAACCTTGGAGATCCTTTGAATGAATCAATTAACTTGGGAAATCCTTGATCTGATAAATTTTGAATTACTTGCGGATCGTCTTTGACTTTTGTGAAATTTACTCGAGCTGCAGGACTGCTATTTTTTGGCATTTTTATATGGTTCCTCTTCCTGGAAAAAAAAGGTTAGAAAAAGGAAACAAAATATTTTTGGATTTTGATTAATGGTTAGTAAACACAATCAAATAAAATAATTAAAGACAACGGTGATCCTCTGCGAGGCATAATCCTAACCCGAGAAGAACCGTGCAACCAGTGCGATCTTGTTTGTATGCAAAATGCAAATGAGATGCAAAGAAAACTCTAGGGAAAAAATTAGGGTGTTACACATACATAGTGGTATTATTTGGATTTTTGTTTGTTTGTCATTGATTTGTACTACTGCTATTCACATTTAGATATTGAGTAATGTTGTTTTGATTTCGGTGCATCGCGGTTGTCGTAATATAATGTAAATATAGTGTTGTTGCTGATTTTACTCTGTTATAATTGAGGCTCAAATATGGCTAATGCTTAGCTGGTTTTATCTTGCCGCTGAATCAAGTATGGATGTATTATCTTCGGCACAAACTATTCATGCGATGCTTATACGTTGAATTCATAACCGGATTGATATAGTCGTATCTTGCACGCTGTTTTCTATTTGTTTTTCATCATTTTCTCGCCTTCGTGTATAGAACTTTAGCCAAAGAAATTTCCACGGTTTGTCTTTAATTGATTTGTGTGCTAAGTTTCTAAGTTGATATCAAGTTGAAGATTGAAGTTCACATTTATGTATGATGATAAACATTATCTTCATTTATATATTTCTTTGTTAGTCTAGTTAAATATATTTATATAATAAGTAGCCAGACATGTTACCATGCTTGCGTAGTTCTAATTAGAAAATATATTTGTCAGCTTTAGTTTAGTTAAATTTAGCTTTAGTCCAATTGAAAAATAATACAATAGCTTAGTTTAGAATTTGGTTCACTAGCTTTGGTTCTATATGTACACATTAGTTTAGTTAAAGATTTATACTAATACTTTAGTTTAAGTTTTAATAATACACATTAGTTAGAAAATAACTTTTGTTTTTTAGGATAATTTTCAATTAAAATTTGGAAATATTAGCCTTGTTCATATTTATTTTAGACTCAATTTTAGAATTAATATGCTTGTTTGATAATCCTTGATTTCTCTGATACTTGACACCTGATGTTTGTGTTTGAGTTTTGCCATGATTTAGACTTGATACTCGACGTTTACCACTCGATGATACTTTGACGTATCTTGAGCTTCCGACAACTTTCTTGAATTCTTTTGTGCGTATTGAAGAGGCAACAGACCTCTTTCGTTAGGTATCACAAAACTCGATTTTAATCTCTTTTGCACCTCATCATAGTCTTGATGCCATGTTTGTGTTTGGTTATTTATTCGTACCTCACCACCAATTCTAAACTCTAAAACCCTAAAACCAATACAAAATAAATCTATTTTTTATCAAACCATTTATTTTATAAAATAAAAATGCGAAAGAACTGGACCCTGGAGTCTAGCATTCCATGCGTTCTTGAATGAATCACTCATGGGCTAGCCCCACGCGACGTGCTTCATTCGCCGTTTCATATTCTAAACTTTTAATTCACATATCAAATAACGAGGAACTGAACTTCGGAATCTAGCATTCTGCGGGTTCTTTAATGAACCACTCTTGAGGCTAGCCTTCGAGTTGTGTTTCATTTATTCCTTCGTTTCTAAAACATTAGACCCTAATGCATCCAAAACAATCGTGTCTTAATTCACAAATCAAATAACGGAGGAACTGGATTCTGGATTCTAGCACTCCACATAATCCTTGAATTAAATCACTCCTGGGCTAGCCCCACGCGACGTGGTTTATTCACCCTCTCATTCCTAAAACACGGAAATCTTTAAATATATTATACGAAGATCTGAACTCAGGAATCTAGCATCCTCGGGTGCTTGAATTGAATTACTCTTGAGTTCAGCCTTCGAGTTGTAATTCATTCACTCTTTCGTATTCAAAACAATTAAACAACCTCAAGGGAATAGGCATGATTCATCTCCATAGGAAGATATTCCTTCTATCCCCACAAACACACAAAAAAATCTTACAAACAATTATTCTCAAAGGAAGAATGTGGCATTGCTTGTCGATACTCATATCCAAGTTTAAATCTTCTTCCGGTTTTATTTCTCAAAGAAAGAATGTGGCATTTCTTGTCGATCCTCATATCCAAGTTTAAAGCTTCTTTCGATTTCATTCCTCAAATGTTTGTGGTGGAATAGGTGGGATATTTCCCCTTAAAGATGACAACTTGTCTCTTTCTTTAAAAATACAACTTAAAACCTACTAACCAATGCAAACCCTTTTCTTACTAATCAACGAGTAACTGAACTCTGGAGTCCAGCACTCCACGGGTTCTTGAGTGAATCACTCCTGGGCTAGCTCCACGCGTTGTGGTTCATTCTCCCTCTCGTTTAAAACACTTTAATAAAGATCAAACATCTTTTTCTAAACGAACATTGTTTAAATCTTTCTATCTCACAAACAAGCTAACACTTCAACCTCCACCGCGAGTAAAAGCCAACGCTTAGCAGATTAGAAAGCGTTTTCAAACAATCGTTCAATAAAAAACACAAACCGTAGTCGCACGAACTATGAAACTCTGACTTTCTCATTGCACAAGGGAATACGTAGGCACGGGGATTTTAATCCTTCGCGAGCACAATAATAAAAAAACTTAACCTTTCCCCATAACAAATAATAATTTTATTTTCCCTTTAATAAGCAACCTTGGTAACTTTAATCATTAAAAGAAGACAATAATATAAATCAACATTTTAGCGCAAATTAAACTAAGAGGTTCCCATTGAGTACAACGGACGTGAAGGGTGCTTAATACCTTCCCTTTGCGTAACTGGCTCCCGAACTTAGATTAGTGGTTTCGTTGACCATTTCTTATCTATTTAGGTTGTGTCTATATCTCCCTTTTCTCTCGTAGAATAAATAGAATTAGGTGGCGACTCTGTTGTTTGTTTTAGGATCATAGTTTTCGAGGTACGACAACTGGCGACTCTGCTGGGGATGAGTGCTTTATGCATAAGAGAGTCGAGCCTAACTTATGATAGTTTGCGCTTGTTTGCTATTTTGTTTTGATTGTATTCTTTATTTACCATTGCTACTTTATATATTGCTTCCTTCTTTATTACATCGTTCATTATTATATTCGCCTGTTGGAATCTTGGGGTTACTTTACGGGTGAGGCTTTATACTTGAGTTTTGAAAAAAAGAGGGAACACCTAAGATAAAATTTGTAGTTATTAATGTTAGTCTCAAAGGACTCGCTCCTTGCCAGCCTAACATGAAAGCTCCCCCAGATAGTTAGACTTTTCGTAGATCTTGTCACAACACAGCTAGCCTGTCGCGTGACCTGATTCACGAAAGGGATGTGATTCTGGGACCCCTAGAACCTGTTTCAATTTTGGTAGTTATTAATGTTAGTCTCAAAGGACTCGCTCCTTGCCAGCCTAACATGAAAGCTCTCCCAGATGGTTAGACTTTTCGTAGATCTTGTCACAACACAGCTAGCCTGTCACGTGACCTGATTCACAAAAGGGTTATGATTCTGGGTCCCCTTAGAACCAGTTTCGAAATTGGCAGTTGTGTAGTGTTAGTATCCGAGGGCTCGCCCCTTTGTTGGCCTAGCATGAGAACTCCACTCAAGGTAGACCTTACGTCATTATCGTCACAATGCAGCCAGCCTGTGGCGGGGCGTTAGTACGATAAACGTCCGTGACCTTGAGTATCCTTATACCATCACCATAGAAGCTATCATGTGAGTGGGCTTTATGGGTAAAAGAATCTAGAACTCTCCACTTAGGGCTTACCAGTTAGGAGGTTCCGAATTACTTGTACCTTGGATCCAACACATTGCCTTCATATCCAATTCTGGAACTGTTTATGTGTGTGATCCTGAACATTTTGAGCTTTGCATTCATTCGCATATCATTTGCATTTGCATTGCATATCATCTCCCAATAATCCAACTCACACATGTCTTACTCTCCGTCAGTCAACTGTACTCGACCAGTCACCAGAGAAGGATGGACCAACTTGAGCAGGAAAACAAAGAGCTTAGAGATGAAGTCACTACTTTGAGAAACCATATGGGAATATTCTCGACTACGATGAAGACCATAGTAGTCAACCTTGTGCAGGAGAACAATGAACTCCAAGAAGATATTCACAGCTTCAAAATTGGTAAAGGACAACTGATTTCTTTGATCCAAGATCTGGTCATTTCTCAGCGTCAGCCAAATTCTACTCGTCAGCGACGTCAGAATCAGCGGAGACCTCCAAACAATCCTGAAGGAGAAACCCACCAGTTTGACCCAATCCCAATGACTTACAGTCAATTGTGGTCTTATTTTTCCCGGAACTTAATAATGACACCCAGAAAGACCAAATCCATGAGGTCTCACCCTCATTGGTTCAATCTGAATACTAGTTGTGAGTTTCATGGTGGAGTACTGGGGCATCCGATTGAAGAGTGCAAAGTTTTCCAGGAAAAGGTTCAAGAGGTGATCGATTACGGGGTGTTGACCTTTAACGGAGGAAGCCCATTTGTGGACGGAGTTCCTTTGTGCTGATAAAAAACTCAAAAGAGTCATTTCCAAATCAGTTTGTTGCTGGAGCCTGGAACAAGTTCCTCTGTGTGTATGGTCGTTTAATGCTCTGAAGCTATCCTCTCAGATGTTTAGCTTGTTCATTGCTTTTCATATGTATTTTTCTTTGTTTGTTAATGCATTTGTTTTTGGCATGTAAGAACTTATTTGTTTTGAATGATTAATGCAATGAATATGTTTGTCTTGAAGTAATCCATTCGTATTCACTCATAATGCTTTTCCTACTTTATAATGCCAACATTATCCCGTCTCTTGCTTAGGCAGAGAATTGGAGGGAGGATGACGAAATTAGAACGCAAATTCTCTAGTGGATTTATTTTGATTAAAACCCTACTAATGATGTACAAGCATTGTTTCGAATCCCCAAACACTGGAGAAATAAGGAGTTAATCCCTAGTCAACCACTTCGAGCCTAGAAGTAGGAGTTTCTTTTGGATGATTCAAAACCTTTACGCTTAACCTGGGGCAGGGTAGTGTTTAGTTAATCTGGTTACACATTCAAATCATAAGATGAAACATCCCATCAAGGAATCCACTACAACCAATGACTTGACAATCACTACTATCAACCTTCCAAAGATTAAAAAATATATATAAATAAAAGAGAAAAATGAAAAAGAGAATCCCGCCTAAGTCAAACACTTAAAGAGAGGCTTAGGGACCGAATAGAATAAATCAATCAAAGGAAGTCCTCAAATACATAGGTTTAGTGACAACCATACCAAAATCAAGGGGTCACTGATATCCATAGGGGATAAATAAGATGACTGTCATTTCAAGCGGACCTTGGAGCATCATCTCTACACTACCAAGACAAATGTATATGTCATTTTAGATGAACATAGGATTGGAGAACATCACAGAGAATGGGTGGGCACCAAATAAACTTTGAGCCTTTATCCTTTGTTTCTAAAACCGTGAACCAAACCACATTACAACCCTCAAAAGTCCTAAATTTAAGTAGGGTTTATTTCAAAAGCACACTCGATGAGATAGTGTTTCCTGACTCCTATGAGCTATGCTCAAAATTTGTGTTGGCTTTATAAAAAATGAATATCACATCCTAGCTAGCGATTCGGTCACAGGCTATTGTGAAAATCTTTTTAAAAAAACGTAAAAAAAAAACTTCGAGACAAACATGTGTGTTGCATTAGTAGTCTCGATATTAACATTTCGCTTGTTAGCATTTGCTTGATATCATAGAAGCCTATGTATGAGTAACATTGATTGAGCTTAATATCTTGAGATTTGAAACTCTGATGGGTAGTTGAACAACCATTTCAGAGAATGATCATCCCTAGGAGCATGTTGCTTGAAGACTTTGATAGACAGGGGCATGTTGCTTGAAGAATTTGCCAGACAGGGGCAGGTTGCTTGAAGACTTTGCTAAACAGGGGCAAGCTGTTTCCCAATTTATTACTTACACATTCTGATCATCCCTAAAAGGATAAGTATTGAAGACTTATTTGTGCCAAATATAGTTAATCTGGGGCAGTTACGTCGAGATTCGACAAAATCTCTCCAAGAGTTTGAAGACACTAGGGCATTTTGAATGTCAATTCTTCTATAAAATCCTCTCGAGATGATCTCTTCTCACAAACCATTTCATGGGTGCATGACCACGTGTTTCCCTAAGCAAGACGCTCTTGCGATCTACCTTGCAAGTATCTCCAGATGACGGGGTCCTCACGCCAAGTTGCTATGATATGTTAGGTGCATGCCTCGGTATTTTCTGGTGAATTCCTTTTACTACTTCCAGTGAGATACTAAGTCTAGTATCCCCAATTGAGCCTTGATTCAAGCTTCTCTAGCTAAATGTGATTTCTCCCCCAACGGAGTACAAATTTACTTCATCCTAAGCAAACATAGTTTGTATGTTTGTTTCCTTCTGATGGACATCAAAGTTAGAAGATTTGCTTAGGTTTATTTCCCGATTGAAGTATCTTTCTCTCCTCGAAGAGATTTGAGCTTTGTAGCAGGACTTTATTCCAGGGATGGCTCTCTACCCTATCTATAGTGATGCTTCCACTTTGACGAGACTGGTCGAGTATCCATTTGTTGTGATTTTCATCACCAATTTATCTCTTGTGTCTGTTTTGTCTGTCTGGAAGCATAAACATAACGCATATACATACATGTACATCATAATTGAATTCATATTCATATTCATGTTGCATTCATTAATGCACACTACCTTCACCTTGGTCGTGTTTATCCCCAAGTGATGTGTCTCTTTCCATATAGAGTTGTCAACCTTAAGCAGAAAATGTACATTCTTTCTAATTCCCCGCTGAGTTTTTACCCTTGTGGAAGGGTTTTTGCTTTAGTTCTCCTTTCCACACTTGGATATGATAAATACCCAGTTGAGTTCATTCCTCATGGGTTAGCGTCTTGCTTGACAGTTTCTCTCCAGCTCGCTCCCAGATTGAATTTGGTCTTTGACGTTTTTGATAATTGGATCTCCAAATGGAAAGTGCATTTATTTTGCACCTTTAAATACTTTGTCTCCCAGAAGGAATTTATTGAAGGTTCCCCCGTTGAAGACAAAGTTTTTCTCTCCAACAGTGTTGTTGCAACATTCTCTTGGAGTATTTATACCTGACAACAAGTGGTAATCTCTTTATTGGAGAAGCTTGTTCTTATCCCTGGACTTCTAAGTGGAATCAACAAGTGACAGTCTCTTTATTTGAGAAGCTTGCTTTTATCCATGGATTTCCCAGTAAATCAGCGGATGGCATTCTCTTTTCAAACAGTTAGTTCATCCCCATCAAGGTTATTGTTCTATCAAATGGCATCTCCCCTGTTCGGCGGAGAAGTTTGGTACGAACTTATTTTTTCCAACAAATGCCATCTCTCCCAGACAAGGTGAGAAGTTTGTTGTGATTTTCCAATTTCCGTTAAATGGCATCTCTTCCAGGCAAGTTGAGAAGTTTGAGCGTGAAGTTTTTCTCCATCATATGGCTGTCTCTTTCAGAAGAAGGGAAGTATGATGAGGGTTATATCAAATGGCGTCTCTCCAATACACATTGAGAAGTTTGATATGAATCTCTTTGTTTTCCGACAAATGGCATCTCTCCCAGACAAGTTGAGAAGTTTGTTGTGAATTTTCCAATTTCCGTCAAATGGCATCTCTTCCAGACAAGTTGAGAAGTTTGAGCGTGAAGTTGTTCTCCATCATATGGATGTCTCTTTCAGAGGAAGGGAAGTATGATGAGGGTTATATCAAATGGAATCTCTCCAGTACACGTTGAGAAGTTTGATATGAATCTCTTTTATTTTTCCAACAAATGGCATCTCTCCAATACATGTTGAGAAGTTTGGTACGAATCTCTTTCTTTTTCCAACAAATGGCATCTCTCCCAGACAAGGTGAGAAGTTTGTTGTGAATTTCCAATTTCCGTCAAATGGCATCTCTCCCAGACAAGTTGAGAAGTTTGAGTGTGAAGTTGTGTTCCATCATATGGCGTCTCTTTCAGAGGAAGGGAAGTATGATGAGGGTTATATCAAATGACATCTCTCCAATACACGTTGACAAGTTTGCTACGAATCTCTTTCTTTTTCCAACAAATGGCATCTCTCCCAGACAAGGTGAGAAGTTTGTTATGAATTTTCCAATTTCCGTCAAATGGCATCTCTCCCAGACAAGGTGAGAAGTTTGAGTGTGAAGTTGTGTTCCATCATATGGCATCTCTTTCAGAGGAAGGGAAGTATGATGAGGGTTCTATCAAATGGCATCTCTCCAATACACGTTGAGAAGTTTGATACGAATCTCCTTTTTCAAGCAAATGGCATCTCTCTCAGACAAGGTGAGAAGTTTGTTGTGAATGTCCAATTTCTATCAAATGACATCTCTCCAATGCATGTTGAGAAGTTTGGTACGAATATCTTTCTTTTTCAAGCAAATGGCATCTCTCCAAGACATGGTGAGAAGTTTGCTGTGAACCTTTGTTTATCATCAAAAATAATATCTTTCCAAGCCTCGACAGAAGGTGTTTCCCTTTATTTTTTGGAAAGTCTCAGCAAAAGACTTTCAATCTACCTTGACAGGAGGCATTTACTTTTTGGGACCCCAGTTGCATCCTTAGTTAAATCTCGACAGAAGATTTGGCAACTGGTGTGTCTTCAGTTAAATCTCGACAGAAGATTCCCATCATACCTCGACTGAAGATGTTCCTTTCTTAGATTCTCTGAAAATATCGACAGTAGATCTCCAGCAGACTTCAACAGAAGATGGTTTTCCGTCCAGGATCTCGGCAATAGATTTCTGATTCGGTTTGATACTTCGACAGAAGGTATTCCCAGATGATGTTCTAAATCTCATCAGAAGACTTCTCCGTTGGGATTTGTCCAAGAACTTCATCTTGGGACTTGTAGACGGTCGTCATCTGGCTTCGCTCCAAACAAAATTCCTCGTGTGGATTGTACTCCAGTCATGTGTGTCTAATCCCTAGTAGTGTCAAGTTTCTTTCCCAATAGTGTTGTAGCCTTGGTCTTACATATCATTGCATATCATATCATTGCATATCATATCATTTCATCTGCATTTTCGGTCAAAATTTTAGGTATTCTGATATTTAATCCTCTTCCACCTTGAATGTCCAAAAAAATCTTTGTTACTCGTACATTCAGGTTCAGGATGATTAAATAGGGGCATCTGTCTTACCCTAAATTTTGACCAGACATTTTTTCATTTTTTCTATGCATGTAACGCATTTTCGTCGAATTTTTAATATTCGACCATTCTCTGCATCTTCATTCAGAGCATTCCATTAATCATTAATCATGCATTTTTAACCATTTTTTACATTTTTATGTTTTTTAATTATTTAGAATTTTCGTCTCATTTGGTAACTCATTTATCTCAATTTCTATTTAAATATCGATAATAGAGTTTTTTTAGAATTAGTTTTTTTTGTTTAACTTTTAATTTAGTGTAATTTAATTTAGTTTAATTTTCATTTTAATTTTAGTTAATATTTTGTCTAGTTTATTTTAATTTTAGATTCATTTTAATTAGTTTTAATTCTAATTAGATTATTTATTAATTAAATTGAGTTTATTTAGTCTAGTAGTTTATGTAGTTTTATTTAAACTGTATAGTTCATTTAGTTAGTTCAATTATATCAGTCCAAGTTACAATAGTATTACATTTGTTATGAAGAAGATAACCAAGTTTTGTTACAAAAGCAACCAAGTCCCAAATTGAAACCAAGACCTGCAAAAAAAGTACAACCTACTCTTCAAAAATCTGTCCAAAAAAAGGCCACTTTGCTGCTACAACACAACATCCCAAAAAAACACTTCACACAATTTCTTTTTTCTACTACAAGACCACAACCCCACTGCTACACACAAACTCTGCTATACCAGCTACACAAGCAACATGCCAGACCACACCCTGCAATTACACCAAAAGGTTGCCACCAAAATCCTGCAAACAAAAGATACACAAAAAGTATGCCAAAAATGAAAATCACAAGGAAAAGAGAGGGGTCTGATTTGAAATAAAAAGGGGGAAGAGATTTTCTGAAAAAAAAGGAGCCATCGACGCAGCCATGACTGGGCATCCTTTTCTTCATCTCATTACTAAAAAACAGGCTCGTGTAAAAACCTCAAGAAAAAACTTTGTATTTTTCAACACCAGTAAACCACTTTTCTTCATACTTCCTTTCACCCTCTTAATATCTAATGACCGCATCATATTCTCACGACAAGATCTTTCTTTGACCATAATCCTTTCCTCATATTTCATCTTCAACATACCCTCATTAGCATAACCCTCCACCATCAAACCGCCATAAACAAAAAGAAAACAAACAGAATAACACAAAGAAAGATTCTGAGTCGAGAAAAATAACGCAGTGAGATCGATCCAAAACAACAATAAACTTCTCCGTGAACTTTAAGCTGCAGTGACTTCGATTTTCTCAGAGGTGGATTCGGTTTGGTCCTGCACGCGAGATTAGAGTACGTGTATGTGTTGTCTCAAGACTACGACGCAGTGTCGTTGTTGTGAATTGAAGTGTGCCAACCAAGTACGCGATGTCGGTAACGAGTTCAAACGATTTGCTTCTATTGTTGTTGACTGTCCATATTGAAAACCTTTTGTTTTTGGTATTGTGTAGTTGATTTTGATTGGTTTCGTTGTTTTTTTTTTCTTTTTCGATTTCGACACTGCGAGCTTATGTCATGTTGTGGTGATTGTTGAGATTAATATTCATACATAGTGGTATTATTTGGATTTTTGTCTGTTTATCATTGATTTGTACTACTGCTATTCACATTTAGATATTGAGTAATGTTGTTTTGATTTCGGTGCATCGCGGTTGTCGTAATATAATGTAAATATAGTGTTGTTACTGATTTTGCTCTGTTATAATTGAGGCTCAAATATGGCTAATGCTTAGCTGGTTTTATCTTGCTGCTAAATCAATTATGGATGTATTATCTTCGGCACAAACTATTCATGTGATGCTTATACGTTGAATTCATAACCGGATTGATATAGTCGTATCTTGCACATTGTTTGCTATTTGTTTTTTTAGCATTTTCTCGCCTTCGTGTATAGAACTTTAGTCAAAGAAATTTCCACGGTTTATCTTTAATTGATTTGTGTGCTAAGTTTCTAAGTTGATATCATGTTGAAGATTGAAGTTCACATTTATGTATGATGATAAACATTATCTTCATTTATATATTTCTTAGTTAGTCTAGTTAAATATATTTATATAATAAGTAGCCATACATGTTAACATGCTTGCGTAGTTCTAATTAGAAAATATATTTGTCAGCTTTAGTTTAGTTAAATTTAGCTTTAGTCCAATTGAAAAATAATACAATAGCTTAGTTTAGAATTTGGTTCACTAGCTTTGGTTCTATATGTACACATTAGTTTAGTTAAAGATTTATACTAATACTTTAGTTTAAGTTTTAATAATACCCATTAGTTAGAAAATAACTTTTGTTTTATAGGATAATTTTCAATTAAAATTTTAGGAAATATTAGCCTTGTTCATATTTATTTTAGACTCAATTTTAGAATTAATATGCTTGTTTGATAATCCTTGATTTCTCTGATACTTGACACATGATGTTTGTGTTTGAGTTTTGCCATGATTTAGACTTGATACTCGACGTTTGCCACTCGATGATACTTTGATGTATCTTGAGCTTCCGACGACTTTCTTGAATTCTTCTGTGCGTATTGAAGAGGCAACGGACCTCTTTCGTTAGGTATCACAAAACTCGATTTTAATCTCTTTTGCACCTCATCATAGTCTTGATGCCATGTTTGTGTTTGGTTGTTTATTCGTACCTCACCACCAATTCTAAACTCTAAAACCCTAAAACCAATACAAAATAAATCTGTTTTTTTATCAAACCATTTATTTTATAAGATAAAAATGCGAAAGAATTGGACCCTGGAGTCTAGCATTCCACGCGTTCTTGAATGAATCACTCCTGGGCTAGCCCCATGCGACATGCTTCATTCGCCCTTTCATATTCTAAACTTTTAATTCACATATCAAATAACGAGGAACTGAACTTCGGAATCTAGCATTCCGCGGGTTCTTTAATGAATCGCTCTTGAGGCTAGCCTTCGAGTTGTGTTTTACTTATTCCTTCGTTTCTAAAACATTAGACCCTAATGCATCCAAAACAATCGCGTCTTAATTCACAAATCAAATAACGGAGGAACTGGATTCTGGATTCTAGCACTCCACATGATCCTTGAATTAAATCACTCATGGGCTAGCCTCACGCGACGTGGTTTATTCACCCTCTCATTCCTAAAACACAGAAACCTTTAAATAAATTATACGAAGAACTGAACTCAGGAATCTAGCATTCCTCGGGTGCTTGAACTGAATTACTCTTGAGGTCAGCCTTCGAGTTGTAATTCATTCACTCTTTCGTATTCAAAACAATTCAACAACCTCGAGGGATTAGGCATGATTCATCTCCATAGGAAGATATTCCTTCTATCCCCACAAACACAAACAAAAATCTTACAAACAATTATTCTCAAAGGAAGAATGTGGCATTGCTTGTCGATACTCATATCCAAGTTTAAAGCTTCTTCCGGTTTTATTTCTCAAAGAAAGAATGTGGCATTGCTTGTCGATCCTCGTATCCAAGTTTAAAGTTTCTTACGATTTCATTCCTCAAATGTTTGTGGTGGAATAGGCGGGATATTTCCCCTTAAAGATGACTACTTGTTGATCAGTGATCTTTAGTTGTAGTTTTCAAGCCGGTTTTCATTGTCCTTTGCGTTTAATTTAGTTTGTTTGAAGTATTTCGTTCATGTTTCGTCGTAGTTTTCTTCATGTAGCATGCAAGTTTAGTTTTAATCTTTTTACCTGTTTTTTTATCTTTGGTATGGGTTATGTGTTTTTTTTATGTGTTTTCAGGTCAATATCTAATCGGTGGTTCGAAGCATTCGAAAAGATGATCCGAGCGTGAAAAAATGACAGCAAAATAGGATATCAGAAGCACAACACGGGTGCCAGTGTTGTACAACACGGCCCGTGTTATGAAGGCCTGCTGAAGAGGGAATTTATGACAGAAAAGGAGAAACCAGTGTTGTGACACGGGTGCCCGTGTTGTACAACA
Source organism: Lathyrus aphaca (assembly GCA_963966055.1). Classification (NCBI taxonomy): domain Eukaryota; kingdom Viridiplantae; phylum Streptophyta; class Magnoliopsida; order Fabales; family Fabaceae; genus Lathyrus; species Lathyrus aphaca. The sequence goes on along the minus strand of OZ014519.1, from coordinate 425,394,203 downwards.
CGGCCCGTGTCATGGCATCTGAAGAAGAGGATGAATTGAGAAGACTCAGAGGCACAACACGGGTGCCCGTGTTGCACAACACGGCCCGTGTTGTGGAAACCAGAAAAAGTCTGATATTTTGTTTTGTTGCTGCAAGGGCATTCTGGTCTTTTCGCGGTGTTTTTGTAAGACTGATTTATATTAGATGATTATGACTGTAAAAGACGGACCAGAGATTTGGGGATTTTGGGGATTGAACGATAACGGGAGAAGAAGGATTGATCAAGAGCGGAAGCGATTGACGATCCAACCAATTCTACGTTAATTGTAATGTCTCTATATTATTGCTCTGTTTTTATTTTCGTTATGAACATGAGTGGCTAAACCCCCCAATGCTAGGGGGTGTCCCTGATTTGCTTTATGTAATGACAATTTGAATTCTTAATGTTGATATTATGCGATTAAATCCGTTTCTTTATTTTATGCAACGTTCTTAATGCTTTGTCTTTGTTGGAAAATTGGATAATTGATTGTGGTTAGGATTTGGTCTGACCAACCATCCTAACCTTGTTGCATAATTTTTATCACGGTAAATATTACTGAGGAATTGGAATATTTTGTGAAAACCATTTTATGTCAGAATTATTGCTTGATATTCTTCCTTGACCGTTGAGGAATCAAGGTCGAGGAAGAATACCAAAGGTTTTTCTCTAAAGGAATTTTGGAAAAACATTATTGAACATAGGAAAGATACTTTTTGAAGCGTGTCTCTGTAAAATTGAGAAATTATTAAGTCATTGCATTGCAAATTATACACCGTCCCTGGCATTATTCTCTTATAAGTAAAAATCTTTGTTTTCGTTTACGTTTTAATAATTTTATTTTATTTAATCTAAAATCAAACCTTTAACCATAACTTTTGTCCAATTGAAATCAATCCATTAGAACTTATTTTGTTAAGCAGTCCTTGAGATCGATATTTGGGGTTACTCCCTTCTATTACTACATCGGTAAAAATAGTACACTTGCTATTTTCCGATCAAGTTTTTGGCGCCGTTGCCGGGGACTGCCAAAGAACTAAGTTGTTTTGTATTATATCAATTGGAATTTTGTTGCTCTGCGACTAAAATTTTATTGTCTTCTCTGTATATCATTTTAGTGTTATTGAAATTTTGTTTTCTAACTCGTGTCTAACTATTTATGCGAGGTCAGGCCTCGGCTAAATTTTCTTTTGACACAGAACCAGAAAGAGCTTTGCACGAGAGACGCCGCAAGGCAAGAATTGATAGTCTGGCTAAAACTGGTTCAAGTGTCCCGAATCAGGAAACTGAAGACTATATATCTGTGCACTCTGAGCACAGTGACTCTGACTCAGACAGAGAAACTGACCCAGGATTCGACAACATGGAAGGGAATCAACCTGTTGTAGAGAGACTTTTAGGGGATTACGAAGGGGAAAATGCTCAGCCTAACAGGATGACTATTGTTAATCAACTGGTGAATGTAGCATGCTTTCAGTTGCATCTATCTACTATCCGCCAGTTAAAGAGCAAGCCTTTCTCCGGAAGAATCAATGAGGATGCAAATAAGCATCTTCAGAGATTTCTTACAACCACCACTTCTTTGAAGATCGAAGGTCATTCAGAGGAGGCAAAACGACTTGTGATGTTTCCATTCACACTTATCACAACATGGCTAGAGATGGAAACAACGTTCCTTAATGAATACTTTCCTGCTTCAGTGTTCATCCAGAAGAGATATGATATAGTCAACTTTAAACAAAAAGAGGGTGAATCACTTGGAGATGCTTATAAAAGATTCAAAAGGTGTTTGACTGCGTGTCCTACTCATAATATGGACGCGACCGAGCAGATGCAAAACTTTGTGAATGGGTTGCGACTCAAGACAAAACAGCTTATTGATACTGCTGCAGGTGGCTCAACAAACTTTTCAACAGCCACGGGTATTAAAAGAATCATAGAAGCCATTGCTGCCAATGAACACCTTGAATTATACGATCTCACAGTGAGTCAACCAGATGGAAAAATTGATCTAAAGCTGACAGAGCAGGTTGTAAAAATGGAAGATCAAATTGCCGCAGAAGTTGAAAGAAGATTAAAGAAGATGAGTCTTGGAACTCAAACAGTTGCTCAGGTTAAACCTGTTCAAGATGTGATTTACGAGATATGTTGTGGACCTCACTTTGCCATGCACTGTTTGGCAACTCAAGAACAGGTTGAACAGATTAATATGTTGAGGCAGAACAATCCGTATGCCAACACGTATAATCCGGGGTGGAAAAATCACCCAAATTTCTCTTGGAAAGATCAACAAGGGAACATCCAAAAACCGGTTCAAGGCCAACAACAATATCAGCCCCAGCAACAACCATATCAGCCCCCAGTTTCAAGAAAAGCTGATTGGGAAATTGCCATTGAAAAGATGGAAGCTCACAATTGTCAATTTCAAGAAGAAACAAGGAGTAACTTCAAGAATACTAGAGCCTCTATCAAGAATCTTGAAGTGTAAATGAGCCAAATTGCCCAACACCTCTCCATTCCACAAACTCCAGGGACTCTTCCTAGTGCTACTGTAACAAATCCAAGAGATAATCACAAAGTCAATGCAGTCACAACACGAAGAGGTAAAGTTAGTGAGGAGGTTCAAGAAAATTCTGAAAGTGAAAATCAAATGATTGAGGTGGAACTGGAAATCAAAGAAAATGAAGTGGTTGATAAAGAATAAGAAGTTACCTCAGCACCGGACATCAAAGAAAAAGCGGTTGAACCAAAACCGGTGATTAAACTTCAGTATCCTACAAGAAACAAGAAGAAAGGGCAGCAAGAAAAGAATTTTGAGAAATTCCTTGAGTTGTTCAAAAAGCTGGCGCTGAATATTCTATTGCTTGAAGCACTTGAGCAAATGCCCACTTATGCCAAGTTCATGAAAGACATCATTGCTAAAAAGAGGACTATGGGAGCTGAACCTATTATTCTAACCGAAACTTGTAGTGCTATTTTGCAGGGACTAAAGATTCCGGTTAAGAAAAAAGATAGAGGAGTTGTCACCATTCCTTGCACCATCGGTGACCGGTCATTCAAGAGAGCTCTCATTGACTTGGGAGCGAGCATCAGTTTAATGCCTTTATCCATTTACAAAAAGTTGGGTATTGGTGTTGTTCAAGACACTCGGATGGCTCTCCAATTCGCGGACCATTCGGTGAAGCGGCCATATGGAGTTGTCCATGATGTCCTGGTTAGAGTGGACAAATTTGTGTTTCCAGTTGACTTTGTGATCCTTGAAATGCCTGAAGATGAAGAAATTCCCTTGATTTTGGGAAGACCTTTCTTAGAAACCGGGAGAGTCATGATAGATATGGAAGGGGGAACACTCACGTTGAAGGTGTACAATGAAGAGTTGAAAATTGATGTTAGGAACACTTTGAAGTATAAAGATGATGTGGGCACTAGTAGTAACATACAAGTGTTAGAACAAGTGGAAGCTAGTGAGCATTTAGAAAGTGTGTCCCAATTGCCTCTAGAGAGGGTGCTGAGTATGTCCATTTTTGAAGATGATAAGGAAGTTGGAGATAGTGATATGGAAGTGGTAGCTATGCTTGAAACTCAACCTATCCTGAAAAGAGTTAGAATGCACCGGTGGGAAGAGTTAAGACAACCTATAACGGTTGATGAAGGCAAAGACAAGCCCAAGATATCAGAATTGAAGCAACTACCCGAGAATCTCAAATATGTCTTTCTTGACATGGAAGAAAAATGTCCCGCTATTATTAGCGCTAATTTGAAAAGTGTTCAAGAAGACAAGTTAATTGAAGTTCTTAAGAAATTCAAGGGAGCAATTGGGTGGAAGATTGAAGACCTTAAAGGTATAAGTCCTACGGTGTGTATGCATAAAATACTTATGGAAGAAGATCACAAACCGGTCGTGCAGCCCCAAAGGAGATTGAACCCGGTGATGAAGGAGGTAGTGCGAAAAGAAGTTGTTAAGCTATTGGATGCAGGATTGATCTATCCTATATCCGATAGTGCTTGGGTGAGTCCGGTACATGTGGTGCCCAAAAAGGGAGGAACAACTGTTATAATAAATGAAAAAAATGAGTTGATTCCTACTAGAACTGTTACTGGATGGAGAGTTTGCATTGATTATAGAAGATTGAATTTGGCTACGAGAAAGGACCATTTTCCGTTGCCATTCATTGACCAAATGTTGGAAAGACTAGCGGGACATGATTACTATTGTTTTCTAGATGGTTACTCCGGATACAATCAAATTGCTGTTGCGCCGGAAGACCAAGAGAAGACGGTGTTTACATGTCCCTATGGCACTTTTGCATATAGAAGGATGCCATTTGGGCTATGTAATGCCCCCGCTACATTCCAAAGATGCATGACATCCATTTTTGCTGACATGTTAGAAAAGCACATGGAAGTGTTCATGGATGATTTCTCCGTGTTCGGATCCTCACTTGATCACTGTTTATCTAACCTTTCACTTGTTTTGCAGCGATGTCAAGAAAGTAATTTAATATTGAACTGGGAAAAATGTCATTTCATGGTGCGAGAAGGCATTGTTCTTGGTCACAAGATCTCACAAAAAGGGATCGAAGTTGATCAAGCAAAAGTGGAAGTGATCTCGAAGCTGCCACCACCGATTAATGAGAAAGGTATAAGAAGCTTCTTGGGACATGCGGGTTTTTACCGCAGGTTCATAAGAGACTTCTCGAAGATAGCTAAACCTTTAACTACTCTGTTGGTTAAAGATACAGCTTTTGTTTTCGATAAGGAGTGCATCGATGCTTTTGAAACACTTAAAAAGGAATTAGTGTCGGCACCTATTGTTATCGCTCCTGATTGGTCCCTACCCTTTGAAATTATGTGCGATGCTAGTGATATTGCGGTAGGGGCTGTTCTTGGACAGCGAAGAGGAAAATTGCTTCATGTGATTTATTATGCTAGTCACGTTTTGAACCCCGCACAGAGAAATTATGCAACTACCGAGAAGGAGTTGCTAGCTGTTGTGTATGCCTTCGATAAATTCAGGAAATATCTGTTGGGTTCAAAAGTGATTGTTTACACTGACCATGCTGCTTTGAAATATTTTTTTGCTAAGCAGGATTCAAAGCCCAGGCTTTTGAGGTGGATTTTACTTCTCCAAGAATTCGATGTCGAGATCCGCGACAAGAAAGGGTGGGAAAACACTGTTGCAGATCACCTTTCTCGGATGTCACCAATTGAGGAGACTGAAGAGCAGCGCCCCATAAAGGATGAGTTTGCTGACGAACACATCCTAGCTGTTATTGGGGTGCCTTGGTTTGCAGATTATGCAAACTACTTCGTTGGCGGTATTATACCCGACGATTTTGATTCTAACAAAAGGAAAAAGTTTGTTCATGACTGCAGGTTTTACTTATGGGACGATCCGTTTCTCTACAAAAGAGGGGTGGATGGCCTTGTAAGAAGATGTGTACCCGACGAAGAGCAAAAAGATGTGCTGAAAGCATGTCACGACTCTGAGTATGGTAGACATTTCAGTGGTGATCGGACAACAGCTAAAGTCCTTCAATCCGGACTATACTGGCCATCTTTATTTAAGGATGCTCAAGCATTAGTGAAAGAGTGTGACAGATGTCAGAGGACTGGGAATATATAAAAAAGAAACCAGATGCCCCAAAACTCTATGCTAGAGGTTGAGTTATTTGATGTACGGGGGATAGACTTCATGGGGCCGTTTCCACCGTCATTCGGAAAAAACTATATTTTGGTTGCAGTGGACTATGTTTCCAAATAGGTAGAGGTTGTTGCATTGCCCACCAATGATGCTAAGGTTGTGGTGAGATTCCTGAAAGAGAACATTTTTGCAAGGTTTGGTGTCCCGAGAGCATTGATAAGCGACGAAGGAACACATTTCCTGAATCACCTCATGGAGAAGCTTCTGCAAAAGTACAATGTTAAACACCGGATAGCTACTCCATACCACCCCCAAACAAGCGGCCAAGTTGAGGTGTCAAATAGACAACTGAAACAAATCCTGGAAAAAACAGTGAATTCATCTAGAAAGGATTGGTCGATTAAGTTGGATGACGCTTTATGGGCGTATCGAACAGCGTTCAAAACGCCTATCGGTATGTCACCATATCAACTGGTATACGGAAAGGCATGTCACCTACCGTTGGAACTGGAAAACAAGGCTTTTTGGGCGTCTAAGTATCTTAATATGGATTTGTCAAAAGCTGGAAGTTCGAGGATTCTTCAACTTCATGAGTTAGAAGAATTCAGGAATCGGGCGTATGAGAATGCTAAGGTTTACAAAGAGCAAACAAAAAAATGGCATGACAAGAGGATTCAAAGAAAAGAGTTTTGGGAAGGACAAATGGTCCTTCTGTACAATTCGAGGTTGAAGCTATTTCCAGGAAAACTACGGTCTAAATGGTCGGGACCTTTTGTAGTTCACAAGGTATTTCCTCACGGAGCGGTCGAAATTAAAAATCAGACCAATGGAGATATTTTCAAGGTGAACGGGCAGAGATTAAAGCCCTACTTCAAAGGCCAAACTACTGGTGATGTGAATGTCACTCGTCTTACTCAGTAGGATGACGGACAGTCAAGCCATGCGACGTTAAACGCATCGCTAAGTGGGAGGCAACCCACGATTTTATCATTCTTACGTTTGTTTGTTTCAGTTTTTGTAGGTTGTGCGTTTTTGTGCATCACTGGTTCTGTTAAGGAAAGAAGGAGGTTGGATAGTCAGGCAAGAAAAAAAATCAAAGAGCTAAGAAAAAGTGAAAAATCAGGGGTGTAACACGGGTGCCCGTGTTGTGCAACACGACCCGTGTTGCAATGTCTGAAGAGGATTGGTTTTTGAAGAGAATTTTAAGGGATCCAGGGGTGCAACACGGGTGCCCGTGTTGTGCAACACGGCCCGTGTTGCAATGTCTGATCAGTACTTGTTGTTTGCAGGATTTTTGGAGAAAGCAGGGGTGCAACACGGGTGCCCGTGTTGTGCAACACGGCCCATGTTGCAGTGTCTGAGCAAGGCCTTGTTTTAATCTAAATTGCATTTCATTACAGGGGCCTGACACGGGTGCCTGTGTTGTGCAACACGGCCCGTGTCAGGCGTGCGGGCATCCATATTTTTGAATTTTTTCATCTTCCAAATTTTTAATGCAGTGGGGCCCACGTGTTTATTATTTTAATTTATCATTAGTGGCTTCATTACCACTCATTTCCCCTAAACTTTCATCTTCTTCAACCTTCATTCTCTTAAAAAACCCTAACCCCATTTTTCTTCTTCACAAAAGCTTCAATTTCTCCAATACCCACTCACTAAAACACCATACCCCGTTCACAAAAAGTGCTCTCCTTGCCTCCATCGTCACTTCTACGGTGACGGATTTCACTAATCCTTCTGTCAAATTGTGTGTTTATTTTGTGTAGTTGATAACAATGCCTCCTCGCAAAGATACCGGAAAGAGTGTCGCCGAATCTTCTCGCCCCCGTAAGCGAGCTCACCGAATGCCTAATGCTCATGGCATTTTGTTTGAGGATCCGGAGCACCAAGTCAAATACTCAAAGTTGGTAAGGCGTAAATTGATATCGGCTCGATATATGTGTAATGATACTCTTGAGAATCTAGGGCTTAAATTTGAGGTACATAGAATGTTTCACAATATTGGAATGCTCAATTTTATGCTTTATGAAGCGCCGACTTTCGAGCGCATAACATTGGAATTTTTGAGTTCTTTGCAATTTCAACTTAAGCATATGTAGACAGGGTCAGACACAGAGTACTACGGTACTTTGAAGTTTCGCCTCTTTGACACTGATCATGTGATGTCGGTTGGTGATTTGGGAAAGATATTAGATCTTCCAATCTAAGGGCCTAGTGCACCGCCGAGTACATTTGTTGCAGGAGAATTCTGGAGAGATATCACCGGCAGTACCGATTATGTCGCATCGGCGGCAAAAGCTTCGGGGATTTATAACCCGCGCTTTAGGTATGCTCAGAAGGGGTTGGCTTATACCCTTTTCTGCCGAGGCGATAACACAGGAGTAGCTACGCAGAGAGAGCTGTACTTCCTATATGGTATGGCTAATGATGAGTTGATCAACGTTGCGGCCTTCACAGCAGACCACCTAAAGCGGGTAGCCAATGCTGCCTCTGGTGAGATCTCTGTAGGAGGGATGATTACGCAAATTGCTGAAAAACTTGGGTATGGTGAGAGGTTGCTTGAAGTACCTGCAGTGGCAGGTAAGAACAAAATTGATCTTGAAACCTTAACCAACCAAGGTATGATTAAGAGTTGTCATAATTATTACTCTGTGCTGACTCGTAACCGGCATTTGATATCTTTTCCTGCTCCTAATTTGATTACCATAGACAATAGAGCTAACTGGTTGTATGAGGACCCTATGCAGGGCGGAAACGATCAGTTTGATGAATATTTTTCAGGTGAGGAGGATGAGGGGAACCAAGCTGAAGAGGTCCCGGTTCAAACTGCTAGTGGATCATCAAACCAAGAAACCGGTCAGTGGAGCGTGACCAAGGAGGAGTGGGACGAAATGATAAGACAGCAGACCCGGCAAGGGGACCTCATCGATGAGTTGCATTCATGGATGCAGCAGATGAGGCTGCATGGATTTCCACCAGAGCAGTGATGGTTGTGAGTTCCCTCCGACATTGGTTCTTCAACAGTGTGGATACTGTTGAGTTCAAGTGTGGGGGGGTTTAATTTTCGTGTTTTCCTTTTGTTTTGTTTTAATCTATGTTTATTTTTAGTAGTGTCGGCTTGAAAATTATAGCTATGTGTTATTTGAAAAAAAACACCCCTGAGTTGACCTGTTGTGTGTTGCGAGTGAATAATGAGAAAGTATATAGGATTTGAGTGAAAAGAAACCCGATGAGCAAAAAATGAAATTTTTTTGATGTTTAGGTACAACATGAACACACTGAGTCTCCTGAATTAGGAACGAGTCCGACGTGTAGATTTGTGCCATGGTACTTTGATCTGAGAAGTAAACTCGAAGTAGTTTCTACTGACATATCTGGCTTTATCTATAATAATTGTGTGTGCAGAGTTGATCCAAAAAGAGAAAAAGGCTTGAAGGCACCAGAAAAAAATGAATAAAAACATTAGAACGATCGATCCTTCTAAGTTGGGTAACCCTCACCAGGTTATTCAACCTAACGGCGGTTGAACATAAATGTTTCCCTTAAGGGACAAAAAAAAAATATATATATATCGGTGGCAACAATATAAAAAAAAAGGGGATCGATTTTGTACACATAGTGAAAATCATAAGAAGCCTTAAAAGGGATTGTCCGAATGAAAAGGGTGGAAAATCGAAATATAAGACCTAAGCCCGAAGCATAGTCGGAAAGGTTACCGAAAAGGAGATTCAGGTCCGGGGTTTTCCGCGGTGTAGTGTTTGTGGGATACCTTTACAGAGAGAGAAGTACCAAAAGAACTTATTGGGTGACTTGGAACAAAGGATCCACGTATGAGTATCGTAATTCATCTCGCTAGTGTTTGAATGTGTAAATACAGGATCTTTGCTTGAGGTCAAGCAAGAGTTCAAGTTCGGGGGAGTTTGATCAGTGATCTTTAGTTGTAGTTTTCAAGCCGGTTTTCATTGTCCTTTGCGTTTAATTTAGTTTGTTTGAAGTATTTCGTTCATGTTTCGTCGTAGTTTTCTTCATGTAGCATGCAAGTTTAGTTTTAATCTTTTTACCTGTTTTTTTTATCTTTGGTATGGGTTATGTGTTTGTTTTTGATGTTTTTCAGGTCAATATCTAATCGGTGGTTCGAAGCATTCGAAAAGATGATCCGAACGTGAAAAAATGACAGCAAAATAGGATATCAGAAGCACAACACGGGTGCCAGTGTTGTACAACACGGCCCGTGTTGTGCAGGCCTGCTGAAGAGGGAATTTATGACAGAAAAGGAGAAACCAGTGTTGTGACACGGGTGCCCGTGTTGTACAACACGGCCCGTGTCATGGCATCTGAAGAAGAGGATGAATTGAGAAGACTCAGAGGCACAACACGGGTGCCCGTGTTGCACAACACGGGTGCCGTGTTGCACAACACGGCCCGTGTTGTGGAAACCAGAAAAAGTCTGATATTTTGTTTTGTTGCTGCAAGGGCATTCTGGTCTTTTCGCGGTGTTTTTGGAAGACTGATTTATATTAGATGATTATGATTGTAAAAGACGGACCAGAGATTTGGGGATTTTGGGGATTGAACGATAACGGGAGAAGAAGGATTGATCAAGAGCGGAAGCGATTGACGATCCAACCAATTCTACGTTAATTGTAATGTCTCTATATTATTGCTCTGTTTTTATTTTCGTTATGAACATGAGTGGCTAAACCCCCCAATGCCAGGGGGGTGTCCCTGATTTGCTTTATGTAATGACAATTTGAATTCTTAATGTTGAGATTATGCGATTAAATCCGTTTCTTTATTTTATGCAACGTTCTTAATGCTTTGTCTTTGTTGGAAAATTGGATAATTGATTGTGGTTAGGATTTGGTCTGACCAACCATCCTAACCTTGTTGCATAATTTTTATCACGGTAAATATTACTGAGGAATTGGAATATTTTGTGAAAACCATTTTATGTCAGAATTATTGCTTGATATTCTTCCTTGACCGTTGAGGAATCAAGGTCGAAGAAGAATACCAAAGGTTTTTCTCTAAAGGAATTTTGGAAAAACATTATTGAACATAGGAAAGATACTTTTTGAAGCGTGTCTCTGTAAAATAGAGAAATTATTAAGTCATTGCATTGCAGATTATACACCGTCCCTAGCATTATTCTCTTATAAGTAAAAATCTCTGTTTTCGTTTACGTTTTAATAATTTTATTTTATTTTATCTAAAATCAAACCTTTAACCATAACTTTTGTCCAATTGAAATCAATCCATTAGAACTTATTTTGTTAAGCAGTCCTTGAGATTGATATTTGGGGTTACTCCCTTCTATTACTACATCGGTAAAAATAGTACACTTGCTATTTTCCGATCACTTGTCTCTTTCTTTAAAAATACAACTTAAAACCTACTAACCAATGCAAACCCTTTTCTTACTAATCAACGAGTAACTGAACTCTGGAGTCCAGTACTCCACGGGTTCTTGAGTGAATCACTCCTGGGCTAGCCCCACGCGCTGTGGTTCATTCGCCCTCCCGTTTAAAACACTTTAATAAAGATCAAACATCTTTTTCTAAACGAACATTGTTTAAATCTTTCTATCTCGCAAACAAGCCAGCGCTTCAACCTCCACCGCGAGTAAAAGCCAACGCTTAGCAGATTAGAAAGCGTTTTCAAACAATCGTTCAATAAAAAACACAAACTGTAGTCGCACGAACTACGAAGCTCTGACTTTCCCATTGCACAAGGGGATACGTAGGCACGGGGATTTTAATCCTTCGCGAGCACAATAATATAAAAACTTAACCTTTCCCCATAACAAATAATAATTTTCTTTTCCCTTTAATAAGCAACCTTGGTAACTTTAATCATTAAAAGAAGACAATAATATAAATCAGCATTTAAGCGCAAATTAGACTAAGAGGTTCCCGTTGAGTACAACGGACGTGAAGGGTGCTTAATACATTCCCTTTGTGTAACTGACTCCCGAACTTAGATTAGTGATTTCGTTGACCATTTCTTATCCATTTAGGTTGTGTCTATATCTCCCTTTTATCTCGTAGAATAAATAGAATTAGGTGGCGACTCTGTTGTTTGTTTTAGGATCGTATTTTTCGAGGTACGACACCAATATTATTGTTTAAAATGTTGAGTTTAATATCAGAAATTCTGGAATCACCAGTAAGAATTACCGGGGATTTCAGAATTTCCGGTAAAAATTACCGGATATTACAGATTTCTCGGTATAAACTCTGAAATTTCAAAAAAAAAAAAACTCGTAGAGAGCGTACCGGATTAACTACTAGGAATTTCGTTTATGTGGGTTTAAGAAAATGATTTTTTTTTTATGAAAAATAATTTCTTAGGTAAATAGGGTCTGAGTTATTTTGAAAATATTAGAAAATTGAAGGATGTCAGGTTTAATTGGGGTGACAAGTAGAATGCTCCAACCTTTGTTCTATACTCATAATAGTGGCAAACAGACATATCCGTCTCATTTAGCCTTGTTGCTCAAAAGTCCATAAAAAATGAGGCGGACAAAACAAATATTAGGTACTAGATTAAAACTTTATTCCTCTCCGCAAAAAATAAGGGTGAGACGGGCAGACTCACAAACACTTCTCTTTTTTAACTTAAAAATTACAAAAATTTATATTAATGTCCATATTTACAAAAGCTTGTAAAAATACAGAATTGAACGGGACAAACATATTAAAAGACGCGAGTCTAAAATCTTGATTTGTCAAAAAAATAAGAAGAAGTGAGGACAAAACAGTTGTCCAATAAAACTGTCAATTTTATCACTCCATCGAATATTATAAATTCTAATTCGACCTCTTTGAAGCAAAAATTATAGGAACATTTTTATTAAAAAGTACCTAAAATTTTGAAAATAATTTTATTTAAAAAAATAAGATAATCCCAAAAGATATTTATAATAAAAGAAAGAGAATATTATAAAAATATTCATAAAGTGACTGATTTTTAGACTATGTTATACTATACTATAAATTTAAGTATATATGACGTAACATCCTAGATTATTGGATTATAGTACAAAACATATCAAATGTAGGTGAGGAAAAGACAGAAAACAAATTCATCAAGTTGATATTAACGAACCTCTCAGAGAGAGTGAGTGCAATTTCTCACATCCACTTAATAATCTAAACATGTCATTATTACTATTAATTATAACGGACCACTTAGAGAAGTGCAATTTTCCTGCAGCTTCACATTCACAAAATAATCTAAATATGTCACCATTACTGTTAATATATTGGATTTGAAATGATTCTCTCTTTTTCACGCCAATATTAGTATGCATTATTGCTGTGTTTATCTCTATTTCACGCTTCACTCTCAAATCTGATTCCATATATTGCACTTAACCTGTTTGATATATTGCTTCTTTAGTAACAACAATAAAAAGTAAGAGAAACTAAAGCTAAGTAGTTTTTTTAATGGGATTTGCTGGTTGTGAATTACAAGAGGATAGTGGTGGTGGTAGTAGTAGTAATCATGGAGGACAACAAGGTTCATCATGTTCATGGAGGTTTTTAACAAGGAGGAAGAAGGTTAATTCTCATGTTGAGGACAATATTAACAACAACAACTCTCATGGAGTACAACTTGCTAAGGAGTTAACTATTCCTCATCTCATGGCAATTGGTAATTCAACTAACTCTTTTCAATCATGTTTTTCATAAGGGTGTTGATTGGATCTGATCAATTTCAGATCCAACTTTTGCTTTCACTTTTCATAATTCAGACTCTGATTTTTGTTGTTGTGCTTTTTATCTATTTAATTATAGATTTGAATTTTTGTGTTTTTCAGGTGTTGGTTCAACAATTGGTGCTGGTGTGTATGTTTTAGTTGGAACGGTAGCTAGGGAACATGCTGGACCTGCTTTACCACTTTCATTTATGGTTGCTGGATTTGTAGCTGCTCTTTCAGCTCTTTGTTATGCCGAGTTGTCTAGTCGCTTTCCTTCTGCTGGAAGTGCTTATCACTATGCTTACATATGTCTTGGTGAAGGGTATATTTATTCACCTTCTTTACATCCTTAATTTCGCATAGTCGTGATATCGGTTCGGTGTCCATGAAGTTTCTAATCGAATGATCAAAGTGCTAGCATAGACTGCATAGCTTATTAGTATATCAATTGAGAGTTTATATATTTTATGTATTATGTTTGCAGGGCTGCTTGGTTGATTGGCTGGTCCTTAGTACTTGAATATGCGATTGGTGGAGCCGCTGTTGCTCGTGGCATAACCCCTAATGTGGTATAATGTTATTTTAATACTATTTTATTTTGTTTTTGTTTGATATAGAACTATGAAGCATAGACCCCGACAATGGACACGGAAATGACACTTTTTGTTGAATGTACCTGCATGTGCATGTGTCGTGCCGGTGGCTAATACTCTGAGACATGTGAGATACTGAATACACCTTCGATCCAAAGTCTCGGTACTACATAGATTTTTGAGAATGTTTGGTTATATCATATCATCATGTTCTAATCCTGCCAAGGTCCAACAGTATGTTTCAGAGTAATTATGTCACCCATCCCAATTCCTTTGGAAGTTAGGTTTCACAGGTGGATGATAAGTTTAATCTGTTGCTTTCTGTTCACAATTTTCTTTCCATTGGTTTAAAACTCTAGTAAATTGACTTGATTGAATTGAAAGTAAAGATTATCTGATGCGAAGTGTTGATATGAGATAGACATTTCTGTGATTAGGCTGCACTTATCGGTGGTGTTGACAACTTGCCAGCAATTTTATCCTATCAACATATTCCTGGAATTGATTTAGTTGTAGACCCACTTGCAGCAATTATGGTATTCATCGTTACTTGGGTTCTCTGTACTGGGATCAAAGAGGTAAATCTTTTTAATGTTTTTTGTTTTGTTTATGTATGATTCTCAACTTAGCTTAGTTTTGTAAACTGTAAAAAGATTTTTTTTAACCTCAGATAACGCCTGATGGTGAAGTCTTGGGTCCTGAGAGTGTGATTCTCTCAAGGTTTCGGGTTCGAAACCCGCTAGGTGCTAACAATTCCTATGTTGGGCCAGTCCAGCCAGAACTTTGCTCTGGCTTTAAATGGGCCCCTTGCAAGTGGACAATGGGATTGATCCCCGTAGTCGGTTACAAGGCCGGATACCAAACTTTTAAAAAAAAGAGTTTCTTTTTATTTATGGTTGGTGTAATTTATTTGTTTCAATCTCAAGTATGCTGCGTCACTTTTCGGATGTTTTGTAAGTCTTGAGTCTTTTCTAAATCCTCACGGTTTTATTCTTTGTTAAAAGACGCCTCAGATAGTTGAGGAGAGTGGGTGATTATAAACAATCCTTTGTTATACATGTATAGTAGTCCTCCAATCGAGGCTTAGGGGCTAAAGAGTCTGTCAGCCCTCATGTGTGGTTTATGCTTTCCTTCTAGCATCAACAATATTACGACCCGAACTTAAATCTGTGTCAATGTTCTGTACTGCACCGCTTATCTGATTGTACGTTTTGGGTCTTGTGTAAACCCAACACAATTATGTTCTTAGTTAAAAGGTGTCTTAGTGAGTTAAAAGGGAAGAGTGTTTATAAATTACCCTTGAACCTCAATTCTAAAACAATGTGAAACTCTTTGTTGTTCGGAAACATTATTCATATTTTTTTATAAATGGATTGTGTGACTTATCCACTCAAATATATTTTTTCTTATTTAATTTTGATTTGAATTGTTATTACTTGTATGCAGAGTACAATGGTACAAAGTATATTCACATCAGTGAATATATGTGCTTTGATGTTTGTCATCGTAGTTGGCAGTTACTTAGGATTCAAATCTGGATGGGTTGGATATAAACTCTCAACAGGGTAATTTACATCTTTCTTTTGTACTATTCTTACTCCATTTATATGTATTTGTCTCTTATTTTACTTTTAATAATAGGTATTTTCCATTTGGGTTAGATGGAATGGTTGCTGGTTCTGCAACAACTTTTTTTGCATACATAGGTTTTGATGCAGTTGCCAGCACTGCTGAAGAGGTATACATTATGATGATATATCATGTTTCATGTAACTTACCTTTTAAGTCAAATTGCAGTAAAAAACAGCTGATGCAAAAATTTGCAATCATTTCAAATATCTTTTACCACAATACTGCAGTTAAATACAGATCAATGTTTTCAAAACCGGACTGGAGATTGAACTGATGAGACCTCTAGGTCATGGTTTTGTTGGTTGAACCACGGTTAAACTTGATGACTAACAACTAAATAAGTATTAAAAAAATAAATTGATTGAAACAAGTGGTTCAACCCTGTTTGATCTGGCTCTAAGAGATTAAGGACTAATAACGGTTGAACCAATAACTGGTGTGTTCTTGGTTCAACCAGTTGAATCAACCAGTCCGGTTTTAAAAGTACTGATACAAATTATGCATCCGTGAAGCGATTGTGGACACATCCAAGACCTTGACGTCGTGATCACAATCGCAATTGCATTTTTTTGAAACATCGAGAATAACTTTAAACTTTCTAATATTGTTTTACTTTGATAAGCAGGTGAAGAACCCTCAAAGCGATTTACCACTAGGAATTGCTGGTTCATTGTCTATGTGTTGTGGATTGTATATGATGGTATCCATTGTTGTTGTTGGTTTAGTACCTTATTATGATATCAATCCTAACACCCCTATATCCTCTGCATTTGCTGACAATGGATTGCAATGGGCAGCGTAAGTTGTATAAATTTGCAACTGAATTCTGATTTTTCAAACAGCCAAACAAGTATGCAATTGTTTTCAAATTCATTTTTCTCGATTGTGATTTCAGATACATTATAAATGTTGGGGCTATTACAGCACTGTGTTCAACATTGCTTGGTGGAATGTTGCCTCAGGTAAAACTAATTAAAATACTCTGCCCTCTTTTTGTATTCCTTATCTTTTTTCTCTTTTCTTTCTTTTCTAACAAATCAAAGCGACAAAATCTGAATTTGGATGTGCGTTTTGTTTAATGTCTCTCAGCCAAGAGTTTTGATGGCTATGGGAAGAGATGGACTGCTGCCGCCATTTTTTTCTGACATAAATAAGCACAGCTATGTTCCTGTAAAGAGTACCGTAGTTACTGGCCTTATTGCTGCAACCTTGGCATTTTTCATGGATGTCTCTCAACTTGCTGGGATGGTAAGCCTAAATCTATATTTGCAATTGTTAGGAATCCTTTTATCCGGTAACATATCTAAAAGGGTGTTACAATATAAGTTTATAGTGCTAATGTTTGTTTTATTTGTATTCTAAAGGTTAGTGTAGGTACTCTTCTTGCCTTCACCATATCAGCAATATCTGTGTTGGTAGTAAGATATATCCCACCAATTGAGATTTCATTGCCCTCTTCTCTACAAGAACCAATTGATGTAGAGTCAATCGAGTATGTTTGGAGCCATTTGGAAACATTCGAAAAAGATGCAAAAAAGAAACCCTTAGTTGTTAAAGAGGATGTATCCATTGATTATCCCCTTATTCCAAAAAATCATGCAATATACACATGTGAGTTATGATTTTCCTTTTCTATTTAGTTTCTCTATCATGCAAAAACTATGTTATTCTGACACTCCAGATCAAAGGCGTGTCTGATATCCAATATGTGGCAATGTCAGACATCAACATGATAAGTGTGATTACATTTAATAATACCATTTTCTCCTGACTCCTATTTATTTATGGATGCAGTTGTACATAATGGCAATAGGAAAAAAATAGTTGGCTATGTAATAGCCTTCATATGCTTAGGTGTATTTATCCTTACATTTGCAGCTTCTTCTACATACTTTCTCAGGTTGGTTTAATGCCAGATATTTCATTTTTCATTTTGCAAAAACATTGATAATTTACATATTTTTTGATGTTGCAAAAGCATTGGAGTATTTCTTAATATTTTTGTTAACACATTTTGTGTTTTGTTACTAACAGTTCTATAAGATTTACATTATGTGGACTTGGTGGCACTCTTGTTTTGTCTGGTCTTGTCTTTCTAACATGTATAGATCAAGATGATGAAAGACACAAGTTTGGAAACTCTGAAGGTATAATCTATGGTTTACAATTATTTAAGGTAAAATGAGGTTTGAAATTTAAATCTAATTCTTATTAATTTGATTTCAGGTTTCACATGTCCATTGGTGCCACTGCTACCTATAATTTCCATTCTTATAAATTCCTATTTACTTATTTGTCTTGGGTAAGTTTCCATTTTCAATTTTCAAAGTTTATTACTTTCTTTTCAATTTTTATATTTTTATATTTATTCAATAATCAATATATCTTCGATATTTTTTCATGTTTCTTTAATTGCCTAATTTAATTATCTAATTTATGTTCTTGCATATTTTTTGAAGGGGTGATACTTGGTTGAGAGTTTCTGTATGGCTAGCATTAGGAGTTATTATTTATGTTTTCTATGGTCGAAACCATAGCTCTCTCAAAGTTGATGATGCCAATTGTACTCCTTCAACCTTTCTTGATTAATTATACAAGCCTAAGAAAAGTATACGAAATTTTAGTTGTCGATATTTCAACCAACAATATAAAATTGTTAATATATTAAAATATTATCATAGATTATTCTTCTTGAAATATGTAAGCAAAGATAGAAAAGGAGAAAACTTAGCCACTAAGAAACTATCATGCGTAGCTTGATGTATAGGATTATGGTGTACCCTCATGTAATGCCTATATTAACACATTGTATCACCTCATTTGTGTAATGAGAATCAACTCTATTTTCACATAATGAGTTCATGTTGATCAATTTTAATATGGTATCAGTTTTACATCCATGAATTTTTCTCATTCTTCTTTTTCATCTTTCTTCTTGAATTGATTTCTGTTACAAAAGTTTGTTACAGAAAGTTAGTTATTTTTGTTTGATCTCCATTGTTGAAGATCTTCATTCTTATTCTTCTCCTCCTTGCTTTTCTGCTTCCTCTCATCGATCCAACCATCATCATGGTGTCGCGCCTTGCTCCTACCAATCAGCTTGATCTTGATTCAATCTACTACATTCATCCTAGTGAAGGTCCAAATTTTGTCACCATTAATCAGAAACTTGATGGATCTAACTACCTCTCTTGGAGTAAATCTATGTTGCGAGCATTGGGAGCCAAGAACAAAGGTAGATTTGTTGATGGATCCATAGAAGTTCCCCTTGATGATGATCTCAACTTTGCACTGTGGCAACGTTGCAATCATCTCATATTGTCATGGATCATCAACTCGGTGAGTGATCAAATTGCGTTCTACCATCAACAATTTGAAGCAAGATTCTAAAACTGTCATGGCTTATTTTCTTGAGATGAAAGGACTATGGGAAAAACTCAATTCTCATCGTCCATTACCTATATGCACATGTTCTCTCAGATGCAGATGCCATGCCATGCGAAAAGCTCAAGAACACAAGCTTGAAGAACAGGCTATTCAGTTTCTTACTGGCTTAAATGATTCATTTTCTGTTGTCAGAACTCAGGTTTTGCTCATGGATCCTTTACCCTCCATTAATCGCATTTATTCTCTTGTTGTTCAAGAAGAAAGTCATCACAAACATTTCATTTCCGTGGAAGATAACTCAATCTTAGTTAATACTGCTCAAAAACAAGAATCTCGATTTAAAGGTGATCATACCAATCATAAGCCTGCTAATAGAGTTTGCACATTCTACAATAGATCTGGTCACACAATTGATTTTTGTTATCAAAAGCATGGTCACCCGAATTTTAACAAAAACAAGGCATCTGTTAATGCAAGTCAGGTTGATTCCTCCTCTGCATCACAACCACCACATGAGCCTCTAGCTGATGCAAATTCCAACCCTCAGTTGTCTATTTCTCAGGCTCAGTATGGCCAGCTTATCAACCTCTTGCAACAATCCACATTAACTTCTAATGCTGCTTCTTCTACCACTAATCAGGTTTCTTCCAGCTCAATACATGATGTTGATGCTTCAGGTACCATTTGCCATGTTACCATTAGTTATAATTCACCTACATGGATCTTAGACTCAGGAGCTAATGATCATGTTTGTGCATCTCTAACTTTGTTTAGCTCATACTACAAAATTCGACCTGTTAAAATCACTCTTCCAAATGGTAATTGTACCATTGTGCAGTATGTTGGAAACATCAGTTTTTCACCATTACTCTATCTTAATCATGTTTTGTATGCTCCTAATTTTAATCTAAATCTTATTTCCATTTCCAAGATTTGTCAAGATCTGAAATGTTCAGCTGTGTTTTCTGTTGATCAATGCATTTTGCAGGAATTGAATACCAAGAGGATGATTGGTTTGGGTAGAAAAGAGAATGGCTTATATAAATTTCTTGTAAAGGTCCCTCTTGAAGACAACACCATCCTCTCATTACCTCAAACTTTTCCCCACATCCAAGCCAATAATTGTAACATTGATTCCCATCCTCAAAACATTGTCATTCCCAAATATGCTCTTTGGCATTTTAGACTAGGGCATGTTTCCCTTAGTAGACTAGCTCAAATGTCAAAAATGTATCCTTCTTTTGTATATGATAATAATGCAACTTGTTATATTTGTCATCTTGCTAGGCAAAGAAAATTACCTTACCACTCAAGTAAATCTATAGCTTCTCATAGATTTGAATTATTACATTTTGATATTTGGGGACCAATTGCCATACCATCCATTCATAACCACAAATATTTTTTAACAGTTCTTGATGATCATACTAGATTTTTATGGATCATTCTAATGAAATCTAAATCTGAGGCTTCATTACAGTTACAACACTTCATTACCATGATTCAAAACCAGTTTCATACCACTCCCCAAACCATAAGAACAAAAATGGACCTGAATTCATGTTTCATCAGTTTTATGCCTCTAAAGGTATCATTCACCAAAGATCATGTGTTGAGAATCCTCAACAAAATGGAAGAGTAGAAAGAAAACATCAGAACCTTTTAAATGTTGGTAGAGCTCTCTTATACCAGTCCAAATTGCCAAAATCATTTTGGTCATATGCCCTCCAATATGCCACATTCATCATAAATAGAGTCCCTACACCCATTCTCAAAGGCCAGTCCCCTTATCAAACACTTCACAACCAACTACCTGATCTATCATTATTCAAAGTCTTTGGTTCACTCTGTTATGCATCAACCCTTCAAGCCCATAGAACCAAACTTGACCCCAAAGCCAGAAAGTCTATCTTTCTTGGTTACAAATCTGGCATGAAAGGTCACATTCTGCTTGATTTTCATACCAATATCATTTTTATATCTAGAAATGTCATTTTTCATGAACATATACTTCCCTTCATCCCCACTGACTCGGTATCATCTACCTCATGGTCTTACTTTCCATCTCAATCTGATAAAACCTCAAAAACTCCCAATACCACTACTAATATTCCCATGTCTGACCCTTCCCCAAATAACCAAACTGACTCTGCATCAAATAACCATACTGACCCTCCATTACTCACCACACCTATCATAGCCACATACCCCTCACCACCTCCATGTATTGATCATCCCACAAATAAACATGACCATCATACACCTTCAACTATACCATCTTCAAGAGTGAGTCATCAGCCCTCTTACTTGCAAGACTATGTATGCCATTCCCTTGCTACTTCAGATCAATCTTCCAAAGGTACTCTTTATCCTATTTCTGACTTCATTTCCCACTCACATCTCTCCCCTTCTCAATCTCACTATGCAATGTCTTTAGTCACTAATACTAAACCAAAAACATATGTTGAGGCTTCCAAGCATGAGTGTTGGAAACAAGCAATGCAATTGGAACTTTTGGCTCTTGAGAAAACAGGTACATGGAAAATTGTAGATCTACCTCCTGGTATTACACCTATTGGATGCAGATGAGTCTACAAGATTAAGTATCTAGCCAATGGCTCCATTGACAGATTCAAGGCCAAATTAGTTTCCAAGGGTTATAATCAGATTGAGGGTCTTGATTACTTTGATACTTATTCACCAGTTGCCAAACTCACCACTGTTAGAACTGTTATTGCTTTGGCATCTTGTAATAATTGGTATTTACATAAACTAGATGTAAACAATGCATTTTTACATGGCAATATTCAGGAAGATGTCTATATGGTGATCCCACCTGGTGTGACTACAACAAAGCCTAACCAAGTTTGCAAGCTTGTTAAGTCTCTCTATGGACTTAAACAGGTCAGCAGGAGATGGTATGAAAGGCTTACCACCTTTCTGGTTGCACATAACTACAAGCAGGCATATTCTGATCATTCCTTGTTTGTCAAGACATCTTCATCTAATATTACTATTTTAATAGTGTATGTTGATGATGTCATCCTACCAGGAAATGATCTGAATGAATTCCACTCAATCAAAATGGAACTTGACACAACCTTCAAGATCAAAGATTTAGGAACATTGAAGTATTTTCTTGGCATTGAAGTAGCTCAATCCAAAACTGGCATATTTCTAATCAGAGAAAATATTGTCTTGACTTGTTAGAGGATTCAGGTTTCACCACATCTAAACCAATTTCCACACCTTCAGATCCTGCTATCAAACTGCATCAAGACTCTAGTGTGCCCTATCATGACATTCCATCTTACAAAAGGCATATAGGTCGATTGTTCTACTTCAATGCAACAAGACCCGATCTTACATTTTGCACACATCAACTCAGTAAATTTCTTGTTGCTCCTACTGTCACCCATTTCAATGCAGCTTGCAGAATCTTGAAGTACCTCAAGACATGTCCAACTCGTGGCATTTTCTTTCCAAGAGACTCAAGTTTACATTTGAGTGGATATTCAGATGTTGACTGGGCATGCTGCTTGGATACAAGAAGATCTGTCTCTGGTCAATGTTTTTTTATTGGCAAATCACTCATCTCTTGGAGGACAAAGAAACAACTCACAGTATCCAGGTCTTCTTTAGAAGCTGAGTATAGGGTACTTGCAGCAGCCACTTGTGAGCTTCAATGGCTACTTTACTTGATGAAGGATCTTCACATCACATGTTCCAAAACACCTGTGATATATTGTGACAATAATAGTGCTATCCACATTGCCTCTAATCCTGTTTTTAATGAGAGAACAAAACACCTTGAGATAGATTGCCACATTGTTCGAGAGAAACAAACTCAAGGTATCCTCAAGCTTCTACCTATTAAATCTAAAAAACAACTTGCTGACTTGTTCACTAAGGCTTTGCACACTCAACCATTTCATGATTTACTATTCAAGTTGAAGATGCTAGATATTTACCAATCTTCAACTTGTGGGGGGATCTTGAAATATGTAAGCAAAGATAGAAAAGGAGAAAGCTTAGCCACTAAGAAACTATCATGTGTAGCTTGATGTATATGATTATGGTGTACCCTCATGTAATGCCTATATAAACACATTGTATCACCTCATTTGTATAATGAGAATCAACCATATTTTCACATAATGAGTTCATGTTGATCAATTTTAATAATTCTTTTTACAAAGAATAGTTTAGGTCAAGAATCACAAGTTATCGATTTTATTCCCTATACAACTGAGGTAATATAATCAATCACTATGTTCTTTCAATTTTTAATTTTCAAAATCCTTGTTGGTGAAAGATGATGTTTGATACGATTCATTGTTTTTTTTATGGAAAAATACTGCATTAAGAAAGAGGGATCAATGATTCATTGTTAAAAGTTATCTTGAATAAACAATTGGTGTATTATTATTTCAAAGCAACTTCAACTTTTTTTTAATACAAAGCAAATTCAACTTAAGGTATATTTAATTTTGCAAAATACCCAAATTGGTCCCTTAACTCTACCTCTGGGTCCAATTTGGTCACTTAAGTTTAAAAAGTGTCAAAAAGGTCCCTTAAGTATTTAAAAGGTTCCACGTTAGTCCTTTTGTCACCTACCGTTAGTCAAAGTCAAACGTTTTGGA
This sequence comes from Lathyrus aphaca, assembly GCA_963966055.1. Taxonomy (NCBI): domain Eukaryota; kingdom Viridiplantae; phylum Streptophyta; class Magnoliopsida; order Fabales; family Fabaceae; genus Lathyrus; species Lathyrus aphaca. The sequence continues at coordinate 425,370,582 of OZ014519.1, read as the reverse complement.
CACGTGGTGCTGCAATCTGTTGATTCATCTACCATGTTGGATATGAATAACAAAAAACTAAACACATTGCAAAAGATCTGGAAAAATCTGGGAAAATAAACAACATAACTAAACCCTAAAAATTCCAACACTCAATTCATCTTCAATTCATAAAACCCTACAAATTTCTCAAACAATAACCTTCAACCTCTATAATTTCTCCAAGCAATTCATCTTCAATTCAACAAACCCTAAAAATTGTATGCGAACAATGTTGAACTTCTGCGTCTTGAACTTCTGCTTGCAGTCTCCATGTTACAGAGGGATTGATCGAGAAAGAGAAACACAAATCACGAGAGCAAAGAGATGAAACGAGGTTAAAACGAAAAGAAGGAGGGAAGAATTAAGAGAGAGTCACATCGACGTTGGGTTTTGATTCTGACGGCGGTTTGCGATTCGAACTCGCCTAGAAGGTACTTTTCTTCATTCTTCTGAAACTAATTTTACCATGTAACAAAAATGTTTTTTTTTAGAATTACTATGATGTTTTAGGTTGTTTTCAATATCGGTGTTTTCAAGAGAGCACACCAGGTTCGGTGCATCATGATGCTGTTGAATTTTTAGTTTTGTCATTTTCTGGTTGAATTTTATTTGGGAGATTTTAACATTTGTTGCTATCTTTTCAGGTTGCAACTTGGAGCAGTCATAATGCTAAGGTTAAATCGCTACTGTTGTTTGGAGAACATATTGTTAGTCTTGATGTTGAGGGAAACATGTTCTTGTGGGCGTTCAAGGGAGTCGAGGACAACCTTGCTCCCACTATAAACAGGTTCTTATTGGGAGTGAGCAAAGCCCTATGCAGCTTTGGAACATTAGCACAAAGAAAAAAAATATTTGAGTTTAAAGGAAAATAATAATTTGTAGGAGACAAGATAAGATTAATTTTGTTGATGTATTTGGGGATAGTGTTGAATTTTTGTTGATTTGTGTTTGGGAATGTGATTATCAATTTCTTGTGTTATCATTTAAACCATTGATATCCCTTACTCTTTGTTTTTGTTGATTTGTGTTTGGGAATGAGATTATCAATTTGTTGTTAAATGCTCTGTTAAACTTAGTTTGTATGAGTTAGTAAATGGTATCATTATGATGATGTAGTAGGATGAAATTTTGTCATTTACATGAAGAAAATATTAATATAGGCAATAAGTGTGAAGATATACAAAAGGTGTGAAGTGGTGTGGGGGTTGATAGCTTGTCAAGCAATTGAGTGATCTTGTGTTCGAATTCTGGCTGATACAATATTTTTTAGAAATTTTCTGGATATTTAATGACCTCACATGCCACACTTATGACCAACTGGACAGAAAGCGCCACGTCAGATGCCACATAAGTAAAAGTTAACACCGTTAGTAAAAAATGGACGGAAAGGACTAATGTGGACCTTTTTGAACAATTAAAGAACTACTTTGACACTTTTTAAAGATAAGGTACCAAATTGGACCCCGAGGTAGAGTTAAAGGACCAATTTGGGTATTTTGCCATTTAATTTTTAAGGTTATCGTCACTTATGAGTCAACCAAATTTCACAAGTTAGGTGAAATAATCACCATAGTGCACGTAACAACGAAGGAATGAGATAAAGAATAATAATTCTCATTGATTATTATAATATGAAAATACCATATATATATATATATATATATATATATATATATATATATATATATATATATATATATATATATATATATATATGAGTTAGGATCAACTTAGTAAGTCTTTTTAATTTATTCCATAATCTTAGCCTTTAAATTAGATTCAATCAATAGTTAAATTAACATTTATACTTATAACCATTGGATTGAATCTAATTTAAAGGCTATGATTATGGAGTAAGTTAAAAAGACTTACTCTTGGAGTAAGTTGATCCTGACTCTCACTAATAGGAAATTTTTCTAACAAGACTATGAGACTATAGTTTCAATGATAAAAAGAGAACAATAAAGAAAGGTAAAATAAAAGATAACAATTTTCATTTCATAATTTCAAATCTCTCCATAAGAGTACATATATAGAATCCATAATGAGTAATGGGATAAAAAAGCCTAAAACCCAAATAAACAACAATTAGAATAAGGAAATTATACCCTGTACCCCCACGTTTAGCCTGATACCCCTACGACAATTTTTTTTGGACGATTTTACCCTCATATAAATAGTAAATAATTCAAAAAATTTCACTTTTTCACCTCATTTCACGTCAGACAAAATTTTGGAGAAAAAACCGCATAGTGAAAAGTTCTTTCTGGATAACCCACAGCTGCTACTTCCGGTTCAGTTATTTGCCAACCGGATAACTTAAGTAAGCTACTTCCGATTCTGTTTTTTTTTTATTTTGCGTTCCGAAAGTAGGGTCATTGTTACTTCCGGTTGTGTACGTTACATACCGGAAGTAGCTAATGAGCTACTTCCGGTTGTGTTTTTTTTTGTTTTTTTTAATTTTTTTAATTTTTTTTTAATAATTTTTTTTTGTTTTCTTTACAGTGTCTTGAATCAGAGGACGCGACGGGCATATTCATCGACAATTTCCCGATGGAAGGACAGTTCCTACGCATTTATACCAGCAGGAACTTGACGCACTACAGGCTGTTAATCCTGTTGCGCCTCATGTTCCTCCACATCCAGCGTTTCTTGGAGGACCTTCTGATACCTCACTTCTGGTGAGGTACCAGAATCATGTTGCGCACCATTTGTGGGATAACGAGGTAAGAGAACCTATAAACTTTCAGTAATGAATAAAATTTATTTTAATCTTTAGTTGATAATAGCATATAATATGTATTTTTTTCAGGAGAGACGACCGAAGAAGGAGCTTAAGGTTGCTGCACAGGCAGCAAACTTATAGGATGGGTTCCATCTATGCTCCCACCTCAGATACAAGAGTGGATGTCTCAGTCAGGTCTAGCATCTCTTCAGTGGACCAGCTTATCCAGGATCGATACGAACCTCTTATCTGCATTTTTCGAGAGATGGCATCCCGAGACCTCGTCTTTTCATATACCCTTTGGCGAGATGACCATCACGCTGGACGATGTATCCTGCCTTCTTCACACACCTATTAGAGGAGAGCTATTTATCCCGACAAAAGGAATTACTAACTCAGATTCCATCAGTCTTGCTATTCGTCTGATGGGTGTTTTGCTAGAGGATGTAGCCGAGGAGGTCCGTGCATGCAGAGGTCCATATTATAGACTTGAGTGGTTGAAGACTCATTCTGTTCGTCTGCGATCTGAGGAGAGATTTGATTGTGTGGCCAGGGTGTATATGATGTTGATACTTGGCTGCACTATTCTTACGGATAAGACTTTTACTCTCGTAGAGGCAAAGTATTTACCCCTGTTTGAGGACCTGGACAAATGTGACAGATACTGCTGGGGAGTTGCTGCACTTGTCACAATTTATAGATACCTGGGAGATGCTTCATTTTATTCGTGCAAGCAGCTTGGTGGATATGCCACTCTTCTACAGGTACAAAATTTTAATTTTAATTTACTTTATTGTTTCAAGTGACTTTATAATATTCATATTATGTAATTTATAATACGTTTAAATGGTAATATTTTGATTACAGTGTTGGATTCACAAGTATTTCCCGAGTATTGGGAAGAGAGGCTTCTCGAAGATGTCATGTGATGCTGGTGCTCGGCTTCCGAGGGCGATGAAGTGGTGCTACAAGCAATCATCAACGAAGGTTAACAAGATCAGAGCTCAGTTAGATGGATTGACACCCAGTGATGTGATATGGCGCCCATTCAAGGATCACAGGAAGTACATGCCCTTTGATGATATCGCTTTGTACAGGGGTGGTCTGCGATGGTACGATACATCTGTCCTTTATTTACCTGACAGATGCTTACGACAGTTTGGATACCAGCAGTACGTACCATCACATCCCCATGACATTGATTCACTGGACATAGTCGTTGACTGGGTCAGTTACCACCAGAGCGTTAGGCAGGTGATTCAGCAGGCGCGCTTTGCAGATGTTCCACATGATACTGTGGCAGAGTACCTGGCTTGGAACTACATAGTATCTCATCCTCGTTTGACTCCACCAGCTCGGGGAGAGGACATACAGGTTCCAGTTCCTGAGTTTGATGGTGGACCGACAGATCCGAGGTTATGGCATATCTCACATGATCTTAGTTGTTATTTGCAGCGTCACCAGGCTAAGGAGGAGGATGATGAGTTTGTTGAGATCTTCCGAGCACTACGTCTAACGCAGGGTGGACCGGTTCCTCAGGGTGGACCAATTCCGCAGGGTGGACCGGCTCCTCAGGACGATGTGTGATCTTTTATTGTAGTAAGGCTTGGAAGGAGTTGAAATGAGCTGGTTTGAGAGATTGCAACTCAACTGCACTGAAATCGTGTTTTGTGTTTGTGGGGTTTCAGGCTTGTTTGATGGTTGGGAAATGTTCTATTGATGATGGTGAGTTGAATGGTGAAGTTTGTTTGAGGTTTTAGTGGCTGAGCAGAGAGAATCGAAAGCTTGAAGGTTGATGGTGATTTTGTGAAACTTGGTGTATGAGAGGTTCTGAGCTCCAAGGTTATGTGAATTGGCTTGCTTTTGGTCCACATAACATGTCTCTATTGGCCAGAGAGTTGTTGTGGCTGCAGCTGATTGGTATGGGCCAAGTTGCAAAAAGACAACATTATGTGTACTTGAGGTATGGGCTTGTGCAGCAGCTATTCAAGGGCATGTCTGGCCTCAGCTTGGTCCAAGGAGAGCCATGGGATTGAAATTATGCAGCTGGATGGCTTAGAGGCAAAGATTTCATAGGTTTTGCAAGTGTTATGTAATTTTCCCCTTTTGTGATTTCTTGTGATGCAAGCCATGAAAGCAAGTGATTCTTTGGGCAATTCTGATCACAATGCAATGTACTATGTTTTTATGATGCTTAGAGATTCATTAGAGGTCACAAAATGACTTGGCAAGTGGTTTTGCAAAAAATCCTCTTTGGTGTGAAAGTGAAAATTATAGGATTTTTGCCAACTTTGCAAGGCCATAACTTGAGTTCCACAATGAATTAGAACATGTTCTTGTACTTTTTGAAAAGGGAATGATCCAATCTACAACTTTCATGACCAAAATGTTTTCATTTGAAGCATTTTTGGTTGAGAAAGAGGAGGTTGAAGAACTTTCCCAAAATGGAAAGTTTCCATTACAAGTCATTTCCATTTTTGGCAACTTTTGGTTTAGCTCAAATTTCTTCAATTTTGTGAGCTTCCAAGCACTTAAATGATCAAATAAATATAATATAACTTCAATTTGATGAAAATACCCCTTTGGCTCCATTGTTGGGGGCCTCAGATGCCCTGATTTTGCTCTGACTTGCTCAAGAAGTTACCCAGTGAACAGATGACTTCCAAAATGAATTTCTTCATCAAACTTGGTACATATGATCCTTATAGAATCATAAGAACATTAGAAACAAGAATGGACCAAAAATTTGGAGTTAAGGCCTCTGAAACGAAAACCCTAATTTTGGTCATCTGTGTAGTGAAAAACCTAGCTCTGCTTCCATGCCTTGCCAGTTCTTGTGATTTCTTGATTTCCTTGAACTTTGAGGGATATAACATGATGATGGAATACATATGGACCCTCTTGAAATAATTGGAGACCTTTGGAGTGGCTCAGATGGATCCTTGGATTGCTCAGATCACAAACCCTAGATGCAGATGAACTTGAACTAATGCAGTGAAACAAAAATGCAATATGAGATGGTATGCTTAAACTTATGAAAAGATGAAAGATCACAAGCCATGGTGTAAAATTAGTGAGGGAAAATTTTGGGTGTTTACAGGTATGATGGTATAGTTCGGGTACTTATGCCCGTATCTGAGAATGATTGATTCGGGAATGCTTTAGCAGAGAACTAGAAGATCCCGACAAGGAATTATAATAGGAACGACAATTGTGCAAGTTTAAGCTCGACTGGAACATCAATAACTTGAAGTTACGTATAATCATGGCTAGTAACGGTGGAAGTCATGAGGAATTCTATTGATGACAAATTATTAATGTAAGAGAAGATGAAGACCATAAAAGGGGCTCCCAACTGAGGGATAAGCAAGACATTCCTTCTTGAGACTCATACACCACTTGTATCAGCTCTCAAATCCCCAAAGCTACTCACAAAGCTTATTTGGTACTGATTTCTTCACCTTGGAGGGGGAGTTGTGTACTCAGTGGTGTTCAGACCATTTTTGGCAGGAACAAAACAAAACAAAACAAAATTAAATCAAATTTAATTTAATTAACTATTAATTCTCATTTATTTAATTAAATCATATTAATCAAATAAATTATATACATGTTAATGTATTAAATAATTAAATATAACATATAATTAAATTAAATCTTATTTAATTTAATCATCCATTCCACTACAAGTGCTCTATGCCTGTGACTATGTAGGTTCTCGTAACGTTCACAATAGTATCAAATCACTTAGTTAACATAATAAATAATGAGCGGTATCTAGCAACACGTCACTGCTACCCAAGTGACGAGAATATTGTGTGATATGACAGAGCTTTTATATGATAATGATCATGTGTATAATTAACATCTTGTCCTTATATCTATATTAAATACAAGGCATATAATATGTCACCCTTCTATAGTCCAACATTATATTCATTTATCCCTAAGTATGCTTGATAACAAATAAGTTCAATATCTCATATTAACTTATTTGAGTACGACCATGCATTTTATAGTCATACTTTATCAAGCGCCCCATAGATATTACTCTTGTATATGTTTGAGATGCAAATCTCGTCTAGGTCACTCATGTCCCTATACATGATCAGTGGAGTATCCATCAACCATCTTTATGGTCATCATGTTACAGACAACATTTGATTGGCAATAAAGTACTCGAATCCACATTTGGGGTTCATAGTGGTTTCAGTTTGAAGGGTGGTTGTCGTTCCACGGACTTTCGTCCCGGTGCAGACACGAACCATCGGCGATGTTGGAGGTTGATTTGAATAGAGTCGCCAACTAGGCATTTTTATCCCGAAGGAAAGGTAATGTTGTATAGACCTGGAAGGGTATGGATAAGACGGTTGCGAACCAGAGAAACTGAGAAAGGGGGTTGGTTACGACTTGGGAAGGTATTAGCACCCAGATCCTCCGTCGTACTCGACGGGATCCACGCTTACAAGATTGTGTTTAAAAGGGGTTAGTGTATGTTTTATCTATGTGCAGAAGCTAGGGAAAGAAGGTACAAGTGTCAGTGCAAAAGGTGTGAATTGCTCAGGAACTGAGGCTTAAAAAGAAGGCTGAAAGAGGGGGAAAACACAGAGACTTTTGTTTGATAACTGTTAAGTTATGCCTACGTATCCTCTCGTGCAATGAGGAAGTCAGAATACCGTAGTTCGACTCAAAGAGACTTAGTGATTTGTTGACTGTGAACTACTTACTTATCTATGCTCAAGTGTATGACTCGTCTGGCTCGAGTGCTAACTGTCTTGTGTAACACCCTAATTTTTGCCCTAAGTTTCTTCGCATATCATCTGCATATTCGCATACAAACAAGATCGCACTGGCTGTCGAGTTTCTCCTCAGATATGGGTCTATGCTTCGCAGGGGATCACCATTATTTTTACTGTTTTATATTTGTTTATATTTACTGACTTCTAACCAAAATACAAAAAAAAATGTTGCAGTGTTCTTCTTCTTCTCTGTGTTGCAGGTTTGCGAAGATGAGACAGTAATTTTAATTCAGATACGTTTGTTCAGTCTCAATGCGATTTCAGATGGATGTTTGACCTAATCTGGTCAAACTATCAAAAGATTGTGTTGACTGCCAGTTGTGTGTGCCAGTGGTTTATTCCTCAGACGATGCGTTTTCAAAGTACAAGTTGGGTTGTGTGACAGTGTTTTTGGTGCGAAGTTTGGTTTGCTCATCAGTGGTGTGACAATGTTTTGTGTGAGATTTAGTTTGAAGCTGCAGTGGTTATCAGATGACAGTTGGTTTACTTTGGGCTGTTCAGTGGGTCTGTGTTGGCTGTGTTCAGAGGCTTGTGAAAAGATCAGGAGTTGGTCATGGGCTTTAAAAAAATCATCATCACTTCATATCCATTTATCCAATCTTTAAACCATCATTTTTTATACATATAACCATTATCCATATCTATTCATTTTCCATTTTTTTTACCGACTATTCATATTAAAGTCACCTTTCAAAATCCTTTTTCTTTCGAATATCCATATTCATTTCCTAATTTTCACCAATCATTCATTACCCGTTTCCAATTATTTTTTAATCCATCCCGATCATTTTATTCGTTATATCTTCATTCTCCATTTCTTTTAATCCATTTTCTTATCATCTTTTTTTTTAATCATCCCCAATTAATTCATTTTTTTATTCTTAATTCATTAATAAAACCCAATTGCTTTCTTTAAGCCCATTTGTTTTATTTTAAGATCCAATTAATAATAAGTATAAAAAAAAATAAAGATATTTAATTAAGTCAACTTGTTTTGTTTTTATTTTATTTTATTTGCTTTACATTAGTATCAAATAACATCCACAAACTTTTCCAAGCCAAATCCACACCTTCAATATTTCTTGCAACTTTCCCAAGCCCAAAACCAATACAACCAGCTCATGTCCACACTTTTCTTAAGTCACTTCACATCAGCCTTCCGCACGTGAAAGCAAGCAGCTTCTCCAACAAGCCTTGCCCACAGCAGCTTACAGCCAACTACGAAGCAAGTACACGCGCAGGCCCAAGCAGCAAAACAAAAAAACAACAAGCCTACCAATTCACCCCAAAGCATTTCACGCAAGCCTTCCAAAGCCAACACTCAAAACCTCACGCGCACGCCGCATGACTTCACACTTTCCAACTTTCCCAGCCTTTTGCATCGCCCAGTCCAAACCTCACATCAAGCTATCCCGCAGGCCCAAGCCGCAGCTAGCCGCAAGCAAAAACAACAGCCATCACAGCACGCCGTACAACAACAACCTCGCGCCCAACTTCATCCTCACGTAATCCCTCAAGCCTCGCAAGCCAAAGTTCATCACGCATTCCGCACGTATATAAGCCACAAGACTCCAACCTGCATCAAAACAAGCTCATCAACAAAAACTCTCAGCCAAGCGAAAACGAAACAACAGATTCACACGCACGTCATCCGCACACTCCTCGCACGAGCTTCACGAAAACCACCTGAAAATCAATAAACCCAAAACGCAATTCAACAACAATCAAAACGCAAAAAAAATCAAGAATCAAAACTCAGCTCACACGGGATTTACGTGACATTCCGAAACGCAGCAAGACCTTCTCAAAACGGCAATTATTTTTCTCATTCTTTCCCCTATTTATAGAACATCATTCTCCTTCCATAAACAAGCTTCGATAGCCTCCCTAAACCTCTGCCAAAATCCATTTCAATCTCAAACCCCTTTCAACCTTCAATTTCTTCCCTTAATTTTATCTTCACACCCAAAGCACCATAAAACCCGAATCGATTTGAAATTTCGGGAAAAAGAAAGAATCCGAGAGAGAGAAGGAAGACGCGTGCGAGAGTTTGAGAAGGAAAGTTGTTGTTCATTTAATGTTGAAGGTGAGCCTTGGATTTCCGCCGCCGTGAATTTGTTTTTGTGTGCCCTGTTTTCGTCCGCACCGAAAGAAGAAGAAGAACACTTACTTCTGTGTTTTTGCTTTTCTTTAATTTTTTTCTTTTTTTGTTATATTTCTTTCTTTTGATTTTTATTTAATGGTTATCAAAGAGAAATGGAAATGCTGTTGGGCCTAAGGCCATTGGTATGTTAATTGTTACCATATAACCCGCAAGTTCCATACTCCCCTCCCCCATTTCTATTTTTCTTTCTTTTAATTCTCTTTATTCCTTTTTAAGTGATTTTGGTTTTTACCATTCTTTTTGATAAGTAATTTTAAATTATGTTAAAGAGAAAAAGAGATTTAGAAAAAGTTGTTTTTTAAAAAAGATTTTAAGAAAATGTTTAGAAACAATGTTATAAAAAGTATTTTAAAAAAAGAATGTTTAGAAAAAGATTTTTAGAAAGATTTTAGAAAATGATTTAAAAATGTTTTGAATTCTTTTATGGATCTAATTTTGGATCCATTATTCTTCATCTCTTTTTAATTTTGGTCGATGACAATCTTCCGATTCGGGATTGTTGATTTCCGATTAAGCTTAATCTTCATTATTTCAAATCTATGGATGAATGATCATTTGGATCATTCTCCATACTTTGAGATCGTGATAGGTTGCTTTTCGATGAAATTCAACGATAATCTCGATTAAGATTAGACCTTCCTTTTTCTTTTAGTGTGGCATGTTTTCGGAGAACGATCCATTATATCGTTTCTCTAACATGTATTAACACGAATATTTTCCACTTTAATTAGTGGTGGCCGGCCTCAGTTGTAGGGTAATTACTTCGTAAATTACTCGGCGATTGCTTAACATAGACCTAAAGTTGTCCCGATTCGAATTAAGATCCACTTGGATCCGGTTGCCTCGATTTTATTATTCCTTGTTGTGGTTGTGCTTGATTAAGTTCATCATACCACTTATATTGTAAATATTATAATAATGTGAATATAATTGTTTAAATTTAATCTCTCGCACCTTATCCTTTTATTTTTATCTCTTGCTCCCTTATCTCCTTATTATATTTTGTCATATTATATCATATATCATTTGTTTATATTCATATTGTGCTTGTTTTTATTTTGTCCATTTGGATATCAAAACACTTAATAAAGGATTAAACTCTTAAAAGATTTGTGACTTCTAATTTTGGACTAATGGTTACTATCCCGAGCTTTTTGGAGAATAGACTTAGACTTTAAAATCTTCCCTTTGCTCAAGTTGGAATGGATTAGAAACCTCGGCCTCAAGATTATGTCATTAGCCTTTGAAGAGGAAATTCCGATCTTTGAAGAGTTGTGCATATTGGTTTGGTAAATTCTTTCCTTAGCTTTTAATTCAAGCATTAGGACTAGTCTCTTCATCTCCTCCCCATTCTTTAATTTTCAAAACTTCTTCCTATTTCAAAACCTTCTTGTTTTCTAAACTCCAAACACTTTCATAAACAAACCTTGACTTAGGTCAAGCGATTTTAAACTTTTCACTTTATTTTCTTAATCAATGTTAATTCATGTAAATATATTAAAAACCATTTTCTTACTTACTTTAAAAAATACAAACCCACTCAATTGTTTTTGTGCTTTGTGCACCTTTTCTTTTCACATGTTTAGATATGATTCATCCTTTCTAGCGGAATTATTCGCTAAGGGATGACGACTTATCTCTACATTCTAAAATCAATTCAACCCATTTATTCTTTTCAAATTTTGTACCACGAACTACGAGGTTTTGATCTCGCATTGCACTTTGTGGGTACGTAGGCATAAGGTGTTAAAACCTTATCAAACACAAAATCCTTAAAAAATATTCTTCTCCTCATCTCTTCCATCATTTTAAACAAACCAATTTCAGACCAAAAAGCAATAAGTATTTCAAAGGGCTCCCGTGGAGTACCACGGATGAGTCGGGTGCCTAAAACCTTCCCGGTTCATAACCAATCCCCTTACCCAATCTCTGTTTATTTCTTTTAGCCTTTGCTTTTAGAATCCTAGGTTTTTATTCGTTCTTTTACCTTTTTCCATTCGGAAATAAAGAAAAGCACGGTGGCGACTCTGTGTTTATCGAGTTAAGTTAATCAATAACTTACACTCACGATTTTACCGCTACATCTTGCATTAGACGGAAGAAGCAAGTTCTCGTTTGTGAATGAGTGTGATGAGAAAAGAATCCCGAAGGAGACGATTATTGTTTGTTTTTTGTTTTTAGTTTTTTATTGTTTTTGGTGTTTTGCATAGGATAATGAGCTTATGCATAAATCAAGGGTTGTAAACTCATTATATCCTCCCTGATTAGGGATAATGAGCCTACCTAAGTATGAGATAAGAATCTCAACTTAATTACCTTAATGATGAAGGATTAAGATCATTAACCTACTTGTGATTATTAAGATGTTTTTGGGTTTTTGTTTAGTGTTAAGTAATGAGTTTAATCTCTAATCACAGACTAGTGAACTCATTACACCATCCTAAGAGAAGGATAATAGATGAGAACACTTAAGCTGAGGAAGATACCTCAACTTAATCCATGGTTAGGGATTAAATTCATTATATAACAAGCCTTTATTAAATGGATTTTAATTAACAAGGTGAGATTAAGAAATGAGTTTTATGTTTGTAAGACTTATCTTGAGGGGGACTTGTCCATTAAACACTAGGGTTAGTCCCTCTTAACCAAAAGGATGAGATGGAACCCTAATGTAAGGCCCAAGTTACAAGCTTATGTCTTGATTATTATTAAGTGTTTTGATTAAGAGGTATAAACAAATTAAAGGTTTAACACTAAGGATTAAAGTTATACACTCCATCCTAAGATAAGGATGCATGCATAACCCTAATTCAAAGTCCTAAAGCTTTAAGTGTTTAGCCTCTGATTATGAGATGAGAATAGAGACTCAAGGAGACTCAAAGGTAAAAAAAAAGGGGGGACTATACACAACCCTAAAAATTATCATGCTTGTATATCCTATGGTTTGTGAGGCTTAAGAGAAAAGATCTTCAAGAGGCCACCATGGAAGAAGAAGCAGACGAAAAAGAGAAGGAGAGAAAGAATAAGCTACTTACTTCCTGAAGAAGATAAGTAACTTAAAAGGAAGAAAGTAAGAAGAGAAACACAAGTGAAACAAGTTCACTCCAAAGACAATTAAAGGATGCAAATGCAAGGAAAAGAAGAGGTGGGAGGTGAAGGCAAATCCACCTCCCAAATAACTTACCAAAAGTTACTTAAATGTTAGTACAAGATGCATAAGACATAAAGCACAAAGAAATGATATGAATAAGGATGCAAAGCCCAAAACCAGAAGTGATTATGCAATGAAAATGTGTTATGAGATGATGCAAAATCATACAAGATGCATATGAATGATCATACAAGGATGAGATGCAATGGAAGCATGTTTAGAAGCATGAAAAAACATGGATGTTCATGAAATGTAATGAATGCAAAACATAGCAAATGAATGAAGAAATTATCAAGCAATGTTCAAGCATGTCTTAAGATGTCTAATATGTCATAAAAATGCTTGAAATGTCATGGCAAGTTCACAAGTTCATGTTATGCAAAGAAGAATGCAAATGAAGATGCGAAATTAGGGTTTTAAGGCAACATGAGATGCATATGACCAAAACAGAAGCATACATCATGATAAAAATTTGAAATTGAACTCAAGCAAACCCCAATCACCTACAAGACCACACCCAAAGGAGAAAGTCAGAAGCTAACCCTAGGCAAAGTTATGGAATTTCTAAGTTAACTAGGGTTTTTGGGTGATTCTTAAGGGAAAATGCAAATCAAATTGAAAATGAAAGATAAAAATATGAGATAAATAACCTAGAAACTATATGCAATATGAAAAACAATGCAAAAAGAATCAAGTTCAAACTCATCATGGTTAGGCAGAAATGAATTTTTCAAGTTAGGGTTAAAAAATGTGAAATTTAAGAACCCTAATTCAAAGAAAATTGTGAAAATGTAATCAAACCTAAAAAGAAATTTGTATGGTGAGTTTGAAAATGTTTCTAAATGTTTAAGAATGCTTCATGAATTTTTTGGTGATTTTTAGAAACCTAAATGCATATTTAATTAATTAAAATCAATTAATTAATTAAATAAAACATTTAAATATTTTAAAAATACTTTTTTAATGCAAAAATTAAAATAATTTTTTTTTAGGTTAAGAAAATTATTTGAAACAAAAATGTAGAAAATGATATTTTTTTAATTGTTTTTGCTATTTTTAAAAATTATGTGAAAGAAATACAATAAAAAAAGAAATAAAAATGAATTAAATGAGAAGTATGTCAATTTGATGGTCAGGATTCAAACATGGGGGGATGGGTTGATTGCGCGCGTGTTTTAAGGGTCAGGATCCAATCTGGCAAAATTTAATTAATTAAACCTAATTGTAAACACCCCAAATTTGCCTTCACTTTTTCTCACACCATGGCTTGTGATCTTTCATTTTTATTTTAACATAAGCATACCATCTCATATTGCATATTTATCCCACTGCATAGTGCATTTCATCTGCATCTAGGGTTTGTGATCTGAGCAATCCAAAAGTGACCTGAGCCATCCCAATGGTCTCGAAGCTTGCCAAAAGGGTCCATGTGTGTTCCACAATCATATTATGCTCCCCAAAGTTCATGAAAGTAAAGAAATCACAGAGATTGGCAAAGACATGGAAGCAGAGCTAGGATTTTCCTACACAGACGACCAAAATTAGGGTTTTGGTTTCAGAGGCCTTAACTCCATATTTTTTGGTCATTCTTGTTTCTAATGTTCTTAATATGTTATAAGGATCATGTGTACCAAGTTTGATGAAGAAACTCATTGTGGAAGCCATCTGATCATTGGGTAACTTCTTGAGCAAGTTAAGTCAAAATCATTTGTCTTCCTCGATGGCATTAATCCTTGGCCCACCATGGTTAGGCATAGGATTTCTGTTGACATTTGGAGGAGGTGCGAAGTTGAGGGCCTTAGAATCCACCAAATCTTGAACTTTCATTTGCAAAGCCCTGCATTTTTCAGTATTGTGGCCAGGTGCATTGGAGTGAAAAGCACATCTGGCGTTGACATCGTAATTCTTCGGGAGATTGGAGGGATCTGGAGGTGCCAATGTCCTTAACTCAACCAAGTTAAGTTTCAGGAGTTGTGGCAATAAGGAGGCATAAGGCATAGGGATAGGAACAATCACCCTATTTGCCTGTGATGGTCTTTGCTGAAAGGGTCTTTGTTGTTGATTGCTGTTATTGTTGTTGTATGTTCTCTGTGGCGGATACTGAATTTGCTGTTGATAATGGGGTTGTTGTGGTTGTTGATATGCTGGTTGCTGAGGAATCAGAGCTGGAATAGTGACAGCTGCTACTGATCTGTGGACATACTGAGGTCTGCCCCTGCTGGCATGAATGGCATTTGTATCATCGGTCCTTCGAGGTCCCACAAAAGGCTTCCTGGGATTACTGGACGAACTTGCACCATTATCAGAAATTTTGCCCATTTTTAACAGACTTTCAATTCTTTCACCGGCTATAACTACGTCTGCGAAGCTGGTGGAAGAAAAAGCAGCCAGTCTATCAATGTATGTTCCTTGCAAAGTATTCATGAACATGTCGACCATTTCTCTTTCCGACATGGGCGGTTGGACAGCAGCAGCTAGCTGTCTCCACCTTTGGGCATATTCCCTGAAGCTTTCCCTGGAGGATTGAGACATTCCCATCAAGAGGGTCCTGTTAGGAGCCATGTCCAGGTTGTATTGGTACGGCCTGATGAAAGCCTCAGCTAGGTCCTTCCAGCATCTGATAGTAGCTCTGGTCAAATGTGAGTACCACTCCCTTGAAGCCCCAGTCAAACTATCTTCAAAATAGAACATCCACAGTTTTTCATCCATGGTATATGCTTTAAGTCTCCCCAGAAAAGACTGCAGGTGAGTTCGTGGACAGGAGGTTCCATTGTATTTCTCGAAGCACGGAGGTTTGAACTTATAGGGAATTCTTACCCCGTCTACTAACCCCATATCCATGACATCAAAACCCATGGAATTTTGAGACTCCAGAGATCTCAACTTCTCAGCAATTTCATCAAACCTCCTATCATAGACTTCATCCCCAGCTCCCATGACAGTGAATTGCTCCTCTTGGGGGTCTTCTTGTAAGATCCTCCCCCCAGTAGTATTTCCTTGCACATTAGCCGGGATATTGACTTCCGGATCTAGATGAGGTCCAAATACAGGTGGGTTAGCATGAGGCTGACCCCTCTCATTGTTGCTTGTTCCTCCAGTCCCAGGATGAGGCTCCTCGGGGGTTTGTCTTTCTACCAATGCCCTCAACCTCTCTTGGGTCTGAGCCAGACCAATCATCACAGTCATGAATTGGGCCATTTGGTTTCTCATCTCCACCCTTTCATTAGCCATCTGGGTTCTGACCTCTGTCAGGTCTTGCTGTACTTGCTCCATTATAATACCCGGAAGGTTGTTGCGTGTAGGATACCGGTGTGCACGGTTGACGGGGAACACTCTTCTACGAGCAATATTTCCTGAGTCACAACAGAGTTAAAAACCAACAAAATAATAACAAAACCTACAAAACAAAACAAAAGTTAGTATGCAATGCAATATGCTTATTTATTTTCCAAGGTATCCGGCTTGGCTCTTGGTTTTGACCTTTCCAGACCTCGAGGAAGATGCTTTGATGTTGCTTGAGAAAAGAAACTCAAATGGAAACAAACTAATAAATATATTACAAATGGTGCATAACACATAGTTTGTTTTTTTACAACACATGCCCCTGAGGGGTCAAAATACAACATAAAAGAAAAGTACATCAAATGAAAGCAACAACAAAAATAAAGTTAGACATCAAGTCCAAACTCATCCTCCTGAACCTCCTTTAAAAGTGCTTCAGTCACCGGACCCGCTGGATGCTCCGTAATGGTCCTGATGAGGAGGTTCCTAGTGGAAATAGCAGTGGTCAGCTTCCTGTGCCTGTCTTGGTCCTTTAACCTTTTCAAACCAGCCCTAAGCTTCAATTCTGAAATCTCCTTCTGGGCTGCCAGCAGAGCTTCCTGTTGTTTCTTTTCATTGGCCTCTAACTGCTCAATCCTGGCTTGAGTTCTCTTATCTTCTTGATTACGAGCTTCAGTGATCCTGACCCACCTAGCTTGACTTTCTTGCAGATAGAGATCAGTCCTAGCTTTCTGAAGCTTGGCCTCCTTACAGGAATTCTTCAAAATTTGCTCCCCAGCTCTTGATTTCTTGATGTAGTCCTCTGCTTTCTCAATCTTGGCTAGATGCTCCACTTTAAGCTTCTCCAACCTCTCAATGTCTAGACGACCATCACTCCTCTCCCAGAGGGTCTTCTTCAGAGCTTGAGACAGATTCTCATTCCTCTCCTTCAGTTTCTCAAATTCCTCCAGACTGACAGTGGCTGCTGGCTGTACTGTTGATGGTCCAGGTATATCCTCAATGGTCAAGGGCATCCCAGAAATATGAGCTC
Organism: Lathyrus aphaca; assembly: GCA_963966055.1. NCBI lineage: Eukaryota > Viridiplantae > Streptophyta > Magnoliopsida > Fabales > Fabaceae > Lathyrus > Lathyrus aphaca. The sequence goes on along the minus strand of OZ014519.1, from coordinate 425,353,410 downwards.
TAGCATGAGACCATTCATAATATTGAGCTGAAGCCACATTATTGCACCTCCCAAGAATGGCCATCCCTTTGGTCTGGATGTTATCCCAAGCCCAGGATGCTTGCCTGACAACAGCTAGATTAGGCTTTATCTCACAATACAGGGTCTCAGCTAGATCTTGCACTCTAGGAGGGTGTACTAAAGCATAGCCCAGTTGTCTCTTAAAAATAAAAGGATTGTAGTTGATGCAACCCTTCACTCCTATTAGAGGTACATTGGGGTACTGCCCACAGCTAGTGATGATGTCCTTGCCCTTGGTGCTCTGGGTGCACCACCTGATGTCATCTGAAGTCAAAGCAATAAGTCTCTTAGCCCAATTCTTCTGTTGGTGAGGATTCAGGAAGGCATCAGTCTTAGGTAAGTGTTTGAGTAGCCAGGTATGAAACAGAGGAGCACATCATCTCACCAACTTTCCTCTTTGCTTCTCATTCCTCTGATGAATGGAATAATAGAAATCTCCCAGCAAGGTGGGTATTGGGTTCCTCAGAAGGAAAAGATGAATGGCATTCTTGCTGATAAACTTGGGCTCATCTGCAAATAGTATAACCCCATATATACTGAGGGCTAACAATGCACAAACTGCCCTCCATTCCCCCAAGGAGGCCTTCAGGATGGCCTGAGAAATCAAGAAATCTAAGTGCAAACCAGGGATCCCAGCCTTTGTTGTCATGTTTTGCTCAATCAAAATAGGTTCCAGGTACAGTGCTTTTGCCACCTCTCCATTGCTGGGAGAAGTCATTTCTGGGGGGACACCACCCCTGACAGGTACTCCAATCAATGATGAAAACTCCTCCAGCAGAGGTCCTAACTGAAAGTTCTGGAAAGTGAAACATCTCAAAGGAGGGTCATAGAACTGTAAGCAGGTGTGAATCATACTCCTATGAGAAGGATCCAAGTCTATAACCATATCAAGGATGCCTCCATAATGCTCTCTGAATAATGGGATGTGGTCTGGAGTGATAAGTGCCTGGACCTGCCTGATACCAGTCAGCACAGGCTCAAAGAAATGGTATGAAATGTTGCTCTTCCTGGGTGTAGACATGAGTGCTGATGAAGAGCTAAAGACAAGTGCTGATGAAGAGCTGAAGACAGGTGCTGATGAAGATCAAAAATCAATACTGGAGATGAGCCACTGATAGGCTGGTGCTGGTGATGAAGGCAGCTGAAGCAGACAACTGATGAAGATAGCTGAAGCAGATACCTGATGCAACAGAGGTCTATACAGATGAAAGGGTCAAAACCAAGCCAAATATGATGTGGATACCCTGAAAAACAAATAAACAAATGTTAAATGATGCAAATGATGAGTATGCAAATGATATGCAAAGGGTTTGTGATCAAGCTGGATCTGATTAACTGTCTTGATATAAGTCCATGTATGTTCAAGAAATCCAGATGGAGGTTTAGAAGTCCAGTAACCAAGGTGGGGGACTCAAATAAAGAGTCACATATCCAAGGTTAAATCACAAGAACTGTCCAAAATGAGGTACTCTTAACCAAAACAAAGTAACAGGGTATGATGCGGCCAAGGGTACCTGCAAACCTGTAAACAGCCCATCCCCCTCACAGGTGGTGTTCTAAAACAAGGATCCTCAGACTTGGATCAATTATGAGAAGTGTAAACACTTCTAACTCGGAGGTACAGTGTTTACAATAACCATAAAAGATCCTCCTCTAATTCACCTCAGTTTCTGAAGGTCATAATAAAGGTCATCCAGACTTAGCAGGCTTCCCAGATAGCCCTAGCACTACAGGAGATCTGTAGCACAGAGTTCTCAAGAAGAAACCCATATCTGAACCGTATTTCATATTCCCGCACCAGACCGAAATGGAATGGGAAAGAACATGAACCACTCTAGCCTAGGTGTCACTCAGGTCCCAGGTATAGGACCTTAAACTCTCAGTAGAACCCCACCCATCAAAACAGAAACCAGATCCAGCAAGATAGTATGACAGTATGAAAAAATGTAAAACTGTAAAGAAAGCAATAAATAAAGCTGTACATAAAGCAATAAATAGAGAAAACATATAAACACAAATAGCACATAACACCCCAGTAAACACAAATCAAACAAGCGCTAGGAGGAACCCACAAAAAGAACCAGAAGCCCTGGTTACAGTATAAGGGTCCCCAGCAGAGTCGCCAAGCTGTCGCTCCCACCAAATGAGGCTAAGTCAAATGGGGTACAGACGCGAACGGTCGGCGAAAGAGGAAGTGGAGAACACACAAGGGTGAACTCAGAAAGACAAGAGTCGCCAGCTAGGCATTTTTATCCCGGAGGAAAGGCAATGCTGCATAGACCTAGAAAGATATGGATAAGACGGTTGCGAACCAGAGAAACTGAGAAAGGGGGTTGGTTACAACCTGGGAAGGTATTATCACCCAGATTGTCCGCCGTACTCGACGGGATCCATGCTTGAAAGTTTATGTTTAAAGGGGTAGTGTCAGTGCAATCTGTGTATAAAAGCTGGAAAGAATGCAAGTGTCAGTGTAAAAGAAAAGTGAAGTGAAATATGTGAAGTGTCAGTGTAAGAACAAGAATGGAATGCTCAAGATCATGAGGCTTAAGGAATGATGCACGAAGGAGGGGGGATATACAGAGACTTTTGTTCGATAACTGTTAAGTTATGCCTACGTATCCTCTCGTGCAATGAGGAAGTCAGAACACCGTAGTTCGACCCAAAGAGACTGAAAGATAAAGACTTGTGAACTGCTTACTTGTCTATGCTCAAGTGTATGACCTGTCTGGCTCAGGTGCAAACTGTCTTGCATTAGACGGAAGAAGAAAGTTCTCGTTTGTGAGTGAGTAAGATGAGAAAAGAATCCCGGGGGAGACGATTATTGTTTGTTTTTGTGTTTTCAGTCTTTTATTGCTTTTTGGAGTTTGTCATAGGAAAATGAGCTTAAGCCTAAACCAAGGGTTAGTAAACTCATCACATCCTCCCTCTGATTAGGGGTAATGAGAATACCTTAAGTGTGAAGTAAGCACCTCACACTTAATCACCATGATGTAGGATTAAGATCATTAACCTACTTGTGATTATTTAGATGTTTTTGTTGTTTTTGTTTAGTGTTAAGTAATGAGTTTAAGCCATAATCAAGGATTTAATGGACTCATTACACCATCCTAATAGAAGGATAATAGATGAGAACATTTAAGCTGAGAAAGACTCCTCAACTTAATCCATGATTAGGGATTAACCTCATGACAAAACAAAGCCTTTATTAAGTGGATTTTAATTAATGGTAAGATTAAGAAGTGGATTTTATGGTTGGTAAGACAACTTGAGGGGGACTTGTCCATTAACACTAGGGTCCAGTTAAGGAAGAATTAGAACCCTAATGCAAGGCCCAAGTTACAAGCTTGATTTCTTAGTGATTATTAGGTGAATTGATTAAAGGATTTAAACACATTAAGGTTTTAACACTTAGGATTAAAGTTATACACTCCATCCTAATAGAAGGATGCAGGCATAAGCTTAATCACAAAACCTTAAAACCTTTAGGGTTTAGTCCTTGATTATGAGATGAGAAGAGAAGACTCAATGATGACACAAAGGTAAAAGCTAAATGGGAGACTAATCAAACCCTAATTTGTTATCATGCTTGGTTGTTCCTAGGGTTAATGAGGTTTGCAAGAAGATCTTCAGAGAAACCACCAGGAAGGAAGCAAATGAAAGGAACAAAGAGAAGCAAAACAACTTGCTTCACTTAAGAAGACAAGTTGCTTGAAGGAAGAAAGTGAGAGATGAACATGAATGAGAAAGCTCACTCTAAAACACATACAAAATGTAGCAAAGAAAGTATGAAAGAGATGAAAAGAGATTGTGAGAAGTGAAGGCAAATTCACTTCTCAAACAACTTACCACCTGGAATGTTAGCACAAGAAAATGAAATGCAATGAGAATGAGATGCAATGACATGATGCAAACCAAAACCAAAAGCATAAACATGATGTTAATGATGCTAAGAGATGATGCAAACACATGACAAGAGATGAGAATGATCATACAAGCATAAGGATGCAAATGAGGCATGCTTTGAACCATAAAGATTCATGAAATGTTTATGAAATGCAATGGTCATATAACATGGCAAATGAAAGATGCAATGATCAAACATGATTCTAATATGTCCTAAGATGTATTATGAATCATGTGGATGCACAAAATGTCATGGCAAGTTGTTGGATGCAAGCAAATGAGAAATGGATGCAAGGGAAGGCACAAATTAGGGTTTATGATCAACACACAAAGAAAAATTCAAAATCAGAAGCAAATGACATGATAAAAAATTGAAAATGCAATCAAAGATACCCTAAACCTATACAAGCTCACTGCCCAAAGGAGGGGATCCAACTCTTAACCTAATGAAAGTTATGAATTTCTCAAGATTACTAGGGTTTTAAGGTGCCTCGTCAAGAAAAATGCAAAACAAAATGAAAATGCAAGATCAATTCAAACCAATTTTATCCTGTAAACTACATGCCATGAAGAATGCAATGCAAGAAGAACCATCATCAAACTCTCAAAGGTTTGGCAGAAAGGAATTTTCAAAGTTTGCACAAAAATATTGCCCTAAAATGAATTTAATTCCAATGAAAATGATCAAAAGGCATCAAGAACAAAAAGAAATTTGGTTTGAGAGTTGGATAATGTTTCTAAATGTTTCTAAATGCAATGTGAATTTTTTGGTGATTTTTAAATACCTAAATGCATATTTAATTAATTAATTTTCATTAACTAATTAAAAATAAACATTTAAATGATTTAAAAATAATTTTTAATGCAAAAAATAAAAATAAAAATATTTTTGTGTTCTAAAAATTAATGAAATCTTTGACAAAAATTTTCATAATTTTTAAATGATTTTTGCTATTTTAAATAATTCGTGGAAATAAAATGAAAAGAAAATGAAATTAAAATGAAAATAATGAAAAGTAATCCAGAAGAAAGGCCAGGATTTGATCTGGGTTTGAGGGGGTTGACTTGGCGCGCAATCCTACGGCCCAGGTTCAAACCTGGCTAATTTTTATTTAATAATTAATTAATCCTAGTTTAAGTTAATTAAATGCTGATTAGGGTTTAATGGGCCATCTGAGCCATTCACACGCGCGCGGGAAAGAGGATCCTAGGGACAGAATTCAAAGTTGCTAATTAATCACAATTAGGGCAAATGACATTCAGGTGACCGGAACAGTGGTTCCGGTCATCTTCTCCGGCGAGCATAAACCCTAGAATCTTCTACAGGTCACTAAACATGAAATTTCTTCCACCAAAACAAACCTCTCATCAATCTAGACCTAACCCCTCATCTCAAATCCATTTATTTTCACTCACAAGCCTGAATCGAAGAAAAACACCAAATACGGGCAAATGTTCAGAGATACCATACATGCTGGTTTCTTCACCATTTCAAAAAGTAAACACATATTCATGATCAGGGGAAGACATAGCATCATAAAAGAACTTAAAAATCAGTTTCTGGGAAAAAAGTTCTTCATGTTACCTGAGATGAAGCTTCTCTGATTTTGAGCTTCCTGGCCTCAAGCTTTGTGCAATCCTTCTCCCTTGATCCTCCTGATGATGGAATGAAGCTTAGAATGCTTTGAGAGTGGCTGGTTGTGACTGTTTGGTTCTGGTGTAGCAGAAATGAAGGTCTCTATATGTGGTGATTCATGCTGTTTCAGGGGGTGCTTCTTGTTCTATGAGTGATTTGTGGTTTGTGGGTGAAGAAATTTCTAGATTTTGTTAAGTTTTAAGGGAGTTTCGAAGAGAACAAGTTTGTGCACAAATTTGTGAATCTGAGGTTATGTGTGTTTTCAGGCCCCAATGCTTGCACTTATCTCTCCCATATTGTTTGAATATAATATGTGGTAGGTTCTGAATGGCTGTAAAACACTATTCCAAGAGTATGGGAGTTTTGGCCAAAAAGTCAAATATGTGTCCTTGAGAGTATGGGCCATGGCAGAGGAAATCTTTAGGCTTGTCCTGCCTTAGCTTGAGTCAAGGAAGACCCTAGGATCAAGAGAAGACAGCTGGGTGCATTGGATCACAAGCTTGAAGTGTTTTTGCAATATGGCAACTTGTTACATTTCATGATTTTTGGCCATGAACATGTGACAAGTCTTGCTGAATTTTTGGTGTGAGATGCCTCATGAGGTCATGGTAATGTTTTGAGACCAGCTAGAGATCATACAATCCTTTGAGAATCATTTTGCAAGAAATCCCTCTTTGCACTTTCATGAAGAATGGCTTATGTTTACTTGAAACCTAAGGCATAGAAATGGGAAATTCTTTGGGCCAAACTAAATTTTAGGTCATGCATTGTATTTGTATGATGATTAGAGGTCACATTGAAATCACATAAAGGCTTGTCATGAGAATTTGCAAGTTTTCCATTTTGTGCAAAAGTGAAATTTCAATGATTTTATCCAACGTTGCAAGGCCATAACTTTTGATCCAAAATGAATTAGAATGAGTTATTGTACTTTTTGAAAAGGTAATGATCCATTCTACAACTTTCATGACCAAAGTTTTCTCATTTGAAGCATTTTTGAATCAATTTGAGGAGGTTGAAAAACTTTCCCAAAATGGCAAGTTTACATTACAAGTCACTTTCCCAAAAAGGCAATTTTGCAAATGGCTTGAAATTCTTCAACTTTGTGAACTTCTAACATCTTCTATGATCAAATAAAGACCATACACATTCAAAATGATGAAGAACACCCTTTGGTTGGGTCATTGGGGGCCTCAGATGCCCTGATTTTGCACTGACTTGCTCAAGAAGTCAACTCTTGATTAGATGCCTTCCCCATGGAATTTCTTCATGAAAATTGATATGCATGATCCTCATAACATATAGAGACCAATAGAAACAAGAATGACCAAAAAAATTGGATTTATGGCCTCTGAAACCAAAACCCTAATTCTAGGTCATCTGTGTAGTTAAACCTGGCTCTGCTTCCATGCCATTCTCAGTTCTTGTGATCCTTTGACTTTCTTGACTTTGTGGGGATATAATATGATGCTTGAACATACATGGACCCCTTTGAAGTGATTGAAGACCCTTGGAGTGGCTCATATGGCTCAGGGATAGCTCAGATCACAAACCCTAGATGCAGATGACTTAGAAGCAATGCAGTGAAGCAAAAGTGTGGTATGAGATGCTATGATTGAACTTATGCATATGAAAAGATCACAAGCCATGGTATAATGAGTGAGGGCAAATTTGGGGTGTTTACACATCTTTCTCACTTTCTTCCTTTAAGTTACTTATCTTCTTAGGAAGTAAGTAACTTATTCTTCTGCTTCCTCCTCCTTTCATCTGCTTCTTCCATTGGTGGCTTCCTTGAAGATTCCTTCTCTTAAGCCTCACAAACCATAGGATTCCTAGGCATGATAACGTTTTAGGGTTGTGTATAGTACCCCTTAGATTTTTCCCTTTGAGTCTCCTTGAGTCTCTCTTCTCATCTCAATAATCAGAGACTAAACTCTTAAAGTTTTAGGACTTTGGAATTAGGGTTATGCCTGCATCCTTCTCTTAGGATGAAGTGTATAACTTTAATCCTAAGTGTTAAACCTTTAATTTTTTTAAACCTCTTAGTCAAATCACATTAATAAATCACCAAGACTTTATCTTGTAACTTGGGCCTTACATTAGGGTTCTAACTATTCCTTATGGTTAAGAGGGACTAACCCTAGTGTTTAATGGACAAGTCCCCCTCAAGTTGTCTTACAAACTTAAAATCCACTTCTTAATCTCGTCCCTTAATTTAAATCCACTTAATAAAGGTTTGTTATATAACGAATTTAATCCCTAACCATGGATTAAGTTGAGGTATCTTCCTCAGCTTAAGTGTTCTCATCTATTATCCTTCTATTAGGATGGTGTAATGAGTTCACTAATTTGTGATTAGAGATTAAACTCATTACTTAACACTATACAAAAACCCAAAAACATCTAAATAATTACAAATAGGTTAATGATCTTAATCCTACATCATCTTGGTAATTAAGTTGAGATGCTTATCTCATACTTAAGTAAGCTCATTATCCCTAATCAGGGAGGATATAACGAGTTTACAAGCCCTTGATTTAGGCTTAAGCTCATTAACTTATGCAAAACACCAAAAACAATAAAAAAAACTGAAAACTCAAAAAACAAACAATAATCGTCTCCTTCGGGATTCTTTTCTCATCACACTCATTCATAAACGAGAACTTGCCTCTTTCGTCTAATGCAAGACAGTTAGCACTCGAGCCAGACAAGTCATACACTTGAGCATAGACATGTAGGCAGTTCATAGTCAACTTATTTTCCAGTCTTTTTGAGTCGAACTACGGTGTTCTGGCTTCCTCATTGCACGAGAGGGTACGTAGGCATAACTTAACGGTTATCGAACAAAAGTCTCTGTGTCTTCCCCTCCTCTTTCAGCATTCTTTAAAAGCCTCAGTTCCTGAGTATTCACCCTTTTGCACTGACACCTGTATATCCTTTTCTTAGCTTTTGCACACAGATAGCATATGCACCTACCCCTTTTAACACAATCTTGTAAGCGTGGATCCCGTCGGGTACGACGGACAATCTGGGTGCTAATACCTTCCCAGGTTGTAACCAACCCCCTTTCTCAGTTTCTCTGGTTCGCAACCGTCTTATCCATCTCTTTCTAGGTTTATGCAGCATTGCCTTTCCTTCGGGATAAAAATGCCTAGCTGGCGACTCTATTCAATTCACCTTCATTTTCTCTTTTCGCCGATCGTTCGCGTCTGTACCCTGGGACCCTAGTGTCTTTTCGGGGGAGCGAAAGCTTGGCGACTCTGCTGGGGAACGCATCTTGCAACTAGGGCTTCTGGTTCTTTTTGTGGGTTTCTCCTAGCGCTTGTTTGATTTGTGTTTATGGGGGTGTTATGTGCTATTTGTGCTTGTTGTTTATTGCTTTATTTATTGCTTTCTGTACAGCTTTATTTACTACTTTCATTTACTGTTTTTTATGTATTTCATACTATTATCATCATATCATGTGCTGGATCTACTGTTTACCTTGCTGGGAGGGATATTCAGTGAGTAAGGTTCCACACCGGGAGCCTGAGTGACACATAGGATAGAGTGGCTTCATATTCTTTTCCATTCCATTTCATTCTGGTGCGGGAATATGAAACACGGTTCAGACATGGGTTTCTTCTTGAGAACTCTGTGCTACGGATTTCCTGTAGTACTAGGGCTATCTGGGAAGTCTTCTAAGTCTGGATGACCTTCAACATCTGAGGTGAATTAGAGGAGGATCCTTTATGATTATTGTAAACACTGTACCTCCGGGTTAGAAGTGTTTACACTTCTCATAACTGATCCAAGTCTGAGGATCCTTGTTCTAGAACAATACATGTGAGGGGGTTGGGATGTTTACAGGTTTGTAGGAACCCTTGGCCTCATCATACCCTGTTATTATTTCTGTTTTAAGGTTACATCATTTTGGATTGTTCTTGTGAAACCCTGGACTTGTGGCTCTTTATTTGAGTTCCCCCGCCTGGTTACTGGTTCTCTAAACCTTCATCTGGATTTCTGAACACACATGGACCTTATCAAGGCAGATAACAGATCCATCACTTGATCACAAACCCTTGTATATCATTCTGCATACATCATCTTGCATCATTTTAACATTTGTCTGTTTGTCTTACAGGGTATCCACATCTTATCTTTGGTTTGGTTTTGACCGTTCTTCTACTCAGACATCTTCATCATATATTCACCAGCTATCTTCATCAGAGATTCTCTTCAGCATCTTCCTCGGTTGCCTTCATCAACAGTTCTCCCCAGTTGTTTCCTTCAGCATCCATTGTCAGCATGGACCCATCCAGGAAAAGCAACATCACTTATCATTTCTTTGAGCCCACTCTGGCAGGCATCAGACAAATTCAGACACTCATCACTCCTGATCATGTCCCTTTATTCAGGGAACATTATGGTGGAATTATGGACATGATCATGGACTTGGATGCATCACAGAGGAGTATGATCCACACTTGCCTTCAGTTCTATGACCCTCCACTCATGTGTTTTACCTTTCCAGATTTCCAGTTGGGCCCTTTGCTAGAGGAGTTTTCCATGTTGTTGGGTGTCCCCATCAGGAGAGGGATTCCTTTCAACCCTGAGATGACTGCTCCCAGGAATGAGGATATAGCTAAGGCCCTGTATTTGGAAACCACCATCATTGATCAGAATATGACCACCAAGGCTGGAATCCCAGGCCTCCATTTGGACTTCTTGATCACTCAGGCCACCAGTCATGCTGCAGTAGGGAAGTGGGACACTGTTTGTACTCTCTTGGCCCTTAGCATATATGGTATCATCTTGTTTGCAGACGAGACTAAGTTTGTAAGCAAGAATGTTATCCATATGTTCTTGCTAAAGAATCCAGTTCCCACCTTGCTAGGGGATTTTTACTACCCAGTGCATCAAAGGAATGAGAAGCAGAGGGGGAGATTAGTCAGATGTTGTGCACCTCTCTTCTATTGTTGGTTATTGAGGCACTTGCCAAAGTCAGAAGCTTTCTTGAATCCTCATCAGTCAAGAAACTGGGCTAAGAGGATGATTGCCCTTACATCAGAAGACATCAGATGGTGTACTCAGAGCACCAAGGGCAGAGACATAATTACCAGCTGTGGGCAATACCCCAATGTACCTCTGATTGGAGTAAAGGGTTGAATCAACTACAATCCTTTGTTGTTCAAAAGACAATTAGGGTATGCCTTGGTACATCCACCAAGAGAGCAGAACTTATCAGAAACCCTTTACTGTGATATTCAGCATAACCATGCCATTGCCCAACAAGCAGCTTGGGCTTGGGACAACATTCAAACAAAAGGGACTACCATTCTTGGCAAGTGCAACAACATAGCTTCAGATTAATATCTTGATTGGTCACGTATCAGAGGACAGATCACCCGCATGCCATTCACCCTGGAGGATGTGCCTGGACCATCAGTAGTAGAGCCTGTAGCTACAGTCGGTTTAGAAGAATTTAAGAAGTTGAAGGAAAGGAATACTCAGCTTTCTGAAGCTCTAAAGAAGACCCTCTGGGAGGGGAATGATAGTCGTCTGGACAATGAGAGGTTAGAAAAGCTCTGGATCGAGCATATGACCAAGATTGAGAAGACAGATGATTACATCAAAAGGACTAGAGCAGGGGAGTTAATGTTGAAGAATGCTTGCAAGGAAGCCAAGATTCAGAAGGCCAGAGCTGAGCACTACTTGGAAGAGAGTCAGGCTAGATGGATCAGAATTACTGAGGCTCATTCACAGGAAGATCAGAAGACCCAGAGTAGGATAGAGCAGTTGGAAGCTAATGAGAAGAAGAATCAGGAAGCCTTGTTAGCAGCACAGAAAGAGATCTCTGAGTTGAAACTCCGGGCGGGGTTAAAGAGATCAAAGGACCAAGACAAGTATAAGAAGTTGACAAATGATATTTCCACCAGGAACTTTCTTATCAGGACCATCACAGAGCATCCAGTTGGACCAGTGACTGATGCTCTCTTGAAGGAAGTCAGAGAGGATGATTATGGGCTGGATGTATGATTTCTTTGTATTTGTACTTCATTTTGTTTGTACTTTTGTTTTTGTTGTTGTATTTTGACCCACCATGGGGACTTGTTGTAATCAAAACTATGTATCTTTACATTTTGTAATATATTGGTTTGTGTTATCCTTAGGGCTTCATTTCTCTTCAACATCATCATTCCTCGAGGACTGGAGGGTCAAAACCAAAGAACCAAACCGGATACCCTTGGAAGACAAATAGGCATACTGCATTGCATACTAACCTCATTTCTTTGTTTTGTAGGTATTTTTGTTGTTGTTTTCTCACTTTGCTATGGTTTCAGGAAACATTGCTCGTAGGAGAGTCTTCCCCATCAACAGAGTTCACTGGTACCCGACAAGAAACATCCTTCCGAGCTTACAGATGGACCAGGTTCAGCAAGATCTGACTGGCGTGAGAACCCAAATGGCTAATGAAAGAACTGAAATGAGGGCTCAGATGAACCAGTTTATGGCAGTGATGACTGGGCTGGCCCAAAGCCAAGAAAGATTAAGAGAGTTGGTCGAGCGGCAAACTCCTGAAGAAAATCACCCAGGTACAGGGGGTACCAGCAACAATGATCACGTACAACCTCGTACTGATCCCCCGGAGTTTGGACCTCATCTTAACCCTAATATTAATGCTATCTGGAATACCCAAGGTAATACTGGAGGGCGTGCCTTGCAAGAGGACCCTCAGGAGGAACAATTCACTGTAGTTGGAGCGGGAGATGAAGTCTACGATCGTCGGCTGGACGAGATAGAAGAAAAGTTGAGTTCTCTGGAGTCTCAAAACTCCTTAGGGTTTGATGTTATGGATATGGGGCTAGTGGAGGGAGTAAGAATTCCTCACAAATTCAAACCTCCCTGCTTTGAAAGATATAATGGAACATCTTGCCCTCGCACCCATCTCCAATCTTTCCTGGGGAGATTAAAGGCCTACACTATGGATGAAAAGCTATGGATGTTCTATTTTGAGGATAGCTTGACAGGGGCATCCCGTGAGTGGTATTCTCATCTGACTAGGGAAACCATTAGAAATTGGAAAGATTTGGCCGAGGCTTTCATTCGCCAATACCAATACAATCTAGACATGGCTCCTAACAGAACTCTTCTAATGGGCATGTCACAATCCTCCAAGGAAAGCTTCAGAGAGTATGCTCAGAGATGGAGGCAATTAGCTGCTGTCGTTCAACCTCCAATGTCAGAAAGAAAAATGGCAGATATGTTTATGAACACCCTCTAGGGGACATACATTGATAGGTTGGTTGCTTTCTCTTCCACTAGCTTTGCAGATGTGGTCATAGCTGGAGAAAGGATTGAGAGTTTATTGAAAATGGGAAAGATTTCTGATAACGGCGTCAGCTCAAGCAGTACAAGGAAACCATTTGCAGGGCCTCACAGGTCCGGTGAAACAAACTCAATACACATGGGCAGAGGAAGGCCCCAGTATATGCCAAGATTTATTGCCGCTGTCACTATTCCTACTCCACCTCCTCAACAACAATATACCCTGCAACCACAACAGTTCCCTCAGCAACATTTTCCTCAACAAAGGTCTTATAACAACAATAACAACAACCAACAACAGCGTCCTTTCCAACAAAGGCCATCTCAAGTCAACAGGGTAATTGAGCCTATACCAATGTCCTATGCCACTTTGTTACCACAACTTCTGAAGCTTAATCTTGTCGAATTAAGGACTCTGGTTCCACCAGATCCTCAGAACCTTCCATGGAATTACGACGTCAATGCCAAATGTGCCTTCCATTCTAATGCACCTGGTCACACCACAGAAAAGTGCAGAGCTTTGCGCATGAAGGTCCAGGATCTAGTTGATTCAAAGGCTTTAAATTTTGCACCACCTCCTAATGTCACAAAGAATCCTATGCCCAGCCACGGTGGGCCAGGGATAAATGCAATTGAGGAGGATCAACCCATGAATTTAATTGAAGATACTGCAAGCATTCAAACACCTTTGGCAGAGGTTAAAGCTCGGCTTTTAAAATGCCAGGTGTTCCTAGGTTGTGAGGTCTGCTGTGAATCTTGCAAAGTTTCCGTCAATGGGTGTGCAAGCTTAAGAAGTGGCATCAATGGCCTTATCAGAGAAGGTATCCTGCAGATAACATCAACAGTTTCTACAACATCAACAATTCCTCTTACAGCAACAAAGAGTACTTTAAATACAATTGTTCCGATAGACTCGTCTACAAAGTCAACAACCATCTCTTCCACCACTTCAACAAACACTAGTTCAACTGCATCCGCTTCTACAACTACAGCAACCATTAACAACGATGTCTCCACAGTCACCATATATTACGACCCGACAACGGTCCCTGACTCCGACAATTTTCATCAACAATCTCAATAACAACCCAGCTTCAGTCATTCACCACCACCACAAGTCAAAAATCCTGTCACCATATATTACGATCCACAGACAATCACAGTTCCTACCTCCGCTACAGCCAGTCCAGTCACCATCACGGTACCTGGGCCCATCCCATATGAAAAAGATAATGTTGTACCATGGCACTATGAATCAGACCTTTACTGCAACGGGGAAAGAGTCTCTCTTGATTTTTCAGATTACACACCACAGATCGATAATGTCGCGGGAGATGGAGGCTTCACTCTAAGCGGACACCTCTTCGTGTCACAAGTCCCAAGAGTTAATACTGAGGCAGAGACTGCTGCCAAAGCCAAAGGTAAAAATGTGGTGCCGGAAGAACCAGTTTTGAAAGAAGCCCATAAAACATCCTTTGATCAAGATGTGGATGAATTTATGAGGATAATCAAGAGAAGCGACTACAAGGTTGTGGATCAGCTCCACCAGACTCCTTCCAAGATCTCCATTTTATCATTGCTATTGTGTTCCGAAGCTCATCGGGATGCATTACTTAAAGTCTTGCACGTAGCCTACGTGCCTGAGGAGATCACTGTGAATCAGCTAGAGACAGTGGTTTCTAATGTTAATACTAGCCATGGGCTAGGCTTCACCAACACTGATTTGACAACGGAAGGTCGTCACCATAACAAAGCTTTACACATCACTCTGGAGTGTAAAGGGGTTGTGCTTTCACATGTTCTAGTTGACACTGGGTCTTCACTCAATGTCTTGCCAAAGAAAGCCCTTGTCAAGCTTGAATATGATGGTATAGCTCTCCGACCAAGCAATCTGGTGGTTAGAGCTTTTGATGGTTCCAAGAGGTCTGTTCTTGGAGAGGTGGAGCTTCCTGTGATAATTGGCCCGCAAGTCTTTCAAACTACTTTCTACGTGATGGACATTCAACCGGCCTACAGCTGTTTGTTGGGTCGACCATGGATTCACGCCGCTGGCGCAGTTACGTCGACCCTTCACCATAAATTGAAATATGAGTGGGAAGGGCAGGTTATCAAAATCTGTGGTGAAGAGGATATTTTTGTTCACCATCTGGCCACCTACAAATACATTGAGATGGATGGTGAAATCCACGAGACCATGAACCAAGGTTTCGAAGCACTGAACGTCAATGAGGCGACAACTGAAGTATTTGCTGCATCCCAGGAGGATAGGATGGGTACTTCAATTGTCTCCTATCAACAAGTTCGAAAGGTTGTTGAAGATGGAAATGCCCAAGGCTGGGGCAAGCTGCTGCCGGTGGAGAAGAAGGAGGATAGATTCGGTTTGGGTTACAAACCATTCCGACAAGATCAAGCGGAGGCTGCTAAGGAGCCCAAGTTCATAAGTGGGGGTTGCTGACCCCAGATGATGTCAATAACGTGGAAGACGAGGCTGAAAGCGACCTCAACCTGGAGAGCTGGATTCGTCCAAGGATCCTGGGCCAGCAAGTCCTTAACTGGTCTTCCCATGAAATTATAAGAGTTACTCCTGCAGAGTAATTATTATTTCCTGCTTTTTTAACATGCATCAAGTCCTGCATCTTGCCCAAGGTGTCAGGACTCATTTTATAATAGGGCCATATTTGTATTTTGTGCAAATGGAATATCAATAACAATGGACATCTTTTGCAAACAATTTTCTCTTTCGCTCACTGTCTTTTCATTTTTGTTATTTTTCGCACAAAACAATAAAATGGCAATGTTTTCAAAATAATAACTTCATTTACACTTTTTCTAAACAAGATTAAAATTGATCGCTAAAAAGAACAAATCTCAACCCTTGCAGAGATAATCCTCCATATTGCACCGACAACAGCACTGCTATGACCTTGTATGACTTCGACAATCCAATTAATCAAGCAGATGAAGGGGTTGAGGAAGACTATGAGTTGCCTGAAGAGTTAGCCAGGTTATTGAGGCAAGAAGATAAAGTGATTACTCCTCATCAGGAGGAAATTGAAACTGTTAATCTTGGTACCGAGGAGGATTTGAAAAAAGTAAAGATTGGGGCCAGTCTGCAAGCTCCAGTAAAATAATAGCTTATCAGCATGCTTCGGGAATACGTCGATGTCTTTGCTTGGTCTTATCAAGACATGCCAGGCCTAGATATGGATATTGTCATGCACAGGCTACCCTTGAAAGAAGATTTCCCTCCAGTCAAGCAGAAGCTACGCCGTACTCGCCCAGATATGGCCATGAAGATTAAGGAAGAAGTACAAAAATAGTGGGACGCCGGTTTCCTTGTGTAAACAACCCAAATTTGCCCTCACCCATTCACACCATGGCTTGTGATCTCTTCATATGCATAAATCCAATCATAGCATCTCATACCACATTTTTGATTCATTGCATTGGTTCAAAGTCATCTGCATCTAGGGTTTGTGATCTGAGCAATCCAAGAGCTTCTTGAGCCACTCCAAAGGTCATCAATCACTTCAAAGGGGTCCATGTATGTTCAAGCATCATATTATGTCCTCTCAAAGTCAAAAATGTCAAAGAATCACAAGAACTGAGAATGGCATGGAAGCAGAGCCAGGTTTGACTGCACAGATGACCTAGAATTAGGGTTTTGGTTTCAGAGGCCATAACTCCAAATTTTTTGGTCATTCTTGTTTCTATTGGTCTCTATATGGTATAGGGATCATGCATATCAATTTTCATGAAGATATTCAATGGGGAAGTCATCTGATCAAGAGTTGACTTTTTGAGCAAGTCAGTGTAAAATCAGGGCATCTGAGGCCCCCAATGACCCAACCAAAGGGTGTTCATCATCATTTTGATTATGTATGATCTTTATTTGATCATGGAAGATGTTATAAGTTCACAAAATGGAGGAATTTCAAGTCATTTGCAAAGTTGACTTTTTGGGAAAAGTTGACTTGTAATGAAAATTGCCATTTTGGGAAACTTTTTCAACCCTTGCTTTTTGATTCAAAAATGCTTCAAATGAAAAAACTTTGGTCATGAAAGTTGTAGAATGGATCATTCCCTTTTCAAAAAGTACAAGAACTTGACCTAATTCATTTTGGATCAAAAGTTATGGCCTTGCAAAGTTGGACAAAATCATTAAAATTTCACTTTTGCACAAAATGGAAAACTTGCAATTTCTCATGGCAAGCCTTTATGTGACTTCAATTTGACCTCTAAACATCATACCAATGCAATACATGACCTAAAATCAGAATTGGCCCAAGGGATTTCTCATTGATTTGCCTTGATCTTCACATAGCCATAAGGCATTCTTCATGAAAATGCAAAGATGGATTTTTGGCAAGATCATTCTCAAATGAGTTGTATGATCTCTAGCTGGTTTTAACACATTGCCATGACCTAATGAAGCATCCCACATCAGAAATTCAGCAAGATTTCTCACATTCACATGGCCAAAATCATGAAATGTCACAAGTGGGAAAGTTGCAAAAACCCCTCTAGCTCATGATCCAAATGCAGTAGTCTTTCATGAGCCATCCAAGGGCCATCCTTGACTCAAGCTAAGGTAGGACAAGCCTCTAGACTGCCTCTGCCACAGCCCATGCTGCAAGTACACAAAACTTGACTTTTGGGCCAATCATCCCATACCAATCCCACAGTGCACACCTGCTCTCCAGATTTGTTGGGATAGTTTATGGATCACCTAAGGATCATAAAACACAACATACACAAGCCTGGAACAGAGACATTACAGCACACTCCAAAAACTGTCAAAACTTTCCTCTCTTCGAATCTCCTCCCACAATCACCAAACATCCATTCTCTCTTCACCATTGAGTTACACATCATCCAAGGAACAATAATCAACCACCAAAACAGCCTGAAACACCACATACCAAAACTCCAAAACCTGCTACACCAGAACTGAATCTCTCCAAATAGTCAATATAAACTCCATTCAAGCTTGCCATTAGCACAAGGGGGACCAGTGGAGGTGGTTTGCACAAAGGAAAAGCTCAGAAAGCTCATCTTTGAAGGTTTCTATCTCAGGTATAGCTCAAGAACTTTTTTCTCAGAACTTCATTTTCTTGTTACAAGATGAATCTACATGTTGCACTGATCATCTGGATGTATTTAGATTTGAAAATAAGTAAGAGATGACCATTTCATGTCTCTCTGAAAGTTTGCCCGTGTTTCGTATTTGCCTTCGATTCAAGCTTGTCAATGAAAATAAATGATTTTTGAAAGAGGGGTTAGGTTTAGATTGGGGAGAGGATCATTTCTGTGGAAGAGATTTCATGATTGGTGACCTGTAGCGAAATCTAGGGTTTTGGTTCGCCGGAGAAGACGACCGGAAGTCTTCTCCGGCCACCTGAGAACCATTAGCCCTAATCTGTGTAATTATGAGAGTTTAAATTCTGGCCCTTGGATGCGTTGACCCGCGCGCGTTTGGTTGGCCAGGATTCCACCATTTTGCCCTAATCCATGTTTGACTTAATTAATCCAAATTAATTAATTATAAGATCTGATTTAACCAGGTTTGAACTTGGGCCATTGGATGTGGCGCCAAGTCAACCTTCCCTTGCCCAGAATCCATCTGATCCGTCCATTGCACATACTTCTCATTTTATTAATTTTTATTTCACATTTTTCTTATTTAATCTGTACATTTAATTAAAAATAGTAAAAATCATCAAAAAATTCTGAAAATTTTTATTAAACCTTTTATTAATTTTCAGAAACCAAAAACATTTTTATTTTTATTTTTTGCATTAAAAAATATTTTTCAATCATTTAAAAGATTATTTTTAATTAATTAATGAGAATTAATTAATTAAAAATACTTTTAGGTATTTAAAAATCACAAAAAAATTCATGAAACATTTAAAATCATTTAGAAACATTGTCCAACTCTCAAACCAAATTTCTTTTTTGATCTTGATGCCTTTTGACAATTTTTAATGGATTTAATTTCATTTCAAGGCATTATTTTGATCCAATCTTCAAAAATTCATTCCTGCCTAGCCATTAAGAGTTGGACAATCATTCTTCTTGCATTGCATTTTGTATAGCATGTAGTTTGTTGGATTAAATTGGCATGAATTGATCTTGCATTTCCTATTTGTTTGACATTTTTCTTAACAAGGTACCTTAAAACCCTAGCAATCTTAAGAAATTCATAACTTCTAATAGGTTAAGATTTGGATCCTCTCCTTTGGGCAGTGAGTTTGTATAGGTTTAGGGTTCCTTTGAATGCATTTTCAATTTTTTATCATGATGTTTGCTTCTGGTTTTGAATTTTGTTTTGTGTATTGATCATAAACCCTAATTTGGGCTTTCATTTGCATCCATCTTCCATTTGCTTGCATACTATGACTTGCCATGACATTTTGTGCATCCATTTGATTCATAATACATCTTAGGACATGTTAGAATCATGTTTGATCATTGCATCTTTCATTTGCCATGTTATATGTCATTTGCATTCCATAACTTTTCATGTGCATTCATGGTTCTAAGAATGCTTCATTTGCATCCATATGTTTGTATGATCATTCTCATGCCTTGCCTCATGTTTGCATCATCTCTTAGCATCATAAACATCACACACATGTTTCTGGTTTTGGTTTGCATCATGCCATTTCATCTCATTTTGCATTGCATTGCATTTCTTTCACTAACTTTTCAGGTGGTAAGTTACTTTGAGAAGTGAATTTGCCTTCACTTCTCACAAACTCTTTTCATCTCTCTTATGCATCATTGCTGCATTTTGTCTTGTGCTTGAGATTGAGCTTGCTCATTCTTCTTCATCTTACTTTCTTTCTTCAAGTGACTTGTCTTCTTAAATGAAGCAAGTTACTTTGCTTCTCTTTGCTCCTTTCATCTGCTTCCTGGTGGTTTCTCTGAAGATTCTCCTTGTAAACCTCACAAACCTTAGGAACAACCAAGCATGATAATAATTAGGTTTTGATTAGTCCCCCATTTATCTTTTACCTTTGTTGTCTCTTTGAGTCTTCTCTTCTCACCTCATAATCAAGGACTAAACCCTAAAGGTTTTAAGGCTTTGTGATTAAGCTTATGCCTACATCCTTCTATTAGGATGGAGTGTATAACTTTAATCCTAAGTGTTAAACCCTTAATGTGTTTAAATTATTTAATCAATCCATCTAATAATCATCAAGACATCAAGCTTGTAACTTGGGCCTTGCACTAGGGTTCTAATTCTTCCTTAATTGGTTAAGAAGGACTAACCCTAGTGTTAATGGACAAGTCCCCCTCAAGTTGTCTTACAAACCCTAAAACTCACTTCATCATCCTATCATTAACTAAAATCCACTTAATAAAGGCTTTGTTTTGTCATGAGTTTAATCCCTAATCATGGATTAAGTTGAGGAGCTTTCCTCAGCTTAAACACTCTCATCTATTATCCTTCTATTAGGATGGTGTAATGAGTCTGTTTAATCTTTGATTATGGCTTAATCTCATTACTTAACACTAAACAAAAAAACCACAAAAACATCTAAATAATCACAAGTAGGTTAATGATCTTAACCCTACATCATGGTGATTAAGTGTGAGAAGCTGACTTCACACTTAAGGTATCCTCATTACCCCTAATCAGAGGGAAGATGTGATGAGTTTACTAAATCCATTGGTTTAGGCTTAAGCTCATTAACTTATGAAAAATCCAAAAAGCAATAAAAGACTGAAAACAAAAAAACAAACAATAATCGTTTCCTCCGGGATTCTTTTCTCATCTCATCCACTCACAACCGAGAACTTGCTTCTTCCGTCTAATGCAAGACAGTTTGCACCTGAGCCAGACAGGTCGTACACTTGAGCATAGACAAGTAAGCAGTTCATCAGTCAATTTATCTTTCAGTCTACTTGGGTCGAACTACGGTGTTCTGACTTCCTCATTGCACGAGAGGATACGTAGGCATAACTTAACAGTTATCAACAAAAGTTTCTGTATATTCCCCCTCTTTCAGTATCATTCTTTTAGCCTCATATTCTTGAGCATTCCATTCATTTCTTACACTGACACTCCACATACTTCACTTTACACTTCTTTTACATTGACACCTGTACATCCTTTTCCAGCTCTTGATACACAAATTGCACTGACACTACCCCTTTAAAACACAAATCTTTTAAGCGTGGATCCCGTCGAGTACGGCGGACAATCTGGGTGCTAATACCTTCCCAGGTTGTAACCAACCCCCTTTCTCAGTCTCTCTGGTTCGCAACCGTCTTATCCATATCTTTCTTAGGTTTATGCAGCATTACCTTTCCTTCGGGATAAAAATGCCTAGCTGGCGACTCTTTTCATTTCATCCTTTCGCCGACCGTTCGCGTTTGTACCTTATTTGAGTTAGTCTCATTTATTGGGAGCGACAGCTTGGCGACTCTGCTGGGGACCCTTATACTGTAACCAGGGCTTCTGGTTCTTTTTGTGGGTTCCTCCTAGCGCTTGATTGATTTGTGTTTACTGGGGTGCTATGTGCTAATTGTGTTTGTATATTTGTATTTATTTTTGCTTTATGTACAGTTATTTATTGCTTTCTTTACAGCTTTATATCATCATACCGTCATACTGTTATCTGGCTGGATCTGTTTTCTGTCTTGGTGGGTGGGGTCCTATTGAGAGTTTAAGGTCCTATACCTGGGACCTGAGCAACACCTAGGCTAGAGTGGTTCATGTTCTTTCCCATTCCATTTCGGTCTGGTGCGGGAATATGAAACACGGTTCAGATATGGGTTTCTTCTTGAGAACTTTATGCTACAAATCTCCTGTAGTGCTAGGGCTATCTGGGAAGCCTGCTAAGTCTGGATGACCTTTACTATGACCTTCAGAAACTGAGGTGAATTAGAGGAGGATCTTTTATGGGTATTGTAAACACTGTACCTCCGGGTTAGAAGTGGTTACACTTCTCATAACTGATCCAAGTCTGAGGATCCTTGTTTTAGAACACCACCTGTGAGGGGGTTGGGCTGTTTACAGGTTTGCAGGTACCCTTGACCACAGCATACCCTGATACTTTGTTTTGATTAAGAGTACTCCACTTTGGACAGTTCTTGTGATTTAACCCTGGACATGTGACTCTTTATTTGAGTCCCCCACCTTGGTTACTGGACTTATGAACCTCCATCTGGACTTCTTAGACATACATGGACTTATATCAAGGCAGTAGTCAGATCCAGCTTGATCACAAACCCTTGCATATCATTTGCATACATCATCATTGCATCATTTAACATGTGTTTATTTGTTTTTCAGGGTATCCACATCATATCTGGCTTGGTTTTGACCCCTTCATCTGCATAGACCCCTGTTCATCAGTATCTGCTTCAGCTACCTTCATCAGCTACCTGCTTCAGTCACCTGCATCACCAGTATCAGCCTATCAGTGGCTCATCTCCAGTGTTAGTCTCCATCATCAGCATCTATCTCAGCTCTTCATCAGCAGACATGGCACCCAAGAAGAGCAACATCTCATATCATTTCTTTGAGCCTGAGCTGACTGGCATCAGGAAGGTCCAGGCCCTTATCACTCCAGACCATATACCACTATTCAGAGAACATTATGGAGGCATCCTTGATGTGGTTATGGATTTGGACCCTTCTCAGAGGAGCTTGATTCACACTTGCCTACAGTTCTATGATCCTCCTTTGAGATGCTTCACCTTCCAGAATTTTCAGTTGGGACCCCTGTTGGAGGAGTATTCATCACTGATTGGAGTACCTGTCAGGGGTGGTGTCCCCTTCAACCATGAGATGGCTTTTCCCAGTAATGAAGAAGTGGCAAAAGCACTGTGTCTGGAACCTATTCTGATTGAGCAGAACATGACAACAAAGGCTGGAATCTCTGGTCTACACTTGGATTTCTTGACTTCTCAGGCTATCCTGAAGGCCTCCTTGGGAGAATGGAAGGCAGTCTGTGCATTGCTAGCCCTCAGCATATATGGGGTTATACTTTTTGCAGACGAGCCCAAGTTTATTAGCAAGAATGCCATTCATCTTTTCATTCTAAGGAACCCAATGCCCACCTTACTGGGAGATTTCTACTACTCTGTTCACCAAAGGAATGAGAAGCAAAGAGGAAGGTTGGTGAGATGCTGTGCTCCCCTGTTCCATACCTGGCTGCTCAAACACTTGCCCAAGACTGATGCATTCCTGAATCCTCACCAACAGAAGAATTGGGCTAGGAGACTTATTGCTTTGACCTCAGATGACATCAGGTGGTGCACCCAGAGCACCAAAGGCAGGGACATCATTACTAGTTGTGGGCAGTTCCCCAATGTACCTCTGATAGGAGTGAAGGGTTGCATCAACTACAACCCTTTGCTATTCAAAAGACAATTGGGCTATGCATTGGTCCACCCTCCCAGAGTACAAGACTTGGCTGAAACCCTTTATTGTGAGATTAAGCTTAGTCTAGCTGTTGTCAGGCAAGCATCCTGGGCTTGGGACAATGTCCAGACCAAAGGGATGGCCATTCTTGGGAGATGCAACAATGTGGCCTCAGCTCAGTATTATGAGTGGTCTCATGCCAGGGCTCAAATTTCTGGGATGCCTTTCACCATTGAGGATGCACCTGGACCATCCACAACATCCCCTCCAGCCACTGTCAGCCTGGAAGAGTTTGAGAAACTAAAGGAAAGAAATGAGAATCTGTCTCAAGCCCTGAAGAGGACCCTATGGGAGAGGAGTGATGGTCGTCTGGACATTGAAAGGTTGGAAAAGCTCAAGGTGGAGCATCTAGCCAGGATTGAGAAGTCAGAGGACTACATCAAGAAGTCAAGGGCAGAAGAGCAGATTTTGAAGAATGCCTGTAAAGAGGCCCAGTTTCAGAAGGCTAGGACTGATCTCTATCTGAAAGAAAGTCAAGCTAGGTGGGTCAGGATCACTGAAGCTCGCACTCAGGAAGATAAGAGAACCCAGGACAAGATTGAGCAGTTAGAGGCTAATGAAAAGAAGCAACAGGAGGCTCTGCTAGCAGCCCAGAAGGAGATCTCAGAATTGAAGCTTAGGACTGGTGTGAAGAGGGCAAAGGACCAGGACAGGCACAAGAAGCTAACCACTGCTATTGCCACCAGGAATCTTCTTATTAGGAACCTCACAGAGCATCCAGCTGATCCCGTAACCGAGGCACTTCTGAAAGAAGTTAGGGAGGATGAGTTTAGTCTTGGTGTCTGACTTTTGCTTGTTGTTGCTTTCATTTCATGTACTTTTCTTTTATGTTGTATTTTTTTGACCCCTCAGAGGGCATGTATTGTAAAAAACAAACTATGTATGATTCACCATTTGTAATATATTCATTAGTTTGTTTCATCTGAGTTCTTTTTCTCTCGAGCAACATCAAGGCACCTTCCTCAGGGGTCTGGAAAGGTCAAAACCAAATACCAAGCCGAATACCTTGGAAACAAATAAGCATACTGCATTGCATACTAACTTTTTGTTTTGTTTTGTAGGTTTTTGTTTTGTTTGTTACTAACTCTGTTGTGATTCAGGAACTATTGCTCGACGACGGGTGTTCCCTCTCAACCGTCCGCACAGATATCCCACTCGCAACAACCTTCCGGGTATACAAATGGACCAAGTACAGCAGGACCTTACAGAAGTCAGGACTCAAATGGCCAATGAGAGGCTAGAAATGAGAAACCAGATGACCCAGTTCATGGAGGTGATGAATGGCTTGGCTCAAAGCCAAGAAAGATTAAGGGCATTGGTAGAAAGGCAGACCCAAGAGGAACCCCATTTAGGGACTGGAGGAACAAGCAACAATGAGAGGGTTCAGCCTCATGTTAATCCACCTGTGTATGGGCCCCACCTTCATCCAGAGATCAACATCCCTGCTAATGTGCAAGGGAATGCTACTGCAGGAAGAGTATTACAAAAAGACCCCCAAGAGGATCAATTCACTATGATGGGAGCTGGGGATGAAGCCTATGACAGAAGGCTAGATGAAATTGCTGAGAAATTGAGATCCCTGGAGTCTCAGAATTCCCTGGGCTTTGATGTCATGGATATGGGATTAGTGGACGGGGTAAGGATTCCCCACAAGTTTAAACCCCCGTGCTTCGAGAAGTACAACGGAACTTCCTGTCCACGAACCCACTTGCAATCCTTTCTGGGGAGGCTGAAGGCATACACCATGGATGAAAAACTATGGATGTTTTACTTTGAAGACAGTTTGACAGGGGCCTCAAGGGAATGGTACTCTCACTTGACCAGAGCAACCATCAGATGCTGGAAGGACCTAGCTGAGGCCTTCATCAGACAGTACCAGTACAACTTGGACATGGCTCCTAACAGGACCCTCCTGATGGGAATGTCTCAATCATCCAGAGAAAGCT
Source organism: Lathyrus aphaca (assembly GCA_963966055.1). NCBI lineage: Eukaryota > Viridiplantae > Streptophyta > Magnoliopsida > Fabales > Fabaceae > Lathyrus > Lathyrus aphaca. The sequence continues at coordinate 425,328,116 of OZ014519.1, read as the reverse complement.
TCCGGGAATACGCCCAGAGGTGGAGACAGCTTGCTGCTGCTGTCCAGCCACCCATGTCGGAGAGGGAAATGGCCGACATGTTTATGAACACCCTTCAAGGGACATATATTGACAGGCTAGCTGCCTTTTCTTCCACCAGCTTCGCTGACGTAGTCATAGCTGGAGAAAGGATTGAAAGCCTATTAAAGATGGGCAAAATTTCTGACAATGGTGCGAGCTCGTCCAGCAACCCCAAAAAATCTTTTGTGGGGCCTAGAAGAACAGGTGAGACTAATGCTATTCAGGCCAACAGGGGCAGACCACAGTATGTTCATAGGTCAGTGGCAGCAGTCACTATTCCAGCTCCAATTCCTCAGCAACCAGCATATCAACCACAGCAACAACCCCACTACCAGCAACAGGTTCAATATCCGCCTCAGAGAAACTACAACAACAACAACAACAACAATCAACAAAGACCTTTTCAGCAGAGACCATCTCAGGCCAATAGGGTGATTGATCCAATCCCTATGCCTTATGCCGCTTTATTGCCACAACTCCTGAAGCTCAACTTGGTTGAGTTAAGGACGTTGGCACCACCAGATCCTTCCAGTCTGCCAAGAAATTATGATGCTAACGCCATATGTGCTTTTCATTCCAATGCACCTGGCCACAGTACAGAGAAATGCAGGGCTTTACAAATGAAAGTACAGGATCTAGTGGATTCCAAAGCCCTCAATTTCGCACCCCCGCCAAATGTCAACAAGAATCCCATGCCCAACCACGGAGGACCAAGAATTAATGCTATTGAGGAAGATAAGCCGTCTTTCTTAATAACCAGTGTTGGGCAAATCCGGACACCTCTGGTAGAAATTAAAGCTCAGCTCTTAGAATGCCAGATATTCCCCGGGTGTGAGCTCGGTTGTGGTTATTGAAACATTTCGGTAAACGGGTGTGATAACTTGAGAAGCGGCATAGACGGTCTTATCCAGAGTGGCCTACTTCAAATCACAACATCAACACCTTCAAATCCAGCAATCTCCTTGACAACAATCCCCGAGTCTTCTACAACTGCAACAACAGTCATTCCAAGCAATTCATCAGCACTATCAACAATGGCTCCGTCCATCATATCAACAAATCATGCGTCAACAAACATTCCTTCTAGAACATCAGCACCCCTTTATTCAGAATCTTCTACAACATCAACATCCATTCATCCAGCAAGATCTTCTACAACGCCAGTAGATATCTCAGCAGTCACTATTTATTATGATCCGTCAAGTATTCCTCCGAACAACAATTTTCAACAACAAACAGTGGCGTCTCCTGCCAGGTCACCAGTTACCATCTACTACGATCCGCACACTATCTCAACACCCTCCTCCGCTGCAGTCAGTCCGGTTACCATCACGGTACCTGGGCCAGTTCCATATGAAAGCAGTAATGCCATCCCTTGGCATTATGGCTCTGACCTTTACTGCAATGGGGAGAAAATCACTCTTGACTCTTCAACCTCTTCTCCACAGATTGATAATGTCGGGGGAGGCGGAGGCTTCACCAGAAGCGGACGCCTTTTTGCCTCGCAAGCACAAAGACCTAATGCTGAAGCAAAAGCTGCTGCCAAAGCAAAGGGAAAGAGTGTAATATCTGAAGAACCCATTCTCAAGGAAACTCAGAAGACATCTTTTGAACAAGATGTAGACGAGTTTATGAGAATCATAAAGAGGAGTGATTACAAAGTGGTGGATCAGCTCCACCAAACTCCCTCAAAAATCTCTATTTTATCCTTGTTGATGTGTTCCGAAGCTCACCGGAATGCATTACTAAAAGTCTTGCACGCAGCATATGTGCCAGAGGAGATCACCGTTAATCAGCTGGAGACCGTGGTAGCAAATGTCAATACCAGCCATGGGTTGGGTTTTACCAATGCTAATTTAACAACCGAGGGATGTAACCACAACAAGGCTTTACACATCACTCTTGAATGCAAGGGTGCTGTTCTATCACATGTACTGGTGGACACTGGGTCTTCACTCAATGTTTTACCAAAGAAAGCCTTAGTGAAGCTGGAGTATGATGGCTTGGCATTGCGTCCAAGTAATTTGGTAGTGAGAGCATTTGATGGCTCTAAGAGATCGGTGCTAGGTGAGATTGATCTGCCCGTGATGATTGGCCTGCAGACTTTTAAAATTACCTTCTATGTGATGGAAATTCAGCCGGCCTACAGCTGTTTGTTGGATAGACCTTGGATCCATGCCGCTGGCGCAGTTACGTCTACCCTTCACCAGAAGCTGAAATTCGAGTGGGAAGGCCAGATCATCACCATCTGTGGTGAAGAAGATATTTTTGTTAGCCATCTGGCTACGTACAAATATATTGAGATGGATGGAGAGATCCATGAAACCATGAGCCACGGATTTGAAGCCCTAAACATTAATGAAGCATCTGCTGTACTTGGAACTTCCATGACATCTTATCAGCAAGCCAGGAAGGTTGTTGAAGAGGGGACTGCCCAAGGCTGGGGCAAGCTGTTGCCTGTGGAGAAGAAAGAGGACAGATTTGGGTTGGGTTACAAACCAACTCAACAAGATCAATCAGAGGCTGCTAAGAAGCCCAGTTTTGTTAGTGGGGGGATGCTCACCCCTGATGCAGTAAACAACTTGGAAGATGAGTCGGAGGATGAGCGCAACCTGGAGAGCTGGATACGTCCAAGGATCCCGGGGAGCCGTATCTCAAACTGGTCTTCCCAGGAAATTATAAGGGTTACTCCTGCAGAGTAATTATTATTTCCTGTATTTTTAAGCATGCATCAAGTCTTGCATCTTGCCCAAGATGACAAGACTCATTTTGTAATCGGGCCATCTTGTAATTTTGTGCAAACAGATCAATCAATGAATATCGGACGTCTTTTGCAAATGAGTCTTTTTCTTTTCTGCTCACTGTTTTTCATTTTTTTTCTTTTTGTACAAAAATAAAATGGCAATGTTTTCCAAAATGATAAACTTCATTCACTCTTTCTAAACAAGATTAAAATCAATCACTAAAATGAACAATCTAAACCCTTGCAGAGAGTGCCTCTCAGACTGCACCGACAACAACACAGCTATGACTTCGTATGACTTTGACAATCCAATCAATCAAGCTGATGAAGGGGTTGAAGAAGATTATGAGCTTCCTGAAGAGCTAGCCAGGTTGTTAAGGCAAGAGGAGAAGGTTATCACTCCTCATCAGGAGGAGATCGAAACGGTTAATCTTGGTACGGAAGAAGACGTGAAAGAAGTTAAGATTGGGGCCTGCCTACAAGACTCAGTGAAAGAGCAACTGATTGATATGCTTCGGGAGTATGTGGATGTGTTTGCTTGGTCTTATCAGGACATGACAGGGTTGGATACCGATATTGTCATGCACAAGCTGCCTTTGAAAGAGGATTGCCCGCCGGTTAAACAGAAGCTGCGCCGTACTCGCCCAGATATGGCAATGAAAATTAAAGAAGAGGTCCAAAAACAGTGGGACGCCGGTTTCCTTGCTGTGACTAGTTACCCGCTGTGGGTTGCTAATATTGTACCTGTGCCTAAGAAAGACGGCAAGGTGAGGATGTGTGTGGACTACCGGGATCTGAACAGAGCCAGCCCGAAGGATGACTTCCCATTGCCTCACATTGATGTATTGGTTGATAATACGGCTCAGTTCTCGGTGTTCTCCTTCATGGACGGATTTTCAGGATATAATCAGATCAAGATGTCACCTAAAGACATGGAGAAGACTACTTTCATCACACCCTGGGGCACGTTCTGTTATAAGGTGATGCCATTCGGACTGAAGAATGCTGGTGCAACCTATCAACGGGATATGGTAACATTATTCCACGACATGGTCCATAAAGAAATCGAATGTTATGTGGATGACATGATTGCCAAGTCCCTCACAGAAGAAGACCACCTGGTGAATCTGTTGAAGTTATTCAAGCGTCTGAGGAAGTACCAACTGAAGTTGAACCCCAACAAGTGCACATTCGGGGTGCGATCTGGTAAGCTGCTGGGATTTATCGTAAGCGAGAAAGGGATTGAAGTTGACCCTGATAAAGTTAAAGCCATTCAAGAAATGCCTGCACCGAAGACAGAAAAAGAAGTTCGGGGGTTCCTAGGTAGATTGAACTACATCTCAAGGTTCATATCTCACCTTACAGCAACTTGTGAACCCTTGTTCAAGCTGTTAAGAAAAGAACAAACGGTCAGGTGGAACGAAGACTGCCAGAGGGCTTTTGACAAGATCAAGGAATACTTACAAGAGCCTCCAATCCTTATGCCTCCAGTTGAAGGAAGACCTCTGATAATGTACTTAACAGTATTAGAAGAGTCAATGGGGTGTGTGTTGGGCCAGCATGACGAGTCTGGTCGAAAAGAGTATGCAATATACTACCTGAGCAAAATGTTTACCGACTGTGAACAACGTTATTCACTGCTCGAGAAAACTTGCTGTGCTTTAGCGTGGGCTGCTCGCCGACTGAGACAGTATATGTTGACCCACACTACTTTATTGATATCAAAGATGGACCCAGTTAAGTACATTTTTGAGAAGCCAGCACTCACCAGAAGGGTTGCAAGATGGCAAATGATCCTCACAGAATATGACATCCAGTACACATCTCAGAAAGCCATCAAGGGCAGTGTATTGTCTGATTATCTTGCTGAGCAACCTATTGATGATTACCAGCCTATGAGATTTGACTTCCCTGATGAGGACATCATGTTCATAAAAGCAAAAGATCATGAAGAGCCTATTCACACTGAAGGGCCTGACCCGGAAGAAGAATGGACTATGATGTTTGATGGGGCTGTTAATATGAATGGTCGTGGTGTTGGTGCAGTACTCATTTCACCTAAAGGAGTTTGTATAGGTTTAAGAAATTCATAACTTCTAATAGGTTAAGATTTGGATCCTCTCCTTTGGGCAGTGAGTTTGTATAGGTTTAGGGTTCCTTTGAATGCATTTTCAATTTTTTATCATGATGTTTGCTTCTGGTTTTGAATTTTGTTTTGTGTATTGATCATAAACCCTAATTTGGGCTTTCATTTGCATCCATCTTCCATTTGCTTGCATACTATGACTTGCCATGACATTTTGTGCATCCATTTGATTCATAATACATCTTAGGACATGTTAGAATCATGTTTGATCATTGCATCTTTCATTTGCCATGTTATATGTCATTTGCATTCCATAACTTTTCATGTGCATTCATGGTTCTAAGAATGCTTCATTTGCATCCATATGTTTGTATGATCATTCTCATGCCTTGCCTCATGTTTGCATCATCTCTTAGCATCATAAACATCACACACATGTTTCTGGTTTTGGTTTGCATCATGCCATTTCATCTCATTTTGCATTGCATTGCATTTCTTTCACTAACTTTTCAGGTGGTAAGTTACTTTGAGAAGTGAATTTGCCTTCACTTCTCACAAACTCTTTTCATCTCTCTTATGCATCATTGCCGCATTTTGTCTTGTGCTTGAGATTGAGCTTGCTCATTCTTCTTCATCTTACTTTCTTTCTTCAAGTGACTTGTCTTCTTAAATGAAGCAAGTTACTTTGCTTCTCTTTGCTCCTTTCATCTGCTTCCTGGTGGTTTCTCTGAAGATTCTCCTTGTAAACCTCACAAACCTTAGGAACAACCAAGCATGATAATAATTAGGTTTTGATTAGTCCCCCATTTATCTTTTACCTTTGTTGTCTCTTTGAGTCTTCTCTTCTCACCTCATAATCAAGGACTAAACCCTAAAGGTTTTAAGGCTTTGTGATTAAGCTTATGCCTACATCCTTCTATTAGGATGGAGTGTATAACTTTAATCCTAAGTGTTAAACCCTTAATGTGTTTAAATTATTTAATCAATCCATCTAATAATCATCAAGACATCAAGCTTGTAACTTGGGCCTTGCACTAGGGTTCTAATTCTTCCTTAATTGGTTAAGAAGGACTAACCCTAGTGTTAATGGACAAGTCCCCCTCAAGTTGTCTTACAAACCCTAAAACTCACTTCATCATCCTATCATTAACTAAAATCCACTTAATAAAGGCTTTGTTTTGTCATGAGTTTAATCCCTAATCATGGATTAAGTTGAGGAGCTTTCCTCAGCTTAAACACTCTCATCTATTATCCTTCTATTAGGATGGTGTAATGAGTCTGTTTAATCTTTGATTATGGCTTAATCTCATTACTTAACACTAAACAAAAAAACCACAAAAACATCTAAATAATCACAAGTAGGTTAATGATCTTAACCCTACATCATGGTGATTAAGTGTGAGAAGCTGACTTCACACTTAAGGTATCCTCATTACCCCTAATCAGAGGGAAGATGTGATGAGTTTACTAAATCCATTGGTTTAGGCTTAAGCTCATTAACTTATGACAAATCCAAAAAGCAATAAAAGACTGAAAACAAAAAAACAAACAATAATCGTTTCCTCCGGGATTCTTTTCTCATCTCATCCACTCACAACCGAGAACTTTCTTCTTCCGTCTAATGCAAGACAGTTTGCACCTGAGCCAGACAGGTCGTACACTTAAGCATAGACAAGTAAGCAGTTCATCAGTCAATTTATCTTTCAGTCTCCTTGGGTCGAACTACGGTGTTCTGACTTCCTCATTGCACGAGAGGATACGTAGGCATAACTTAACAGTTATCGAACAAAAGTTTTTGTATATTCCCCCTCTTTCAGTATCATTCTTTTAGCCTCATATTCTTGAGCATTCCATTCATTTCTTACACTGACACTCCACATACTTCACTTTACACTTCTTTTACATTGACACCTGTACATCCTTTTTCAGCTCTTGATACACAAATTGCACTGACACTACCCCTTTAAAACACAAATCTTTTAAGCGTGGATCCCGTCGAGTACGGCGGACAATCTGGGTGCTAATACCTTCCCAGGTTGTAACCAACCCCCTTTCTCAGTCTCTCTGGTTCGCAACCGTCTTATCCATATCTTTCTTAGGTTTATGCAGCATTACCTTTCCTTCGGGATAAAAATGCCTAGCGGGCGACTCTTTTCATTTCATCCTTTCGTCGACCGTTCGCGTCTGTACCTTATTTGAGTTAGTCTCATTTATTAGGAGCGACACCTTGCTGTAACTAGTTACCCGCCGTGGGTTGCTAACATTGTACCCGTGCCTAAGAAGGATGGTAAGGTGCGTATGTGTGTGGATTATCGGGACCTGAACAGAGCTAGCCTGAAGGATGATTTCTCATTACCTCACATTGATGTATTGGTGGACAACACAGCTCAGTTCTCGGTATTTTCTTTCATGGATGGATTTTCTGGGTATAATCAGATCAAGATGTCACCCGAAGACATGGAGAAAACAACCTTCATCACACCTTAGGGCACATTTTGTACAAGGTAATGCCGTTTGGACTAAAGAATGCAAGTGCAACGTATCAACGGGCTATGGTAACATTATTCCATGATATGATTCGCAAAGAAATCGAATGCTACATGGATGACATGATTGCTAAGTCCCTTACTGAAGAAGATCATCTGGTAAATTTTCTGAAGTTGTTCAATCGTCTGAGGAAATATCAGCTGAAGTTGAACCCCAACAAATGCAGATTCGGGGTACGTTCTGGTAAGTTGCTGGGATTTATTGTAAGTGAAAAGGGAATTGAGGTTGATCCCGACAAAGTCAAAGCCATTCAGGAGATGCCTGCACATAGGACTAAAAAAGAAGTTTGAGGGTTCTTAGGTAGATTGAACTACATATCAAGGTTCATATCTCACCTCACTGCAACCTGTGAGCCCCTGTTCAAACTGTTAAGAAAGGAACAAACAGTCAGGTGGAACGATGACTGTCAGAAAGCTTTTGACAAGAACAAGGAGTACCTGCAAGAACCTCCAATTCTCATGCCTCAAATTGAAGGAAGACCTCTAATAATGTACCTGACAGTATTAGAAGGATCAATGGGGTGTGTGTTAGGCCAACATGACGAGTTTGGTCGAAAAGAGTATGCAATATACTACCTAAGCAAAAAGTTTACTGACTGTGAACAACGTTATTCATTGCTCGAGAAGACTTGTTGTGCTTTAGCGTGGGCTGCTCGCCGACTAAGACAGTATATGTTGACTCACACTACTTTGTTGATCTCAAAAATGGACCCCGTCAAGTACATATTTGAGAAGCCAACACTTACCGGAAGGATTGCAAGATGGAAAATGATTCTAACAGAATATGACATTCAGTACACCTCTCAAAAAGCCATCAAGGGCAGTGTACTGTCTGACTATCTAGCTGAGCAACCCATTGATGATTACCAGCCTATGAGATTTGACTTCCCTGATGAAGACATCATGTTCTTGAAAGAAAATGATTTTGAAGAGCCAGTTCACACTAAAGGGCCTGATCCAGAAGAAACATGGACTATGATGTTTGATGGGTCTGTCCATATGAATGGTCGTGGAGTTGGTGCAGTGCTCATTACACCTAAAGGAGTTCATATGCCTTTCTCGGCAAAACTCACATTTGCCTGCACTAACAACGAAGCTGAATATGAAGCATGTATCATGGGACTTGAGGAAGCCATTGACCTCAGGATCAAAATGTTGAATGTATTCGGAGATTCAGCTTTGGTAATCAACCAGACCAACGACAAATGGTACACTCATCAGGAGCATATGATTCCATACCGTGACTATACGAGGAGATTGTTGAATTTCTTCACAACAGTCAAGCTTGAATACATCCCTCGAGATGAGAATCAGTTTGCAGACGCTTTAGCTACCATTTCCTCCATGATCAAAGTTCAAGCTGTCAATTATGTGCCTCAGATTTTGGTATCCAGACTGGACCGACCGGCATATGTCTTATCTGTGGACACTGCCAGTGATGACAAGCCTTGGTTTCATGAAATCAAATGCTTCTTAGAGGATCAGACTTACCCACCTGGGGCATCATCTAATGATAAGAAGACATTAAGAAGGTTGGCAGGCAGTTTCTTCCTCAATGCTGATGGATCTTTATACAAGCGAAACTTCGGCAAGGTCCTGCTCAGATGTGTTGACAAGAAGGAAGCAGACCTCCTGATGCACGAAGTACATGAAGGTTCTTTCGGTACCCATGTCGGGGGACATGCAATGGAAAAGAAATTGTTAAGATCAGGTTACTACTGGACCACAATGGATGCAGACTGTTGTGCCTATGCCAGAAAGTGCCACAAGTGCCAGATCTACGCAGATAAAGTTCATGTGCCTCCAAATCCTTTGAACGTAATGTCTTCACCCTGGCCCTTTGCCATGTGGGGCATTGATATGATTGGAAAGATTGAACCGACTGCTTCAAATGGTAACCGATTCATTCTGGTAGCCATTGATTACTTCACCAAATAGGTCGAAGCAGCTTCGTATGCAAACGTCACCAGACAAGTGGTAGCCAGATTCCTTAAAAGAGACATCGTTTGTCGATATGGGGTTCCCGAGCGAATCATTACTGATAATGGTTCCAATTTGAACAACAAAATGATGGCAGAACTGTGTCGGGACTTCAAAATGCAGCATCACAACTCTTCTCCTTACAGGCCAAAGATGAACAACGCTGTTGAGGCAGCCAACAAAAACATCAAGAAGATTGTGAAGAAGATGGTGGTTACTTATAAAGACTGGCACGAAATGCTACCATTTGTCTTGCATGGGTATCGAACCTCTATCAGAACATCTACTAGGGAAACACCTTATCAACTTGTGTATGGTATGGAAGTTGCCCTACCTGTTGAAGTTGAGCTACCCTCCTTACGGGTATTGATGGATGTGAAGCTGGATGAAGCAGAGTGGGTCCGGTCTCGGTACAATCAACTGAATCTGATTGAAGATAAAAGATTAGCTGCCACCTGTCATGGACAGTTATATCAGAAATGAATGAAGAAAGCCTTCGATCAGAAAGTCAGACGTCGGGAATACCAAGTAGGAGAGCTTATGCTGAAGAGAATCCTTCCTCCTCATACAGACCACAGGGGCAAGTGGACACCAAAATATGAAGGTCCCTACGTAATAACCAAAGTCTTCTCAGGTGGAGCACTGATGCTCGCAACCATGGATGGTGAAGACTTCCCGTCCCCTGTGAATTCAGATGCAGTTAAAAAATACTTCGCATAAAATGACCCGCTGGACATAAAAACAGAATGTAAGTCCAGGCAAAATAGGGCATCCCGGCGAGTCAAAAACAGAATAAAAGACTCGGGCAAAAATAAGGGAAAATTAAAAAAATGTACACCCGCTAAGTTGAAAAGCCGCATTGGACAGCTCAGGCAAAAATGGGTATCCCGGTGGATTGAAAACCCGAAAGGACGATCCACGCAAAATCAGGGAATAAGCGAACAACTGCATTCTGAATTCGTCTGTATATCTCAAAACATGGCAAGCTTCAAAAGGACAAAGCATCGGTCAGAATCAGCCATCTCCAAAAAGCAAGATTAGAAGAGCTTCAAGGTCATACAAGTCATAGCAAAGGAAGTTCAATGGAGCGTCGTCGTCAACATTGCCAACACCTTTATTTTCTCAATTTACAGCAATATCCTCATTTCAAGGGATTCGCTTCTTTTGACTGTACTTGCTAATTCAGGGCACACGAATTAATAAAATCAGAGTTTCCAGTCACAATTGTTTTTGTACATTTTTGTTTCATTTTCAAAATGTCCAATGTTCATAATACAACACTTGCATAAAACGTGTGAGCCATTTTTATGAAATGCTTACAGGAAGTATATTACTTTAAGGTAAATCTAACTCCTATGACGGAATCCGGTTAAGGATACCTCAGGGACACTTGTGTGTTTTCCTTTGTCTTAAAAGGTTGCAGGCAATCAGTACAGACAATCTTTCGCAACATGAGGCATATCAAGCATTGAACCCCCAGCATACTACTTCCCAGAAGTTATCTCCTCCCCGAGCAGGATCTCCCGAGCAATGCTTGACAGCCTCTTCCACAACAAGGTGGCCAAGAACTTCCTATTCCCCACAGAGTTGCCTCCCCGGAAGAGAAATACCTGAAACACATCCCCAGCTGAGTTGCTAAAACTTCCTCATTAAGGAGTTCTCCCCCCGGACAGATCTATCAACGATCTATTTCCCCAAGCAGAGTTCTCCCCCCGGACAGATCTGTCAATGATCTCTTCCCCCAGTCGGGTTATCCTTCCAAGCAGATCAGCCAGAGATCTTTATCCCCGCAGGATCCGAGTCCCGAATCAGTTTCTCATTTGCATAATCATAGCATTCGCATCTGTAAACACCCCAAATTTGCCCTCACCCCTTCACACCATGGCTTGTGATCATTTCATATGCATAAACACAATCATAACATCTCATACCACATTTTTGAGTCACTGCATAGATTCAAAGTCATCTGCACCTAGGGTTTGTGATCTGAGCAATCCAAGAGCTTCTTGAGCCACTCCAAAGGCCATCAATCACTTCAAAGGGGTCCATGTGTGTTCTTATATCATATTACATCCATTCAAAGTCAAGAATGCCAAAGAATCACAAGAACTGGGATTGGTATGGAAGCAGAGCCAGGCTTGACTGCACAGATGACCTAGAATTAGGGTTTTGGTTTCAGAGGCCATAACTCCAAATTTTTTGGTCATTCTTGTTTCTATTGGTCTCTATATGGTATAGGGAGTATGCATATCAATTTTTATGAAGAAATTCCATGGGGAAGTCATCTGATCAAGAGTTGACTTTCTGGACAAGTCAGTGCAAAATCAGGGCATCTGAGGCCCCCAATGACCCAACCAATGGGTGATCTTCATCATTTTGAGTGTATATGATCTTTATTTGATCATGGAAGAAGGTTGAAGTCCATAAAAATCAAGAATTTGGAGTTTTTGCAAATGTTGACTTTTTGGGCATAGTTGACTTTTCAAGAATGCTTCATTTTAGGTCACTTTTCAAGCCTTGATTCTTGATCCAAAAATGCTTCAAATGGAAAAAATTTGGTCATGAAAGTTGTAGATTACATCTTTCCCTTTTCAAAAAGTACAAGAACATGATCAAACTCTTCTTGGATCAAAAGTTATGGTGTGACAAAGTTGGCTAAAATCATTGATTTTCAAGACATGCCTCAAATGAGAATTTTGCAAAACCATGAACCAATGCCTTTTGTAACCTCTAGTTCATTTCAAACCATGACACAAACATTCTATAAGTCATAAAAATCAGAATTGAACCAAGAATGCTCATGTATTATGGCTTGTGGGATAAGGAAATCACATGTGAACCATAAAGCAACAACTTGCAAAACTCATGATCACACTCCCCACAACTTGCAACCTTGGATGCTGACCTTGGCTAGCCTTTCCCCTCACCCTTGCTGCGCAGCCCATGCCTTGTACTAAGCCTAGAACCAAGCCATACTTCTCTTACACAAAAGGTGGACTTTGAGCAAAAGCAAACTTACCAATCACTATAGGCCATGTCAAATCATCTGACCTATGGGATTAAAATACAATATCCTTTGGCAAGCAAAAGATATCAAGAGGCCAAGCTGAAATATGCAAAAAGAACACACACACAAAAACACACCATTTTGCAAATTGCCTCGAATCACTCTGCCCAGCCACAAAACACTCAAACCATTTTCACCAATCAATTCACCATGTTCCATTGAGTAGAAAGCATCAAAGAACCAAGCCTGAAACAGGCCATAACTCCATTTCACCATTTTCACCCCAACTTGCAGTTTCTTTCGAAACTCTCTCCACAGCTCACAAACATCAAAACAAACTCCATAGACCTTCTCCACTCATCATCTGGACCTCAAACAACCCTTCACCATTACCAGAAGCAGCCTGAATCTCCATTGCCATTTTTAACTGAGCTTGAGCAGAAGCTGCTCAAACTCTTCATCCAGCCAACATAAATTTCTCTTGAGCATTCAAGCATCACCAGAGGGTCAAGTGGAGTGGATTTCACCAAGAGAGGAGGCCTGAAAGTTGCTGGAGTGAAAGCTTCGAATCTCAGGTAGCTCAAGAACTTTTCTTCCAGAAATGGATTTTTAAGTTCTAAACTTGTTCTATGTGTCTTCCTGATCATGAATATGCCTTTGGTTTTGCAAATGGTGATGAAATGAGAATTTAATTGCTCTCTGAAACTTTTTTGCCCTAGTTCTTGTTTGTTTCGATCCAGCCTTGTTAGGAAAAATAAATTTGTTTTGAGTGAGGGTTATGATTCGTGAGTGAGTGGGAAGCATTTCTGTTCATTTAGATTTCATTTTCGTAACGTGTAGAGAGGGTTTGAGGTTTTGGACAAACGGAGAAGATGACCGGAACACTGTTCCGGTCATCTGAATGTGTTTAACGGCGAGATTAGGGCATAAGCATTGATTAGCGAAATTTGAATTCTGGCCGTGAGATCTGGCGCCAAGTCAACTCCCGCGCGTGTAACTTTGAATCTGGTCCCTAGGATTAGCTGACTTCTCATTAATTCATTTAAAATTCATTTTTATTTCATTTCTTTTCATTTAACTTGCATAATTTATTAAAAATAGTAAAAAATGTGTAAAAATTATGAAACTTTTTCTCATAAGTTTTATTAATTTTTATGACACAAAAATATTTTTATTTTTATTTTTATCATTAAAAAATTATTTTTAAATATTTAAAAGATTATTTTTAATTGATTAATGAGAATTAATTTATTAAAAATACTTTTAGGTATTTAAAAATCACCAAAAAATTCATGAAATGTTCTAAGACATTTAGAAACATTGTCCAACCTTCAAACCAAATTTCTTTTTTGATCTTGATGCATTTTGAGAATTTTTCTTTGAATTAAAATCATTTTTATGCATTAATTTGATCCTAAGTTCAAAAAATCATTTCTGCCTATCCATGAAGAGTTGGACATTGATTCTTCTTGCATTGCATTGTGTTTAACATGTAGTTTTTGAGATAAAATGGCCATGATTTGATTCCTCATTTTCAATTTGTTTGGCATTTCTTTTGTTTAGGAACCCTAAAAACCCTAATAACTTGTAAAAATCATAACTTGAGATTGGTTAGGAGTTGAGACCTCTCCTTTGGGCATTGGTTTAGTATAGGATTAAGGGGTCCTTTGTGTAGCATTTTCCATTTTTTATCTTAGGGTTTGCTCCTGTTTTTGGTTTTTGTTTGATGTTTGGTTCATAAACCCTAATTTGGGCTTTCATATGCATCCATCTTGCATTCTCTTGCATAACATGACTTGCCATGACATTTCAAGCATTCATGTGATTCATTTGACATCATAAGACATATTGCAAGCATGTTTGATCATTGCATCATGAATTTGCCATGTTGTATGCCATGTGCACTTCATAACTTTCCATGTATGTCCATGCTTCTTAACTTGCACCATTTGCATCCATGAGCTTGTATGAACATTTCCATATATTGCCTCATGTGTATAGCATTTCATAGCATCATTATCATCATCAACATGCTTCTGGTTTTGTTTATCATCATGTCATCTTATCTCATTTGGCTTTGCATTGCATTTCTTTTCTAACATTTCAGGTGGTAGGTAAACTTGAGAAGTGAATTTGCCTTCACTTCTCATAACTTTTCTTTTCATCTCTCTTGCATCCATTGCTGCATTTCATATGTGTTTAAGATTGAGCTTGCTCATTCTTGTTCCTCCCACTTTCTTTCTTCAAGTGACTTGACTTCTTGAATGAAGCAAGTCATTTTGCTTCTCTTGATCATGATCATCTGCTTCCTGGTGGTTTCTCTGAAGATCTTTCTTGTAGACCTCATAAACCTTAGGAACAACCAAGCATGATAATGATTAGGGTTTTGATTAGTCTCCCCTCTTAGTTTTACCTTTGTGTCTCTTTGAGTCTTCTCTTCTCATCTCATAATCAGTGACTAAATCCTAAAGGCTTTAAGGCTTTGTGATTAAGCTTATGCCTGCATCCTTCTATTAGGATGGAGTGTATAACTTTAATCCTAAGTGTTAAACCCTTAATGTGTTTAGATCTCTTAATCAATCCACTTAATAAGTATTAAGACATTACACTTGTAACTTGGGCCTTGCATTAGGGTTCTAATTCTTCCTTAATTGGTTAAGAAGGACTAACCTTAGTGTTAATGGACAAGTCCCCCTCAAGTTGTCTTACAAATCATAAAAACCACTTCTTCATCATACCATTAAATAAAATCCACTTAATCAAAGGCTTGTTTTGTCATGAGTTTAATCCCTAATCATGGATTAAGTTGAGGAGCTTTCCTCAGCTTAAACATTCTCATCTATTATCCTTCTATTAGGATGGTGTAATGAGTCTGTTTAATCCTTGATTATGGCTTAACCTCATTACTTAACACTAAACAAAAACACCAAAAACATCTAAATAATCACAAGTAGGTTAATGATCTTAATCCTACATCAAAGGTGATTAAGTGTGAGAATCTGACTTCACACTTAAGGTATTCTCATTACCCCTAATCAGAGGGAAGATGTGATGAGTTTACTAAATCCATTGATTTAGACTTAAGCTCATTAACTTATGACAAACTTTCAAAAGCAATAAAAGACTGAAAACACAAAAACAAATAATAATCGTCTCCTTCGGGATTCTTTTCTCATCTCATTCACTCACAACCGAGAACTTGCTTCTTCCGTCTAATGCAAGACAGTTTGCACCTGAGCCAGACAGGTCATACACTTGAGCATAGACAAGCAAGCAGTTCACCAGTCAATTCATCTTTCAGTCTCTTTGGGTCGAACTACGGTGTTCTGACTTCCTCATTGCACGAGAGGATACGTAGGCATAACTTAACAGTTATCGAACAAAAGTCTCTGTATATCCCCCCTCCTTCCAGCTTCATTCTTTAAGCCTCATTATCATGAGCATTTCATTCTTGTTCTCACACTGACACTTCACTTATACACTTTACACTGACACCTGTACATTCTTTTCCAGTTATTTTACATACAGATTGCACTGACACTACCCCTTTAAAAACACAAATCTTTTAAGCGTGGATCCCGTCGAGTACGACGGACAATCTGGGTGCTAATACCTTCCCAGGTTGTAACCAACCCCCTTTCTTAGTCTCTCTGGTTCGCAAACCGTCTTATCCATATCTTTCTAGGTCTATGCAGCATTGCCTTTCCTCCGGGATAAAAATGCCTAGCTGGCGACTCTTTTCACCTCCAGTGAGTTCACGGCTGTGTGTTCTCATTGTCCCTCTCGCCGACCGTTCGCGTCTGTACCTTTATCTGGGCCATTCCCATTTATCGGGAGCGACAGCTTGGCGACTCTGCTGGGGAACCTTATACTGCAACCAGGGCTTCTGGTTCCTTTTGTGGGTTCCTCCTAGCGCTTGTTTGATTTGTGTTTACTGGGGTGTTATTTGCTTATTTGTGTTTGTATATGTTTTATTTTTGCTTTATGTACAGTTGCTTTACTGCTTTCTTTATTGCTTTTGTATGTATCATACTGTCATGCTGCTGGCTGGATCTGGTCTTTGTTTTGATGGGTGAGTGTTCCATTGAGAGTTAAGGTCCTATACCTGGGACCTGAGTGACACCTAGGCTAGAGTGAATCATATTCTTTCCCATTCCATCTCGGTCTGGTGCGGGAATATGAAACACGGTTCAGATATGGGTTTCTTCTTGAGAACTCTGTGTTGCAGATTTCCTGCAATGCTAGGGCTATCTGGGAAGCCTGCTAAGTCTGGATGACCTTTAGTTTTGACCTTCAGAAACTGGGGTGAATTAGAGGAGGAACTTTTATGGTTATTGTAAACACTGTACCTCCGGGTTAGAAGTGTTTACACTTCTCATAACTGATCCAAGTCTGAGGATCCTTGTTTTAGAACACCACCTGTGAGGGGGTTGGGCTGTTTACAGGTTTGCAGGTACCTTGACCTCAGAATACCCTGTTACTTTGCTTGTTAAGAGTACTCCATTTTGGGACAGTTCTTGTGATTCTAAAACCCTGGACATGTGGCTCTTTATTTGAGTCCCCCACCTTGGTTACTGGATCTATAGACCTCCATCTGGAATTCTTGAACATACTTGGACCTATATCAGAGCACTTGATCAGATCCAGCTCAGTCACAGACCCTTGCATATCATTTGCATACATACTCATTGCATCATATTGACATTTGCTTATTTGTGTTTCAGGGTATCCATCTTCATTTGGTTCTGGTTTTGACCCCATCTTCAGTATTGACCCATCTTCATCAGCATCTGCTTCAGTTATCTGCACCAGCCAATCAGTGGCCATTTCTTCAGTATTATCATCAGCACCTGTCTCTACTCAGTCTTCAGCATCATGGCTCCTAAAAAGAGCAACATCACCTATCACTTCTTCCAGCCAGAGTTATCAGACATCAGGAGGATTCAGACCCTGATTACTCCAGATCACATACCATTGTTCAGGGAACATTATGGAGATATACTTGATATGGTTATGGATCTGGACCCTTCACAGAGAAGCCTGATCCACACTTGCATTCAGTTCTATGATCCCCCACTGAGATGTTTCACTTTCCAAGACTTTCAGTTGGGCCCTCTATTAGAAGAGTACTCCTCATTGGTTGGTTTGCCTATCAGGGGTGGAATCCCTTTCAACCCTGAGATGGTCTTTCCTGGTAATGGAGAAATAGCCAAGGCTTTGCATCTGGAACCTGTCCTGATTGAGCAGCATATGACTTCTAAAGCTGGAATCCCTGGCTTCCATCTGGATTTCTTGATCTCTCAAGCTACCCTGAAATCTTCTTTAGGAGAGTGGAAAGTTGTTTGTGCCTTGTTGGCTTTGAGTATATATGGAATTGTATTGTTTGCAGATGAGCCTCGATTCATTAGCAAAAATGCAATCCATCTGTTCATCTTGAAGAACCCAGTGCCCACTTTATTGGGGGACCTCTATTATTCAGTGCATCAGAGGAATGAAAAACAGAGGGGAAGATTAGTGAGGTGTTGTGCTCCATTGTTCCACACTTGGCTTCTCAGGCATTTACCCAGGACAGATGCATTTTTGAACCCTCATCAGCAGAGAAACTGGGCTAAGAGACTCACCACTCTAACTTCAGCCGATATCAGATGGTGCACTCAAAGTGCCAAGGGTAGGGATATCATCACTAGCTGTGGGCATTTTCCCAATGTGCCCCTAATAGGAGTTAAGGGTAGTATTAATTACAACCCTCTGCTGTTCAGAAGGCAACTGGGCTATGCACTGGTCCACACTCCTAAGGCACAGGACTTGGTGGAGACCCTTTATTGTGAGAACAAGCTTAATTTGACTACTGTTAGGCAGGCTGCCTGGGCCTGGGATAATGTTCAAACCAAGGGAGTGACCATCCTAGGGAAGTGCAACAATGTGGCATCAGCACAATATTATGAGTGGTCCCGTGCCAGGGCCCAATTCTCTGGAATGCCCTTTACCATAGAAGATATGCCTGAATCATCTTCAGCACCCCCTGCCACTATCAGTTTGGAAGAGTTTGAGAGCTTGAAGGAAAGAAATGAGAAGTTAACTCAGGCTTTGCAGAAGACCCTCCGGGAGAGGAGTGATGGTATGAGGGAGGTTGAGAGATTAGAGAAGTTGAGAGTGGAGCATCTGGTTAAGATTGAGAAGTCTGGGGATTATATCAAAAAGTCTAAAGCTGGAGAACAAATTCTGAAGAATGCTTGCAAAGAAGCCCAGTTCCAGAAAGCAAGGACAGACTTGTATCTGAAGGAGAGTCAGGCCCGGTGGGTCAGGATTACCGAGGCTCGTACTCTAGAGGACAAGAGAGTTCAAGACAAGATGGAGCAACTGGAAGCTAGTGCAAAAGAACAGCAAGAAGCCCTGGCAGCAGCCCAGAGGGAAATATCAGAACTGAAGATCAAAGCAGGAGTGAAGAGGTCAAAGGACCAAGGTCAGCACAAGAAGCTAACAGCAGCTGTTACGACCCGGAATCTCCTCATCAGGAATCTCACGGAGCGTCCGGCTGATCCTGTGACCGAAGCACTTCTCCAGGGAGTTCGTGAGGATGAGTTTGGTCTTGGTGTTTGACCATTTGTTTGTTGTTGCTGTCATTCCATGTACTTTTATTTTCCCGTAATGTATTTTGACCCTTCCGAGGGCTTGTGTTTGTAAAACAAACTATGTACCTTTTGATTTTTGTAATATATGTATTAGTTTGTTCCATCCGAGTTTTACTTCAAAAGCGACATCAACAGCATCTTCAAGGGTCTGGAAGGGTCAAAACTGAATGCCAAACCGGATACCTTGATATCAAATAAGCATAACTGCATTGCATGCTAACCCTTTTGTTTGTTTTGTAGGTTTTTGTTTTATTGCCACTAACTCTGTTGTGAATCTCAGGAATTATTGCTCGGCGCCGAGTATTTCCCCTCAACCGTCCGCACCGTTATCCAACCCGTAACAACCTTCCGGGCATTCAAATGGATCAGGTACAGCAGGACCTTGCAGAGGTCAGGACTCAAATGGCAAACGAAAGATTGGAAATGAGAACACAGATAGCTCAGTTTATGGAAGTAATGAACAACATGGCTCAGAGCCAAGAAAGATTGAGGGCCATGGTGGAGAGGCAAAATCAAGAGGATCCACATATAGGAACTGCCGGCACTAGCAACAATGAAAGAGTCCAACCTCATGTCAATCCCCCTGTATTTGGACCACACCTCCATCCAGAGGTCAATATTCCTGCAAATGTTCAAGGGACTGCCACTGCAGCCAGAGTACTTCAAGAAGACCCCCAAGAGGATCAATTCATAGTAATGGGTGCTGGGGAAGAAGCTTATGATAGAAGGTTGGAGGAGATAGCTGAGAAATTGAGGTCCTTAGAATCTCAAAACTCTTTGGGTTTCGATGTCATGGACATGGGCTTGGTAGACGGGGTTAGGATCCCCCATAAGTTCAAGCCTCCTTGTTTTGAAAAATACAACGGGACTTCATGCCCCCGGACTCATTTACAATCATTTCTGGGAAGGCTGAAGGCCTATACAATGGATGAGAAGCTCTGGATGTTCTATTTCGAGGATAGCTTGACTGGAGCGTCAAGAGAATGGTACTCTCACTTGACAAGGGCAACTATTAAATGCTGGAAGGACCTGGCAGAGGCCTTCATCAGACAGTATCAGTACAACTTAGACATGGCACCCAACAGGACCCTCCTAATGGGAATGTCACAATCTTCAAGGGAGAGTTTCCGAGAATATGCCCAGAGATGGAGGCAATTGGCTGCTGCTGTTCAGCCACCTATGTCTGAAAGGGAAATGGCAGACATGTTCATGAACACCCTTCAGGGGACATATATTGACAGGCTAGCTGCTTTCTCTTCCACTAGCTTTGCAGATGTTGTCATAGCCGGGGAGAGAATTGAAAGCCTATTGAAAATGGGTAAGATATCAGACAACGGCGCAAGCTCGTCCAGTAGTACAAGAAAACCCTTTGCAGGCCCGAGAAGAACTGGCGAGACCAATGCCATTCACACCAACAGGGGCAGGCCCCAATATGATCACAGATCAGTGGCAGCAGTCACCATTCCTGCTCCAGCTCATCCTCAACCAGTTTATCAACCTCCGCAGCAAAACTATCAGCAACAACCTCAGTACCATCAACAAAATCAGTATCCTCCGAGAAATTACAACAACAGCAACACCAACAACAACAACCGGCAAAGGCCATTCCAACAGAGGCCATCTCAAGCCAACAGGGTAATCGATCCGATCCCTATGCCGTATGCTACATTGCTGCCACAACTCCTGAAACTCAACCTAGTTGAGCTAAGGACGCTGGCACCTCCAGATCCCAACAGTCTACCCAGGAATTATGACTCCAACGCCAGATGTGCCTTCCATTCAAATGCACCTGGCCACAGTACAGAAAAGTGCAGAGCCCTGCATATGAAGGTACAAGACCTGGTAGACTCCAAGGCTCTGAATTTCGCACCACCACCCAATGTAAATAAGAACCCAATGCCAAACCACGGTGGTCCTAGAATTAACGCTATTGAAGAAGACAAACCGTCTTATTTAATAACCAGCGTGGGTCAGATCCGGACACCGTTGGTAGAAATCAAGGCTCAACTCCTGGAATGTCAAATGTTCCCGGGGTGTGAGTTGGGTTGTGCTTACTGTAATATCTCGGTAAATGGGTGCGATAATTTGAGGAATGGCATAGATGGTCTTATTCAGAGTGGCCAGCTTCAGATCACCACATCATTTCCAACAAATCCAGCAATCTCATCAGCAACGGTTTCAGAACCTCCTACAACTGCAACAACCATTGTTCCTGACAATTCTTCGGCTTCATCAACAAGTACTTCATCTATCATCTCAACTGATCAGCTATCAATAAATTTTTCTTCTACAACTCCAGCACCAATCCATTTTGAAACTCCTACAACAACAACATCCATTCTTCCAACAATGTCTCCTACAACACCAGCAACAAATCACGAAGATGTCTCAACTGTCACCATATTCTACGATCCTGAAAACAACTCCGCCTACAACTCAGAAGGTTCTGCTCCCACTAGGGCACCAGTTACAATTTATTACGATCCACAGACTATTACAGTTCCTTCAACAGTTGCAGTCAGTCCAATCACTATCACGGTGCCTGGACCAATACCTTATGAAAGCAGCAATGCCATCCCCTGGCATTACGGCTCTGACCTGTACTGTGAAGGACAAAGAATCACTTTTGAATCATCAACCCCTGCACCACAAATTGACAATGTGGGAGGAGGCGGAGGCTTCACTCGAAGCGGACGTCTTTTCGCTCCACAAATTCAGAGACCCACTGCCGGAGCAGAAGCTGCTGCTAAAGCAAAAGGGAAGAGCCCTGTGCAGGAAGATCAAGCTGTTAAGGAAGCTTTGAAAACACCCTTTGACCAAGAGGTTGATGAGTTCATGCGAATCATCAAAAAGAGTGATTATAAAATAGTGGATCAGCTTCATCAGACGCCTTCCAAGATCTCAATCCTATCATTGCTTATGTGCTCCGAAGCCCATCGGAATGCACTACTCAAAGTCTTGCACGCAGCTTACGTGCCTGAAGAGATCACTGTCAATCAGCTGGAGGCAGTAGTGGGAAATGTTAATGCTAGTCACGGACTAGGGTTCACCAATACTGATCTGACAACGGAAGGCCGCAACCACAACAAAGCCTTGCACATAACCATGGAATGCAAAGGTGCTGTCCTTTCCCATGTGCTGGTAGACACGGGGTCATCCCTCAATGTCTTACCTAAAAAGGCCCTGGTGAAGCTAGAATACGACGGATTGGCATTGAGACCCAGCAACCTGGTGGTAAGAGCTTTTGATGGCTCAAAGAGATCGGTTCTGGGAGAGATTGAGCTGCCCGTAACGATTGGCCCGCAGACTTTCACGACTATCTTCTACGTGATGGATATACAGCCCGCCTACAGCTGTTTATTGGGTAGGCCATGGATTCACACCGCTGGCGCCGTGACCTCCACCCTTCACCAGAAGTTAAAATATGAGTGGGAGGGTCAGATCGTTACAATCTGTGGAGAAGAGGACATTTTTGTCAGCCACCTGGCAACCTATAAGTACATTGAGATGGATGGGGAGATCCATGAAACAATGAGCCAGGGGTTCGAAGCTTTGAATGTGAATGAAACATCTGCTGCGCCTGGTACTTCAATATCATCGTACCAACAAGCCCGGAAGGTTGTTGAGGAAGGAACTGCCCAAGGCTGGGGCAAGCTACTACCGGTGGAGAAGAAAGAGGACAGATTTGGGTTGGGTTACAAACCAACTCAACAAGATCAAACAGCGGCCGCGAAAGAGCCCAACTTTGTGAGTGGGGGGATGCTTACCCCTGATGCTATCAACTGTCTGGAAGACGAGCTGGAAGAGGAACGCAACCTGGAAAGCTGGATTCGTCCAAAGATCCCGGGGAGCAGTGTCTCGAACTGGTCTTCCCAGGAAATTATAAGAGTTACTCATGCAGAGTAATTATTATTTCCTGTATTTTTATAAGCATGCATCAAAGTCTTGCATCTTGCCCAAGATGACAAGACTCATTTTGTAATCGGGCCATCTGTACTTTTTGTGCAAACAAGATCAATTAATGAAATATCAGACATCTTTTTGCAAACGAGTCTTTTCCTTTTCGTTCACTGTTTTTTCCATTTTTCTTTTTGTACAAAAAATAAATGGCGGTGTTTTCAAAATGACAACTTCATTTCACCTTTCTAAATAAGACTAAAATCAGATCACTAAAATGAACAAACTTAAACCCTTGCAGAGAATGCCTTCCAGACAGCACCGACAACAGCACGGCTATGACATCGTATGACTTCGACAATCCGATCAATCAAGCTGATGAAGGGGTTGAAGAAGAATATGAGCTTCCTGAAGAGCTCGCCAGGTTGTTGAGACAGGAGGAAAAGGTTATTACTCCTCACCAGGAGGAGGTTGAAGTGATCAATCTTGGTACAGATGAAGACGTGAAAGAAGTTAAAATCGGGGCCTGCCTGCAAGACTCAGTGAAGAGACAACTGATTGATCTGCTTCAAGAGTATGTAGATGTGTTTGCTTGGTCTTACCAAGATATGCCAGGGTTGGATACCGATATTGTCATGCACAAGCTGCCTTTGAGAGAAGAATGCCCGCCAGTTAAACAGAAGCTGCGCCGTACTCGTCCGGACATGGCAATGAAAATCAAAGAAGAGGTACAAAAGCAGTGGGACGCCGGGTTCCTTGCTGTAACTAGCTATCCACCGTGGGTTGCTAACATAGTACCTGTGCCTAAGAAAGACGGCAAAGTAAGAATGTGTGTTGACTACCGGGATCTGAACAGAGCCAGCCCAAAAGATGATTTCCCATTACCTCACATTGATGTATTGGTGGATAACACGGCTCAGTTCTCGGTATTCTCCTTCATGGACGGATTTTCAGGATACAATCAGATCAAGATGTCACCTGAAGACATGGAGAAGACAACCTTCATCACACCTTGGGGCACGTTCTGTTACAAGGTGATGCCATTCGGACTGAAGAATGCTGGTGCAACATATCAACGGGCTATGGTGACATTATTCCACGATATGATCCATAAAGAAATAGAATGTTATGTGGATGACATGATCGCCAAGTCCCTTACTGAAGAAGATCACCTTGTGAATCTGCTGAAGCTATTCAAGCGTCTGAGGAAGTACCAACTGAAGCTGAACCCCAACAAATGCACATTCGGGGTGCAATCTGGTAAGCTGCTGGGCTTTATTGTAAGCGAGAAGGGGATTGAAGTTGACCCTGATAAAGTCAAAGCCATCCAAGAGATGCCTGCACCGAAAACAGAGAAAGAAGT
This sequence comes from Lathyrus aphaca, assembly GCA_963966055.1. Taxonomy (NCBI): domain Eukaryota; kingdom Viridiplantae; phylum Streptophyta; class Magnoliopsida; order Fabales; family Fabaceae; genus Lathyrus; species Lathyrus aphaca. Next base: position 425,303,802 of record OZ014519.1, on the reverse strand, counting down.
TCGAGGGTTCTTAGGTCGATTGAACTACATTTCAAGGTTCATATCTCACCTGACAGCAACCTGTGAACCCTTGTTCAAGCTGTTAAGAAAGGAACAGACGGTCAGGTGGAACGAAGACTGCCAGAAGGCTTTTGACAAGATCAAGGAATATCTGCAAGAACCTCCAATCCTTATGCCACCAGTTGAAGGAAGACCTCTGATAATGTACTTGACAGTATTAGAAGAGTCGATGGGGTGTGTGCTGGGCCAGCATGACGAGTCTGGTCGAAAAGAGTATGCAATATACTACCTAAGCAAAAAGTTTACCGACTGTGAACAACGTTATTCACTGCTCGAGAAAACTTGCTGTGCTTTAGCGTGGGCTGCTCGCCGACTGAGACAGTATATGTTGACCCACACTACTTTGTTGATATCCAAAATGGACCCAGTTAAGTACATTTTCGAGAAGCCAGCTCTTACCGGACGGGTTGCAAGATGGAAAATGATTCTCACAGAATACGACATACAGTACACATCTCAGAAAGCCATCAAGGGCAGTGTACTATCTGAATATTATGATGAGCAACCCATTGATGACTACCAGCCTATGAGATTTGACTTCCCTGATGAAGACATCATGTTCATAAAAGCAAAAGATCATGAAGAGCCTGTTCACACTGAAGGGCCTGACCCAGAAGAAGAATGGACTATGATGTTTGATGGGGCTGTTAATATGAATGGTCGTGGCGTTGGTGCAGTACTCATTACACCTAAGGGAGTTCACATGCCTTTCTCGGCAAAACTCACTTTCAACTGCACTAACAACGAAGCTGAATACGAAGCTTGCATTATGGGTCTTGAGGAAGCCATTGACCTCAGGATCAAGACGTTGACTGTATTCGGAGATTCAGCTTTGGTAGTTAATCAAACCAACGGCAAATGGTACACCCACCAGGATCATCTGATACCTTACAGGGATTATACAAGGAGGTTATTGACTTTCTTCACAACAGTCAAGCTCGAGTATATCCCTCGGGACGAGAATCAGTTTGCAGATGCTCTTGCTACCATTTCATCCATGATCAAAGTTCAAGCTGCTAACTTTGCACCTCAGATTTCAGTGTCCAGACTCGGCAGGCCAGCATATGTATTCGCAGCAGATGTTGTTAAGGATGATAAGCCTTGGTTCCACGACATCAAATGCTTCTTGGAGAATCAGACATACCCACCTGGGGCATCTTCCAATGATAAGAAGACATTAAGAAGGCTTGCTGGAAGTTTCTTCCTGAATACTGATGGCTCCCTATACAAGAGGAACTTTGATATGGTACTCCTCAGATGTGTTGATAAGATAGAAGCAGATTTATTGATGCACGAGGTGCACGAAGGATCGTTTGGTACCCATGCCGGAGGGCATGCCATGGCTAAAAAGTTGTTAAGATCAGGTTATTACTGGATCACAATGGATGCAGACTGTTGTGCTTATGCCAGAAAATGCCATAAATGCCAGATCTATGCAGATAAGGTGCATGTGCCTCCCAACCCTCTGAACATCATGGCTTCACCATGGCCCTTTGCCATGTGGGGCATTGATATGATTGGCAAGATTGAGCCAACCGCTTCAAATGGCCACAGATTCATCCTGGTCGCCATCGACTATTTCACCAAGTGGGTTGAAGCAGCCTCATATGCAAATGTTACAAGACAAGTGGTAGCCAAATTTCTGAAAAGAGATATCATCTGTCGATACGGAGTGCCCGAGCGAATCATTACTGATAATGGTTCCAACCTAAACAACAAAATGATGGCAGAGCTGTGCCGGGACTTCAGGATCCAACATCACAATTCTTCTCCTTACAGGCCAAAGATGAATGGCGCTGTTGAGGCAGCAAACAAGAATATCAAGAAGATTGTGCAGAAGATGGTAGTCACCTACAAAGACTGGCATGAAATGCTACCGTTTGCCTTGCATGGGTACCGCACGTCAATCAGGACATCCACTGGGGCAACACCGTATCAACTTGTGTATGGTATGGAAGCAGTCCTACCAGTTGAAGTTGAATTACCCTCTCTACGAATACTAATGGATGTTAAACTGAACGAAGCAGAATGGGTTAGGTCCCGATACGAACAACTGAGTCTGATTGAAGAGAAAAGGTTGGCTGCAATCTGTCATGGGCAGTTATATCAAAAGAGAATGAAGAAGGCCTTCGATCAGAAAGTCAGGCACCGAGAGTACCAAGTGGGAGATCTTGTGCTGAAAAGAATCCTCCCTCCTCATACAGACCACAGGGGCAAATGGACTCCAAATTATGAAGGACCATTTGTGGTAAAGAAAGTTTTTTCCGGTGGAGCACTGATGCTCAGCACCATGGATGGTGAAAATTTCCCGTCCCCTGTGAATTCAGATGCAGTTAAAAAATACTTCGCGTAAAACGACCCGCTGGACATAAAAACAGAATGTAAGTCCAGGCAAAAATAGGGCATCCCGGCGAGTCAAAAACAGAATAAAAGACTCGGGCAAAAGTAAGGGAAAATAAACAAAAATGTACACCCGCTGAGTTGAAAAGCCGCATTGGACAGCTCAGGCAAAAATGGGTATCCCGATGGATTGAAAACCCGAAAGGGCGATCCATGCAAAATAAGGGAACAAGCGAACAACTGCATTCTGAATTCGTCTGTATCACCTACAACTTGGTAAGCTTCGAGAGGACCAAGCTTCAATCAGAATCAACGTTCTTCAGAAAGCAAGATGAGAAGAACGTCAAAAAGTCATACGAGTCATAGTGGAAGAGGAAACTCCTTAAAGAGTCATCAACACTGCCAACATTTTGTTTCTCAATTTGTAACAATCTCTTCATTTTAGGAGATTTGTTTCCTTGGCTGTATCTTGCCAATTCAGGGCATATGAATTAATAAAATCAGGTTTTTCAGTCATATTTCGTCTTGTACATTTTTATTTGCAAAGAATGTCTGATGTCTCTAAAAAACTATTCGCATGAGTACAGATGTTTTTCTCTGAGAAAAAATAATAATAACAAAAACGCATGCTTACAGGAAGTGTACTTACTCTCAAGAATGTCTAACTCCTATGACGGAATCCGGTAAGGGATACCTCGGGACCATTTGCGCGTTTCCTTATCTTTGCAGGAGTGCAGGTATCCAGGGCACAACTTAGGGTATGCAAGCTTCACCCTCAGCAAGCTGGCAGATCATTATCAACTCGGTCTATCTTCCACGAGGCATTGGAAGGTGCCCATTTCCCCAGCGAAGTTGCCAAATCAATACTCGCTCAGTCTTAGCACCTGAGTTGCTTCTTCCCCAGCTGAGTTGCCTCTCATTACTTTCTCCAGCTGAGTTGTCACCTATTACTTATCCCCATCAGAGTTGTCAGGCATCACGGAAGACGCCCATATCCCCGACTGAGTCAGGATCCTCTTCAACAGAATCCCTAGGGAGGTATCTCAATGATCTCTCTTTCTCCCCAGCCGAGTTGCCATCTCGCCCTCGGCCGAGCACAAAAGTCAGGGAACCATCTCCCCACAGAATCCTCAGCCTCTATTCAGAAGAGCAACGCATGAAGGAGTCACAACAGAGTACGGAAGGCTTCTACAAACCCCAACTGGGTCCTATATTACAAGGATATGTCAATCAGTGACCTAGATCCCCAAGCAGATGCATCTCATCAGATCTATCAATAATTTCACCCCCCAGCTGGGATGTCCGCTTCAAGCAGATCGATCAAAGATCTTCGCAGCAACGGGATCCGAATCCCGGTTTTGGTATCTTTGCACAATCATAGCATTTGCATCATATTCACCCACAAAGCGTAGCATTCCGTTTTAACACGGAGCATTACGGCAAAAAAATCAAATGCATAGCATAATCATGAGCCATGTTATGAATCAACACCTGTGAATGATTACAGTTCATCAACATACAGAAGAAAAATCCCCACCAGAGTTCCCAGCAAAAGCAGTTGCCTCACAAATCACAAACACCAGTATATACTCCTTTTGACACCCGTCCGTGTTATATCCCAGCAGGAAGCCAAAGACATCCTCTTTGTACTCACATATACTTATATACACTTTCTTGACACTCGTCCGTGTCGTATCCCCCAGCGCAGTCACCTACACTTTGTATATCAAATATTTGTTCATACTATACTCTTCTCCTTTTGACACTCGTCCGTGTCACTCTCCCCAGCAGATAAATACTCATCTATACAATACACCTTTCTTACTACTCATACTACTCAGATACTCGTCCGTATCTTGTATATACCTTTTATATCCCCTCAGATTCGACACTAGTCCTTGTTCTTTGTTAACCTGTTGGTACTCGTCCGTACCATCATCTCAGAACATGCGTCAAGCGTTTGTTTCTACATGATACTCGTCCGTATCATAACCTTAAGGATGCTCGTCCGCATCTTTAATCCATACACTGTGTCAAATACTTCTGTTCTTCTTGAAAATAGATAATCGCCTGTATCTACTATTCCCCAGAAGAATCCTCTCAGATTCAACGCTCGTCCGTGTTCCTTGTTAACCAGTTGATACTCGTCCGTATCATCATCTCTGAACGCGTGTTAGTATTTGTTTCTACATGATACTCGTCCGTATCATAATCTTAAGGATGCTCGTCCGCATCTTTAATCTATACACAACATCTAAGCACTTATACTTTCCTTTCTTGGTTGTGAACACTCGTCCGTGTTCACTATATCCCCAGTAGATCGCCAACAAAACAAATTTTCTTTTTATCTGACATTCGTCCTATGTCATGATAAACCCTGAGAGCAGCCGTACCCTGCTAGGTGGTCGTCCTCCACCTCTTGATGGTCGTCCTCCATCATGCTCATCAGATGGCCGTCCCCATCATTGATATTTTTAGCAGCCGTCCCCTGCTAGGTGGTCGTCCTCCACCCTTGATGATCGTCCTTCATCATTTTATCCAATGGCCGTCCCCATTGTTGATTTTGGTCATCTGGCATTCGTCCTATGTCATGAGAAACCCTGAGAGCAGTCGTCCCCTGCTAGGTGGTCGTCCTCCACCTCTTGATGGTCGTCCTCCATCATGCTCGTCCGATGGCCGTCCCCATCGTTGACCTTTTATCCGATGGTCGTCCCCATCGTTGATATTTTCGGCAGCCGTACCCTGCTAGGTGGTCGTCCTCCACCTTTGATGGCCGTCCCCATCATGTTTCTTTTATACCCAACAGAGCAGCCGTCCCCTGCTAGGTGATCGTCCTTCGCCTTTGATGGCCGTACCCCATCATCTGTTTATTTCATTTATTCTTTAACCCGATGGCCGTCCCCGTCGTGGTCCCTTTTCCTTTTTAGCCCGATGGCCGTCCCCATCGTTGGTTACTTTACCTTTATGAACTTGATGGCCGTCCCCGTCATGTTTCATTAATCCCCGGAGAATTTTACAGCTTTATCTTGATGGCCATCCCCATCATAATATCTTATTTTTTCCCAGCTAGTCGGCCGTCCCCGTCTTTGCTTTACCTTTTATCCCCAGCATGTCGGCCGTCCCCGTCATTGCTGTATTTTCAGCACTTTCCCCAGCATGTCGGCCGTCCCCGTCATTGCTCTTTACCCAGCAGTCGTCCTCTGCTCGACGGTAGCCCTCCGTCGCCCACACTTTACAATATACTTTATTTCCTTTTATAATCTATATCCCTTTTCTTCTTCATTCTGTGAGTGCAAATTTTGGACTGTCTTTGGTATTCAACCACAAGTTATCTCGCTTGCCTGTTAAGCCGTTGCTTACATCCTACACAGCTAACTCATGTTTGAATAGGGGCAGCTGTAAACACCCCAAATTTTCCCTCACCCCTTCACACCATGGCTTGTGATCATTTCATATGCATAAACACAATCATAACATCTCATACCACATTTTTGAGTCACTGCATAGATTCAAAGTCATCTGCACCTAGGGTTTGTGATCTGAGCAATCCAAGAGCTTCTTGAGCCACTCCAAAGGCCATCAATCACTTCAAAGGGGTCCATGTGTGTTCTTATATCATATTACATCCATTCAAAGTCAAGAATGCCAAAGAATCACAAGAACTGGGATTGGTATGGAAGCAGAGCCAGGCTTGACTGCACAGATGACCTAGAATTAGGGTTTTGGTTTCAGAGGCCATAACTCCAAATTTTTTGGTCATTCTTGTTTCTATTGGTCTCTATATGGTATAGGGAGTATGCATATCAATTTTTATGAAGAAATTCCATGGGGAAGTCATCTGATCAAGAGTTGACTTTCTGGACAAGTCAGTGCAAAATCAGGGCATCTGAGGCCCCCAATGACCCAACCAATGGGTGATCTTCATCATTTTGAGTGTATATGATCTTTATTTGATCATGGAAGAAGGTTGAAGTCCATAAAAATCAAGAATTTGGAGTTTTTGCAAATGTTGACTTTTTGGGCATAGTTGACTTTTCAAGAATGCTTCATTTTAGGTCACTTTTCAAGCCTTGATTCTTGATCCAAAAATGCTTCAAATGGAAAAAATTTGGTCATGAAAGTTGTAGATTACATCTTTCCCTTTTCAAAAAGTACAAGAACATGATCAAACTCTTCTTGGATCAAAAGTTATGGTGTGACAAAGTTGGCTAAAATCATTGATTTTCAAGACATGCCTCAAATGAGAATTTTGCAAAACCATGAACCAATGCCTTTTGTAACCTCTAGTTCATTTCAAACCATGACACAAACATTCTATAAGTCATAAAAATCAGAATTGAACCAAGAATGCTCATGTATTATGGCTTGTGGGATAAGGAAATCACATGTGAACCATAAAGCAACAACTTGCAAAACTCATGATCACACTCCCCACAACTTGCAACCTTGGATGCTGACCTTGGCTAGCCTTTCCCCTCACCCTTGCTGCGCAGCCCATGCCTTGTACTAAGCCTAGAACCAAGCCATACTTCTCTTACACAAAAGGTGGACTTTGAGCAAAAGCAAACTTACCAATCACTATAGGCCATGTCAAATCATCTGACCTATGGGATTAAAATACAATATCCTTTGGCAAGCAAAAGATATCAAGAGGCCAAGCTGAAATATGCAAAAAGAACACACACACAAAAACACACCATTTTGCAAATTGCTTCGAATCACTCTGCCCAGCCACAAAACACTCAAACCATTTTCACCAATCAATTCACCATGTTCCATTGAGTAGAAAGCATCAAAGAACCAAGCCTGAAACAGGCCATAACTCCATTTCACCATTTTCACCCCAACTTGCAGTTTCTTTCGAAACTCTCTCCACAGCTCACAAACATCAAAACAAACTCCATAGACCTTCTCCACTCATCATCTGGACCTCAAACAACCCTTCACCATTACCAGAAGCAGCCTGAATCTCCATTGCCATTTTTAACTGAGCTTGAGCAGAAGCTGCTCAAACTCTTCATCCAGCCAACATAAATTTCTCTTGAGCATTCAAGCATCACCAGAGGGTCAAGTGGAGTGGATTTCACCAAGAGAGGAGGCCTGAAAGTTGCTGGAGTGAAAGCTTCGAATCTCAGGTAGCTCAAGAACTTTTCTTCCAGAAATGGATTTTTAAGTTCTAAACTTGTTCTATGTGTCTTCCTGATCATGAATATGCCTTTGGTTTTGCAAATGGTGATGAAATGAGAATTTAATTGCTCTCTGAAACTTTTTTGCCCTAGTTCTTGTTTGTTTCGATCCAGCCTTGTTAGGAAAAATAAATTTGTTTTGAGTGAGGGTTATGATTCGTGAGTGAGTGGGAAGCATTTCTGTTCATTTAGATTTCATTTTCGTAACGTGTAGAGAGGGTTTGAGGTTTTGGACAAACGGAGAAGATGACCGGAACACTGTTCCGGTCATCTGAATGTGTTTAACGGCGAGATAAGGGCATAAGCATTGATTAGCGAAATTTGAATTCTGGCCGTGAGATCTGGCGCCAAGTCAACTCCCGCGCGTGTAACTTTGAATCTGGTCCCTAGGATTAGCTGACTTCTCATTAATTCATTTAAAATTCATTTTTATTTCATTTCTTTTCATTTAACTTGCATAATTTATTAAAAATAGTAAAAAATGTGTAAAAATTATGAAACTTTTTCTCATAAGTTTTATTAATTTTTATGACACAAAAATATTTTTATTTTTATTTTTATCATTAAAAAATTATTTTTAAATATTTAAAAGATTATTTTTAATTGATTAATGAGAATTAATTTATTAAAAATACTTTTAGGTATTTAAAAATCACCAAAAAATTCATGAAATGTTCTAAGACATTTAGAAACATTGTCCAACCTTCAAACCAAATTTCTTTTTTGATCTTGATGCATTTTGAGAATTTTTCTTTGAATTAAAATCATTTTTATGCATTAATTTGATCCTAAGTTCAAAAAATCATTTCTGCCTATCCATGAAGAGTTGGACATTGATTCTTCTTGCATTGCATTGTGTTTAACATGTAGTTTTTGAGATAAAATGGCCATGATTTGATTCCTCATTTTCAATTTGTTTGGCATTTCTTTTGTTTAGGAACCCTAAAAACCCTAATAACTTGTAAAAATCATAACTTGAGATTGGTTAGGAGTTGAGACCTCTCCTTTGGGCATTGGTTTAGTATAGGATTAAGGGGTCCTTTGTGTAGCATTTTCCATTTTTTATCTTAGGGTTTGCTCCTGTTTTTGGTTTTTGTTTGATGTTTGGTTCATAAACCCTAATTTGGGCTTTCATATGCATCCATCTTGCATTCTCTTGCATAACATGACTTGCCATGACATTTCAAGCATTCATGTGATTCATTTGACATCATAAGACATATTGCAAGCATGTTTGATCATTGCATCATGAATTTGCCATGTTGTATGCCATGTGCACTTCATAACTTTCCATGTATGTCCATGCTTCTTAACTTGCACCATTTGCATCCATGAGCTTGTATGAACATTTCCATATATTGCCTCATGTGTATAGCATTTCATAGCATCATTATCATCATCAACATGCTTCTGGTTTTGTTTATCATCATGTCATCTTATCTCATTTGGCTTTGCATTGCATTTCTTTTCTAACATTTCAGGTGGTAGGTAAACTTGAGAAGTGAATTTGCCTTCACTTCTCATAACTTTTCTTTTCATCTCTCTTGCATCCATTGCTGCATTTCATATGTGTTTAAGATTGAGCTTGCTCATTCTTGTTCCTCCCACTTTCTTTCTTCAAGTGACTTGACTTCTTGAATGAAGCAAGTCATTTTGCTTCTCTTGATCATGATCATCTGCTTCCTGGTGGTTTCTCTGAAGATCTTTCTTGTAGACCTCATAAACCTTAGGAACAACCAAGCATGATAATGATTAGGGTTTTGATTAGTCTCCCCTCTTAGTTTTACCTTTGTGTCTCTTTGAGTCTTCTCTTCTCATCTCATAATCAGTGACTAAATCCTAAAGGCTTTAAGGCTTTGTGATTAAGCTTATGCCTGCATCCTTCTATTAGGATGGAGTGTATAACTTTAATCCTAAGTGTTAAACCCTTAATGTGTTTAGATCTCTTAATCAATCCACTTAATAAGTATTAAGACATTACACTTGTAACTTGGGCCTTGCATTAGGGTTCTAATTCTTCCTTAATTGGTTAAGAAGGACTAACCCTAGTGTTAATGGACAAGTCCCCCTCAAGTTGTCTTACAAATCATAAAAACCACTTCTTCATCATACCATTAAATAAAATCCACTTAATCAAAGGCTTGTTTTGTCATGAGTTTAATCCCTAATCATGGATTAAGTTGAGGAGCTTTCCTCAGCTTAAACATTCTCATCTATTATCCTTCTATTAGGATGGTGTAATGAGTCTGTTTAATCCTTGATTATGGCTTAACCTCATTACTTAACACTAAACAAAAACACCAAAAACATCTAAATAATCACAAGTAGGTTAATGATCTTAATCCTACATCAAAGGTGATTAAGTGTGAGAATCTGACTTCACACTTAAGGTATTCTCATTACCCCTAATCAGAGGGAAGATGTGATGAGTTTACTAATCCATTGATTTAGACTTAAGCTCATTAACTTATGACAAACTATCAAAAGCAATAAAAGACTGAAAGCTCAAAAACAAACAATAATCGTCTCCTTCGGGATTCTTTTCTCATCTCATTCACTCACAACCGAGAACTTGCTTCTTCCGTCTAATGCAAGACAGTTTGCACCTGAGCCAGACAGGTCATACACTTGAGCATAGACAAGCAAGCAGTTCACCAGTCAATTCATCTTTCAGTCTCTTTGGGTCGAACTACGGTGTTCTGACTTCCTCATTGCACGAGAGGATACGTAGGCATAACTTAACAGTTATCGAACAAAAGTCTCTGTATATCCCCCCTCCTTCCAGCTTCATTCTTTAAGCCTCATTATCATGAGCATTTCATTCTTGTTCTCACACTGACACTTCACTTATACACTTTACACTGACACCTGTACATTCTTTTCCAGTTATTTTACATACAGATTGCACTGACACTACCCCTTTAAAAACACAAATCTTTTAAGCGTGGATCCCGTCGAGTACGACGGACAATCTGGGTGCTAATACCTTCCCAGGTTGTAACCAACCCCCTTTCTCAGTCTCTCTGGTTCGCAAACCGTCTTATCCATATCTTTCTAGGTCTATGCAGCATTGCCTTTCCTCCGGGATAAAAATGCCTAGCTGGCGACTCTTTTCACCTCCAGTGAGTTCACGGCTGTGTGTTCTCATTGTCCCTCTCGCCGACCGTTCGCGTCTGTACCTTTATCTGGGCCATTCCCATTTATCGGGAGCGACATCATCATATTCACCAAATAAGCGTAGCATTCCATATAATACGGAGCATTACGGCAAAAAACAAACATTTGCATGATCATAAGCAAGGTTCGAGCCAGTCACCTGCAAATACCATCAATATTTCATCAGCAATATAGGAAACTCATATCCCATGCAGATAAAAGCCAAAGCATCCTCTTTGCACTCTCAAATACAGATATTTGTTCATAACTTGTACGTATTCCTTTTGACCCTCGTCCGTGTCATACTTCCCCAGCAAGTCAAACACTCGTCTGTGTCTTGCAGATACCTCACCAACAGATCAATACTTATACATACTTATACAAAAGTCCTTTTGATACTCGTACATATCTTGTATATATCACTCCTCAGCAGATTCGACACTCGTCCGTGTTCCTTGTTTAACCGGTTGATACTCGTCTGTATCACCATATTTGAACCCGTGTCAGCGTTTGTTTCTACCGATACTCGTCCGTATCATGATCCTAAGGATGCTCGTCCGCATCTTTAATCTATACACATCTCCAAACACTTATACCTTTTATTTTTGAAAGCGTAAACACTCGTCCGTGTTTACCGTTCCCCAGTAAGTCATCAACAAGACAACTTTCTCCTATCTGACATTCATCCTATGTCGCGATACATTCGGCAGCCGTCCCCTGCCAGGTGATCGTCTTTCACCTTTGGATGACCGTCCCTCATCCTTTTCCCTAGTGGAATTCCATTATTGGAACCTTCTATTCGGCATTTGTCCTATGTCATGATATTTTTAGCAGTCGTCCCCTGCTAGGTGATCGTCCTTCACCCTTTGATGACCGTCCCTCATCATTTTATCTGATGGTCGTCCCCATCGTTGATCTTGTTATCCGACATTCATCCTATGTCGTGATAAACCCCAAAAGCAGCCGTACCCTGCTACGTGATCGTCCTTCACCTCTTGATGATCTTCCTTCATCATCCGATGGCCATCCCCATCGTTGACCTTATCTATCCGGCATTCGTCCTATGTCGTGATAAAGAGCAGTCGTCCCCTGCTAGGTGATCGTCCTTCACCTTTGATGACCGTCCCTCATCATTATTTCATTTATTCTTTAAACCAATGGTCATCCCCATCATTGTTTACTTTACTTTCCAAAGCCTGGTGTCCGTCCCTATTATTGCTTTTCTCATTACTTTAATCCCTAGAGAGTTTTATTTTATTACCCGATGGTCGTCTCCGTCGCGGTTTCTTTATTCCCCCAGCTTGTCGGCCGTCCCCGTCATTGCTTTGCTTACCACTTTATCCCTAGCAGTCGTCCTCTGCTCAATGGTCGTATTTATATCCCTTTTCTTCTTCTCCCCAGCGAGTGCAAATTTTGGACTGTCTTTGGTATTCAACCACAAGTTATCTTGTTTGTCTGTTAAGCCATGCGCTTACACCCTACACAGCTAACTCGTGTTTGAATAGGGGAAGCTGTAAAAACCCCAAATTTTTCCTCACTCTTTATCACACCATGGCTTGTGATATTTCATATTTGTTTTAACATAAGCATTACCTCTCATATTGCATGCTTGTTTCATCTGCATAGTTCAATTTCATCTGCATCTAGGGTTTGTGATCTGAGCAATCCAAGAATCAATTTGAGCCATCCCAATGGTCTTGAAGATATCCAAAAGGGTCCATGTGTGTTCTATGATCATATTATGCTCCCCAAAGTTCATAAAAGTCAAGGGATCACAAGAATTGGCAAAGGCATGGAAGCAGAGCTAGGGTTTTCACTGCACAGATGACCAAAATTAGGGTTTTGGTTTCAGAGGCTTTACCTCCAAAAAATTTGGTCATTCTTGTTTCTAATGTTCTCAATATATTATAAGGATCATGTGTACCAAGGTTTATGAAGAAACTCATTGTGGAAGTCATCTGATCATTGGGTAACTTCTTTAGCAAGTTAAGTCAAAATCAGGGCATCTGAGGCCCCCAACAAGGGTACCAAAGGATAATTTTCATCAAATTGAAGTTCTATGATCTTTATTTAATCTTAAGTGGTTGGAAGTTCACAAGATTGGAGAATTTTGAGCCAATTGCAAACTTGCCATTTTTGGAAATGACTTGAAATGCAAACTTTCCATTTTGGGAAAGATTTTCAACCTCCTCTTTCATGACAAAAAATGCTTCAAATGAAAAATTCTTGGGCATGAAAGTTGTAGATTAGGTCTTTCTCTTTTCAAAAAGTACAAGAACATGTCTTGATTCATCCTAGAACTCAAGATATGGCCTTTCAAAGTTGGCAAAAATCACATAATTTTCATGTTCATGTCAAAGAGGGAATTTTGCAATTTCACTTGCCAAGCATTCTAATGACCTCTAATCAACTTCTATGCATCATAATATGTCAAAGAAACTTCTAAACATCTGAATTGGCCCAAGTTTGCATTTTTTTCATGACTTGATCTTCAAGAAATCTCAAAAGAGCCAAAACTCTCAAAATTTGCAAAATGCCTTGGATCCTTCCATCCACTTGTGCCAGCTGCATCAAACTAATTATATGGCTCTCCGTGAATCTTTCTGAGGCCAGACACCCCAAAAAGCCAGCTCTGCCATGGCCCATACCTCCAAGTACACAAATTTGACTTTTGAGCAAAACCTCCCATACCAATCAAGCTGAGCCACAACCACTCTTCTGACCAATCAAGACTTCACATACATGCCTCATAGACCCCATTTCATAATACATTGAAGCCTGAATCATCCCACAAGTCAGATTGCAAAAAATCACCTTAGAACTTCACTTTTTCGAATCTACCTGCACAAGCCTCAAACTTCAAATATTTTTCCACCAATCAACTCAAAATCATCCATAGATCACAAAGCACCCACTCCCATGGCATGAAACCCCCTAAATCAGAAATACGATTTATGAGTTATCAGAACCAAACACTTCCAAAAAGCCATCATAAACTTGTTCTAAGCTTCACATCATCCTCAGGGGGTCCATTGAAGTTGATTTGCACAAGGGAGAAGGCTAGAAAGCTCAAAACTGCAAAGCTTCATCTCAGGTATACCTCAAGAACATTTTTTCCAGAACTTGCTATTTAAGTTAAAATATCAATCTTCATGTTCCCCTGATCACTCTGATGTGTTTAGTTTTGAAAATGATTGAGAAATGAGCATGTATGGTTGTTCTGAAAGTTTGCCCGAAAATTTTGTTTGATTCGATTCTTGCTTTTGATGAAAAATAAATGTTATATGATGATGGATTCTTGCTTAGGGAGGGTAGTAGATCATTTCTGGAGATTTAGAGCTTTTAATTTGACCTAGGGAAGAAGTTAGGATTTTGAGTGACCGGACGGTCACCTGAAAATCATTAAAACCCTAATTAGGGTTAGCTGCCCATAACGAATTTCCACCCTTGGATCTTGTTTAGGTTAGTGAGCGAATGGCCAGGATTAGTTCACTTAAGTTAATGTCTGATTAATTAATTTAATTAAAATCAATTAGCCAGTTTGAATCTTGACTATTGATATGCGCGCGCAGTCAACCCCAATCCACTAGGTTTGAATCTGGACCACAGGATCTGATTACTTCCATTTTTATTCATTTTATTTTTATTTTAATATATTTTTTTTGCATAATTTATTAAAAATACCAAAACACTTTCAAAAAATATGAAACTTTGTATTTCTGTTTTAAATATTTTCTCAACCTAAAAATGATTTTTATTTTATTTTTTGCATATAAAAAGTATTTTTAATATATTTAAATGTTATTTTTAATTAATTAAAGTATTTTAATTAATTAAAAATGCATTTAGGTTTCTAAAAATCACCAAAAAAATCATGAAGCATTCCAATGCATTTAGAAACATTTTCAAACTCTTCATACAAATTTCTTTTTAGGTTTGATCATAATTTCACAATTTTCTTTGAATTAGGGTTCTTTAAAATCACAATTTTTAACCCGAACTTTGAAAAATCATTTCTGCCTAACCAAGAAGAGTTTGAACTTGATTCTTTTTGCATTGTTTCACATATGGCATGTAGTTTCTAGGATTTTTTCCTCATGAATTTATCTTGCATTTTCAAATTGATTTGCATTTTCCCTTAAGGATCACCCAAAAACCCTAACAAACTTAAAAAAAATGATAACTTTCAATAGGTTAGGCTTCTGACCTTCTCCTTTGGGGTGTGACTTTGTGTGGGATTAGGGTTTGATTGAGCTTGGTTATAATTTTGTATCATGTTGTATGCTTCTGTCTTGTTCATTTGCATCTCATATGTTCATAAAGCCCTAATTCTTCATGTTCATTTGCATTCTCCTTTGCATAGCATCATCACATGAACTTGCCATGACATCTTAAGAATTCATATGTCATCTTAGACATCTTAGGACATGTTATAACCTTGCTTGATCATTTCTTCATTCATTTGACATATGTTGCATTCATTTCATTTCATAAACATCCATGTGTTTCCAAGCTTCTAAGCATGCTTTCATGACATCCCATCTTTGTATGATCATTCATATGCACATTGTATGATATTGCATCATCTAATATGCCATTTGCATTGCATAATCACTTCTTAATTTGGTCATTTCATCTCATTTCAATTCATTTCTTTATGATTTATGTCTTATGCATTCATACTAACTTTTCAGGAGCTTTTGGTAAGTTTTATGGGAGGTGGATTTGCCTTCACCTCTAACTTCTTCTTATCTCATTCAAATGCATATTTACTTGTCTTTGAAGTGAACTTGTTTCACTTATGTTCCATATTTCTCACTTTCTTCCTTTAAGTTACTTATCCTCTTAGGAAGTAAGTAACTTATTCTTCTGCTTCCTCCTCCTTTCATCTGCTTCTTCCATTGGTGGCTTCCTTGAAGATTCCTTCTCTTAAGCCTCACAAACCATAGGATGCCTAGGCATGATAAATTTTTAGGGTTGTGTATAGTTCCCCTTAGCTTTTTCCCTTTGAGTCTCCTTGAGTCTCTCTTCTCATCTCAATAATCAGAGACTAAACTCTTAAAGTTTTAGGACTTTGGAATTAGGGTTATGCCTGCATCCTTCTCTTAGGATGGAGTGTATAACTTTAATCTTAAGTGTTAAACCTTTAATTTGTTTAAACCTCTTAATCAAATCACATTAATAAATCACCAAGACTTTATCTTGTAACTTGGGCCTTACATTAGGGTTCTAACTCTTCCTTATGGTTAAGAGGGACTAACCCTAGTGTTTAATGGACAAGTCCCCCTCAAGTTGTCTTACAAACTTAAAATCCACTTCTTAATCTCGTCCCTTAATTTAAATCCACTTAATAAAGGTTTTTTATATAATGAATTTAATCCCTAACCATGGATTAAGTTGAGGTATATTCCTCAGCTTAAGTGTTCTCATCTATTATCCTTCTATTAGGATGGTGTAATGAGTTCACTAATCTGTGATTAGAGATTAAACTCATTACTTAACACTAAACAAAAACCCAAAAACATCTAAATAATTACAAGTAGGTTAATGATCTTAATCCTACATCATCTTGGTAATTAAGTTGAGATGCTTATCTCATACTTAAGTAAGCTCATTATCCCTAATCAGGGATGATATAATGAGTTTACAAGCCCTTTATTTAGGCTTAAGCTCATTAACTTATGCAAAACACCAAAAACAATAAGAAACTCAAAACTCAAAAAATAAACAATAATCGTCTCCTTCGGGATTCTTTTCTCATCACACATTCATAAACGAGAACTTGCCTCTTCCATCTAATGCAAGACAGTTAGCACTCGAGCCAGACAAGTCATACACTTGAGCATAGACATGTAGGAAGTTCATAGTCAACTTATTTTCCAGTCTTTTTGAGTCGAACTACGGTGTTATGGCTTCCTCATTGCACGAGAGGATACGTAGGCATAACTTAACGGTTATCGAACAAAAGTCTCTATGTCTTCCCCTCCTCTTTCAGCATTCTTTAAAAGCCTCAGTTCCTGAGTATTCACCCTTTTGCACTGACACTTGTATATCCTTTTCTTAGCTTTTGCACACAGATAGCACATGCACCTACCCCTTTTAACACAATCTTCTAAGCGTGGATCCCGTCGGGTACGACGGACAATCTGGGTGTTAATACCTTCCCAGGTTGTAAGCAACCCCCTTTCTCAGTTTCTCTGGTTCACAACTGTCTTATCCTTCTCTTTCTAGGTTTATGCAGCATTGCCTTTCCTTCGGGATAAAAATGCCTAGCTGGCGACTCTATTCAATTCACCTTTATTTTCTCTTTTCGCCGACCGTTCGCGTCTGTACCCTGGGACCCTAGTGTCTTTTCGGGGGAGTGACACCAGGTTGTGAGGCCTGTTGTGAATCTTGCAAAATTTCCACCAATGGTTGTGCAAGCCTAAAAAGTGGCATCAATGGCCTTATCAGAAAAGGTATCCTACAGATAACATCAACGGTTTCTACAACATCAGCAATTCCTACTACAGCAACAAACATTCCTCCTACAACTGCAAAAACAATTGTTCCAACGGACTCGTCTACAAAGTCAACAATCATCTCTTCCACCATTTCAACAAATGTTAGTTCAACCGCATCCGCTTCTACAACTACATCAACCATCAACAACGACATCTCCACAGTCACCATATACTACGACCCAGCAATGGTCCCCGATTCCAACAATTTTCAGCAATAATCTCAACAACAACCCAGCTTCAGCCTTTCACCACCACCAGTCAGAAGTCCTGTCACCATATATTACGATCCACAAACGATAGAAGTTCCTACTTTCGTTGCAGTCAGTCCAGTCACCATCACGGTACCTGGACCCATTCCATATGAAAAAGATAATGTTGTACCATGGCGCTTGGTTCAGACCTCTACTGCAACGGGGAGAGAGTCGTTATTGATTCTTCAGCTCA
Source organism: Lathyrus aphaca (assembly GCA_963966055.1). NCBI lineage: Eukaryota > Viridiplantae > Streptophyta > Magnoliopsida > Fabales > Fabaceae > Lathyrus > Lathyrus aphaca. The sequence continues at coordinate 425,286,113 of OZ014519.1, read as the reverse complement.
TACACCACATGTCGATAATGTCAGGGGAGGCGGAGGCTTCACTTGAAGCGGACGTCTTTTCGCGTCACAAAATCCAAGAGTTAACACTGAGGCAGAGGCTGCTACCAAAGCTAAAGGAAAAAATGTGGTGCATGAGGAACCAGTTTTGAAAGAAGCCCATAAAACATCCTTTGATCAAGATGTGGATGAATTTATGAGGATAATCAAGAGAAGCGATTACAAGGTTGTGGATCAGCTCCACCAGACTCCTTCCAAGATCTCCATTTTATCATTGTTGTTGTGTTCTGAAGCTCATCGGGATGCATTACTTAAAGTCCTGCACGCAGCCTATGTGCCTGAGGAGATCACAGTAAATCAACTAGAGACAGTGGTTTCTAATGTTAATACTAGCCATGGGCTAGGCTTCACCAACGCTGATTTGACTACAGAAGGTTGTCATCATAACAAAGCTTTACACATCACTCTAGAGTGTAAAGGAGTTGTGCTTTCACATGTTCTAGTCGACACTGGGTCTTCACTCAATGTCTTGCCAAAGAAGGCCCTTGTTAAGCTCGAATATGATGGTATAGCTCTCCGACCAAGAAATCTGGTGGTCAGGGCTTTTAATGGTTCTAAGAGGTCTGCTCTTGGAGAAGTTGAGCTTCCTGTGATAATTGGCCCGCAGGTCTTTCAAACTACTTTCTACGTGATAGACATTCAGCCGGCCTACAGCTATTTGTTGGGTCGACCATGGATTCACGCCGCTGGCGCAGTTACGTCGACCCTTCACCAGAAATTAAAATACGAGTGGGAAGGGCAAATTATCACAATCTGTGGTGAAGAGGATATTTTTGTTAGCCATATGGCCACCTACTAATACATTGAGATGGATGGTGAAATCCACGAAACCATGAGCCAAGGTTTCGAAGCACTGAACGTCAATGAGGCGACAACTGAAGTATTTGCTGCATCCCAGGAGGATAGGATGGGTACTTCAATTGTATCCTACCAACAAGCTCGGAAGGTTGTTGAAGATGGAAACGCCCAAGGCTGGGGCAAGCTGCTACCTGTGGAGAAGAAGGAGGACAGATTCGGTTTGGGTTACAAACCATTCCGACAAGATCAAGCAGAGGCTGCTAAGGAGCCCAAGTTTGTGAGTGGGGGAGTGTTGACCCCCGATGCTGTCAATAATGTGGAAGACGAGGCTGAAAGCGACCTCAACCTGGAGAGCTGGATTCGTCCAAGGATCCCGGGCCAACAAGTCCTTAACTGGTCTTCCTAGTAAATTATAAGAGTTACTCTTGCGGAGTAATTATATTTCCTGCTTTTAGCATGCATCAAGTCCCGCATCTTGCCCAAGGTGTCAGGACTCATTTTGTAATAGGGCCATATTTGTATTTTGTGCAAATGGAATATCAATGAGCAATGGACATCTTTTGCAAACAATTTTCTCTTTTGCTCACTGTCTTTTCATTTTTGTTATTTTTCGCACAAAACAATAAAATGACAATGTTTTCAAAATAAATAACTTCATTTTTTCCGAACAAGATTAAAATTGATCACTAAAAAGAACAAATCTCAACCCTTGCAGAGATAATCCTCCAAATTGCACCGACAATAACACTGCTATGAACTTGTATGACTTCGACAATCCAATTAATCAAGCAGACGAAAGGGTTAATGAAGACTATGAGTTTCCTGAAGAGTTAGCCAGGTTGTTGAGGTAAGAAGAGAAAGTGATTACTCCTTATCAGGAGGAAATTGAAACTGTTAATCTTGGTACCAAGGAAGATTTGAAAGAAGTGAAGATTGGGGCCAGTCTGTAAGCTCCAGTAAAAGAACAGCTTATCAACATGCTTCGGGAATACGTCGACGTCTTTGCTTGGTCCTATCAAGACATGCCAGGTCTAGATACAAATATTGTCATGCACAAGCTACCATTGAAAGAGGATTGCCTGCCAGTCAAACAAAAGCTACGCCGTACTCGCCCAGATATGGCCATGAAGATAAAGGAAGAAGTACAAAAGCAGTGGGACGCCGGTTTTCTCGCTGTAACTAGTTACCCAATGTGGGTTGCTAACATTGTATCCGTGCCTAAGAAGGATGGCAAGGTGCGTATGTGTGTGGATTATCGGGACCTGAACAGAGCTAGCCCGGAAGATGACTTCCCATTACCTCACATCGATGTATTAGTGGACAACACAGCTCAGTTCTCGGTATTTTCTTTCATGGATGGATTTTCTGGGTACAATCAGATCAAGATGGCACCCGAAGACATGGAGAAAACAACTTTCATCACACCTTGGGGCACATTTTGTTACAAGGTAATGCCATTTGGACTGAAGAATGCCGGTGCAACTTACCAATGGGCTATGGTAACATTATTCCACGATATGATCCACAAAGAAATTGAATGCTATGTGGATGATATGATTTCCAAGTCACTCACTAAAGAAGATCATCTGGTGAATCTGCTGAAGTTGTTTAAACGTCTGAGGAAATATCAGCTGAAGTTGAACCCCAACAAATGCACATTCGGGGTACATTCCGATAAGCTGTTGGGCTTTATCGTAAGTGAAAAGGGAATTGAGGTTGATCCCGACAAAGTCAAAGCCATTCAGGAAATGCCTGCACCTAGGACTGAGAAAGAAGTTCGAGGGTTCCTAGGTAGATTGAACTACATCTCAAGGTTCATATCTCACCTCACTACAACCTGTGAACCCTTGTTCAAGCTGTTAAGAAAGGAACAAACAGTCAGGTGGAACGACGATTGTCATAAAGCTTTTGATAAGATCAAGGAGTACCTGCAAGAACCTCCAATTCTTATGCCTCCAATTGAAGGAAGACCTTTGATAATGTACCTGACGGTATTAGAAGGGTCAATGGGGTGTGTGTTGGGCCAGCATGACGAGTATGGTCGAAAAGAGTATGCAATATACTACCTAAGCAAAACGTTTACCGACTGTGAACAACGTTATTCACTGCTCGAGAAAACTTGTTGTGCTTTAGCGTGGGCTGCTCGCTGACTAAGACAGTATATGCTGACTCACACTACCTTGTTGATCTCAAAAATGGACCTCTCAAGTACATATTTGAGAAGCCAGCAGATACCGGAAGGGTAGCAAGATGGAAAATGATTCTAACAGAGTATGACATTCAATACACTTCTCAAAAAGCCATCAAGGGCAGTGTATTGTCTGACTATCTAGCTGAGCAACCCATTGATGATTACCAGCCCATGAGATTTATCTTCCTTGATGAAGACATCATGTACTTAAAAGCAAAAGATTGTGAAGAGCCAGTTCACACTGAATGGCCTGATCCAGAAGAAGAATGGACTATGATGTTTGACGGGACTGTCAATATGAATGGTCGTGGGGTTGGTGCAGTGCTCATAACACCTAAAGGAGTTCATATGCCTTTCTCGGCAAAACTCACCTTTGCCTGCACTAACAACGAAGCAGAATACGAAGCATGTATCATGGGTCTTTAGGAAGCCATTGACCTCAGGATCAAAACCTTGAATGTATTCGGAGATTCAACTTTGGTAATCAACCAGAGCAACGACAAATGGTACACTCATCAAGAGCATCTGATTCCATACCGTGACTATACGAGGAGATTATTGACTTTCTTCACAACAATCAAACTTGAGTACATCCCTCGAGATGAGAATCAGTTTGAGGACGCTTTGGCTACCATTTCCTCCATGATCAAACTTCAAGCTGCCAATTATGTACCTCGAATTTTGGTATCCAGACAGGACCGACATGCATATGTAATCTCCGTGGACACTGATAGTGATGACAAGCCTTAGTTCCATGACATCAAATGCTTTTTGGAGGATCAGACATACCCACCTGGGGCATCATCCAATGATAAGAAGACATTGAGAAGGCTGGCCGGTAGTTTCTTCCTCAATGTTGATGGTTCATTATACAAGCGAAACTTCGACATGGTCCTGCTCAGATGTGTTGACAAGAAAGAAGCAGACTTGCTGATGCACGAAGTACATGAAGGCTCTTTCGGTACCCATGCCAGGGGACATACAATGGCAAAGAAATTGTTAAGATCAGGTTACTACTGGATCACAATGGATGCAGACTGTTGTACCTATGCCAGAAAATGCCACAAGTTCCAGATCTACGTAGATAAAGTGCATCTGCCTCCAAATCCTTTGAACGTAATGTCTTCACCTTGGCCCTTTTCCATGTGGGGCATTGACATGATTGGAAAGATTGAACTGACTACTTCGAATGGCCACAGATTCATCCTGGTGGGCATTGATTACTTCACTAAATGGGTTGAAGCAGCTTCATACGCAAACGTCACCAGACAAGTGGTAGCCAGATTTCTGAAAGGAGACATCATCTGTCGATATGGAGTTCCTGAGCGAATCATTACTGATAATGGTTCCAATTTGAACAACAAAATGATGGCAGAACTGTGTCGGGACTTCAGGATCCAACATCACAACTCTTCTCCTTACAGGCCAAAGATGAATGGCGCTGTTGAGGCAGCCAACAAAAACATCAAGAATATTGTGCAGAAGATGGTGGTTACTTACAAAGACTGGCATGAGATGCTACCATTTGCTTTGCATGGGTACCGAACCTCAATCAGAACATCTACTAGGGCAACACCTTATCAACTTGTGTACGGTATGGAAGCTGTCCTACCTGTTGAAGTTGAACTACCCTCCTTACGGGTACTAATGGATGTGAAACTGGATGAAGCAGTGTGGGTCCGGTCTCGGTACAATCAACTGAATCTGATTGAAGAGAAAAGGCTAGCTGCCATCTGTCATGGGCAGTTATATCATAAACGAATGAAGAAAGCCTTTGATCAGAAAGTCAGATCTCGGGAATACCAAGTGGGAGAGCTTGTTCTGAAGAGAATCCTTCCTCCTCATACAGACCACAAGGGCAAGTGGAAACCAAACTATGAAGGTCCCTATGTGATAACTAAAGTCTTCTCGGGTGGAGCACTGATGCTCGCAACCATGGATGGTGAAGATTTCCCGTCTCCTGTGAATTCAGATGCAGTTAAAAAATACTTCGCATAAAAAAGGACCCGCTGGACATAAAAACAGATTGTAAGTCCAGGCAAAAATAGGGCATCCCGGCGAGTCAAAAACAGAATAAAAGACTCGGGCAAAAATAAGGGAAAAATAAAAAAAATGTGTACACCCGCTGAGTTGAAAAGCCGCATTGGACAGCTCAGGCAAAAATGGGTATCCCGGTGGATTGAAAACCCGAAAGGGCGATCCATGCAAAATCAGGGAATAAGCGAACAACTGCATTCTTAATTCGTCTGTATCACTCACAACATGACAAGCTTCGAAAGGACAAAGCGTCAGTCAGAATCAGCCTCTTCAGAAAGCAAGATAAGAAGAACGTCAAGGTCATACAGGTCATAACAAAGGAAGCTCGCTGGAGCGTCATCATCAACATTGCCAACACTTTTATTTTCCTAATATTCAGCAATCTCCTCCTTCCAGGGGATTTGCTTCTTTGACTGTACTTTCCAATTCAGGGCATACAAATTAATGAAATTAGAGTTTTCAGTCACACTTTGTTTTGTACATTTTTTGTTTCGTTTGCAAAATGTCCAATGTTCATAATACAACACTTGCATAAAAACATATGAGCCATTTAATCAAAATGCTTGCAGTAAATATGTTGCTTTTAGGAAAATCTAACTCCTATGACGGAATCCGGTTAAGGATGTCTCGGGACACTTGTGCATTTTCCTTTGTCTTAACAGGTTGCAGGAACTCAAGACAAGCAATCTTTCACAACATGGGGCATATCAAGCATTGAATCCCCATCATATTCCTTTCCAGAAGTTATCTCCTCCCCAGATGGGACCTCCCGAGTAGTGCCTGACAACTCTTCCACAGCAAGGTGGTCAAAGAGCTTTCTCTTCCCCACCAGAGATACCAGATTTCTCTCATCCTCAGCAGAGTTGGTGGAATTGATTCCCCACAGAATTGGCTCCCCAGTAAAGCAATACCTGAAACATATCCCCAGCGGAGTTGCTAAACTTACTCATCCTCATTGAGAGTTATCCCTCCGGACAGATCTATCAATGATCTATTTCCCCAAGCAGAGTTCTCCCTTCGGGAAGATCTATCAATGATCTCTTCCCCAGTCGGGTCCTCCCTCCAAGCAGATCAGCCAGGGATCTTTATCCCCGCAGGATCCGATTTTCGGATCGAGTTTCTCATTTGCATAATCATAGCATTCGCATCATATTCACCGAAAGAGCGTAGCATTCCGTCTAATACGGAGTATTACGGCAAAAATCAAACATTTGCATGATCATAGGCCAGGTTCGAGCCAGTAACCTGCAAATACCATCATCATAATATACAAAACTCATATCCCCTGCAGATAAAAGCCAAAGCGTCCCCTTTGCACTTTCAAAACAGATGCCTGTTTATATTTATACATGCTCTTTTCGACACTCGTCTGTGTCATCCTATCCCCCGCAGATCTCCAGAATACCTTCGACACTCCCAAATATAGATATTTGTTCATAACTTGTACATGTTTCCTTTTGACACTCGTCCGTGTCATACTTCCCCAGCAAGTCAAAACACTTGTCTGTGTCCCTTGCTCAGTTTTGACACTTGTCCGTGTCTTGCACATACTTCACCAACAGATCAACACTTGTACATATACAATCCTCTAATGCTCGTCCGTATCTTATATATATCACCTCCTCAGCAGATTCAAAACACTCGTCAGTGTTCCTTGCTTAACCGATTGATACTCGTCCGTATCATCATCCTTAAACACATATCATCATTTGTTTCTACCGATACTCGTCTGTATCTTGGTTCTAAGGATGCTCGTCCGCATATTTAGTCTATACACACCGTCAAACACTTATACCTTTTATTTGAAACGTAAGTACTCGTCCGTGTTTACCATTCCCCAGTAAGTCACCAACAAAACAAATTTTTTCTATCCAACATTCGTCCTATGTCGTGATACTTTCGGCAGTCGTCCCCTGCCAGGTGATCGTCCTTCACCTTTGGATGACCGTCCCTCATCCTTTTCCCCAGTGGAATCTCCATTGTTGGAACTTTCTATCCAACATTCGTCCTATGTCGTGATATTTTAGCAGCCTTCCCCTGCTAGGTGATCGTCCTTCACCTTTTGATGATTGTCCCTCATCATTTATCTGATGGTCGTCCCCATCGTTGATCTTGTTATCCGACATTCGTCCTATGTCGAGATAATCCCCAAGAGCAGTTGTACCCTGTTAGGTGATCATCCTTCACCTCTTGATGATCATCCTTCATCATGCTTATCCGATAGTCATCCCCATCGTTGACCCTTTCTATCTGAAGTTCGTCCTATGTCGTGATAAAGAGCAGTCGTCCCCTGCTAGGTGATCGTCCTTCGCCTTTGATGACCGTCCCTCATCATTATTTCATTTATTCTTTAACCCGATGGCTGTCCCCCATCGTTTATTACTTTACTTTCCAATCCTGATGGTCGTCCCCATCAATACTTTTCTCAAAATCCCCAGAGAATTTTATTTTATTACCCGATGGCCGTCCCCGTCGTGGTCTCTTTAGTTTCCCAGCTTGTCGGCCGTCCCCGTCATTTCTTTACTTACCACTCTACCCCCAGCAGTCTTCCTCCATCGCCTTTCATTTGATAATCATACTATACTACCTTTTACAATTTATATCCCTTTTCTTCTTTTACCCAACGAGTGCAAATTTCGGGTTGTCTTTGGTATTCAACCACAAGTTATCTTGTTTGTCTGTTAAGCCAGGCGCTTACATCTTGCACAACTAACTCATGCTTGAATAGGGGCAGCTGTAAACACCCCGAATTTTCCCTCACTTTTTCTCACACCATGGCTTGTGATCTTTCATTTTTATTTTAACATAAGCATACCATCTCATATTGTATATTTATCCCACTGCATAGTGCATTTCATCTGCATCTAGGGTTTGTGATCTGAGCAATCCAAAAGTGACCTGAGCCATCCCAATGGTCTTGAAGCTTTCCAAGAGGGTCCATGTGTGTTCCACAATCATATTATGCTCCCCAAAGTTCATGAAAGTCAAGAAATCACAGAGATTGGCAAAGACATGGAAGCAGAGCTAGGGTTTTCCTGCACAGACGACCAAAATTAGGGTTTTGGTTTCAGAAGCCTTAACTCCATATTTTTTGGTCATTCTTATTTCTAATGTTCTTAATATGTTATAAGGATCATTTGTACCAAGTTTGATGAAGAAATTCATTGTGTAAGTCATCTGATCATCGGGTAACTTCTTGAGCAAGTTAAGTCAAAATCAGGGCATCTGAGGCCCCCAACAAGGGTACCAAAGGATCATTTTCATCAAATTAAAGTTCTATGATCTTTATTTGATCTTATAAGTGGTTGGAAGTTCACAATATTGAAGAATTTTGAGCCAATTGCAAACTTGCCATTTTTGGAAATGACTTGTAATGGAAATGTTCCATTTTGGGAAAGGTTTTCAACCTCCTCTTTCATGACCAAAAAAGCTTCAAATGAAAAATTCTTGGACATGAAAGTTGTAGATTAGGTCTTTCCCTTTTCAAAAAGTACTAGAACATGTCTTGATTCATCCTAGAACTCAAGATATGGCCTTTCAAAGTTGGCAAAAATCACATAATTTCAAGTTTCATGTCAAAGAGGGATTTTGCATATTGGCATGTTAAAGCTTCTAAATGACTTCTATTATGCACAAATATGTTACAACATGTCAATGAAGCATCCAAAGATTAGAATTGGCCCAAGAATTTGGCACTTTCATGGCTTGATTCACAAGAAATATCAAAGTTGGAAATTTGCAAAACACATGATATCTTTCCATCCAAGCCTTCCAGCTCACTTCTATTGATCCAAGGGCTCCCCACAAACTCAACTGAAGCCAATACACCCTTTAGATCTCCTCTGCCATGGCTCATACTCTCAAGGACACATATTTGACTTTTTGGCAAAAACTCCCATACTCTTGGAATAGTGTTTTGCAGCCATTCAAAACCTACTCCATATTATATTCAAACAATATGGGAGAGATAAGAAGCAGCATTGGAACCTGAAACCAACAACAAGATCAGATTCACAAAAATATGCAAAAAAAACTTGTTCTCTTCGAAACACCCTCAAAACTTAACAAAATCCAGAAATTCGTTCACCAACAAATCACTCTTCATCCATAGAACGAAACCCAACCCTTGGAATGGCCTGAATCACTACACACACAAACCTCTATTTCTGCTAAACCAGAACCACATACCACAAACCAACCACTCTCAAAGCTTTTCAAGCATTCCACTAGCATCAGGAGGATCAAAGGAAGCTTTTTGCACAAAGGAGAGGCCCTGAAAGCTCACATTTGCAGTTCATCAGCTCAGGTAACCTCAAGAACAAAATCTTTCAGAGCTTAGATTTCTTGTTATAAAATGAAAATATATGTTATGGGGATCACACTGATGCTTTTAGAATTAAAAATAGTCAAGAAATGAGCATGTTACGAGCTTCTGAAATTTTGTCCAAATTTTTGTTCTTCTTCGATTCTCCATGTTTGTGTGTTATAAATCATGTTTGAAGGTTGATTTGAGTTTAGTTTGAGTAGAGGATCATTTATGGGCAACTAATTTGGGGTGGGGTGGCCTGTAGAGAGACTTAGGGTTTTTGTGTCGCCGGAGAAGATGACTGGAGCTCCCCTCCGGTCACCTGAAAGTGATTAGCCCTAATTAGGGTTTAATCTCCAGTTGCATTGTGGACCCTTGTATTGTGTTTAGTTTAGGAGAATGAGTGGCCCAGATTGCTTCATTAACTTTAATTCAGTTTAATTAGGATTAATTAATTAAATTTCCTCAGATTAAATCCTGGCCATCAGTTAACGCGCGCAGTCAACTCCCATTTCCCAAGTTCAAATCTCATCCCTTGGATCAGCATACCTTCCATTTTATTTGATTTTTATTTCATTTTATTTCATTTTCTTTCCACATTTTATTAAAAATACCAAAACACATCAAAAAATTCCCAAACTTTGCATTCTTGTTTTAAATATTTTTCTCAACCTCAAAATGATTTTTATTTTATTTTTTGCATTTAAAAAGTATTTTTAAAATATTTAAATGTTATGTTTAATTAATAAATGTATTTTAATTAATTAAAAAAACATTTAGGTTTCTAAAAATCACCAAAAAAATCATGAACCATTCCAATACATTTAGAAATATTTTCAAACTCTTCATACAAATTTCTTTTTAGGTTTGATCATAATTTCACAATTTTCTTTGAATTAGGGTTCTTTAAAATCACATTTTCTAACCCTAATTTGAAAAAGTCATTTCAGCCTAACCATGAAGAGTTTGAACTTGATTCTTTTTGCATTGTTTCACATATTGCATGTAATTTCTAGGTTATTTTCCTCATGAATTTATCTTGCATTTTCAAACTGATTTGCATTTTCATTTGAGAATCACCCAAAAACCCTAGCAAACTTAGGAAAATCATAACTCCCACTAGGTTTAGCTTTTGACCTTCTTCTTTGGAGTGTGACCTAATATGGGTTTAGGGTTTGATTGAGCTTGTTTTAAATTTTTAATCATGTTGTATGCTTCTGTTTTGTTCATTTGCATCTCATATGTTCATAAAACCCTAATTTCTCATGTTCATTTGCATTCACCTTGCATACTCATCATCACATGACCTTGCCATGACATTTCAAGCATTCATATGTCATCTTAGACATCTTAGGACATGTTAGAATCTTGCTTGATCATTTCTTCATTCATTTGCTATGCTTTGCATTCATTTCATTTCATAAACATCCATGTGTTTTCAAGCTTCCAAACATGCTTTCATGACATCCCATCTTTGTATGATCATTCATATGCATATTATATGACTTTGAATTATCTCATATGCCTTTTGCATTGCATAATCACTTCTGACTTTGGTCTTTGCATCTCTTTTCATTTCATTTCTTTATGCTTTATGTCTTATGCATTCATACTAACATTTCAGGTACTCTTGGTAAGTTATTTTGGGAGGTGGATTTGCCTTCACCTCTCACCTTTTCTTATCTCATTCATATGCATATTTAAATGTCCTTGAAGTGAACTTGTTCACTTGTGTTCCATCTTTCTTACTTTCTTTCCTTCAAGTTACTTATCTTCTTCAGGAAGTAAGTAATTTGTTCTTCTTTCTCCTTCTCTTTTCATCTGCTTCTTCCATTGGTGGCCATGAAGATCTTCTATTTTAAGCCTAACAAACCATAGGATATCCAAGCATGATAATTTTAGGGTTTTATATAGTCCCCCCTTAGTCTTTTGCCTTTGAGTCTCATTGAGTCTCTCTTCTCATCTCAATAATCAGAGACTCAACTCTTAAAGTTTTAGGACTTTGGAATTAGGGTTATGCCTGCATCCTTCTCTTAGGATGGAGTGTATAACTTTAATCCTAAGTGTTAAACCTTTAATGTGTTTAAGCCTCTTAATCAAATCAAATTAATAATCACCAATACTTTATCTTGTAACTTGGGCCATACATTAGGGTTCTATCTCTTCCTTATGGTTAAGAGGGACTAACCCTAGTGTTTAATGGACAAGTCCCCCTCAAGTTGTCTTACAAACCATAAAATCCACTTAATAAAGGCTTGTTATATAATGAATTTAATCCCTAACCATGGATTAAGTTGAGTTATTTTCCTTAGCTTAAGTGTTCCCATCTATTATCCTTCTATTAGGATGGTGTAATGAGTTCACTAATCTGTGATTAGAGATTAAACTCATTAATTAACACTAAACAAAAAAAAAACAAAAACATCTAATTAATCACAAGTAGGTCAATGATCTTAATCCTACATCATCATGGTAATTAAGTTGAGATGCTTATCTCATACTTAAGTAAGCTCATTATCCCTAAGCAGTGAGGATATAATGAGTTTACAAACCTTTGATTTAGGCTTAAGCTCATTAACTTATGCAAAACACCAAAAACAATAAAAAACTGAAAACACAAAAACAAACAATAATCGTCTCCTCCAGGATTCTTTTCTCATCACACTCATTCACAAACGAGAACTTGCTTCTTCCGTCTAATGCAAGACAGTTAGCACTCGAGCCAGACGAGTCATACACTTGAGCATAGACAAGTAAGCAATTCACAGTCATTTTATCTTTCAGTCTCTTTGAGTCGAACTACGGTGTTCTGACTTCCTCATTGCACGCGAGGATACGTAGGCATAACTTAACAGTTATCGAACAAAAGTCTCTTTGTCATCCCCCTCTTTCAGCATTCTTTTCAAAGCATCAGTTCCTGAGCATTCACCCTTTTGCACTGACACCTGTACATTCATTCTAGCTTTTGCACACAGATAGCACATAAACTACCCCTTTAAACACAATCTTGTAAGCGTGGATCCCGTCGAGTACGACAATCTGGGTGCTAATACCTTCCCAGGTTGTAACCAACCCCCTTTCTCAGTTTCTATGGTTCGCAACCGTCTTATCCATATTTTTCTAGGTTTATGCAACATTACCTTTCCTTCGGGATAAAAATGCCTAGCTGGCAACTCTATTCACTTCATCTTCATTTTCTCTTTTCGTCGACCGTTCGCGTCTGCACCCTGGGACCCTGGTGTCTTTTCGAGGGAGAGACACTAATTAATCTAATTAATCAGAATTAGGGTTTTAATGATCTAATCCTAGCCACTCATATGCACGGGAATCATGATCCAAGGGCCCAGATTCAAACTAAGTTGATTAACCCTAATTACAAACCCTAAACACTTTCAGGTGACCGGAGCAAGCTCTTGTCATCTTCTCCGGCCAACCCCTCACCTGAATCCCTCAAAACGCCACCCCGAGCCCCCTAAAGCTCCAGAATCAAACATCTAACAACCCTAAACACGAATCTAGCCCCAAAAACAATTTATCATGCATCAAAATCATGAATCGAACAAAAACATTTTCAGATCAAAAAGTTTTAGAACATCAATACATCCTGGTTTCTCAACCATTTTCAAAACAAAACATATCACCATGATCAGGGAGACATATAGAATCATATCGGAACTTAAGACAAGAGTTCTAAAAAAAAAAGTTTGAAGGTGACTACTTGAGATGAAGCTTTCTGACTTTGAGCTTTCTGACCCTTCCTTTAATGCAAAACCACTCCAATGGTCCCCCTTGAGCTTCTGAAAGGCTTGAAACAAGTTTGTATGGCTTGGTTTATGTGCTTCAGTTCTGATAACTCAGAAATCGTATTCTTGTTTGAGGAGCTTTTAGGCCATTGCAAGGGTTGATTTGTGTTCTATGATGGATTTTGAGATGATTGGTGAAGTTTGTTTTGATGTTTGAGGCTTGTGCAGTGAGAATCGAAGAAGGTAAGTGTTATGGAAAATTTTGGGATTTCTCAGCTTGGCTTTTTCAGGCTTGTGTGTGTTATGAAAATGAGTCCATGATGTTAGTATAGGCCAATGGGATTGATCAGAAAGTAGGTGGTGGCACAGCTTGATTGGTATGGGCAAAGTTGCAAAAAAGTCAATGGATGTGTACTTGAAGCATGGCACGGGTCAGAGCTTGTTTGAAGGGGTGTCTGGCCTCAACTTGCATCAAGGATGGCCTTTGGATCAATAGAATGCAGCTGGATGTCCTTGATCAAGTGTTCTCATGGTTTATGCAATTTGGCAACTTTGAAGTTTCTTGAGAAATAAGTCATGGAAATGCATGGTACAAAGGCCAATTCTGATCTTTAGAAGATGTTTTGACATGTTATGATACATTTGAGTGCATTAGAGGTCATGAAATGGCTTGGTAAGTGAAATTACAAAAATCCCTCTTTGGTGCACACTTGAAAATTATAGGATTTTTGCCAACTTTGAAAGGCCATATCTTGAGTTCTAGGATGAATCAAGACATTTTATTGTACTTTTTGAAAATGGGAAGACATAATCTACAACTTTCATGCCCAAGGATTTTTCATTTGAAGCATTTTTGGTCATGAAAGAATAGGTTGAATATCTTTCCCAAAATGGAAAGTTTCCATTACAAGTCATTTCCAAAAATAGCAAGTTTGCATTTGGCTCAAAATTCTTCAACTTTGTGAACTTCCAACCACTTCAATGATCAAATAAAGATCATAGAGACTTAAAATGATGATGATGACCCTTTGGTACCCTTGATGGAGGCCTCAGATGCCCTGATTTTGACTTTACTTGCTCAAGAAGTTACCCAATGATCAGATGACTTCCACTGTGAATTTCTTCATCAAATTTGGTACACATGATCCTTATAACACATTAAGACCATTAGAATCAATAATGGCCAAAAAATTAAGGTTAAGGGCCTCAAACCCAAAACCCTAATTTTGGTCATCTGTGTAGGAAAACCCTAGCTCTGCCTGGACTTCTGTGCAATCCTTTGACATTTGTGGCTTCAAAGACTTCTTGGAGATGTAAGATGATCATAGAGCACTCATGGACCCTCTTGGAATGTTTCAAAACCATTGAGATAGCTCAGATCACTTCTTGGATTGCTCAGATCACAAACCCTAATTGTGCAGTCATGCAATGATTTGATGAAGTTGTTTTTGCAATGTGAGATGCAATGAGATGTTTATGCAAAATGAGAAGATCAAAAGCCATGGTGTAAGAAAAAAGGTGAGGGAATATTTGGGGTGTTTACAGCTGCCCCTATTCAAGCATGAGTTAGCTGTGCAGGATGTAAGTGTCTGGCTTAACAGACAAACAAGATAACTTGTGGTTGAATACCAAAGACGGTCCAAAATTTGCACTCACTGGGGAGAAGAAGAAAAGGGATATAAATTGTAAAAGATAGTATAGTATGCTTATCAAGTACAAACGATGGAGGACGACCATCGAGCAGAGGACGACTACTGGGGATTAAATAGTAAGTAAAGCAATGACGGGGATGACCATCATGCTGGGAAATAAAGAAACCACGACGGGGACGGCCATTGGGTAAAGTGATGAAGTACGATCATCGAAAAGAGAAAAGACCACGATGGGGACGACCATCGGGTAAAGAAATAAAATTCTCTGGGGATTGAAGAAGTGTAAAAAGCATTGATGGGGATGGCCATCAGGCTGGAAAGTAAAGTAAACAACGATGGGGACGACCATCGGGCTAAACTGATGAAGGACGATCATCAGGAAAAGGAAAAGGGACCACGACGGGGACGGCCATCGGGTTAAAGAATAAATGAAATATTTGATGAGGGACGATCATCAAAGGTGAAGGACGATCACCTAGCAGGGGACGGCCTGCTCTTTATCACGACATAGGACGAATGCTGGATAGAAAAGATCAACGATGGGGATGGCCATCGGATAAGCATGATGAAGGACGATCATCAAGAGGTGAAGGACAATCACCTAGCAGGGGACGGCTGCTCTTGGGGAATTATCTCGACATAGGACGAATGCCGGATAACAAAGATCAACGATGGGGACGGCCATCGGATAAAATGATGAGGGATGGTCATCAAAAGGTGAAGGACGATCACCTAGCAGGGGACGGCTGCCACAAATATCGCGACATAGGACGAATTCCGGATAGAAGGTTCCAACAATGGGGACTCCACTAGGGAAAGGATGAGAGACAATCATCCAAAGGTGAAGGACGATCACCTAGCAGGGGACGGCTTCCGAAAGTATCACGACATAAAACGAATGTCGGAAAGAAAAAGTTGTTTTGTTTATGTGGGGATGTAAACACGGACGAGTGCTTACGCTTTAAAATAAAAGGTATACGTGTTTAACAGTGTGTATAGACCAAAGATGTGGACGAGCATCCTTAGAACCATGATACGGACGAGTATCGGTAGAAACAAACGCTGACACGTGTTTAAGGATGATGACACGGATGGGTATCAATCGGGTAAGCAAGGAACACAGACAAGTGTTGATCTGCTGAGGAGGTGATATATACAAGATACATACGAGAATCAAAGACTTCTGTATAAGTATGTACAAGTATTGATCTGTTGGGGAAATATATGCGAGACACAGACGAGTGCCAAAAGATTGAGCAAGGGACACGGACAAGTGTTTTGACTTGCCGGGGAAGTATGACATGGGCGAGTGTCAACAAAGAATATGTATAAATATGAACAGGCATATGTTTTTGAGAGTGCAAAGGGGATGTCTTGTCTTTTGTCTGCAGGGGATATGAGTTTTATATACTGCTGATGAAGTGATTTTGATGTTTGCAGGTGATTGGCTCGAACCTGGCTTATGATTGTGCAAATGTTTGATTTTTGCCGTAATGCTCCGTATTAGACGGAATGCTATGCTTAGTTTGGAAAAAATGATGGGAATGCTATGATATTAAAATGATAGAACCGATCCGAGATCCGGATCCTGCAGGGAGAAAGATCTCTGGGCGATCTGTCTGGAGGGAGGATTCCGCTGGGGATGAGGAAATTTCAGCAACTCCGCTGGGGAAGTATTTCAGGCATTGCTCTACTGGGGAGTTATTGGCAACTCTGGAGGGGAATAGAAAGTTCCTGGCTACTTTGCTGGGGAAAAATCGTCATGCATTGCTCGGGAGATCCTGCTTGGGGAGGAGATAACTTCTGGGAAGTAATCTGTTGCCACTCCCTCGTCCAAGTGATACGCTGGGGATTGATGAATTCCTCAAGGGATCCTCTGGGGGGATGAAAACTTCGCGAGGAAATACTTCTCGTCAAGGAGTCCTGCTGATGATGTAATTTTGAGTTGGCTGGGGAATAATACTTGATATGCCCCATGTTGTGAAATATCGTCTGCCTTGAGCACCTGCAACCTATTAAGACAAAGGAAACTCACAAGTGTCTCGAGGTATCCTCAACTGGATTCCGTCATAGGAATTAGATTTATCCGAGAGCAACATATTTCCTGCAAGCATTTATTTGAAAATGGCCTATATGTTTTCATGTAAATATTGTATTACGAACTCTGGACATTTTGCAAACTAAAACAAGAGGTAAAAACAAAGTGTGACTGAATATTCTGATTTTATTGATGTGTGTGCCCTGAATAGGCACGTACAGTAAAAAAAGTGAATCCCCTGAAAGGAGGAGATTGCTGTAAATTGAGAAAAATAAAAAGTATTGGAAATGTCGAAGATGACGCTCCAGTGAGCTTCTTTTGCTATGACCCGTATGACCTTGACGTTCTCCTTATCTTGCTTTCTGAAGGAGGTTGATTCTGACCGACGCTTTATCCTTTCGAAGCTTGCCATGTTGTGAGTGATACAGATGAATTCAGAATGCAGTTGTTCGCTTTTTCCCTGATTTTGCGTTGATCGCCCTTTCGGGTTTTCAATCCAACGGGATACCCATTTTTGCCTGACCTGTCCGATGTGTCTTTTCAACTCAGTGGGTGTACATTGTTTTAGTTTTTCCCTTATTTTTGCCCGAGTCTTTTATTATGTTTTTGACTCGCCGGAATGCCCTATTTTTGCCTGGACTTACATTCTGTTTTTATGTCCAGCGGGTCATTTTATGCAAAGTATTTTGTAACTGCATCTAAATTCACAGGAGATAGGAAGTCCTCGCCATCCATAGTAGTGAGCATCAGCCCTCCACCAGAGAAAACTTTCTTTACTATGAATTGGCCTTCGTAGTTTGGCGTCCATTTGCCCCTGTAGTCTGTATGAGGAGGAAGAAGTCTTTTCAGAACAAGCTCTCCCACTTGGTATTCCCGAGGTCTGACTTTCTGATCGAAGGCTTTCTTCATTCGCTTCTGATACAATTGCCTGTGACAGATAGCTGCTAATCTCTTCTCTTCAATTAGACTCAGCTGATTGTATCGGGATCGAATCCATTCTGCTTCATTTAATTTCACATCCATCATTACCCGTAAGGAGGGTAGTTCAACTTCAATAGGAAGGACAAATTCCATACCATACACAAGCTGATAGGGTGTTGCCCCAGTAGATGTTCTGATAGAGGTTTGGTACCCATGCAAGGAAAACAGTAGCATTTCGTGCTAGTATTTGTAGGTGACTATCATCTTCTGCACAATCTTCTTGATATTCTTGTTGGCTGCCTCAATAGTGTCGTTCATCTTTGGCCTGTAAGGAGAAGAGTTGTGATGTTGAATTTTTAAGTCCCGACATAGTTCTGCCATCATCTTGTTGTTCAAATTGGAACCATTATCAGTAATGATTCGCTCGGGAATTCCATATCTACAAATGATATCCCTTTTCAGAAATCGAGCTACCACTTGTCTGGTGACATTTGCATACGAAGCTGCTTCAACCCATTTGGTGAAGTAATCAATGGCTACCAGGATGAATCTGTGACCATTTGAAGCAGTCGGTTCAATATTTCCAATCATATCAATGCCCCACATGGCAAAGGGCCAAGGTGAAGACATTACATTCAAAGGATTCAAAGGCACATGCACTTTATCTGCGTAGATCTGGCATTTGTGGCATTTTCTGGCATAAGCACAACAGTCTGCATCCATTGTGATCTAGTAGTAACCTGATCTTAATAACTTATTTGCCATTGCATGTCCTCCAGCATGGGTACCGAATGAACCTTCATGTACTTCGTGCATCAGTAGGTCTGCTTCCTTCTTGTCAACACATCTGAGCAAGACCATGTCGAAGTTTCGCTTGTACAAAGAACTATCAGTATTGAGGAAGAAACTACCGGCTAGCCTTCTTAATGTCTTCTTATCATTTGACGATGCCCCAGGTGGGTATGTCTGAGTCTCCAAGAAGCATTTGATGTCATGGAACCAAGGCTTGTTGTCAGTAACAGTGTCCACAGAGAATACATATGTCGGTCTGTCCAGTCTGGATATCAAAATCCGAGGTACATAATTAGCAGTTTGTACTTTGATCATGGATGAAATGGTAGCCAAAGCGTCTGCAAACTGATTCTCATCTCGAGGGATGTATTCAAGCTTAACGGTTGTGAAGAAGGTCAACAATCTCCTCGTATAGTCATGGTAGGGAATCAGATGCTCCTGATGAGTGTACCACTTGTCGTTGGTCTGATTGATTACCAAAGCCGAATCTCCGAATACATTCAAGGTTTTGATCCTGAGGTCAATAGCTTCCTCAAGACCCATGATACAAGCTTCGTATTCTGCTTCATTGTTAGTGCAGGCAAAGGTGAGCTTTGCTGAGAAAGGCAGATGGAATCCTTTAGGGGTAATAAGCACTGCACCCACTCCACGACCGTTGCAATTAACTGCCCCGTCAAACATCATAGTCCATGCTTCTTCTGGGTCAGGCCCTTCAGTGTGAATAGGCTCTTCACAATCTTTTGCTTTCAAGAACATGATGTTTTCATCAGGGAAGTCAAATCTCATAGGCTGGTAATCATCAATGGGTTGCTCAGCCAGATAGTCAGACAATACACTGCCCTTGATGGCTTTCTGATAGGTGTACTGAATGTCATACTCTGTCAGGATCATTTGCCATCTTGCAACCCTTCCGGTAAGTGCTGGCTTCTCAAATATGTACTTGACGGGGTCCATCTTTGAGATCAACAATGTAGTATGAGTCAACATATACTGTCTTAGTGGGCGAGTAGCCCACGCTAAAGTACAGTTTTCTCGAGCAGTGAATAACGTTGTTCACAGTCGGTAAACTTTTTGCTTAGGTAGTATATTGCATACTCTTTTTGACCAGACTCGTCATGTTGTCCCAACACACACCCCATTGACTCTTCTAATACTATCAGGTACATGATTAGAGTTCTTCCTTCAACTGGAGGCATGAGAATTGGAGGTTCTTGCAGATATTCTTTGATCTTGTCAAAAGCTCTCTGACAATCATCGTTCCACCTAATTGTTTGCTCTTTTCTTAGAAGTTTGAACAAGGGTTCACAGGTTGCAGTGAGATGAGATATGAACCTTGAAATGTAGTTCAGTCTTCCTAAGAACCCTCAAACTTCTTTCTCAGTCTTAGGTGCAGGCATTTCCTGAATAGCTTTGACTTTATCGGGATCAACCTCAATTCCTTTTTCACTTACAATAAAACCCAGCAACTTACCAGAACGTACCCCGAATGTGCATTTGTTGGGGTTCAACATCAACTGATACTTCCTCAGGCGCTTGAACAATTTCAGTAGATTCACCAAATGTTCTTCTTCTGTAAGGGACTTGGCAATCATATCATCCACGTAGAATTTGATTTCTTTGTGGATCATATCGTGAAATAATGTTACCATATCTCGTTGATACATTGCACCGACGTTCTTAAGACCAAATGGCATTACTTTGTAACAGAACGTGCCCCAAGGAGTGATGAAGGTTGTCTTCTCCATGTCTTCAGGTGACATCTTAATCTGAATGTATCCAGAAAATCCGTCCATGAAAGAGAATACCGAGAATTGAGTTGTGTTATCCACCAATACATCAATGTGAGGTAATGGGAAGTCATCTTTCGGGCTAGCTCTATTCAGATCCCGGTAATCCACACACATATGCACCTTGCCATCTTTCTTAGGTACGGGTACAATGTTAGCAACCCACAGCGGGTAACTAGTTACAGTAATAAAACCGGCGTCCCACTGCTTTTGTACTTCTTCTTTAATTTTCATGGCCATATCTGGGCGAGTACGGCGCAACTTCTATTTAACTGGCGGACAATCTTCTTTCAGTGGCAACCTGTGCATGACGATGTCCGTATCTAGACCTAGCATATCTTGATAAGACAAAGCAAACACTTCGACATACTCTTGAAGCATACTGATGAGTTGTTCCTTCACTGGAGCTTGCAGACTGGTCCCGATCTTCACCTCTTTCACATCTTCTTCGGTACCAAGATTGACAGTTTCAACCTCCTCCTGATGAGGAGCAATCACTTTTTCCTCTTGTCTTAACAACCTGGCCAATTCCTCAGGCAAATCATAGTCTTCATCAACCCCTTCTTTTGCTTGATTAATCAGATTGTCGAAGTCATATGAGGTCATAGCAGTGTCGTTGTCGGTGCAATCTGCAAGGCTATCTCTGCAAGGGTTGAGATTTGTTCATTTTAGTGATTGATTTTATCTTATTTAGAAAAAGGTGAATGAAATTTATTAAGAAAAACATTTGCCATTTATTGTTTTGTGCGAAAATAACAAAAATGAAAGACAGTGAGCGAAAAAAGATCGTTTGCAAAAGATGTCCATTGTTCATTAATCATTCATTTGCACAAAATACATATATGGCCCTATTACAAAATGAGTCCTGACACCTTGGGAAAGATGCAGGACTTGATGCATGCTTAAACAGGATATAATAATTACTCTGCAGAAGTAATCCTTATAATTTCCTGGGAAGACCAGTTGAGGATTTGTTGGCCTGAGACTCTTGGACGAATCTAGCTTTCTAGGTTGAAGTCACTTTCAGCCTCGTCTTCCACATTGTTGATTGCATATTGTTGCACCCCAAAATTTTCCCTCCCCTAGTCAAGGCATTGTGTACCAAGGTGTCCCAAGAGGTTCATAAGGTATCCCAAGAGGTTCACAAGGTTCACAATTAGTCAGAAAGCTTGGAAGTTCCCTCAGACAAAGCATCCTCCTAAGCAATGCATCCTAAACTAGGGTTTTGAATTTCATCAGGCTAAATGGATTTCCAAGGCTTAAAGTGAGCTTCATAGCATCCTATATGTCTTCAAGAATCCCTATGTCAAGTTTCAAGGCTTTCCCAAAAAGTTTGCTCAGTCAGATGATCAGATATGCAAAAATCGGTCAAAGTGGTTAAAAAGTTAAATTGAGGTCAACTGTGGTCAAACCAAAGTCAAACTTCATGATTTTTTGCCAACATCAAGTATATGAATTAAAATTCATCATTTGATCAAGGGTTGATCATGATTCATCAAGGAGATTTCAGATCATCAAGAATCAGGAGTTTCTAAATTAGGGTTTTCATAGGAAAAGTCAACTGAACTTTGACCAGCCATAACTTTCACATGATTCATCAAAAAATTCCCATCCAAAGCTCATTTTGAAGGAAATTGAATTCTATACAACTTTGTGTCTCACAAGCCAAGCCTCAAAATGCTTCATTTGGAAGGTATGAGCTAAGACATTATAGGTCATTTCAAAAGTCAACAAAACGTCAACATCTTCCAAAGGGCATAACTTGAAAATGGTAAAGGATATGGACATGAGACTAATGAATTTGGATATAGGACTCTCTAAGATTTCCAAAATGTCCAAGAACACCCTCATAGCCTTAAAATTGAGGGAGATATGTCTTTGCAAAGTTGGGAAATTTTTGGGAGGTTTATGAAGCAAATGGGGCCTTAAAACCAAATTTCTCCAAATGGGCTTGCATTTTTATGACCCAATCTCTACCATGACATCATGCACGAATCAAATATCATTTATTCAGATTTTTATAAGTTTATTTTTATTTATTTTGATTTTATACATTAAAAATCATTTTAAATCAAAATAAAATATGAAAAACTCAATATTTGATATGATTCTCATTCTAGAAACTCTTAAAGGATATTCAAAGTTGATTGGTATGATCAAAATTCGTGCTCACCTAATTTAGAAAGGTTTTATAAGATATTTTTCAATATTTGAAAGTGTGAATCTTCATGATCAAGCAATCACTACAAAGCCCAAAAATCCAGCTTCTTTTGACCTAATTCTACTTCATACATATACACAAACTAAAAGCAATCACAAGGACACGAAATTCTGCCTCCAAGAGCAAGAACCAAACTTCAAAAATTCAAGGAAAAATTGACAATCATATTCTTTGGTAGAGGTAGTTTCAATGAGTTCTAAGCACATCAATCTCTTCCATGATGTTCATTGAACGTATTCCAATCATCATTCACATCCAAAACATGCTGAATTGCTTAAACCAAATCTCTTTTGTTCTTGATTTTGAAATTTTCGATTCTCATTATTTATGCATTGCACACTAATTTTGTTTGTTGATTCATGATTAGTTGAAGCTTTTGATGGATTCTGGATTGTTTAATTGAAGAATCATGACATAAACCGAAAGTTTCCATTGTTAGGGTTCTTGAACAAAATTTAGGGTTCTTCGATTTAGCCATTATAAATTGATTCTAAGACTGTAAATAAACTGTGTGATGTCTGTGGATCATAATCATGTGATTAATTTGATGAAACATTACGTATTTGTGATGGTATGAGATTGGCAGGTTTTATTCGCAGGAAGTTTCATAAGTAAAATCGCAGGAAATACTGCAGGTACAATGAAGAAGATGAAGCTGCTTGGCGCGCAGTTGGGATTTGAATTTCTGATTTAATATTTTATGAAATTGTTTGAATATGATATCAGTTGATGTTGCTTGGCCCAGTGGTAATGGTTGCGCGTGTTATTGTTCATGACCTTGGTTCGATTCTTGGTGGCAGCATTCTTTTTATTGATTTTTCCATTTATTCATGTAACTTAATATATTATTAATTGTTGTTGTTGTCTAGCAGACGCGCCCCATGTGGCTTAGTAGCTAGAGTTTTTGGTTGTTGGCTAATGTGCAAGGGTTCGAATCCAGGTTCCCATATTTTTTTCACAATTATTTTGATTTTTGCAGGTTTATAATATAATGATTTGGAGTCATGTGATTATCACCAGCGCATGCTGGCTCAGCTGGTTTTGAGAGTGGTGTGTAAGGTAAGGGACCTGGGTTCAAATCCCAGGTCCTATCTTTTTAGCATTTTGTTGTATTTTCTTATTTTTAACTATTTTTTCAACTTTAATTCAATTTAATATAATGCAAATAATTTCTAAATAAATATCAATAATATTTTTCTACAAAAACTTCATATTTTCAAAAATCATAATTTATTTTCTTAAATTTAAATTGTTTTTATTTATTTTATAATATGTTTATATTTATTATTATCATGTATATTTTTGTAAATAAATTAAATAATTAAATTTAGACTAATTTTCTTAACCCAAATTTTCTTAACCCTTAATATTTAACCTATTTTTTAATAAACCCTAATTAAACTATTAATCAGTATTCTTAATATGTAAATAAATTATTATTTGTTTATTATTATTAAAACTTATTTTCTTAATTAATTCTTAAAAAAATTTCTAACATTAATTCTTCTTGCTAAATTCTTATTTCTTTTATTCTATTATTCTAACCCTTATTCTTATTTTATTCTTATTAATCTTTAATTATTGCTTATTTATTATCATTATTATTATATTTATCATTATTATTATTTCTTGATTATATTGTAATTGTCCCAAAGCCTTGTAATATTTTTAGGTTTATATTTTTGCTTTATTTATTGTAAATATATATTTATTGTATGGTTAGTAATTTAGGGTGTGTATAACATGTTTGTAATTAAAATCAACTTAGAAAAATTAATTTAATAAGATAAATATTTGAATATGAACACGCACACACGTAAGTCAATCTTTGATCGCCATCTTGCACTTCCTAGGGTTTCCTCTCAGTTGCCTAATTCAAAAGGTCAAGTAGGGTGTCTTAAGCAAAAGTCACATCATAAATATCATCAAGTCCCTTTTCAGATTCTAAAAAAGATCAAGTCCCTTTGAGGTTGCCTACGATAAATGATCTTGTCCCTTCGAATAAAAGATGATAAGTCCCTACGAATTGCTAAAGACACCCTACAGTTGCCTATATCCAGATGTCCCTACACATGTCCCTTAATCACATTCAAGGTAATGACTACTTATTCCTTAATAATAGGGATAGTCTTACCATTGAAAGAACATAAGAACAATAAAGACTTAATATAGGGTAGGTTTCTCTTAATTACTTGCTCACCTTTCAAAATACTCTTCACACCACACTTTTCAAACAAATTTTCAAAAAAAACAAGGCTTTGTATACATCCATACGAGGATCATTACAAAGTACTAAGAAAGTTTTAATCACACACTACACTCTTGCAAACAAACAAAGTGAGCTAAGTAACTAAGAGCCCATGGATAACCATGGATATAAAGGGTGTTAACACCTTCCCTTTATATAACCTACCCCCCGAACTCAAGTCTTTTAAAAATAGGTATTTCCTGTTCTTTTATATCCTTTCCTTTTGGATAAAATAAAAGTCGGTGGCGACTCTTGCTATCCGCAACATTTATAGAAAGTCAGTTCTCCCACCGTGTTACACATATGGGTCAGCATTTCCCCACTGATAAACTTGGGAGCTTCAGCAGCCTCCTCTTGGACCTGTCGAGATGGTTTGTAACCCAACCCGAACTTGTCTTCCTTGACCTGAATTTGCAGCAGCTTTCCCCAGCCTTGGGCATTCCCGTCTTCAACAACCTTCTGAGCTTGCTTGTATGACGAGATTGAAGTTCCAGATACTTCAGCTGTTGCTTCATTGACATTGAGGGCCTCAAACCCTTGGCTCATTGTCTCATGGATCTCTCCATCCATCTCAATGTACTTATAGGTAGCTAGATGACTGACGAAGATGTCCTCCTCCCCACAGATTGTGATAACTTGGCCCTCCCATTCGTATTTTAACTTCTGGTAAAGGGTCGACGTTACAGCGCCAGCGGCATGAATCCAAGGCCGACCCAACAGACAGCTATAAGCGGGCTGAATGTCCATCACGTAGAAGATAGTTTTGAAGATATGTGGGCCAATTACCACAGGCAGCTTAATTTCTCCCAGAACCGATCTTTTAGAACCGTCAAAGGCTCTCACAACCAGGTTACTTGGATGCATTGCAAGTCCATCATATTCCATCTTGACCAAGGCTTTCTTTGGAAGGACATTGAGAGATGACCCAGTGTCAACCAAGACATGAGAAAGAACAGCACCTTTACACTCCAAGGTGATATGTAAAGCCTTATTATGGTTACGGCCCTCCGTAGTTAGATCATCATCGGTGAACCCTAGTCCGTGACTAGTATTGACATTAGAAACCACCATTTCTAGCTGATTAACTGTAATCTCTTCTGGCACGTAAGCTGTGTGCAGGACTTTGAGAAGTGCATTCCTGTGAGCTTCGGAACACATTAGCATTGATATAATAGAGATTTTGGAGGGTGTCTGATGGAGCTGGTCCACAACCTTATAGTCACTCCTCTTGATTATTATCATGAACTCGTCTACATCCTGGTCAAAGGATGTCTTCTGAGTTTCCTTGGAAATTGGTTCTTCAGGCACCACACTCTTGCCTTTAGCCTTGGCAGCAGCTTCTGCTTCAACATTAGTTCTTGGGAATTGCGAGGCAAAGAGACGCCCGCTTCGAGTGAAGCCTCCGCCTCCCCCTACATTATCAATATGTGGTGTAGAAGTGTCAAGAGTGACTTTCTTTCCGCCGCAATATAAATCTGAGCCATAGTGCCAAGGCACGGCACTGCTGCTATCATATGGAACTGGTCCAGGCACCGTGATGGTAACCGGACTGATTGCTGCGGAAGAAGGAGTTGAGACAGTCTGAGGTTCATAATAAATTATGACAGGAGGCCTGATGGGAGATGGTGCAGGTGATGAAGGTTGCTGATGTTGATGGAGATGTTGATGTGAGTTGTTGAAAGAATCTGGAACGTGGATTATTGTCGGATCGTAGTAAATGGTAACTGTGGAAATGTCTTCATTGATGGTTGTTGTTGTTGTAGAAGGATGTGTTAAACTTATGCCCGTTGAAGTTGAGGAAGGGATGGTTGTTGATGTTGTAGAAAAATCTGTTGGAATGATTGTTGTTGAAGTTGTAGGAGTGATATCTGTCATATCTGATGAAATGATGTGTGCTGGTGTTGTAGGAGGAATGGTTGTTGATGTTGTAGGAGCTGGAACTGTTGAAGTGATATGTAAAATGCCTTCTTTAATAAGATTGTTGATATCGGTCTTCAAATTTGCACAACCGTTGGTAGAAATCTTGCAAGCTTCGCAATGGGCTTCATAACCCGGGAACACTTGGCACTTTAAAAGCTGGGCTTTAACCTCGGCCAGAGGTGTTTGAATACTTGCAACATTATCAATTAGGCTTACTGGTTGATCCTCCTCAATGGAATTTATCCTAGGCCCACCATGGTTGGGCATAGGATTCTTGGTAACACTTGAAGGGGGTGCAAAGTTGACTGCCTTAGAATCAATCAAATCCTGAACCTTCATGTGTAAAGCTCTACACTTCTCAGTTGTATGGCCAGGTGCATTGGAGTGGAAGGCACACATGGCGTTGATATCATAATTTCTTGGGAGATTTTGAGGATCTGGTGGGGCCAGAGTCCTCAATTCGATCAGATTGAGCTTTAATAATTGTGGAAGTAAGGCAGCATAGGGCATCAGAATGGGATCGATAACCCTGTTGATTTGTGAAGTCCTTTGTTGAAACGGACGTTGTTGCTGATTGCTATTGTTGTAAGATCTCCGTTGAGGGGGGAACTGTTGTTGTTGTGGGAAGTGATGTTGTTGAGGATACTGTTGTTGAGGTGCTGGAGCTGGAATGGTGACAGCAGCCACTGATCTTGGCATGTATTGAGGCCTACCTCTGCCCATATGCACTGAGTTGGTTTCACCTGTCCTACTAGGTCCTGAGAAAGGTTTCCTGGCATTGCTGGAACTGGCACTGTTGTCAGAGATTTTGCCCATCTTCAACAGACTCTCAATTCTCTCACCAGCTATAACTACATCAGCAAAGCTAGTGGAAGAGAAGGCAGCAAGCCGGTCAATTTAAGTCCCTTGCAATGTGTTCATAAACATGTCATCCATCTCCCTCTCAGACATAGGTGGCTGGAAAGCAGCAGCAAGCTGTCTCCATCTTTGGGTATATTCTCTAAAGCTTTATCTTGAAGACTGAGACATACCCATCAGGATGGTTCTATTGGGAGCCATATCCAAATTATACTGATATTGGCATATGAAAGCCTCGGCTAAATCCTTCCAGTTTCTGACAGTTGCTCTAGATAGGTGAGAATACCACTCACGGGATGCCCCGGTTAAGTTATCTTCAAAGTAGAACATCCATAGTTTTTCATCCATGCTTGTAAACACCCCAAATTCTCCCTCACTAAGTTCACACCATGGCTTGTGATCTTTCATCTTTGCATTAGTTTAAGCATATCATTTCATATTGCATTTTTGTTTCACTGCATAGTTCAAGTTCATCTGCATCTAGGGTTTGTGATCTGAGCAATCCAAGGATCCATCTGAGCCACTCCAAAGGTCTCCAATCATTCCAAGAGGGACCATGTATGTTCTATCATCATTTTATATCCCTCAAAGATCAAGGAAGTCAAAGAATCACAAGAACTTGGAAAGCATGGAGGCAGAGCTAGGGTTTCACTACACAGATGACCTGAAATTAGGGTTTTGGTTTCAGAGGCCATAACTCCAAATTTTTTGGTCATTCTTGTTTCTAATGGTCTCAATATGCTATAAGGATCATGTGTACCAAGTTTGATGAAGAAATTCATTGTGGAAGTCATCTGTTCACTAGGTAACTTCTTGAGCAAGTCAGAGCAAAATCAGGGCATCTGAGGCCCCCACCAATGGACCCAAAGTGGATTTTTCATCAAATTGAAGTTATATGATCTTTATTTGATCATTGAAGTGCTTAGAAGTTCACAAAATTGAAGAAAAGTGAGCTAAACCAAAAGTTGCCAAAAATGGAAATGACTTGTAATGTAAACTTTCCATTTTGGGAAAGTTTTTCAACCTCCTCTTTCTCAACCAAAAATGCTTCAAATGAAACATTGTTGGTCATGAAAGTTGTATATTGGATCATTCCCTTTTCAAAAAGTACAAGAACAAGTTCTAATTCATTATCGAACTCAAGTTATGATCTTTCAAAGTTGGCAAAAATCCTATAATTTTCAAGAATGCACCAAAGAGGGATTTTTGCAAAACCACTTGCCAAGCCATTTTGTGACTTCAAATACACTTCTATGCATCATACCAACATAGTGCATTGGCTAAAACACAGAATTGGCCCAAGAATCTCAAGTTTCTATGCCTTGAACAGCAAGAAATCACAAAAGGGGGAAAATGAACCAAACTTGCAAAAACTCATACAACCATACCTCCGCTTGCTGCAGCACCTCAACTTCAATTCTATGGCTCTCCTTGATCAAAGCTGAGGCCAGACATGCCTTTGTACAACCTCTAAACCAGCCCATACCTCAAGTACAAGTTTCATTGACTTTTTTCAAAATCACCCATACCAATCACCATAGGCCACAACCACTTTTCTGACCTATCACAACTTGTTATGTGGATCAAACACAGCTCATTTCATAACACAAGCCAGCCTGAATCCTCAGAATCATCAAGCTCTCAAAAATCCCCTCATTTGCAAAAGCCTTCGAAACACACAACACACTCACTCAAACTCTAAACTTCTTTCACCAAACAACTCAGCATCACAAGAGGATCATTTCCCACCCTTCATTGCAACCAAAAA
The DNA here is from genome assembly GCA_963966055.1 of Lathyrus aphaca. Classification (NCBI taxonomy): domain Eukaryota; kingdom Viridiplantae; phylum Streptophyta; class Magnoliopsida; order Fabales; family Fabaceae; genus Lathyrus; species Lathyrus aphaca. The sequence goes on along the minus strand of OZ014519.1, from coordinate 425,256,776 downwards.
ACCCTCATAGCCAAAACATGATTCTGGTGCAGCAAGAGTATAAGCTCTCAAACCAGCCATTAAAAACTTCCTCCAAGCATCAAAGCTTCACCAGGAGGTCAAGGGGAGTGGTTTTGCGCAAGAGAAGTGGCCAAAAAGCTCAGTTTGAGAAAGCTTCACTTCAGGTAACATCAAGAACAAATTTTCCAAAAATGCGTTTTTAAGTTCCTAAATGATTCTTCATGATTCACTGATGATCCTGATGTGTTTAGTTTTGAAAATGATCAAGTATTTAGCATGTATTGAACTTCTGAAATTTCTGTGTAATTTTCCGTTTTGCTTCGAGTCTTGATGTTCATGTGAAATAAATGATTTTTGTTGGCTGAATCTTGTTTAGAATGTTATAAGGATCATTTCTGGAGAGTTTGGTGAGTTTATTTTACGATTTGAGTGAGTTAGGGTGAGGAGCTGGCCGAAGAAGATGACCGGAGGTCTTCTTCGGCCACCTGAAAGTCATTAAGGGGTTAATTAGGGTTAGGGCAGAGTTTGAATGTGAGCCCTTGGATCTTGCGTACCCGCTTGTTTGAATGGCTGAGATAAAGTCATTAAACCCTAATTCACTTAATTAATTTAATTAATTAAAATTAACTCAGATTGAACCACAGCCCTTGGATAGTGCGCATAGTCAACCACAATCTTCCCAGTTTGAATCCTGACCTTCAGATCATCCTACTTTTGTTTTAATTCATTTTATTTCATATTTTCTCATTTGTTTTGCACAATTTATTTAAAATACCTAGAAAATTCCAAAAATATTTTCCTTTTGCATTTTTAATCCAAATATTTTTCTCAACCAGAAAACATTTTTATTTTTATTTTTTGCATTAAAAAATCATTTTAAAAACATTTAAATGTTTATTTTAATTGATAAATGGAAATTAATTAATTAAAATATCATTTAGGTTTCTGAAAATTCCAAAAAAATTCACATTGCATCTTAGGACATTTAGAAACATTGTCAAACCATTCATACAAATTTCTTTTTGGTTTTGAATCAATTTTGATATTTTTCTTTGAATTTAGGGTTCATAAAATCCCATTTTTGAACCCTAACTTCAAGAATTCTTTTCTGCCTAACCATGAAGGGTTTGACAATGGTTCGTTTTGCATTGATCTTCATATGAAATGAAGTATCTAGCATATTTTTGTCATGAATTCATCTTGCATTTTTTATTTGATTTGCATTTTTCCTCTTTAGGTACCTTAAAACCCTAGATAACTTAGAAAAATCACAACTTTCTTTAGGTTAAGAGTTAGGCCTCCTCCTTTGGGGTGTGATATCATATGGGGTTAGGGTTCCTTTGAGTTAATTTGCAATTTTTTATCTTGTGATTTGCTTCTTTTTTTGACTTTTGCATCTCATGTTGCATTAAAACCCTAATTTCTCATGTACATTTGCATTCATCTTGCATATGCATTCATTGATGAACTTGCCATGACATTTCATGAATTCACATGACATCTTAGACATCTTAGGACACATTAGAATCATTATTGATCATTTCTTCATCCATTTTCCATGTTGTGCATTCATTTCATTCCATGAACTTTCATGTGTTTTCATACTTCTAAGCATGCTTCATTTGCATTCTTATCTCTTGTATGAACATTCATAACACTTGACATGTCTTTTAATCATCTCATAGCATCATTTGCATCATGTTTATGCTTCTCGTTTTGGTTTGCATCTTTGCATTTGCTTCATTTCCATTTCATTTCTTTCTTCATGCTAACATTTTCAGGTGGTAAGTACTTTGAGAAGTGAATTTGCCTTCACTTCTCATTTCTCTTCTCATTCTTATTTTGCATCCTTGCTGAATTTTCATTTTCTTTAGAGTGATATTGCTCATTCATGTTCATCTTTCACTTTCCTTCTTCAAGTAACTTATCTTCTTCAATGAAGTAAGTTAACTTATTCATCTGCTTCTCCTTCCTTTCATCTGCTTCTTCCATTGGTGGCTTCTCTGAAGATCTCTTGCAAGCCTTACAAACCATAGGAACACCCAAGCATGACAATAATTAGGGTTTTGATTAGTCCCCCTTTAGCTTTTACCTTTGTGTCTTCTTTTGTGTCTCTCTTCTCATCTCATAATCAGAGACTAAACCTTTAAGGTTTTAAGGCTTTGTGATTAGGGTTATGCCTGTATCCTTCTCTTAGGATGGAGTGTATAACTTTAATCCTAAGTGTTAAACCCTTAATTTGTTTAAACCTCTTAATCAATCCACTTAATAATCACTAAGACAATAGCTTGTAACTTGGACCTTGCATTAGGGTTATAATTCTTCCTTTATTGGTTAAGAAGGACTAACCCTAGTGTTAATGGACAAGTCCTCCTCAAGTTGTCTTACAAACCATAAAATTCACTTCTTAATCTCATCCTTAATTAAAATCCTCTTTAATAAAGGTTTGTTTTGTCATGAGGTTAATCCCTAATCATGGATTAAGTTGAGGTATCTTCCTCAGCTTAAGTGTTCTCATCTATTATCCTTCTATTAGGATGGTGTAATGAGTCCACTAAATCCTTGATTATGGCTTAAACTCATTACCTAACACTAAACAAAAACACAAAAACATCTAAATAATCACAAGTAGGTTAATGATCTTAATCCTACATCATCATGGTAATTAAGTTTGAGGTGTTTACCTCATACTTAAGGTATTCTCATTATCCCTAATCAAAGGGAGGATATGATGAGTTTACTAACCCTTGGTTTAGGCTTAAACTCATTAACTTATGGCAAACACAAAAAAGCAATAAAAGATTGAAAACACAAAAACAAAGCAATAATCGTCTCCTCCGGGATTCTTTTCTCATCATCTTCACTCATAAACGAGAACTCTCTTCTTCCGTCTAATGCAAGATAGTTAGCACCTGAGCCAGACAGGTCATACACTTGAGCATAGACATGTAAGCAGTTCATCAGTCAATTTATCTTTCAGTATCTTTGAGTCAAACTACCGTGTTCTGACTTCCTCATTGCATGAGAGGATACGTAGGCATAACTTAACTGTTATCGAACAAAAGTCTCTGTGTCTCCCCCCTCTTTCAGCATTATTCTTTTAAGCCTCATTCCTGAGCACCTCACTTCACTTTCTTGCACTGACACCTGTACATTCTTTTCTAGCTTTTGCACACAAATAGCACAGACACTACCCCTTTAAACACAAACTTTCAAGCGTGGATCCTATCGAGTACGACGGACAATCTGGGTGCTAATACCTTCCCAGGTTATAACCAGCCCCCTTTCTCAGTTTCTCTGGTTCGCAACCGTCTTATCCATCTTTTCTTAGGTTTATGCAGCATTATCTTTCCTTCAGGATAAAAATGCCTAGCTGGCGACTCTCTTCACCTTCATTTCATTTCTCCTTTCGCCGACCGTTCGCGTCTGTACCCTATTTGACCAGGTGTCACTTAGCAGGAGCGACAGCTTGGCGACTCTGCTGGGGACCCTTATATTGCAACCAGGGCTTCTGGTTCTTTTTTGTGGGTTCCTCCTAGCGCTTGTTTGTTTTATGTTTACGGGGGTGCTATGTGCTACTTGTGCTTATTTATTTTCTTTATTTATTGCTTTATGTACAACTTTATTTATTGCTTTCCTTTACAGCTTTATGCATTTCATACTGTCATTATCATTATGTTGGATCTCTTGTCTGTCTTGGTGGGTGGGGTTTCATTGAGAGATTAAGGTCCTATACCGGGGACCTGAGTGACACATAGGCTAGAGTGGCTTCATATTCTTTCCCATTCCATTTCGGTCTGGTGCGGGAATATGAAACACGGTTCAGACATGGGTTTCTTCTTGAGAACTCTGTGCTACAGATTTCCTGTAGTACTAGGGCTATCTGGGAAGCCTGCTAAGTCTGGATGACCTTTTTATGACCTTCAGCATCTGAGGTGAATTAGAGGAGGATCTTTTATGGTTATTGTAAACATTGTACCTCCGGGTTAGAAGTGTTTACACTTCTCATAACTGATCCAAGTCTGAGGATCCTTGTTCTAGAACATTACATGTGAGGGGGTTGGGATATTTGCAGGTTTGCAGGAACCATTGGCCACATCATACCCTGTTACTAGTTTTGTATTAAGAATGCATCACTTTGGACAGTTCTTGTGATTACCTAGGACTTGTGACTCTTTATTTGAGTCCCCCACCCGGTTACTGGACTTCTGAACCTCCATCTAGACTTATGAACATACATGGACTTTTACCAAGGCAGATAAACAGATCCAGCTCTTGATCACAAACCCTTGAATATCATTTGCATACATCATTTTTGCATCATTTAACATTTGCTTATTTGTTTTACAGGGTATCCATCATATCATCCTTGGTTTGGTTTTGACCCCTTCTGCTACTCAGACTGCTTCAGTTATCTTCTCCAACACCTTCACCAGTTTGTCAGTGATTTCTTCTCCAGCTATCTTCATCAGAGACTTACCTCCAGCATCTCATTCAGTGACCTTCATCAGCAGTTGCTCTCAGCTTCTTCACCAGCATCCATGGACACTTCAAGAAAGAGCAACATCACTTACCACTTCTTTGAGCCCACCCTGACTGGCATCAGGCAGGTCCAGTCCCTCATTACACCTGACCATATCCCACTATTCAGAGAGCATTATGGGGGCATATTGGACATGGTCATGGATCTAGATGCATCTCAGAGGAGCATGATCCATACTTGCTTGCAGTTTTATGATCCTCCACTTAGATGCTTCACATTTCTTGATTTCCAGTTGGGACCTTTGCTAGAAGAGTTTTCCTTGTTGTTAGGAGTTCCTATCAGGAGAGGGATTCCTTTTAACCCTGAGATGAATACTCCCAGAAGTGAAGACATAGCCAGGGCATTGCATTTGGAGCCTGCCCTCATTGATTAGAACATGACAACCAAGGCTGGGGTTCCAGGCCTTCACCTAGACTTCTTGATCTCCCAGGCTACCCTGCATGCTGCCATAGGAGAATGGAAGGTTGTCTGTGCACTTCTAGCCCTCAGTATATATGGGGTTATCTTGTTTGAAGATGAGCCCAAGTTTGTGAGCAAGAATGCCATTCACCTGTTCTTATTGAGGAACCCAGTGCCTACATTGCAAGGAGACTTCTACTACTCAGTACACCAGAGGAATGAGAAGCAAAGGGGAAGGTTGGTCAGATGATGTGCTCCCCTGTACTACTCTTGGATGCTAAGACACTTGCCAAAGTCAGACACTTTCTTGAACCCTCATCAGCAGAAGAATTGGACTAAAAGGTTCATTGCCTTGACATCAGATGGTGCACTCAGAGCACCAAGGGCAAGGACATCATTACTAGTTGTGGGCAGTATTCTAATGTGCCTTTGATAGGAGTGAAGGGTTGCATCAACTACAACCCTTTACTGTTTAAGAGACAATTGGGATATGATTTGGTTCATCCTCCCAGAGAGCAAGACTTGGCTGAGACCCTCTATTGTGAAATCCAACCCAACTCTGTTGTTGTCAGACAAGCTGCCTGGGCTTGGGATGACATTCAGACCAAGGGGACGGCCATCCTTGGCAAGTGCAACAGCATTGCTTCAGCACAGTATTCTGATTGGTCCCATACCAGAGCTCAGATCACCCGGATGTCATTTACTTTAGAAGATACACCTGGACCTTCTACAGTACAGCCTGCAGCTACTGTCAGCCTGGAAGAGTTTGAAAAGCTGAAGGAGAGGAATAATCAGCTATCTGAAGCCTTGAAGAAGACTCTTTGGGAGAGAAATGATAGTCGTCTAGATAATGAGAGATTGGAAAGGCTCAGGATTGAGCATCTGGCCAAGATTGAGAAGACAGATGACTATATCAGGAAGGCAAGGGTAGGGGAGTTAGTACTGAAGAATGCTTGCAAAGAAGCAAAGGCTCAGGATTGAGCATCTGCTTCCATGCTTTCCAAGTTCTTGTGATTTCTTGACTTCCTTGATCTTTGAGGGATATAATATGATGGTAGAACATTCATGGACCATCTTTGAATGAATGGAGACCCTTGGAGTGGCTTAGATGGATCCTTGGATTGCTCAGATCACAAACCCTAGATGTAGATGAACTTGAACTAATGCAGTGAAACAAAAATGCAATATAAGATGGTATGCTTATGCTTATGCAAAGATGAAAGATCACAAGCCATGGTGTGAAATGAGTGATTGAAAATTTGGGGTGTTTACAAAAGTCTTCAAACTTTTGATGATCCTCCAAGCATAATTGGATCTTTTAATGTAAATAGAAGTTGAATGGATGTTGACAAGAGTCATATGCAAAAATAAGCATTACAAAATGTTGAAAATTGAAGGAGTTGTGGTCTTTGAAACTTTGACTTCAAATGTTGACTTTTTGGTCAAACCTTCTTGGAACAACTTGTGTACATGGAATTTTCTTGCATTACAAGGTACATGGATGACCATATGAACTCAAAATAAAGTTCCCTTGAATTTATTTTTATTAAATTAGCCAAATCTTGAGGAAACTTGTTGAATAATGCATGGAAATAAACACATGAACTTTTGACTTTTCTTGAAAAACAAGCTATCAAACTTTGAGGTATCTTTGATCAAAATGAAATTGAATGATGCTTGAGAACCTTAGAGATCATGGTTTGAGATTTAAGTCTTTGGGAATCAATGATTGGTCACACTTTGACTTAGTGAATCAAAACCTCAGCTGGGGGACCAAGTTTGATACTCTTGGTGAAAAAGCCTTACCTTGTACAATAAACAAAGGAAACTAGACATATTTTGATATTTTGATCAGTGGTTAGATAAACAATAAGCATATAACACAAAGGTAAGAGACACACACAAAGAGGGTGTTTGATGATCCATGGGAGCGAAATCCCAAAGGTGAGAGGGTTAACGAACAAGTAAGTATGTGATCTTATTTGTATACAAAGATGCAAATGATATGTGGGATCTTAGAGTTATGAATTAGGGTATGACATCACCCATAGTCGAAATGGTAACTTTCGACAAAAAGACCACTTAACTATATGATGAAAATTTCCTATTGAATAAGGTTTAAAAATTTGGTCGAGAGGTCCATGGAAGACCATGGTCGATTTAAAAGACTTAGTAAAATTTGGGATTTTTAGTTGACATGCTATGATGTTTTCATCAAAGATTATGGATAAGATCATACACTTATTCAAGAACTCGTGGAAACCTGTCAAGATGAAAGATGCATAAAGACGAAGACGTGTCAAGTTTTGCTAAGTTGATCATTGTAGACGGGTTATATATGATTAATATATAAGCAGTGATTGTTTATAGTTTTAGGGGTCCGCAATTTTACACATTACACAATCAAAGTTTCTAACTGTGAAAGTGAGAAACGAGTTTTCAATATACGTACTTGCGTTCCATTTATAAATTTAACATTTTTCCTTTAACTTTTCTTTTTTATCCATTTACTTTACTGCATTATCTTTTTTATTTAATCTTCTTGATGTTCATTGTTAAATCTTTCAAAACCTACAATATTTGCCCAAAATTTGTCCTAGGATATTTTCGATTCCAATCCCATATATAAAATAAAACTTGTCTTTGTTTACCAAATTTTACGGTAAACAAATTGGCACGCCCAGTGGGACCCTTTTTATGAAAATTTTTGTTTAAAAAGTTCTTCATTCATTAAACTTTTCAATGCCCTATATATGCGAGATTGATAAGTAGTAAAATAACCAAAAAGGAAGTTCTCGTTCCAACTAGAAGAAGATACGTTAGAATGGAAAATCCCATAAATACCAATACCAATGAAGAACGAAAACTCGGTTCTACAACCGGAGGCATGGTCGTTGCATCTTCGACTGGAGCAAGCTCCTCTATTGTAAGTACGACGGTTGCGCCTTCGATTGCACACAAGGGGGCAATAATTCCCCCATAAATTGCATCGAGTATCCCTATATCACTATGGGTTACACAATCTATGGCAATTGACTTTAGACCCTATGGCCCAAGTTTAACATTGCCTATGTTTAATCGAGAGTAACCTTATGGTATGCCAACAGAGATGGTGGTGGGTTTGCACTTAAATACATCAATTTATGCCAATAACACAACTATGTTATCTCCAGTTAATCCTCATTTTTCATTAAGGTCTGCTATAAGTATTCCCAGTGAAAATCTACAGTCATAACTAGGGGCAGGATTCATGCCTCCAATGATGCCACCAGTAGCCACAAAGTTTATAATGGTTATGTGACCACAAACGGACGAGAGTAACTATGAAATGGTTAACATGCTCACCCAACAAATTGACACTATTTTTAACCCTCTGATTCACAATATGAATCATAGTTATCAACAGTTAGCGACTCAAATGTCTCAAATCACAAATTTCTTTGGTACTCCTCAGGGTCAAACTTGACCCCAAATGGTGAGGCCAAATCAGAATGTAGGAATAATAAACGAGGAAAACATAGTGAACCAAGGTCACCAATTTGTGCCTCAAGTTGTTGAACAATATATACATGTGGGTGTTGAATAAAGGAATCTACCAGTCTTATTAGCTAATAGAAATCAACATGTTGATCAACTAGTCCATCAAGTCCAACAAAAAAATATGGCAGGACAAAATAACCTTGCAACCATGGTCGAAAGAATCATGGCCCATGATGGTTTGAACATATGCCTGCATAGACCCAATTATACTTCTCCCCTATCAGATTATGTACTACAGATATAACTCCAAGGGGGTTGGAAAGTCACTAAGTTCACATAATTTGTTGGTGACACAAGTGATTCCACAATCGAACATATCGCTAGATATATGATCGAGGTAGGGAATATAGCAAACATTAAGAATCTAAGGATGAGATATTTCCCAAATTTTGTCATAAAAAATGCCTTCACATGGTTTACAAAACTCCCTGCACACTCCATAAATAATTGGACTTAGTTAAAAATATTATTTCTTAAACAATTATACATGGGGAATTCTAAGATTAGCCTGAAATAATTGGCAAGTGTAAAGCGAAAATTCACTGAACCAATCAATGATTACCTCAATAGATTCTGACTGTTGAAGGCAAGGTGCTTCACCCAAGTGCTGGAACATGAACTAGTCGATATGGTCGTGGGGGATTTAGATTATTCCATCAGGAAGAAATTGGACACCCAATATCTGAGGGATATGGACCAACTAGCGGATAGAGTTTTACAAGTCAAATGTCTAAAAGCATAAAAGGATAGGGAAATTGAAATAAGAAAGAAAGGGTAGTTTATATCGACATAGACGAGAATGACCCAGGGTCTGATATCAAATACAATTATGTCGAGGAGAATGAAGTTAACTTGGCTGAGTTAAAGTCAGGACCCCCATATAGGTGTAAACTCCTTACACCGACAAATGGGAAGAACACTACTGAACCAGAAAAGAATGATAAATTACTAAATAAAATTTACACCTTTGACGTAACCAAATGCGGAGAAATTTTTGACTTAATGGTTACTGATGGCCAACCTTTGGTGCCACAATACGCAAAAATACCGTAATTAGAGCAAATGAAGAAAATAAGGGTTTGCAAATACCATAATTTTTTGGGTCATAGAACTTCCCAGTATTTTCTTTTCAGGGTCCAGAACGCTTTAAACTAAGGAAGACTGAAATTCGTTGACAAAGGAAAGGTACCAATGAAAATTGACTCTGACCAATTGTAGATTGAAGCCAACTATGCTGAAATGGTCGAGACCAATATGGTCGATGTTACTAAAGTCCTCGAGTTCAATTTGGTAGAGGTTATTGAAGATCTCGATATGGAATTCAAAACGGAAGTTGGAAATAATAGTGAGGAGAAAATGAAGGTTTTTTACCCCATGGCAGATAAGAAGTTGATTGACTTCCTCAAAGTCTATAAACTCAAGGATTCTGAAGTAATGTTGTGTCCAAGATGCAGCGCTTTTTTTGACAAAAAAAGCTTATAAGGATTTGGAGAATGCTCAAAATGCTAAGCAAAAAGTAAATTGGGGGAATAAAAAACCCCAATTTGTTTTCGACAAAATAGGTATGCCTTAGAAAAAGCAACAGAAGTTCACGACTTACCCAAGGAACAAACAAAACACCTACGTCCCAACATCCAACGTTCCTCGGGGAAAATGGGTGAGAACTATGGGAAAAGAGGGACCTAGCCACCTGAAGGGGAAAAGTTTCGAGTTGACCAGAGGGTCATCATTGTCATATCAAGAAAAATTCCATGTGTCGAAACAATCCTATGGGCCTAGCAATTACAAAGGGAAAAATCCCATGTATCGAACCCAATGGAGGAAGTTCTAAAGGAAGAAAAGGGAAGAAAGATAAACTACAGAATCTGGCACCAACATACCATATCCTAATCATGTCACTAACAAGGCCAAGAAGCCATTCAGAAGATAACTATTTTCCCATATGAAAACAAAATTCAAAGGGAAATCAGTGAAAGAAGCACCACCTGTAGATGATGATATGGTAACTGATAATTTTTATTCTAGATTGGAACCTGATTTCGACATGATTTACAATGTGGTGTCAGTATTCCTAGTCGTGTATGATTGGCCTATAAAAGTTGAAGAATACGAGGAGTGCGATGAATAGACCCACTATTTTGGGGGTGATTTAAATTGACTTAAAAGTTTGTTCAATAACTAGAACAATTGTTTTCATGGTCATATCTTTCAGGGACAATTATAAATTACTCCTAGGGAAGGAATAAATCCATAGAATCAGAGTGGTGTCATCATAAATTCACCATAGAGTCTCAATATAGAGAAATTATGGGGTTTTCTAAAATGTATAGGTCTATCAGAGCTACTATTTGGACGAGATAAACCATGTCGACAAGAGAATTCTCGACAGAAACCCGACAAATCTTGCACCATGTACTACTGTAGGGTAAGAGTAATTGCCTTAGGAAGATTAATTCTACTCTTTGAAGGTTCACCCTACCTGTGGATTTATATTTTTCAAAGAAAGCATGGGGTGAGAGAATGTTTGGGATTCCGACAACTCCTTATGAAGAGGAGAGTTAGGACTATGTCTGAGTATGATACCATGAAAAGAATTTCGGCTTATATAGATGAAAATAGACTAAAAGAAACTTTTAGAAGCCGAAGCCCGGCACATGACTATCAAAGCCAATGAAATAGAAATTAATGATTTAGGACTAGGGATCGAATTTGAACTTGAGCCACCAGATAAGCCTCAACCCACGAATGGGGAAGATGATAATTTAAATACTTAGAAGCTTAATTGTGTCTATGATGACGAGCCTTTTGGTTTTGAAAAATATCCAATTGTCACGAATAAAAATATGCAAGCATATGATCCTTTATAAAAAAAATCGAATTGGTCATTGGGACAAGTAAAATCTTGACATATATCATCTCCAATCTCAACCTAAAACTAAGAATCAAAGTAATTAAACTACTTCAGGGGTACAAAAACTGTTTTGCTAGAGATGATGATGAAATTCCAGAGTTAAGAATAGATTTGGCGGAGTTGAATATGTAAATCAAGTATGGTAAGAAGCCAATCAAGCAAATGCCTAGACATTTCGCACCAGAAATTGTGTCAAAATTTGAAGAGGAGATCAAAAGACTTCTAAGATATAAGTTCATCAGGATGGCCAGGTATGTCGAATGGCTGGCCAATATTGTTCTGGTGACTAAAAAGATTGTAACCTTAATGGTTTGTATAGATTTTAGATATATGAATCTCGCGACCTCAAAAGAAGAATACCCAATGTCAGTGGTAGAGATGTTGATCGATTCAGCAGCGAGTTTCGAATATCTTAGTATGCTTGATGGTTATTCTGGTTATAACCAAATTTTCATTGTAGATGGAGATGTACCGAAGATGGAGTTTTGATGTTCGGAAGCCTTGGGAAATTATGAATGGATAGTGATGCCTTTGGGCTTGAAGAACCCTAGTGCAACTTACTAGAGGGCCACGAATTCGATTTTTAATGATTATATCGAAACTTTCATGCAATTATATATTGATAATATATTGATTAATTGTGCATCGGAAATAGTCATCTAGACCATCTTCAATAATCATTTGAAAGAATGAGAAGGTACTAAATAAAAATGAATCCTCTCAAGTGTACTTTGTGTATACGGGTTGGAGATTTCCTTAGTTTTGTTGTACATAAAAAGGGGACCGAAATAAACCAGAATAAAACTAAGTCCATTGTGGGAACTTGACCTCCTTCGACAAAAAATAATTGTAGTCTCTACTGGCAAAGATCAACTTCTTGAGGAGGTTCATATATCTCTGTTTAGTGCTCCTTCCTCCACCGTACACTGTCTCATTTTTTGGTAAGTTTCTTCTCTGTTTAGGGCTTATCTCGAAATCCATATATCTCTGTTTAGTTTAAGCTCTTTTTGTATATAGTTGACATTGTTGTAGAAGTGCTTATTAGTTTAAGCTCTTTTTGTATATAGTTGACATTGTTGTAGAAGTGTTTATTAGTTTAATCTCTTTTGTATATAGTTGACATTGTTGTAGAAGTGCTTATTAGTTTAAGCTCTTTTTATATATAGTTGGCATTGTTGTAGAAGTGCTTATTAGTTTAAGCTCTTTTTGTATATAGTTGACATTGTTGTAGAAGTGCTTATTAGTTTAAGCTCTTTTTGTATATAGTTGCACTATTCTATACATAAAAACTAGAATATTGTAAGTTATTCTCCAATATTGGACATGAAACTTAGAGTATGTATCAATATAGGGTATTCATGAAACTTTTGAGTTTATCATAAAAATACAAAAAAATTATATTGGTTTGAAAATAATATGGTTTCTTTATTACAGGTTAGATATGGCCACTAATGATGATCACCCACATGATGATCATTATACGCATGAAGGAGGTAGTAAAAAAGTAACTACAGGAGAAGAGATTAGAAGAGGTATAACGGTGATGAGGATAGTGATCCATGGTAGAGACCGAGGCATCATTTTATATGTACATTGGAGCGATCTTGGGAAGCATATAGAACCTAACGGTCATACCTTGACTAGTTTCGTTGGTGCACTAGTAAGGAATGAGATTCCCATTACTTGTGATGATTAGAGAAACAAAGAGTTGAATGAATCCAAACAAAAAATTTGGACTGAGATAAAGGTACAATAACGCACATTATGTTCTTTAAATTACTTGCATTGCTTCCAATTTATGTTCTTTAAATTACTTGTACTAACACACAATCTGTATGTTTTTCTTAAATTACTTGTACTAACACACAATCTGAAATTGGCCAAAAAGCTACTAAGAAGGTTTAGAACATTTTTATCATCCAAGTATCTTAGAGATGCAGATGGTAATCATGTTGATGTGGAGCTTCCAACGAAATATGAAAGTTTGATTTCACAAGAAGAATGGGAAGCGTTCAAATCCAAACGAAAGGACCTAGTATTTAAAAGAATAAGTGACACAAATCGGGAAAGAGCATCAAGTCTCGCGTATCCATACCGAAAAGGACGTGTCGGATATGGACGCTTAGAATAATCTATGGTAAGTATCTATAAATTGCAATAATATATTTGTTCATCATATATGAGTTTTATTTGATCATATTGTATGACTTAATGTGTAGTTGCAGAAGGAGAAAAGTTCTGAAAGATCTCTTCCTGCACATGTTTTGTGGAAGGAAGCATGTGTCGACAAATCTAGAGTTGCTAAAGAAGATGTTCTAAAGGTGTATGAGAAATGTGTAAGTATAACATTATTTCTTTAATTAAATAAAAAATTTATTAACAAATATTTGACAAGTATTCGATATTCATCCGATTTTCAGGAGGCACTATCTCAGTCAGCTTTATCTCCAGATGATACTAGGAGCATACTTAGTCGGGCATTAGATGTCCGTGAGTATTCAGGTCGGGTGAGGGGTAAGGGATTTGGGGTCACTCCGACCTCCTTGAGTATTAAAAAAGGAAAGGCTCCTAGTAATCGAGAGTTTAATGCAAAATTGGAAGCAATGCAAGCTGAGCTTGATGCACTAAGGAAAGAAAAAGAGGCTAGTGCTTCAACGTGTTTTAAAGATGCTTCGGACAAAGATAGTATCAACTATAACTTTCAACCGACCATTCGAGAGGTAATTATATATATTTGTCTTAAATTGAACTATTAACTTAAATTATGTAATTGACATATATACACATTATTAACAATTTCATTTTATTATTGGTTTTAGGGAATTTCCCATTGTCATCTATATTTATCGTCACCATATTATCGGATGGTTGGCAAGGGAAAAGTGCATAACAATAGCAGAGAATTAGTTCATACTAGAGAGCTGCCTACTGGATGTTTGAAAGTCTCGGTTGAAATCGCAGTTGAGCCGGATGCATTATTACCATATCCTGACGATGTTTTGGATGCAACAACGGTGGAACAAGCACTAGGTTCGTTTGTTGCATGGCCGACAAGCCTCATTAGCGTAGGATATGAGGTATGCCTAAAACCATTATGAACCTTTGTTAACCTTAATATGTAGATTCAAAGTTTTTACGCGCATTTTAAGTACATTTTTTACTTGGTTATGTTAATTAGAATCCAACAAGATCCAAATCAAAAGATAAGGCTATTCTGCGGCATACCGAATCCGTTGTTTCAAAAAAAGGTACATTACAATTATATGACATTTATGCATGGAATATGTTAAATTCTTAATTTTATACTTCATCTAACTATTTATATGATATGTAGCTTCATGATAAGGAGGTTAGCAACGTCTCCACACAACAAAAAAAGGTTGGTGCTAAGAAGACCGCGGCTAGGAAAAAACCTACCTCCAAGTATAAGTCGTGCCTTCGGACGTTTCTAGAGTTTATAGATATTCCGACCGGAGGTGTTCGTTTTATACATATGGAGGAAGGTATTTTTGGCTTTGAATACGAACAATCAGTTGGTAATGAAGAATTTATGCAAGTTTTTGGTCGTGAAGAAATAGGCGTCAATGTTGTCAATACATACGTGAGGTATATCCGGTCTACTTTGTTATATTAATTGAACAACTTATTTACTTTATATTTCAAATGAATAGTCTAATGTTAATGATGTTTTTATTTAAGGTTTTTGTATGACAAAGTGATGCGCCCAAGTGGATTGGACCAAAGATTTGGATTCTTAAGCCCCGCGTCTGTCAACTTAGCTTTAATCTTAAGTAGACCAGATGACGTGATGGTGTACGTTCTTAACCTCTTCATGGCCAACAAAGATACATAAAAGTTGTTCTTTATACCGTTTAATACCAGGTTAGATTTTCATTCTAAATTCATCTATTATATTTATTTTGTATTTTGACGTCATGTAGAAAATTTACATCTAACATTTGTTTAATCATACAGTGGACATTGGTTGTTGCTCGCAATCAATCCTATCAGAGAAATTGTATATTATCTTGACTCGTTAGGAAATGATTGGACAACATACCTAGATATGAAGAACACGATTGACACGTAAGTGAGATTGTTCTAAATATTCTTGTGTGTATTTATTAATTTATGTGAATTATTCTAATTATTAATTTATATTTTATTAGCATCATACAAGCTTTTCGAGCCCAAACAGATGTCCAAGTATCAAAGAGGAGAGCCAACATCATTACATGGATAAAAGTGGCGGTATATTATTAATTATCACATTATTTATTATATTAGTGATGATACTTGATAAAACTTAGGATTTATCCATATTTTCTTTTCATCTGTAGTGTCTTCAGCAACGTAATCAAATAGATTGCGGATATTTCATGTTAAGTTTATGAGAGATACTCTTTCTTTGGGCCGATTAGAGATTCCATCCGATGTATGTATTTCTAACTTATGAGTTATTTTAATATTTAACACATATCTCTCATATAATTAAATAGTTGAAACTAAATCAAACTATGTTATATTATTATGTATTACTTTGATGAATTCAAGTGTGCATATTATTCAAAAGATCAAATAGAAAAAATGAAAGAGGAATGATGTCAATACATTATAGAGCTCGGTGTTTTATCAGGTATAATATTGTACTCTTACTTTAATTGATGGGAATTTAAATGTGTAACTTTGTAACTATAATATTGTATTCTTTTAATTGAATTACAATCTTTGTGTTGTTTCAGGACCTATGTAGATTTGAAGCAATGCTTTGGTTGGATGCAAAAGTAGTATAAGTAATGATTTGTAATATGTTTGAATTGGTACATTTGTAGCAAAAGTAGTATAAGTAATATGTACATTTGTAAGTATATATGTTTGAATTGCCAATCCATTTGGATATATATTTGTTTGGTGCATAAATTGGTACATTTAAATAGGCCAAATTGGATTGTTTTGAATATCCAAATTGTGATATTTTTCTGGAAAAAAATAGGTTCAAAAACAGGTCAAAATTCTGGTTGAAAAACCGGGTATAAATTGGGGTTTAAAAAAAATTATATAAAAATTTTCGTATACCTTAGACAATGCTTTAAAGAAAAAACATTGTCTAAGGTGGAGCTTAGAAAGCGCTTTGACTAAAAGCGCTGTCTAAGGTGGGGCTTAGACAGCGCTTTACCAAAAGCATTGTCTAAGGTATACCTAAAAAAGTTAAAATAGGTGGGGCTTAGACAACGCTTTTCTTAAAACGTTGTCTAAGGTATACCTAAAAATGTCAAAAAGCGTTGTCTAATGGTACCATAGGCAGCACTTTTCATTAAATATACCATCCTTTAGACAACGCTTTTAAGATTTAAAAGAGCGTTGTCTAAACCTTTAGCAACGCAGGTTTAGACAGCGCTTTAAAGCGCGGTCTAAGGCCAAAAGAAGCGTTGTCTAAGGTCTTGTTTGGTGTAGTGTCTCCTAGAGATATTCCAATGAAGTTTAAGTTCAAGATTGAAGTTTCATGCTCTAATAATGAGGCCAAATACGATGCTTTAATATTTGGCCTTGAAATCTTATTAGATTTGGGGGCAAAAAGAGTCTAAATCAAAGGAGACTTTGAGCTAGTCATAAAACAAATAACAAAGAAGTATAGATGCATTAAGGAAAGCTTACTAATGTACTTTATCATCACGAATTGACTAATTAAGAGGTTCAATTTTATTTACATCCACCATGTGCCTCTATTGGAAAATCAAGAGGCCAACAATCTAGCACATATTGTCTCAAGATATAAAATGTCAAAGGAAAAATTTGAAGAAATTATTGAGTTTCGAGATAAAATAATTTCAACTAGTATGTCCTCTTCAAATTTCTCAATGGAAAAATTGGGGGGGAGTAGAAGAACAACAAATAGATCCTGAAAACTACAAAAAAAATCCCATTAACAATATGTCGAATTCTTATTGGCAAAAAGCGATAATTGAATATTTAGAAAATCAAACAGAATCAACTAATTGAAATATCAATTATATGGCTCTAAACTATGTCATCATTGGGAACAAATTATTCAAAAAGACTCATGAGGGTTTCTTTCTCAAATGCCTTAGTGAAAGCTAGAAATACTTAGCAATTTATGGTGTTCATAATGGTTCATGTGATACTCACCAAACGGGCCACAAAATGAATGACTTTTATTCCGACAAGGAGTTTATTGGCCCACAGTTCTAAATGATTGTATCAAATTTGTCAAAGGATCCAAGAATTCCAGAGACATGCTAGCATTCAATATGCCCTGCAAG
This sequence comes from Lathyrus aphaca, assembly GCA_963966055.1. NCBI lineage: Eukaryota > Viridiplantae > Streptophyta > Magnoliopsida > Fabales > Fabaceae > Lathyrus > Lathyrus aphaca. The sequence goes on along the minus strand of OZ014519.1, from coordinate 425,239,102 downwards.
CGAATTGCATTGGATTATAAAACCTTGTTCATTCAAAGGTTGGGCTTTAGATTTGGTTGGTGAAATTCGAGAAGCATCAATTAAATGCCAAAGATATATCCTAGTTGGAATAGATTATTTTACTAAGTGGATATAAGTGATACCACTAGTCAATGTTAATCAAGAGGTGGTGATAGATTTTATCCAAAGCCACATTATTCACAGGTTTGGAATTCTTGAGACCATAACGATTGATCAGGGGTCAATATTTACAAGTAAAAAATGCAGGAATTTTCTTTTGACGTAGGAATTAAGTTGCTAACTTATACGCCTTACTATGCTCAAGTAACTGGTTAACTTGAGGTAGCCAATAAGGTTATAATTGGTCTAATAAAAAAGCATGTTGGTTAAAAGCCAAGAAATTAGCACAAGACATTAAACCATGTGTTATGAGAATGGCGAACATCCCCTAAAGAGGCAACAAATTTCACTATGTTTCGACTAACATATGGATATGACAATACCATCTGAATATTATTGGGGCATGATGTTGGATGAACTAGTCGATTTAGATCAAGAAATATTATTTGCTTTAGATGTATTAATAAGGCAAAAAGAGCGAGTGGATAAGACCTATAATAAAAATTTTAAAATAAAAACTTTCTTGTCGAGTGATCGTGTATGGAAAATAATTTTAACTATGGATCGAAAAGATAGAACCTTAGGTAAATGGTTACCTAATTGGGGGGACCATTTTGCATCCTTCAAGTGTTTTCAAATAACACTTACGAAATTAAAGAACTATCGCCTGATCATCAAATCTTGAGAGTAAACGGTAAATATTTGAAAGATATAAAACTTATGCTTCAGGAAATTCAAATTTCGACATAGTAGTAATCAAATATTTAAAATAAACCAAAATGGTCTTCAAAGGACGCCAAAATAGAAGTCATTACAGCAAAAAAAAATTATAACCCATCAAGTTAAAATTTAGAACATGCCTAAGTAGGAAATTTAGATTTAAAATCTTCCAATTTGGCCTTGGAAAATGTGAGTCTGATGTTTAGTCGGTCACTAGCTTCTTCTAAGATATAAACCTCTTTCCCCAATCGAAGAGTAACTTCATCATGTTCGACGCTCTGGTATCTTCTTGATCAATAGTATTGGTTCAATTCAGCAATTCGAGCACGACGGTTTGAAATTTGATCGTCGAAGGAAGCCTTTTTGTCCATATAATTTTGAAGTTGATTCTAGAGTTTGTCGACCTCTTTTTCAGAAGATCCACTTAGATCCCACACTTCAGTTATATCTTCTTTTTTTCTGCTGAAGTTGAGTGTTGTAGATCATTTTAAGGTTGATGTCTCGATAGACCTGATCAAAGTAAGCATCAAACTCAAACAAGAATTGAACCATGGAATCTGGATTCCTTTGCTTGTTGAGTTTAGCCATCAACTTCTGAATGTCGATACCAAGTTAAGCTTATTCTTAGATAGCCTTGAGGAGATCGATTTCAAAGATGTTGGCATAGAAGGTTCAAAGAGCCCTTACTTACATAAGCCAAATAAGCACTAGAAGATTTTGAAGATCTTGTGTCAGTCAAAAGCTTGCGCAACTTTTGAAGCCTCCTTAAGGCCTCTATAATATTTTTTGTTTTGATGGCCAAGATTTCTTCTTGACTGAGGGAAGTTTTAGAGTAAGAATCTTAGATGATGACCTGAGTTTGAATCCTTTCGGCAACAATAGGCTGACTCCACCTCCGACAAAACATCTTCGAAAATAGGTTTGATTTGCTCTTCATCCACTTTTTATAAGCACTTTGCAGCCTGTGAATTGTCCTGGGACAAACTGTCATGGACAGAGGCCAGTGTATCATCGAAATTGTTAATCACCTAGGGAGTTAATTTGTTGACATCGACTTTCATCATAAGATTTGGCTCTTTTGAGGCGTCTGCATCCTCACCGGTTTTCCTGATCTCTGGATGAAAAAAATACAAAACTAGATTCTATGAGAATCGATCAATGAATGAGAGAGTAAGTATTTGTGGGAGTCAGGCATTTGATAACTTTTAATTTATCGACCACATTCGCTTTCAACTGTGGTTGTGCCTGAAGAAGGGGAACGATTAATTGTGTTGAGTAAAATGATAAATGAGAGATGCAAGTAATACCTCGGGTTCCTTCATCTCCTTTTCTTTGATTGGGAGGCCTTTTGGTTGCTTTCCTCATATCTCGTTATCAAAATTGGCCAAGTTTTTACCTTCCTTATCAGCAGGACCAGAAATCAAAGTTTGTTTTTCCTTTGGAGGATTTTTCTTCTGAATAGTACCTTTTTTCTTGTTAGGATCTGGCTTATGAGAGGGCTTATGTCTAGGATTTGAAAATATTTGGGTCTTTTCGTTGTTATATGAGCTCTCGACCTCAGCCAAGTTCTTTATTGGTTTTGGCACAACCTAAAAAGTTGTGTTAGTGTTACCAAACCATCGAAACCAAAAGCTTAAGAAAATTATGAGTGTATACATGTGTCAGGGTATCCTTGCTTGTTTTCTTCTTTTTCTTCTTCTTCTTCTTCTTCTTCTTTTTCTTATTATTCTTCTTCTTCTTCTTCTTCTTCTTGTGTTTGGTGGTTGTTGGATAATTCTGGCCAATTTTTCGAATATGAAAAGAAAATTACGTGGTAAAATAATCTCGAGATTAGCCAATGCACAAGTTGGAGAACATACTTACTTTTTTCTTATGGTCGTCTTCTTCTTCTTAGACCTCACCAAAATTGGATGTGCCTTCAGTATTGGTTTCGCCTTGTTTTTCAGTTTCACCTACAATAGACATATGAGAGGTTGAAAAGATGAATAGAAAGGAGTCAAAATTGGTTGATGTGTACCTAATTTTTCTCAAGGTATTCCTGCAAGTTGGAAAAGCCATTCGTTGGCCTTTTTCGAAAATTTTCTTCAAAGAATTTGTCTTGGAAGTATTTCGACCACCAATTCTCAAGTTCCACTGTGGAGTAAAAGAAATGGTGAAAGTGGAATGTGGGTAGTTCGAGAACTTATTGATGTTGGAACTACAAACAATCTCTTTACTTTTTAGCATAAAGTTTTTTCTTCGACCACCAAATATCATTCTCCCAGGTGTAAAGAGATTTTGGCAACATTTGGCAAAAACCAAATTCTCTTGCCACCAAGTTAGGTTGATAACCGATAAACCCAAAACCAACTGATATGTCTCAATGTAAGTAGATAGAAACATATGTGGCTAAAAAAGATGCCCAAACAACATTCGACATTATAGTAGTGGAAGGGGTCGCACTAAGGAACCTGTTTCAGAACCAACTAGGGCCAACACATCGATCTATGAAGGGCTCCATAGTTGAAGCAAAAGTTTTAGTATCGTGAAATAGATTGATGTATTTCATTAATGTTACACGTGAAGAAGTATCTTGTGGGGTAACTAAGGAAAGTCGAGTGCCTTTGATGCTCCTAGCATCAGTTTCTATCATCAGATCCTCTGAAATAGGGATGTGTAATCTTGGTTCAAATGTAGCATTCAACCAAAGTTGTAAGAGCCACAAGAGTCCATAATGGAGGTACTTTTTATTGGTCTCAGGGAGATATTTCAAATTATGAGAATTGTTACCCAATGATTGATATATAGTGGCTAGAAGTAACTTGCCAAGATATATTTTTTGACCCTCATGGAGTTGAATCACTAGGGGAACATATTTTTTGGCTATTTGCAAGGAAATTGAATAAAAGAAATAGTAGGAAAGCCAAAAGGTCAAAAACGAAATGTGCTTTTTGTCAGAGACCTCTTTTGTGTTGGTTTCATGAGGGTCAGTGATATAATTTTTGAGGTTGTTTCGATTAAAGGCGAATTCATTAAGAGTTTCCAATATAGGGGTGAAGGTTTCGCATGTGGTTCGAAGCATAATGATTGTTGTTACATCGAACAAAGTTGGTGTAACCATCCTACAAGGAAGATGGAATAAGTTTATCGAACCTTCCAAAAAAGAAGAACAAAGCAAGCAACATAGTAGGACTGTACTCAGGGCTAATTCTAGACAGTTGAATTACGTCAAAAATGTCCATGTTTTCCCATTGTTCTTTCTTTTGGATTTTAAATTTATCGAGCCATGCAAGATAATCCTTATTTTGGGGTGAGGATGTTGATCGAAAAATGCGCATAGGCGTCACCATGAAGTTCAGATCGAGAGTGTATTCTTCGAATGTGGAAGGCATGGTAATAGAGTATCAAGGAAATAAGCTTTTTACCTTATTAGGGTGTGATTTAGCAATGGGAAAGAAGCCTAGAAATGCAAGGAGTTTATCTAAAAGGGAAAACGGGTACCTATTTTACCCCGATGAAAGTTTTATCCTCATCAAGCGGTGGTTCAGGCACAAAATCTCTCCATTTTTCCTCTTCTGATGTCAGAATCACAAATGCAAGTGGGTTCTTGATGATAGTTAAAATGACGAATTTCCACCAAAAGGCCACTTAACCATTTGATGAGAATTTCCTGTCGAATAGGTTTAGGAAAGTTGGTCAAGAGGTCCATGGAAGACCCTGGTCGAGTTAAAAGACTCGGTGAAATTTGAGCTTTTTAGTTGACGTGGCTATGATGTTTTCATCGAATAGAATAGATAAGATCATACAATTATTCAAGAACATGTGGAAACCTGTCAAAGATGAAAGATGCATGAAGACAAAGACAAGTCAAGTTTTGCTAAGTTGACTGTTGTACATGATTATATTAGGACTAGTATATAAACACTGATTGTTTATAGTTTTAGGGGTCCGCAATTTTACATATTATAGACTCAAAGTATCCAATTATGAAAATGAGAAATAAGTTTTCAATGTACGTGCTTGCGTTCCATTTATAAAGTTAACCTTTTCCTTTAACTTTTCTTTTTTTACCTATTTACTTTACTGCATTATCTTTTTTATTCGATGTTCTTTTTTGTCCTGGTATATTTTCGAGTTAATCCTTTAAATAAAATTAAACATGTCTTTGTTTATCAAATTTCACAGTAAACAGTCACATACAACTAACGTAATAAATACAATACCTAATTTTAATATATATATATATATATATATATATATATATATATATATATATATATATATATATATATATATATATATATATATATATACACACACATCAAGGTCATGATACAAAAATATATATATAGTCAATATTAATTGGATATTCGAGCTTACTCCAACATATCCCCATGTACTCAGTATGATTGGGTATGCGGAAAATCTTGTTAGATTGAGTTTTCTCCACGGGAATGAGCTTGCGACAAATTCAATCCTACAATCGTTGTCGGAAAGATTTTGTAAATCATTTTCGGAAAGCTTTAGTAAGTTTGTCATTAGTTTCAATAGGAATGATATGGACTAAACTCTACCAGAGTTGCTAGGTATGTTGAGAACTATTGAGCAAAATATAAAATCAAAAGGGAAGACTACTCTCATTGTCAATAATGGAAAGAATTAAAAAAAAAGGCCCAAAAAGCATGATAGTAAAGGGAAAGGCAAGGAAGTTTCTAGGCCCAAATCTATTGCTCGTGTTTTGAATGCTAGTGGGGGTATAGTTAAGGAGGACACTTGCTTCTATTACGGTACGACCGAACATTAGAAAAGAATCTGTCCAAAGTATCAAGAAAATAAAAGCAATAAAGCAAATACTTCAAGTTCAAGTATATTTTGTTATTGAATTAAAATTATTTACTTATGCATCATAGGTATTGAATATTGTATGTAGTTCTTACATTTGAACTATTGTATGTAGTTCTCACATTTGAACTAATGTACATGGGCTAAAAAAGAGTAGAGAAATGGAAAAATGTGAAGTTGATCTACAAGTTCGCAATGAAACTAAGGTTGATACTTTAGCTGTAGGAACTTATGTACTAACTTTATCTAACGATTTATTAATTCAGTTAGAGAACTATTATTATGTACCTGCAATTAGCAGAAATACTTTTTATGTTTATTGTTTAGACAAGTTTGATTTTTCATTATTAATAAAGAATAATTTATACTCTATTTATTTAAATAACATATTATATGTTACTGAAATGAACAATGGATAACATATCCTTGATCTTGAAATGAAAATTTATGACACTAATACTTAAAGGATGAAACCTGACGAGTTAAATTCAACTTATCTTTGGCATTGTCGTTTAGACCACATAAATGAGAAACACATTTTCAAATTCCATAAATATGCACTATTAAAATCTTTTGATTATGAACCATATGAGACATGCACATCTTGTTTACTTGAAAAGACGACAAAATCCTCATTCACATGAAAAGGTAAAAGTAACAATGATCTTTTGGCTCTCATACATACATATTGATGTATGTGAACCACATAACACATCAACATGATGAGGTTTTTAGTACGTCATCACATTTATTGATGTATAATAGATATGGTTATGTGTATTTAATGAAACAAAAATATGAATCCTTTGAAAAGTTCAAGGAATTCAAAAATGAAGTACAAAATCAACTAGGCAAGAATACTAAAACCCTTCGATTAGATCGAGGTGGTGAATATTTAACCTTAGGATGTGATGAAAATCTAAAAGAGTGTGAGAATCTATTTCAACTTACTCCTCCTAGAACACCACAATGAAATGGTGTACCTTAGAAAAGAAATCGAACCTCATTAGATATGGTTTAAGTGTTCATAAATAGGTCATCTAACATTAGGGGAATCAATGTCGGTCTCATCTTGAAAAACGATGTCGGTTTGATAATCGAGATATATTTACGCTTCGAGTCCCCCGCTAAACTTTCATTGAGTTGTGTGATAGTCTTTTCTAGTATAGAACATGACATACGGTAAATGCGAAAGACCTCAAAATAAGGAAGGCGAAGCCACACTTGGCACCCCTCTCTCGGTAGCTATCCACAATAGAGTTTAGACAGTAGATCCCTGAATACGCCAACCTTGAACTGGGTTTTCACATATGGGAATGGAAAGAGAACTGACTATTGACCGAGAGTGGTCCCCAGAGATGTCAAGGCAAAGCTCAACTTTTAACCCGGCTAACACATGTCCATGATTGGGGCGACCACACTAAAACAACGATGAAACAAAATTATTGGCAATACATAATAATGAAAGAAAATCATTCAAGACATAGGATGATGAAACAAAATAGTTCAAAGAGATAAATGATGAAACAAAATTATTGATGACGTATAAAGATGAAATAAATCGTTCAAGAGATGGGATGATAAAAGAAAATTTTTCACAAAGATAAATAATGAACATTAATCATAGGCGTAAGGAAGGAAAAACGACATCAATCATAAAGCGAGATCAAAAGTAAATATTCATAAAGTGTTTACAATTACGAACAAAGTGAGCCTGCTGGGAAGACCAAGACGGTGGGCGAAGGCAGCCCGATAATCTCAAACCTTCACATTACTACCAATATTATAGTTTTGGGGGACAACTGTTCTGAACCGGTTAAAGACCTAAACAGCAAAAGTTTGATCACATGAGAGTCTGACCCAAAAGAAACCTAGACAGAGCAGAGGAGCTAAGGATCATGTATAACAATGTTGGAGAGTCCAACACTAATCCCTACCGATCAAGAATCGCCCACCATCACATTTTATAAGACAAATCTCTACCTCTCACGTCGGGGAATACCAAACGGTTCTAACCGTTTTGGATATATAAATTTCACCACATGTTATTCACGTATATGATTTCACTTTTAATCGTATGATCACTTCTCCATTGTTTACTAACTTGAGTGTCTAAGTATTAATCTTACAAATTCAATCCGCTCTATACTAGAAGCACTCACCTTTGTTCCAGAAGAACCAACTCGCCCTAGCAAGTCCCATTCTCCTTGCATATATCATTTTTAATTTCACAACAGAACACGATGAATCTTCCGCAGTTAAGGCAGCATACGCATCTCTCATACTCTTCAATTATAGGAGTGAAATCGGGGTGTTGTATAAAAAGAGCTTCAAATAGCAATATCATGAAAAACTCACTACAATGCTTCTAAAAGATATATATTTTAAAGTTTTTTTAGCTATACTTTGAATTAAAAGATGCACTCCATATCACATATCATTGGGAAAAACTCAAATGTAAAAAGTTTTAAATCTTCAATTACAACTATAACTATAATTATACCTATAAGTATATATTAACATTTTATATTGTTGGTTGAAATCTCTACAACTAAAATTTCGTAAACTTTTCTTATAAAATACATTCGCATGATCAATTACTTCTTCTCTAATGAAGTGGAAATATTTTTCTTAGGCTTGTATAATTAATCAAGAAAGGTTGAAGGAGTATAATTGGCATCATCAACTTTGAGAGAGCTATGGTTTCGACCATAGAAAACATAAATAATAACTCCTATTGCTAGCCATACAGAAACTCTCAACCAAGTTGCACCCCTTCAAAAATATACAAAAACAATTAATTAATTAAGTTCTGCAATCAAAGGAACAAGAAAAAAATATTTGTTAAAGCAATGCTAAAGCAAACAAAATATATAAATAAATTAGATATTTATCTATATTAATAGACATATATTAATAGACAGTAGATTTAAATTCATTGAATAATTAATATATATATACACATATATATATATATATATATATATATATATATATATATATATATATATATACATATATATATATATATATACATAAAAAAGATTTTGAAAAGAAAGTAATAAGCTTTGAAAATTGAAAATGGATACTTACCCAAGACTAATAAGTAAATAGGAATTTATAAGAATGGAAATTATAGGTAGCAGTGGCACCAATGGGCATGTGAATCCTGAAAACAAATTAATAAGAATTATTTTTTAATTTCAAAACTCATTTCACCATAAATAATTGTAAACCATGTATTATACCTCTAGAGTTTCCAAACTTGTGTCTTGCATCATCTTGATCTATACATGTTAGAAAGACAAGGCCAGACAAAACAAGAGTGCCACCAACTCCACATAATGAAAATCTAACTGAACTGTTGAAAAACATCAAAAAATATATAAATGGTCAATGTTTTTGCAAGTTGAAAAATGAAATATCTGCCATTAAACCAACCTGAGAATGTATGTAGAAGAAGCTGCAAATGTAAGGATAAATACACCTAAGCATATGAATGCTATTACACACCCAACATTTTTTTTCCTATTGCCATTATGTACAACTGCACCCATAAGCAAATAGAAGTCAGGAGAAAATGGTATAGTTAAATGTAACCATACTTATCATGTTGATGTCTGACATTGCCACATATCGGATATCGACACGCCTTTGATTTGAAGTGACTATTACATAGTATTGTGTAATCGAGAAATTAAATAGAAAGGGAAAATCATAACTCACATGTGTCTATTGCAAGATTTTTGGGAATAAGGGAATAATCAACTGATACATCCTCTTGAACAACTAAGGTTTTCTTTTCTGCATCTTTTTCGGATGTTTCCAAATGGCTCCAATCATACTCGATTGACTCTGCATCAATTGGTTCTTGTAGAGAAGGGGGCAATGGAACCTCAATTGGTGGGATATATCTTACTATCAACACAGATATTGCTGATACGGTGAATGCAAGAAGAGTACCTACACTAACCTGTACAATACAAAGTAGGACTTGAATTCGGTTGACAAATCTAGCACAGCAACCGTTCTAAAAATCACAAATATAGATTTAGACTTACCATCCCAGCAAGTTGAGAGACATCCATGAAAAATGCCAAGGTTGCAGCAACAAGGCCAGAAACTACGGTACTCTTTACAGGAACGTAGGTGTGCTTATTTATGTCGGAAAAAAATGGTGGAAGCAGTCCATCCCTTCCCATAGCCATCAAAATTCTTGGCTGAGAGACATTAAACAAAAAAATATATCAAAATTCAGCTTTTTTCGCTTTGATTTGTAAGAAAGAAAAAAAAAAAGGAAAGATAAGTAATACAAAAAGAGGGCAGAGGGTTCTGATTAGTTTTACTTGAGGCAACATTCCACCAAGCAATGATGAACACAGTGCTGTAATAGCCCCAGCATTTATAATGTATCTGCAATCACAATCAAGAAAAATGAAATTTGAAAACTATTGCATACTTGTTTGGCTGTTTGAAAAATCAGAATTGAGCTGCAAATTTATACAACTTACGCTGCCCATTGCAATCCATTGTCAGCAAATGCAGAGGATATAGGGGTGTTAGGATTGATATCATAGTAAGGTACTAAACCAACAACAACAATGGATACTATCATATACAGTCCACAACATAGAGACAATGAAGCAGAAATTCCTAGTGGTAAATCTCTTTGAGGGTTTTTCACCTGTTTATCAAAGTAGAACAATATTAGAAAGTTTGTTTGAAGTTACTCTCGATGTTTTAAGATAATGCAATTGTGATCGTGGTCGTGATGTCAAGGTTTTGGATGTGTCCTCAATCACTTCATGAATGCATAATTTGTATCAGTGTTTTTAAAACCGGTCTGGCTGATTCAGCCGGTTGAACCAAGAACAGGCCAGTTATTGGTTCAACCGCGATTAGTTCTTAGTCTCTTAGAACCGAATCAAACTGGGTTGAACCACCGTTGTTTCAACCGCTTCATTTTTTTAATATTACTTATTTATTAGTCATCCGATTTAACAGTGATTCAACCAACTGAGCCATGACCTAGAGGTCTCACCATCCGGTTTTGAAAACATTGATCCGTATTTAACTGCAATAATATTAAGGTGGTGAAAGATATTTGAAATGATTTCAAATTTTCGCATCAGCCGTTTTTTACTGCAATTTGACTTAAAAGATAAGTTACATGAAACATGATATATCATCATAATGTATACCTCTTCGGCAGTGCTGGCAACTACATCAAAACCTATGTATGCAAAAAAAGCTGTTGCAGAACCAGCGACCATTCCATCTATCCCGAATGGAAAAAACCTATTATTAAAAGTAAAATGAGACAAATATATATAAATGGAATAAGGATAGTACAAAAGAAAGATGTAAATTACCCTGTTGGGAGACCATATCCAACCCATCCAGATTTGAATCCTAAATAACCGCCAACTACTACGACAAACATCAAGGCACTTATATTCACTATTGTGAATATACTTTGCATCACTGAACTCTGCACAATCAGAAAAGTTGTCGGAACATTGACACAGATTTTAGAAGGAAGGCCTAAACCACACACGAGGGTTGACAAGACTTAAAATAAATTACAACATCAATAATTAAAAAGAAACTCTATCTCTTACCTCTTTGATCCCAGTACAGAGGATCCAAGTAACGATGAATACCATAATTGCTGCAAGTGGGTCTACAACAATATCAATCCCAGGAATATGTTGATAGGATAAAAATGCTGGCAAGTTGTCAACACCGCCAATAAGTGCCGCCTAATCACAGAAATGTCTATCTCACATCAACACTTTGCATTAGATAATATTTACTTTCAATTCAATCAAGCCAATTTACTAAGGAAGAAAAAATCGAAAACAGACACATGTATTTACGTATCAACGACAGTGCCACTGTTGTGTCCATTGTCGGTTTCTATGCTTTATAGATGTATATCAAATAAAAAATAAATACAACAATTAAAATAACAATATACCAAATTAGGAGTTATGCTACGAGCAACAGCAGCTCCGCCAATCACATATTCCAGAATTAAGGACCAGCCAATCAACCAAGCAAGCCTACGAGCACAGTACATAAAATATTTCAACTCTCAATTGATATATAATAAGCGATGTAGCCTACACAAGAATTTCAATCATTCAATAACCAAACTCAACATCATAATTAGAATTTCAAAAAGTCCAACAGAGCATGGACTGACAGGAAAAAAAGTTTCAAGAACTAAGAAAGAGAAAACAACTAATATATCAACCAAAGGTGATCAGTTATGTTCCTTAGCGGAGGTTAATCATTTGGCAAAGCTGGTGAATAATCCACACCAATAACATGGTTTCTGATGAAAAGAGGAAAAAAAGCTGGTGAATTTGGATTCCCTGTCGTCAGAGGATTCTGAATTCACTCATTCGAGACTTCGGGTGTGCGATCATGATCAGTTAGTCCAAACAAGGTGAGTACTCAAAAAGATGGTGAGTAAATATACCCTTCACCAAGACATATGTAAGCATAGTGATAAGCACTTCCTGCAGAAGGAAAGCGACTAGCCAACTCGGCATAGCAAAGAGCTGAAAGAGCAGCTGCTAGTCCAGCAATCATAAATGAAAGTGGTAAAGCAGGCCCAGAATGTTCCCTTGCCACTGTTCCAACTAGAACATACACACCAGCACCAATTGTTGCACCTACCCCTGAATCATATAAATTAATATTTAACAACTCATCAACATAGTTGAAATCAAATATGATACAAAATATAAAATTCAAGTCAAAGGGTAGCTTCCTTTTTCTTGGGGTCTGGAAAACTAAAATTCAAACAAGACAGGAACCCTAAAGTCACACATGTGTCTGAGTTGGGACAAGCTGGCCAAGGGCAAAAGCGATGGTGGGTTAGGTTTTAGAGGCTTCAGTGACTTCAATACCAGCCTTCTAAGGAAGCATTACTGGAGATTGCTCCCGGTGGACAATTCTTAGATGGCCAGAGTGTTTAAAAGCAGATATTATCCGTGCACCTCAGTAGCTGAAAGTTCCTTGGGTTTTGCTCCAAGCTATGCCTTGAGAAGCATCCTCAGTGCTAGGGACGTTGTGAATCGTGGGGCAAGGTGGAGGATTGGCAATGGGGAGAAAGTCTCAATCTGTCATGACAGTTGGCTCCCAGATAATTTTGGTTTTAAAGTACTTGGACCAACTGTTGGTATTGAGAATGATGCTAAGGTAATGGATCGCATTGATAGCGATCTAGGATGTTGGAAAGCTGATGTGATTTTCAGTTGCTTTGATCCAGGGGAGGCCAAACAGATTGTAAGCATTCCCCTTTCCTCTAGAAACTTGGATGACCGCCTTATCTGGCATATTGAGAAGCATGGGCAGTATTCCGTTCGCACAGCTTATCACTCGTGTCTGATGTCTCGGGAGGCCAAGATTCCTGACCCTTCAGGCTCCTCTTTCTGTCAGCTGTGGAAGGAGATTTGGAAGGCCAAAACCCATTCCAGGAATAGGAATTTTATCTGGAGATTGGCAAAGAATATCCTCCCTTTGAATGGTAATCTCATCAAGAAAGGTGTTAAGATTGACAATTGCTGCTCGCTCTGTGGCTCTGCTGGTGAATCTGCCCAGCACCTGTTCATGGTTTGTCCCTTTGTGAAACAAGTCTTCTTTTCTTCTATTCTGAGTTACAGGATCCCTCAAGACATGCATATTACCGACTGGTTATTAACCATCCTTACCTGCGGCAACTTGTTAAGCACCCAGCTGTTTTGTGCCTTGCTGTATAAGGTTTGGAATGCAAGGAATTTACTGTGTTTCCAGAAGAAAGGAGTTGAGCCGGCCAGGGTGGCTTTGGAAGCCCTCGATTTCGTGTCAGAATTTAACAAAGGCGAACCCTGAGATTGCCTCCAAGGATAAGAGGGCTGATCGTTTTGAAGCTGAGTCGGTTATTGGGGATATTCATGTGCTACAGGTTGATGCCGGAATCCAAGCAGGTGAGTTTGCGTCTTTTGGGTGTGTTATCAAAAATAAGGATTCGGACTGTATCAATTCTATTGCGGCTAACGCGGTTTTGGAACCTATAGCGGCGGATTGTCGTATCATCCTTAATAGTTTTCAGCTTGGTTCAATTCAGTTTTTGAGTAGAACTTGTAATAGGGATGCCAATGATCTAGCTTGTCTGGGCAAGTTGTATGGCTCTAAAACTTGGATCGGTGGCTTTCCCTCAGTGGAGCCCTAGTTGTTGTTATCCTCCATCGTTTCGATTTAATGAAATTATTTTCTCATCAAAAGAAAAAGTCAACATGTGATTGATTCTGATCTGTTGAGTGTGAATTTTTACACACTAACATCATATCAAAATTAAACTCTTAAAAAAATTACAAAAAACTAGAATTAAATACATAAAAAGCACAACAACAAAAATCAGAGTCTGAATTATGAAAAGTGAAAACAAAAGTTGGAACTGAAATTGATCACATCCATTCAACACCCTTATGAAAAACATGATTGAAAAGAGTTAGTTGAATTACCAATTGCCATGAGATGAGGAATAGTTAACTCCTTAGCAAGTTGTACTCCATGAGAATTGCTGCTGTTATTGTTGTTGTCCTCAACATGAGAATTAACCTTTTTCCTCCTTGTTAAAAACCTCCATGAACATGATGAACCTTGTTGTCCTCCATGATTACTACCACTACCACTACCAGTACCCTCTTGTGAATTAAAACCAGCCAACCCCATTAAAAAAACTAGTTAGTTTCTCTTACTTTTTTTTTTCCTTACTGAAGAAGAAATATATCAAACAGGTTAAGTGCAAGAAATGGATTCATATTTGAGAGTGGAGTGAGCAATAGAGATAAACATAGCAATGATGCATATAATATTGGTGTGAAAACGAGAAAAACATTTCAAATTTATTGTTATTATTAGTAATAGTGACATGTTTGGATTATTCTCTGGAGAAATTGCACTCTCTGTCACTGAGTGGTCAGTTATTATCAACGTGATGCTTTTGTTTTCTGTCTTTTTCCTCACTTTCCCTTTTTCTAATATGAATAATCAATTGTAAGATAATTTATAATATTACATGGACGATACGATTTATGGAACCCAAAACTTTATAAATTATTAAAATTCTTTCTTAAAAAAAATATTAACACCATTATATTTCTAGAGATACAACTTTACTTTTATTATTAGAATTTAATTGATATGCACTGATACTGTCAGTGAATCATAACGGAAGACTAAAATATATGTTTCACTTGAAACATCTCGAGCATAGCTCCACTTGTAAATCAACCTGCAAAGGAAACCTGAAAAGTAACAATAGTGGGGTGAGATAACAACATCTCAGTGGGTTCCCTATCTTAGAGTTCTCTCGACTCTACAAGGTTATATCAAACTTAACTCAAGTCTTTGGTTACTTCTTAAAAGGATCTGGTACAAGATGGAACAAACGATCCAAACAAAGCTAACACCACTTAAAAAATGAAACATCTACCTCAAGTCTTTACGGATGCTTTCCGTGGGACTAAAGATAACCCACCTCAAGACTTACTCAGGACTATTACGGAGGATTCAATATAACACTAACCTCAATCTTTACGGATGCTTCACGTGGGACTAAAGGTAACCCACCTTAAGGCTTACTCAAGATCATCGTCTAATCAGTGTAGCATTTGCCTCAAATCTTTACGGATGCTTCACGTGGGACTAAAAGTAACCCACCTCAAGGCTTACTTGAGACCTTACGGATGACTCGTGACATACACGCCTCAATCAAAATACCCGTATCTATACAACCTGTACCTCAATCTTTACGGATGCTCTTGCGAAATACAAAGTAACCACAATGAGACTTATACAAGACTTTAAGGAGGACATCGTATAATACACACCTCTAGCCTTTACGGATGCTTCCCGTGGGACCAAGATCTACCAACCTTAAGACTTACACAAGACTAATGTGGAGGATCTCGTAACATACACACCTCAAATCTTTACGGATGCTTCCCGTGGGACTCGACATCACCCACCTCAAGACTTACACAAGACTATTACGGAGGCCTAGTGTATAGCACGCTAACGGTTCCCAACAACCTAGGTAAAACTAGGCATCTCACAAGTTATACCACCCAACAATCCTAGTTGCACTACTAGGCCACACTATTGGTTTATGGTAAAATTCCTCACACTTTCTCCATTTTTGATACCTTTAAATTATATAGTTCGTAAACATATAATTCTAGCATTTTAGTTTACTTATCACCATAATCTTATTGCCTCTACTTTCGATCAATTCTCAGAATCAACGCATACTCCGTAACTTGCTCGATACTACAATTTCTTAACTAATATAATTACGGTTAATCGGAAAAGTCGGGTGAAAATAATATCTTTTAGTGCCATTAATTAGTAAATATTCTCAGCTTTGAATCGATATGCGGAACACTAAAATCGGATACCTGGATCACAAGTTACGATTTAAAAACACAAAACAAAACTCCCAGGTCTCGCTGAGCGAGGAACTTCTTGCATTTCTCGCTGAGCGAGCTCTGCGATTCCAGATTTTTTAGGCTTACGGGAAACATCATTTTCCATACCAAAATCAATCCAAACACCACCAAAACAGGAGAATCAAACACTAAACATGAATATTATCATATATTAGTCATTATACTTCCATTTAACCGAGTTTTAACCATTTAATCTATCAATTTCTAAGATTTTCTACAAAACACTAAAAACTATAAACTCAACCAAAACTCAAAAGAAAAGTTTCTAACTAAGAACCCACCTTGCCACTGAAGAGGAGTTTGGTGAAGATGAAGATTTGGTGGAGAAATGGTGATGATACAAGCATTTCCTCTCTTAGGCTTTTTCCTCTTCTTCTTTTCTCTTCTCCATTTCTTTCTTTTCTTTTTCCTTCTTTCTATTTTCTTTCTCTTCCCAACTTTCTTTCATTTCTTTTCCTTTTATAATACATAATTTGTTTCTCTTTCTCTTAAAAACCAAACAATGTATATTATACAAATATACGATAGTTAGTATTCTAACGGGTCCAATTTGAGAATATCCAGAAAAATATCTCTGAGTCAGATAATACTAATTTATCCTAATTAATATTATCCAGGGTGTTTAGTTAAATACGGGGTATTACATTCTCCCCCCTTGAATTGAAATTCGTCCTCGAATTTCCTTTACTCATCCTCACGACAGTTTACAACACCGTCTTAGATTCATACTTATCCTTAACTTCGTTACATATCCTAACATACTCAAATTCCAGTCTGACTTTGCGGCTCAAAGTCCTTGTTTCGCAAGAGTCAAACTTCGTGTCCATGTTCACACGCTTGTTTCCAACATCGGGTTAATTTCCAACTTACTACTTTCACAATCTATCTGTTGCTCTATACTTAATCATCTAGTCTCATCCTTCCGTCGAAGAAACATGCCACGTTAAAAACCTTCCATTGATTCTCAACACGAGACAATATTATGGTTTACCTCGACAAGGTTCCACAAGGCATCTTGGTGAGATCCCTTCCTTGTACAATTTCCCAACAAAAGCATTCTATTAAGATCCTCCAATCTCTAACGCTATAACAAAAGTTGTCAAAATACTTTTCTACCAATTCCACTTGATCTCACAACAAAACTATGACTATTTGCATCGGGCGCTTCATTTATTCGGTATCTTGCCACAGACAACCCACTTAGAATAAGATCCTCTTACTTCGACATTTATAATTAAATCTCTTCAAATTCTCATACAAAACCAAGTATCTATAAGTCTACAGAGAACACACTTATTCATAGGAGTTCCCACCAACCAATAGAATAAGAACTTGCGAACATGCAACGATAGAATAATTCACTTGTCAACTACATGATCATAACACCGGTCCCCACTCTTCAACAACAGAGATACCGGGATCGTATTGGTGCAAACATAATTCGTACAATTTCCGATTTCCATTTTAAACTCGGAGTAACTTATCCAACTTAGCTTAACCAATCTGACCATGATTACCATGCTCCATATCAATTCTCTTCACAAAATTCCATTCACTCAAGGTTTCTGTTGACACAAGGTCTCCATCAGTAACAACGCAGTAACGCCGCCGAACATACAATAACTAGTGAGTCACCAATACCAAACTCATGTTATTCTTAATACTCTTGCGGGTTTCCATAACACTTGCCTTTTGCATACAATATACCATTTACTCACCTTTTAGAACCACACAAAACTCATCATTTAAATTTGCTTCTCTCGAGGGTCTTGTTCCTTAAACGATCCAATTTACATGTTTAACTTCGGAACATTCATCTCTCACTCTTACCTAGAAGGTAACTTAAAATCCATCTCCTTGAGTGAGGCTCAACAATACACATCTGGTATTACTCCCACGGATTCCATAACTTGATGTTAAGAATTAAGGATACTAAAATTGACCAGTTGTTTATCTCTTATCCACACAATAACTCCAATACCAAAACATTTCCGAAAAGATCAACACTTCATGATCCTTGTATAGCTTCGCAACTTAATTTCCTCAATGGTCGCAACGACGATACACCCAATATCCTGATCATTTACTGTCTACCAAAACATGCTCAAAGGAAAAACCAACACTTCATTCCCTGGCACTCCGAACGGAAGCCAAAACAAACTTGCAATTCAAAAATTACAATTCTCTAATATTCTCCACAAAAGTCAGGTGTCAATCGATTATGCATATAAGGCTAAACGGTCGAACACAACTGAACTCGTCCCTCTTGTTAACAAGCAATCCAACTAAAATTCCCAATTTAGTCCACACTACTTGCAATACGGTTCTCCTCCGCGACTTCTAAACATGCGCAAAAATCATCTGCCGTTCACAACTCAAGATAACACAGAACGGGAACAACGTGCAAATCACAAACTCCGACAAGCGACAAAGTAGAACTACCATTCTGTTACGGTCACAACACGAAAACTCAACGGAATGGCTCGATTCCACTCGTACAACGATGCTAGCAGGATATGACAAAGACAACATCAAAGGGTTTTAGCTACAACTTAAAACATTGGTTCGTCCATAAGCAAAACCAACACATAATCTTTATCGAGAAGAAAAACGAAACAATAGACACATCATGTCTAGTATACAACTTTTTCCTCTCTTATAAATTCCTTGGTGAGAATTAAAACAATAATAACATTCTTAATCTCACTAGAGATAAATTCCAAACACTCCGACTACTCCCTACACTTGAAAACTGAGGTAATGCACTCCTCTGAAGAACCTTCGATATCTCCACTTACATATTAACCGGGGTCCCCTTACTCACTACTAATCATTCCATAGAATGTTTCCACAACTTCCATTGATATCTGTATACATAGGATTTTCGACAACATGAGTTTGGTCCAGGAGAGTTTTAAGTAGCTTGTATAAAGATCTTTTGACGAATTTGATCACTCTTTCTTCCAAACATGTCCAGAATCTCGAGAAGGTTTGTGATGATTTGTTTGGTAAGTCGAAAGTGGTTTGTTGAAAGAGGTGTTGGATTGTTAATTGGAAGTTCTTCACATCACTACGGATGAAAGTTTTGTTGATATTTCGATAATAAAAGAGCTTCGACGAAGGAGAGTCTGATAGAAGGATGTTTGGATTTGAATTGGAAATCAATTTGATGTCACGAAGAGACACCTCGTTTCATCTGTCGAAGAGCAGTTTTCTGTACCAATAACTGTTTTGTTGGTAAAGGGAGACGTGGAAGGTTTTTAGAAGACATTAGCATGCATAATGCCAATTGGCATTCATTTAGGATTCGACCGTTGTTTGACGGTTATGATATTTGTATATAAATAGGATAGTTTTTTTGCTTTGTAAGTGTGTGAAATAGATTGTACAAATTCCTGTAAATCCACTCAAGTACTCGTGTGTAAAGAGAAAATAGAGATTATTCTAGAAATGTACGTATTAACACCAATTTTATTTCAAGTTATAAAAGCTTTAAATTTCTTCTTTAAATCTTTACTCTTCGTTTGTCATTTACTTTTCATTCACGTTCTAGCAATTTTATATTTTAGTCAGTTTATGTTTAAGTAATTCTTTATCTTCATGGAAAACTTCAAATATAAAACAACTTCAACTTTAATATAGATATTAACAATTAGGTTATTCTAGAACACTTCGACAGAAATATATAAACACCACGTTTGGATTATCTTTCATTTGATTCTTAGCATGCGACATTCTAGGACTTGTTTGGTTGGTCCTGTTAGTCACCCTTTTCTGAGAGATTTGGTTAACCAGAGATTGTTTGCCAGAAATACCAGCGAACAAATTGGCACACCCGGTGGGACCAGTGCTTTAAGAACAGACTATAACGTTGTATGTTTCTGCGTAGCGGAAAAGTAGCATAAAATAACGTAGAAAGACCCAGGCGGACTAGAGTTAGGAGGATGGCTATCCCACCGCCAGTAAATAATGATGAAATTCCAGTTTCCACTGCCATTCCTTCGACAGGAGGGAATTTGGAAACACTCCATGTTTTAGAAGGAGGAAATCCCTCAGTTTCGGGTTCAATACCAGGAATGTCGTTGTCTCGAAGTGGACCTAGTTCCTCCAACATAGGACATTCGATACCCATGAGTACTCCTCCCCCTGGGGTAAATAACTTCAGGCCTTATCAATCCAATATTCCCACACCCATGTGTTGCACCCCAAAATTTGCCCTCACAATGCAAGACTTTGTGTTCTATGAAGGTTCACAAGGTTCACAAGTTCCATAATGCTTTCAAAACCCTTTCATGAGGTTCATGAAGTCTACAAGTTACTTTATGAATATTCACAAGGTTCACAAGTTTCTCAATGCTTATATAACCTTTCATGAGGTTCATGAAGTTTACAAGTTACTTCTTGAAGGTTCACAAGGTTCACAATATTCACAATGCTTACAAGACCTTTCATGAGGTTCATGAAGTCTACAAGATACTTTATGAGGTTCACAAGGTTCACAAGGTTCACAATACCTCCCATGAGGTTCACAAGACATTTTATGATGGTTCACAAGGTTCACAAAGTTCACAATTGGTCAGAAGAGTTGACAATTCCCTCAGATAATGCACCTCCTAAGCAGTGCATCCAAAATTAGGGTTTTGACTTTAATCAGGCTAAATGAACTTCCAAGACTTCAAGTGAGCTTCATAACATCTTATATGTGTGTAAGAACCCCCATGACAAGTTTCAAGACTTTTCTCAAAAGTTTGCTCAGTCAGGTGATCAGATAAGTCAAAATCAGTCAAAGCAGTTAAAAAGTCAAACTGAGGTCAACTGTGGTCAAACCAAAGTCAAACTTCATGATTTTTTGCCAACATCAAGTATATGAAGTAAAATTCATCATTTGATCAAGGGTTGATCATGATTCATCAAGGAGATTCCAGATCATCAAGAATCAGGAGTTTCTAAATTAGGGTTTCCTCAGTAAAAGTCAACTGAACTTTGACCAGCCATAACTTTCACATGCTTCATCACCAAGTCTCCATCCAAAGCTCATTTTGAAGGAAATTGAATTATCTACAACTTTGTGTCTCACAAGCCAAGCCCAAAAATGCTTCATTTGGAAGGTATGAGCTAAGACATTATAGGTCATTTCAAAAGTCAACAAAAAGTCAACAACTTCAAAAGGGCATAACTTGAGATTGGTAAAAGATATGGACATGAAACCAGTGGGGTTGTTTAGAGGACTCTTCAAGCTTTCCAAAATGTCCAAGAACACCCTCATAGCATTAAAATTGAGGGAGATGTGCCCTTGCAAAGTTGGGAAATTTTGTGATGGTTTATGATGAAAATGGAGGTTTAAAACCAATTCTTGCCAAATGGGCTTGCCAAATTATGATCCAATCCATACACTATCATCATGCACGACCCAAATGATTAAAAATCAGAATTTTTATTATTTTATTTTTATTTATTTTGATTTAATTCATAAAAAATCATTTTTAAATAAATATAAAATATGAAAATATGATATTTAATGAAGATTAAGCTTCTAGAAAGTCTTAATTATTGATTTAAGTTGAAGAGGAAAGAAATCATGAGATTTGTCTTAAAATAGTAAGCCTTTATGCAAGAATATTGAACTTTTAAGACATGATCAATATGAATCTTTTTGAATCAAAATTTCCACACAATCAATCAATCTTTTTGACCTAATTGAGTCTCCTATAAGTACTAAACATAATGCAAACATCAGAGGAAGGGGCTGCATCCAAAGGTAAGTTCACAAAGTCAAAAAACCATTGAAAAAGTTACATTCGGATTCCTTCATACAAGTGGTTTTAAGGTAAAATAAGAACATAGACATGTTCCTTGATCATCCATGAGGCAAAACCATCACTCATATGCATCCCATACACGCCATATTGTTCAACCCGAGCCATAGTTGTTCTTGATTTTCATTTTTTCGATTACATTAATTCACTGCATATTAATGGATTTTGCTTGCCTAATATTGTTTATAATGTTGTGTAGATCGTTTCTGGACAGAAAAATCAAAGGAACCGTGGCTAATTCATGAAACACCATTGTTAGGGTTTGGACCTAGGTTTAGGGGTTTCTGATTTAAGGAACATAAATGGATTCTAAAAACATAGAATTAATCGCATGAATGTCTGGATCATATTGTTGTGTTTAATTTTGTGAAATTGTACAGTTTTGTTGCCCATTGATTTTCGTAGGTCTTGCTGGGATTTATTTTTCGCAGGAAATATCGTAGCTGGATTCGCAGCTAATTTTGCAGGTATGAGGTTGAAGAAGAAGCAGATGGCGCGTTCTGGGAAATTTGAATTGTGTTGTAAATATTTTTTGTTTTATGGTTGGTTTATTGTTACAAGCGTGTGGCTTGTCCCAGTGGAAAGGCTTGTGTATGTTTGACTATGGGACCTGTGTTCGAGTCCTGGTCTCGTACATTATTTTTCTTTTTTTTTCAGGTTACAAAGGAAGCTTCATATATTATGTTATATTGCCATTCAATTACCAGATAGGCTCTCCCAGCCAGGCGGTCATGCGCGTTTGCTTGTGTTCAAAGGTCCTGGGTTCAATCCTCCCCCAGGCCTTTTTGCTTTCTTTTATTTTCTGGATTTTCCAAGACAAGGCACAAAACAAAATTGATCCATTCTATTATCACCAAGGCATGGCTGGTCTGGTGGTATGTTTTGATGTTTGCAATCTGAGTGTCCTGGGTTCAAACCCAGCCAAGGTAAGTTCTTATTTTTACCACTTTTTTCTATTTTAATTTCTTTAATTAATTAGTTTAATTGTTTCTTATTATTAATAAAAAAATAAATTATGTATTGTATATATATGTTCAAATATCTAAAATAACATTTTATTTTCTAAAGTTCTAAACTTTTATTTTTCTAATTCAAAAATTATTTTCTTTATTATATATGTAAATATAATATATGCATATTATTAAAATAGTTTTGTATATTAAATTAAAAACCCTAAAAAATATTTTTTTTAAACAAAACCCTAATTTTCAAAACCCTAATTTATTTTCTAAATACTTATTAAAAACTTAATTTTTATTTTATAATTTTTGTACATGTTCATTTAACATAATTAATTTTAATAAATATAAATATAATCAAACTTTTCTTTATGTAATTATAAATTGTCTATGATATAAATTTTTATTCTTTTAATATATATATATATATATATATATATATATATATATATATATATATATATATATATATATATATATATATATATATATATATATATATATATATATATGTAAATAGTTTTGTAATATGTCTAAAAATAAATTAATAATTTGTACATAAATTAAAATGCTATAATTGTTCATATTAAAAATCTAACTTTTGTTTATTATTTTAATTTTGTTCTTATAATATTTTGCTAATTATATTTATTATTATTACTAATCACATTATTACTAATCCATTTATTTTTATTTTGCTTATTATTATTTCACTAACTTTATTATTATCACTAACCCCTATTTTCTTTACTTATTGCTTATTTATTATTTTTGCTTATTTATTTATATTTTGTTTATATATTTATTTTTTGCTATTTATTTTAATTGCTCATTATAATTATTATGTAATTGCTCCTTGGTGTAAATTTTGTAAATATGGTTAGTAATTTAGGGAGTGTAAACATGTATTCTCTTTTAAAATTTGAATTTAGATCACTTTAATTATAAGATAAATATAAATTAACACTCACACACGTAAGTCGATTTTTAATCGCCATCTCACATTTCTAAGGCTATCCCTCATTGTTGCCTAATCATAAGGTCAAGTGGGGTGTATAAAGCAAGTCCCTCAAAAGAAAAATCATCAAGTCCCTAATGGTTGCCTTAAAGATCAAGTCCCTTTTCGAATAATGATGATAGTCCCTCCTAAATGCTTAATACACCCCACAGTTGCCTTCACAAAACAGATGTCCCTCACATGTCCCTTACATCCAAGGTAATGACTACCTATTCCTTAATAATAGGGATAGTCTTACCACTTAAAGGATAAAGAACAGAAAGACTTAAATTTTAGGGTAGGTACCTCCTAGTTGCTTGCTCACTCCATTTTTCAAACACTTAACAAATTTCAAACAAATTTTCAAACACAAGTTTTTACGCATCCGTACATGGATCATTATTAACTCTTATGAAAATTTTCTATTCACACACTACACATTTCAAAAACATTTTAAAGTGAGCTAAGTAACTAAGAGCCCATGGATAACCATGGATGTAAAGGGTGCTAACACCTTCCCTTTACATAACCTACCCCCCGGACCCAAAAATCTTTTAAAAGGTCTTTCCTGTTCTTTTATGCCTTTCCTTTGGATAAAATAAAAGTCGGTGGCGACTCTTGCTATCCGCAACATAACTAAAGTCAGTTCTCCCACCGTGTTACACCATGTTTGGAAGGGAACAACCTTATGGAATGCCAACTTCAATGATGGCTAGTTTGCTTAACGCAACACCATTATATTCAGATATTGTGGCTCACTTATCTTCGTCGCTCCAAAGTTCAGGTTATGGTGGAAACGTTAGTAGACCAAACCAACCCCCATGATTCCATATGCCAGCAATTACGACTAATTCGGCGCAGGCAATCCATCAGCAGATGGACGAAAGAAACCATGAAATGGTCCATAGATTGACTCAACAAATGGGGGAAATATTTAACCCTTTAATACAAAGCACTACTCAAACAAACCAGATGTTGGCAACACAAATGGTGCGTATTGCTGAATTCTTTGGAGTACCCCAAATTCGACAGATAGAGCAGTTGGTCCATAATCCAGTAGTCAACATCGAAGAGGAACCAACAATAAATCAGAGACCGGTGGCCAACCCTCAGGAAAATCGTAGGATCCAAGAAGAAGTTGTCGAAAAGCCTCGCGTCGAAGTTCCCATGCCACAAGAGCCTAGGAGATTGTTAGTCTAGAGAGGGAAAGATGCTGATGACATCCTGCAACGAAGAATGCTTTACAATAACCCATCTTTCGAAAATAATCTAGCAGCCATGGTCGAAAGGATAATGGCGCAAAATGGGGTAAATGTAGGGTTACAAAGGCCAAATTATATTTCCCCACTGTCTGAATATAACCTACAACAAGAACTACCCCCAAGGTGGAAGATCCCTAAATTCACTAAATTTTCAAGGGATACTAGTGAGTCCACCATAGAACATATAGCGTGTTATTTGATAGAGGCAGGCGAAATAGCGCAAAATGAGAACTTGAGGATAAAATATTTCCCAAGTTCCTTAACAAAAAATGTTTTTACTTGGTTTACATCCCTACCAGCGAATTTCGTTCATACATGGACTCAATTGGAGAGATTGTTCCACGAGCAATTCTACATGGGGCAAACAAAAATAAGTCTAAAAGAATTAACTAGTGTAAAAAGAAAATTCTCAAAATCCATTGATGACTATCTCAATAGATTCAGATTGCTAAAGGCAAGATGTTTCACACAGGAGCCATAGCAAGAACTTGTCGAAATGGTTGCGGGAGGTTTAGATTATTCCATAAGGAAGAAGCTAGACACCCAGTACTTAAGAGATATGGCACAACTGGCAGATAGGGTAAGGCAGATTGAAAGATTGAAAGCTGAGAAGTATAGGGCTAACAAAAGCAAAAAAGAAAGGGTAGCTTATGTAGGAATGAGTCAAAATGATGACTATAACGAAGACAAATTAATCGTTTTCGACGAACAAGAAATTGATCTGGCAGAATTAAAACAAGGTCCCCCATATGCCTGCAAGATGTTAGCTCCGTCGAACGGGAAGAATCATGTCGAAACGGATAAGAAAAACAAATTCCCTAAAATAACATACACGTTCGACGTCACCAAGTGTGACGAAATATTCAATCTATTGGTAAAAGATGGTCAACTAATAAAACCACTGGGCGTAAAAGAACCCCCTATTGACCAACAAAAAAAGAGAGGTTTTTGTAAGTCCCATGATTTTCTAGGTCATGAAACTTCTCAATGTTTCCTTTTCAGGGACCTAGTTCAAAATTCAATCCAGGACGGAAGGTTGAAGTTTGGAGAGAAACCAAAACTGCAAACAAGGGTTGAAGTGACCCATGTGCAAGTAATGGAAGCTAATTATGCTGAACCTTTCGACATGAATATGGTCGAGATAGAAAAAATGTCAGATCACAGTTTTGATTTGATTGAAGCCACTGAAGGTTTCGACAACGTTGTCAACATGGTGGGAGTCACTGAGGGTTCCCCCATTCGCCCCAACATAAAGGAAGTATCAGGATATGAATTGACTATGCCTGTTCTAATCAAGGTCACTGAGGATCTTGAAGAGAAAAGCAATGTCAAGGCTGGTGAAGGTTTCGACAACCAAATTAAGGTTGAAACCACTGAGGGTTTCGACCACAAAGGTGCCCCCAGGGTCATTAAAGACGCTAAGCATCTAAGGAAGGGAGGTACTGAAAGCTTCCACAAAAGAGTCAAAAAATTAGCTGCAAATGGGGTAGTCTGGGATACCTTGGGAGAGCCTAATGGAAAATTCGACTACTGGGTAAAATATGGTTCGCCTACCAGCGCCAAGATCAACATCAACGAAGTACAGCCAACAGGCTGGGGTGAAGATTTTGACAATAATGAAGAGAAAGTTGAGGTTTTCCCCAACACTGATGAGAAGGCCACTGAAGGCTTCAATAATAAAAATGTGGTCACTGAGAAAAATGTTCGTAGCCAGTCGAAGAAGGTCACTGAAGGCCTTAGCAGTGACACTAGTAATTTCACCAATATAGGTAAGATTGCAAATGAAGATAAAATGGAAATCACACTTGAGGCTGCAGAAGGCCCTTCACCAAACATCACGTATGGGATACTTTGCAGTACTATGGAAGATCCTAAAGAGAAAGCAGCCCAAACCAAGAGTGTCCCAGCTTCAAGGGGACCTTGCGAAGTCGAAGAGGCTCTCATAAAGAAAATGGACAAATTAAGCCTTGCTGATAGGCAAGGGCTGGATATCAACATGGTCGAAGCTGCTCATAAGAACAAAGGAAAAAATGAGATGAATGTCGTCGAGAGGAGTGCCAAAGGGCAGCCTATCCAAAGGAATGTGAAAATTTGGTAGAGTTTATCCAAAGGTACCAAGAGAAGAATACTGAAGTAATGCTATGTCTGTGCTGCAGCTCCATTTTCGACAGAAAGGAGGCAACAAACTTGGAAGAAGTAGAGAAATCAATGGCAAGGAGTAATTGGTTTAAAAAGTCAGCAGTCGAAGCTAGTGGATATGATCCGAGGAAAAGCAAATATCACTTCCAAAACCCTGGGGGCAGGTACCACAATACCTACAAGCCATCAGGCAAAGTACCGAATGACAGATGGGTACAACCCATTAGGGATGCCCAGAGGCCTAGAGAATGGAAAACCTTTGAAGTTCAAAGGGGATCCTCAGTCGAAATAAAAAAGGAAGCTGAAAAGCAGAGGCACTGGACATATCCTTCAGAGAACTATAAAGGGAAGAATCCCATGTCGAAATCTCAATGGAGGAGGTTCCAGAGGCAAAAAAGGATTGAGAAAGAAGCAACGAGCGGCCTAAAGGCCAAAGAAAAAAATGTTGGTGAAAACAAAGCAGAATCCAATAGAAACGCTCAAGTGGTAGAAAACGACAAGCTCCACAAAGGAAAAGACACCGTCAACCGGCTACCATTGTCAAAGCTTACCAGCGCAGTGGCAGAAGCCGACGAAGCTACTGATAGTTTCGAGTCTGACGAAGAGGGCTCATTTGATGTGATTTGTAATGTAGTCTTTGTACTTCCCATGGACTAAGATATAGTAATGGAAGTAGAGGATGAAGAAGATGCCTTGATGGATAGTACAGTGGGGCCAAGGCCCGTATACTACTATATCATGAATAACGGCTGCGTCGAAGAACAAAATGTTTTCTTTGAAAAAACAGATGATTCAATGAAGGGACATCTGAAACCCCTATTCATAAAAGGAAAGGTCGAAGACACAGGCGTCAACAAAATCCTAGTAGATGGATGGGCTGCTGTAAATCTAATGCCCCATTATATGTTGAAGAAGATTGGAAAAAATGACTCTGATGCAAAACCACACAACATGGTCTTGTCGAACTATGAAGGAAAAGTGGGCACAACCATGGGTGTCATTCAAGTGGATCTGAAAATAGGCACCATCATCAGACCAACAATGTTCATAGTTATTGCATCAAGGGCGAATTATAACTTGCTGCTAGGTAGGGAGTGGATCCATGGAGTATGAGCGGTGCCATCGTCGATGCACCAAAGGATAGTCATATGGCATCCTGATGGGATCGTCGAAAATATTGAGGCAGATCAAAGTTATTTCATGACCGAAGTAAAAGGCATAACTAGTCGAAGCTTCGACAAGAACTTAGCCCACATAGCTCCTTGTAACCCAGCTGACTTCGACCTAACAGCGTCGGACAACGCCTATTGCTCTATGTACTTACATCCAACATATGGATTCCAATGGGACAAAGAGGTAATCGGCGAACCAAGCCACGTTTGGGGAACTACTGACATAGAACCAACTGGTTGGGATAGTGAATTCAACGACAACTATGAGTGAAGTTACAACACTAACGAGATTAACGGCCTATATGGCCGAAAATAAACTAAAAGTGGCTCTTGAAGCCGAAGCAAAGTGTATGGCTGTCGAAGCCAAGGAAGAAAATTTGCATCCACCGTGCCCTCACCAAGGCATAGATGGAGAAAACAAAGATGAGCAGGCAGGCGAATGCCAGAATAACAAGTTGGATGCCATCTATGACGACGAACCCTTAGGATTTGAAAAAGACCCAACTTCAACTAACATGAAGATGGTAGCACAAGATCCTTTAGAAGAAATCAATCTAGGACTGGGGGCAGAGAGAAGGCCAACCTATATAAGTGCAGCTATGGACCCCCATTTCAGAAACGAGTTAGTTCAGTTGTTGAAAGAATTCAAGGACTGCTTCGCATGGGACTATGACGAAATGTCGGGCCTCGACAGGGGTTTGGTCAAACTGAAACTTCCTATATTTGAAGGAAGGAAGCCCGTGAAGCAAGCTCCAAGGCATTTCGCACCAGTGGTTTTGTCGAAGATAAAAGAGGAGGTCGAAAGAGTTCTCAAGTGTAAATTCATTCGTCCAACCAGGTATGTCGAATGGATTGCAAATATTGTACCAGTAATAAAGAAAAATGGCTCTTTGAGGGTGTGCATTGATTTTCGAGACTTAAATTCTGTCACCCCAAAGGATGAATATCCTATGCCAGTAGCAAAAATACTAGTAGACTCTGCAGCAGGACACGAATACCTAAGTATGCTAGATGGATATTCTGGCTACAACCAAATCTTCATTGCAGAGGAAGATGTTTCAAAAACAGCCTTTCGGTGTCCCGGAGCAATAAGGACGTACGAATGGGTAGTTATGCCCTTTGGTTTGAAAAACGCTAGGGACACATACCAAAGGGCTATGAATTCCATATTTCATGACTTTATTGAAACATTCATGCAAGTATACATTGACGATATTGTAATAAAGTCTATTTCAAAAGCACATCATTTAAACCATCTTCGACAATCCTTTGAAAGGATGAGAAAACATGGCTTAAAGATGAACCCCCTTAAATGTGCGTTTGGTGTGCAGGCTGGAGATTTCCTAGGTTTTGTGGTCCACAAAAAGGGAATCGAAATAAACGCTAATAAAGCTAAAGCAATAAGGGAGGCGAAAGCTCCTTCGACAAAGAAAGAACTGCAGTCACTGCTGGGGAAGATTAATTTCCTTAGAAGATTTATTTCAAACCTCAGTGGGAATACGCAAGCATTCTCCCACTTGCTTCGACTCAAAAATGAAAATTTCACATGGGGGCAGGAACAACAAGAAGCTTTTGACAAGATAAAAGGATACCTGGCAAGCCCTCCAATCTTGACGTCACCTAATAGACGAAGAACCATGAGGTTATATATCTCAGCATCTGATAAGACCCTTGGAAGCATGCTTTATCAGGAAGATGAAAATGGCGTCAAAAGAGCCATCTATTATCTCAGCAGAGTATTAAACGACGCTGAAACCAGATATAGTGTAGTAGAAAAGTTATGTCTTTGTGTATATTTCTCTTGTACAAAATTAAAACACTATATAAAACCAGTTGATGTATTTGTATCATCTCATTTCGACGTAATATAATATATGCTTTCTAAATCTATTTTACATAGTCGAATTGGGAAATGGGCTTTAGCATTAACTGAATATTCCTTAAGATATTTTCCTTTAAAAGATGTAAAAGGGCAAGTGGTGGCTGACTTCATAGATGACCATTCCATGGACGACAGTGAAATAAATTACGTCGAACTACAGCCTTGGAAATTGTATTTCGACGGTTCCAGCCATAAGAATGGTGCAGGTATAGGTATATTGGTTATTTCTCCTGATAAAATTCCAACAAAATTCAAGTATAGGATCAAAGACCCTTGTTCAAATAATAAAGCCGAGTACGAAGCTTTAATTGTTGTACTTGAAACTTTGTTTGAACTGGGGGCAACTCGAGTCAAAATAATGGGCGACTCAGAACTAGTAATAAAACAACTAACCAAAGAGTACAGATGTGTTAAAGAAAATCTGATCATGTACTTCGTCATAGCCAACAGGCTCCTGAAAGCATTCGACATTGTGACCCTCAAACATATCCCTAGAGTAAACAATCAAGAGGCTAATGATTTGGCTCAGATTGCATTAGGTTACAGGGTATCAAGGGAAAATCTGGAGAAAGCTATTGAAGTAAGGGGAAGGGTTGTATCGACCAAATTATCCCCATCAGATTTAGAATCAATAGAACTTGGTTACAGAGACGACAAAAGTTTCAAAGTTTTTAATATAGACAATTCATACATGGATGACTGGAGAAAACCTATAAGAAGTTATCTATAAGATCCAAACAAAAGCGTAGAAAGGAAAATAAGATATAGAGCATTAAGCTACGTACTCTTTGGAAATGAATTGTTTAAAAAGACTGCAGAAGAAGTCTTACTAAAATGCTTAGGCGAAGAAGAGGCGTATATTGCACTGTCGAATGTACATAGTGGCACATGTGGTGCGCACCAAGCAGGGCATAATATGAAATGGCTATTATTTAGGAAAGGTTTATATTGGCCAACTATGCTCAAAGACTGTGTCGAATTCGCGAAGGGTTTCCAAGAATGCCAAATCCACGCAGGAATACCACATGTTCCTGCAAGCGAACTACATTCGATCATAAAGCCTTGGCCATTCAGAGGATGGGATTTGGATCTAATTGGAGAAATTCGGCCTGCTTCATCAAAAGGGAAAAGGTACATTTTAGTAGGAGTGGATTACTTTACTAAATGGATCGAAGCCATACCACTAACTAATGTGGATCAGGAAGCGGTTATAGACTTCATCCAAAAATACATAATCTATAGGTTTGTGATACCAGAAACAATAACCACTGACCAGGGGTCTGTGTTTACTGGTAAAAATATGCAATCTTTTGCAAATGAAATGAGGTTTAAGTTATTAACGTCTATGCCATATACGCCTAAGCCAATGGACAAGTCGAAGCGGCAAATAAAGTAATAATAAATCTGATCAAAAAACATGTAGGTAAGAAGCCTAGAAATTGGCACAAAACCTTAGATCAAATTTTGTGGGCATGTCGAACGTCACATAAAGAAGCTACTAATTCGACCCCATTTAAATTAACATATGGACATGAGGCAGTACTTCCAGTAAAAATCTATTTACAATCCGTACGTACCCAAAGACATCACGAAATTCCTTCAGATGTATATTGGAGCATGATGATGGATGAACTAGTAGATTTAGACGAAGAAAGGTTACGCGCGTTGGACTTGATTAAAAGACAGAAGGAAAGAGTTGAGAAATCTTATAATAAAAAAGTGAAGTCGAAAATCTTTCTTGAAGGTGATTTAGTCTGGAAGGTAATACTTCCCATGGATCGAAAAGATAGAGTGATGGGGAAATGGACCCCCGAGTGGGAAGGACCCTTTAAAGTTTTAAGTCTTTTCTCAAATGGCGCTTACGAAATTGAAGAAATAAGCAAAGATGAGAGAATAATTAAAATAAATGGCAAGTACTTAAAGAAATATAAACCAATTCTGCAAGAGGTAAAAATAAAGCTGGAATGATTATATTAATCACTTTGCCAAACAGTGAGCGGCAAAGTCATTACAAAATTCGATCACAAAAAAGTTAATAAAATAACTAAGGAAAACAACACATACACCGCCCCCACCCTATTACAAATTTCTAAAGAAAAGATTCTTTAAGCTCCATGAATTTCTTCTTTTGAATAGCAATTTGACATTCACACAGACTTTGGTTGAGAGAGATCTCTTCAATTTATTTGCCTAAAGCTTGAGCCCTGTTCGCATGGTGAATTCCCACCTTTATTTCCTCTTCGATCTCTGCAGCATTAGGTTGTTCAAGTTCGGCCATACGTTTCCGCTCTTGAGCAATTTTTGCTTGGAGTTCGGCTATCTTCCTCTCAAAGTTTTGAATATTATTCTTACAATCAGACACTTGTTGAGAGTAAGTGTCAGAGAGTTTCGACAGCTCATAAACCTTGTCCGTCGAAGTTGCTGCAACATCCCATTCAGCGTTTTGAGTGTCCGTTTTGTTAGAAATCAGTTTGATGTACTCTCTTTGACGATTGAGATCTGCACAGGTTACATCAATGATCTGAGAAAGATCCAGCACCAGACGAGTTTCGTCAGTGCTGGCCTCCAAAACGTTCACTTGTTTAAGGAGTTTCTTCATTTCACATTGCTGAGTAGGGTCCTCCTCCAGAAGTCTGAACAGATCGACACTAAGCACTTTGCTTTTGATTTCATCCATGAGAACGTTGAGGTTCTTCACTTCAGAAGTGGTTCCAGAGGTTGACGAACTGTTGGAGGAATCTTGGAAATTGTAACGTTGGCTGATCATGGCTTTCAGATGGTCCAAAGGCTTTCGTACCTTCAGGCTCTCAAGTTCCTCATGGGTAAAGGCAGTCGAACCTTAAGATAAATATTTGTTCAGATTGGAATCAGGGAGAGTCTGAACGCTGGGCCCAGTGCATTGTTTTGACAGGTCTTGTTTTGCTGCAGTTTTGGTTTGAAATTTCTCCTCCTTAGCATCTGTAGTTTCGGGTGACTTCTCCTTCTCCTCAGTCACAGATTCGACGTCAGCTTTTTCACCTTTATTAGTTTTGGCAGGTCGATCTTCTTTGGTTTCAGTTTTTGGGTTGTCAGGGGAGTTATCCTCAGAATGCTCATCCATTACGGTGTCGAATGCAGAGCAGGTTTGGGGTTCAAGTACATCACCCTTTGAGAGTTCTTTCTCTTGGATTTGTTTTTCCATATTCGTCTCACCAGCACTATGGGAAGGTTCACCAGGGTTGATTTCAACCTGAAGAAAAGAAAGAATATAAAAATATGCATACGAAGTTAAATTCAAAAGTCAGTCGAAAATAGTTACCTGAGGAATCTCAGTATGAAAACTGGAGTTCCCACTTTCTGCGTCCCGCGCGAGTTTAACCATCGGACGGATGGGAGATGTTTTCTTCGATGTGACGAGCGACCTTTCGGAAGTGATTGTTCTTATGTTGCTAGATTTCTTCCTTTTTAGGGGTTGTTGATCTGGAGATTCGTCAGAGATCTCCTTCACTATTTCTTTCTTCCTTTTCTGAGGAGTAGGGGGTTTTCGACTTACCTGAAAAATAACAAGATTTCAATAAGCCAAACGCCAAGGCAATTTCATAATTAACACAAGTCCTTTAGAAAAAAAAGAGAAAAGATGAAACATTTTTCACCGTCGAAGAAGTTTTCTTAACGGGCTTGACAAGTTGGTCTTCGACAGATGCCTTCTTGATTGGAATTTTGGTAGCTGGAAGGAAAGAATTGTTAAAAAAGAAATGAATAAAACATAAGAAATTAAAAACAATAAATTTGAATGGTGCAAACACCTTCAAGAATAGTAGATTCCACGCGCACGTGTTCTATTCTAACATGAAGGTGCCCAGGATAATCGTCCAGATGATATTTGGTCGGAACCACACGTTCGGCTAGCTTTTTACGTGACTCTTTAAGCAGTTTTAAATCTTCCCCACATACGAACCAATATGGGAAAGGAGGGCTGAGCGCCACACCAAAATAAGCAGATGGCAGAGAGGGAAACTTTGGTGGATAACTGGAATACGCAAAATTATAACGCACCTCTGTTGGAATATACAATGGTATTGCCAATTTCTCCATCCTTTTAGTGAATTTATGCTTTAGAGTCATAGTTGCTTCAACTATGGTTCGCCTAAGATCATTTGGCATGTATGCCGTTTCAAAATATTTTTGAAACTTTTGAATCTCCTTAACATGCTGATCAATACCTTTTTTCGTTCTGTCCTACACAAAAGGGAAAACGTTCGTCAGAAGTTGGTTGAAGGTATCCACATCATAAAATCTTGTAAGATAGTACTCTTCCACCAGGCGTCGAATTCTTGAGTGCAGAAGAACATGGGTCGGAAGATCACCGGTCGAACTTCCAGAGTAGCATCGTTCAATTTCTCCATAATCTCAGTACTTTTTGTCGCAGTCAGAAACGAGTTGTAAAAGAGAATAGCTCCTTTCTTGGGGTAAATTGACCTAGGCTTCAGCTGTATCAATCCAAACTGTCGAGCAACTAAGTTTGGTTGATAAGCTAGTAAGGCCACCTTAGAGTTACTCATGTTGGGGTAAGAGGGTAGAAGTCTTGGCGTCAGCAGCATTTTCGAAACAGCCAAAAAATTGTCTTCATCCTTTCTGTGTTCGACAGGGAGCTGTCTGGTAAACCATTTGGGCCCTACAATCCTATTGGCAAAGGGGGGCATGTTCGCAGTAAAATTATGGCTCTTGGCGAACATATTGATGTAACTGGTGAAAGAACGTCGAAGGCTTTGCCCTTCTTCAGAAGGTGTTAGTTGAGCCAACCTGGCCCATTCGATGTGCCTATCCTTGACATACTCTTCGTCCACCACGCCTTTGTCGAAGATTCTGGATTCAAAGGTGGCATTGAGCCACAATTGAAGGAGCCAAAAGGGACCTGCCAGGATAAGTTTGCCCTTGTCCTTGATTTGTTTCAGGGTTTCGACTCCCTCACTCATAGATTCATAGAGGTTGGCCAGAATCATTTCGCCTAGTCGAAGGTTTCTACCAGCATGTAGTTGATTAGCTACATTAATGTATTTTTTGGCTACCTGGAGGGATCTTGAGCAAAATACGAATTTTGACAGCCAGAGAGTCAAAAAGGTTATGTGTTTTGTGTCCGATACATCAGGAGAGTCTTTGTTGTGATAATGAGCAATGAAGAGAGAATATGAGGCAAAGCTAGTGTCGAAAGCGATGGTATTTTTATCTAATACGGTTGGGTCAAAATCCATACCTAGCGGGCTAAGACCTACTATAGCAGCTAGGTCGAAAAGAGTGGGTGTTACCATTCCGCAAGGAAGGTGGAAGGTATTATAAGTACTATCCCAAAAATAAAGGGAAGCTAGAATCATGGTAGGGAAATAGTTTGGGCCCTCTTTCGACAGTTGAATTAGGTCATAAATGCCTATTTTCTTCCAAATCGTACCCTTGACTTTTTCAACCTTTTCTACCCAGTCTAGGTACTCAGATGGGTTTTTCGACCAGGGGTAACTTCTAAAAATCCTAGTTTGATTTAAATAAGTTAAGTCTAAAGTTTCAGTTTCAGTCTGGGTTTCTGGGGATTTATCACTAGATGTTTTTACCTTTCCCGCTCCTATGGGTTTTTAGTGTGTATAAGTGGGGAAGAAATCTGTGAGACGAGCTGGATCAGTATTTGGGTTAGGGAGGGGACCTAACATGGCATGATGTTTACCAGAAACAAGAATGGGAATGAGTACTTGATATCGCTCCCCAGATTTCCATCCTGGTACAAACGCGAAAGTGGCGCGGAAAAGAATAGAGTCGCCAGCCAGACATTTTTATCCCGAAGGAACGGGAATGGTAATGCTGCACAAACCAGAAGAAAATAAAAGGAAGGACACGGGTCCTGCGAACCAAAGAGACTGAGTTTGGGAGTCGGTTACGAACTGGGAAGTTATTAGCACCCCAGATCGTCCGCCGTACCCGACGGGATCCACGCTTGCAAAGAAAACTGTTCTAAAGGGTGAGGGTATGAAAGCTGCTGCAAAGGAAAATAAAATGAACTGGATAAAAGAACTGAGAAAGAAATTGAAAGAGAAAACAAGGAGAAAAAATTTAGGGAAAATAAAGATTGTGCTCGAACGGGCCCTACCCCGCTGCCTACGTACCTCATCAGGACAATGAGGATCAGAGACGCCGTAGTTCCCCTAACTAGGGGTGGTAAGGAAATTGCTTGTGAATTAAGGCTTGAACTGCCTATGCCATTGCTCAGGTGTTGCAGACTCGGACGACGAGTGCGTAACCGTCTTGCAAAATGACAAGTAGAAGCAAGTTCGCGTACGGAGCAAAGGAGATGAGAAAAGAATTCCCGAAGGAAAGACGCTTATTGTTTGTTTGTGTTTTTTATGAAGCTTTTTATGAGTGTGTCACAAGGAAGTGAACTCAAGCTCTTTTCCATGGAATGTGCACTTGTCACTACATTCTAATATGGAATAATAGAACAAGCCCACTCAAGTAAGGAGAAGATCCCCAAAACTTGAACCCAGAGATTAGGGCCTAAGCTCACTAACTCATTAACTTATTAAGTGTTTTGGTATTTACAGTGAAGAAGTGTTTTTTATGCTTTTCTTTATGAAGAAGATACCTTGATCAGACTTGTGCATCACAAGGTAAGCTTGTACTATCCCAAGATGGGAAGACTACAAGCACACCTCATGGGATAAGGCTATTGCTCAAGGCATTACTTCAAACTTTATTAAGATGTTTTTTTATGGTTATGAGATGAGAAGAGAAGAAGAACCAAAAGGGTCACAAAGGCAAGAGTCTAAAGGGGGACTAAAGAAACCTAAGTGTTGTCATGCATGGATATCCTAAGGTTAGTGTGGTTTTCTATCCTAACGAAAGAGGAAAAAAGAGAAGAAGAAGATAGAAGAAGAGATGAGAAAGTCCTAAGCCCAACAAGCAAAGGGTTAGCACAATTAAGAAATAAGAAGAAGAGATGAGATTTGGAGATGTGGAACTCACTTCCACGCCTCTCACTTACCATAGCCCCTGCAAGGTTAGCAACAAGCAAACAAGTGAAATGAAATGAAACAAATGACATGCCAACATCATACAAACAGAAGTGAAGTCATGCATACAAATGCACAATGTATATGCAAGTCATAAGAATGAGGAAAGAAGCATGCAAGTTAACATGATGCAACATGAAACATATATGAAAACAAATGCACACTTATGAAGATGCAAAGCAACAATGCTCAAACATGGACTTAATGCACAAGACCAGAACCAAAACAAGTTGAAGAAATGCCTTAGAAGCAAGAGAGATGAGGAGAAGAGAGGTACAAGACCAAACAAACACAATATGAGGTGAAAGAAGTAAGGAGATGAAGTGAATACACTTAAGAAAGAAAGACTTTAAAAGATAAGCCAAACACAACAATTTTCAAGACACAAACCCTAAGTCAAGACCAGAATGGAACCCATACCCTAAAGATATCCCAAATGAGAAGAAGAAGTTGGCACAAGTGCCCTTCTAAGCTTATAAGAGAGCTAAAGGCCACAAAGAAGCAAAATGGGACAAGGTGAGAACAAAAATTCAAATCAAATCAACAAAGCATCTAAAAAATTCCACAACTCAAGACAAATGATCCTCAAACATGATATGACAATGAGCCAATAGGATTGGGAGAAATTCAAAAGCTAGATAGGTCAAGAGAAGGCTTAAACACAAACTAGGGTTAAGAAACTTACATCACAAGCCAAGAATCAAAACCAAATGAATAAGTTTCTAAAAATCAGGGGGAAAATCACACACAAACTACATCCTCTTAGGAATCCAGAGCAAAAAGAATCAACACCAAACTCAAAATAATGAACTCTATGGAAAATGGACAAGACAGATTTCACAAAAAGGAATTAAAATGAATTAATTGGAATGAAGAATTAATTGCCACGTGGATAATAGCAATAAATGGAAAATAAAAATGTATAAAATTAAAGAAAACTCAAATTAAGACTCATGAATTATTTTGGAATTTTTGGATAATTGGAGGTAATTTAAATAATTATAAATCAAAATGAAATAAAGAAATTAAATGAAAAAAGAAATAAAAATGTGAATTGAGGCAGGAGGTGAGAATAGTAAGAGATCACGTTGAAATGGAATGGGCTTGATAATGAAGGGGGTGTGAAAAGCAGTGTTAGGCCCAGTATGCTGCGCTAGTACATAATTCATAGTGTGGAAAATCAGGAAATAATGTGGAAAAAAGGAAAGCCATAGGATGAATCTGACGCACGCTGGGAAGAGGTTCATTAATTGACGTGGACTATTGGTGATTTATGAGTGGAGGACACATGAGAACTATGGTGGGTGCGCAACATTTGGAATTAAAATAGAATCAGAATGTCACGTGAATGGGAGGGTGGTGTTATGAACGCGTGGCAACATCCTGGACACACAGAAGCAAGATCCTAAGGCTGGAAGATCATCTTCAACCTCACATAAACCCTAGCTCACAAATGCAGATTCCGGTGACCGGAGATAGGGCTCCGGCACCGGAAACATCATCATATGAACAAAACAACATTAAAATGAACAAAACCTTCCAGATTGGGTAAATGAGGCACGCTGATTTCAAATATAAGCATGAAAAGTTCTAAAACTCAAAGAATTATCCGGATCGAACAAGAACAGTTTTGACCATGAAAAATGAAATCCAAATATCTCACTCAATATTGCACTATTTTCGAAACCAAAACTTGCAGCATGATCAGTGTACATCAAGGATTAATATGCACATCAATATTTTCATTTCCAGAGATGAAGAATCAGAAGCTTACTTGAGTTGCAGATCTTGAAACAATGTGCTAGAAGACCAGATGATGGATGCAAATCACTCCAACTTCACTCTAGATGCAAAATAAATGCATCTAAAGCCTTGAATGTGGCTGGATCTGAAGCTTTGCTAACACCTTCCCTGAAATGGCAAGGTTGTTGATCTTGAGAGATTGCTTGAATGAGTGTGTGATTAATGATCCTTAGCTTGCACTGATCAAGGATCTACAATTGGTTTTTGAATTGAACAAGTGTATGATGAGATATGAGAGAAATTGCAAGTTATGCAAGAAGTTTGAAATGAGAGAATGAGAGAGAGTTGTGCAATTCTGAAACCCTAACTTCTTTTATATCATGCTATAAACCAATGCTGAAAGAATGGGCTCATTTGCACGTGTGAATCAAAAGAAATTCTGATTTTCCAATTTGAGCAAGTTTGTGATGAGAGCATGCAATTCTCATGCTTTCCTTGGCCTTCAGCCCCATGTGCAATCCAATATGCACCCTTAATTTGAATCCACAAGATCTTGGCCATTGGATCAAGGCTGTCACACTTTCTCCATGAATTTGCAAAATATCCACTTTTTGAATAACAAACTTGCTTGGCACGAAATTGGTGTATTCCTTGGAGCAAAGTATGCCAAATGCCTTATATTTTAACATTGGAACCAAACTTGATCCATTCCAAGCCTTAAAATTAAGTTTCACATCATTTGGCTTTTGGTGCATGCATGAACTTTTGGTTTTGCCCTAGTTTTAAGGAAATTTTCGAAGGGCCTATAGAACAAACCATGAATCCCATGAAAAAGTACTTGTACTTTTTGAAAATGGGAGCCCTTAATCTCCAACTTTCATGTTTGACTTTGGTCCATTTGGAGAATTTTTGATCATGTTAAGCTCACTTGAATTTTAGGGCAAAAGTTGCCAAAATTGGAAATTTCCAAAAACCAACTGGAGCCCTTAATCTCCAACTTTCATGTTTGACTTTGGTCCATTTGAAGAATTTTTGATCATGTTAAGCTCACTTGAATTTTAGGGCAAAAGTTGCCAAAATTGGAAATTTCCAAAAACCAACTTTGCACCATTTTTGCAAAAACCCTCAAATCTTCACGATTCTTGAACTTTGAACTTTCCAAACCTCTTATAACATTGTAAGGACACCCCTTGGCCAAAAAAGTTGGTTTTGCCCTAGTTTTAAGGAAATTTTCGAAGGGCCTATAGAACAAACCATGAATCCCTTGAAAAAGTACTTGTACTTTTTGAAAATGGGAGCCCTTAATCTCCAACTTTCATGTTTGACTTTGGTCCATTTGAAGAATTTTTGATCATGTTAAGCTCACTTGAATTTTAGGGCAAAAGTTGCCAAAATTGGAAATTTCCAAAAACCAACTTTGCACCATTTTTGCAAAAACCCTCAAATCTTCATGATTCTTGAACTTTGAACTTTCCAAACCTCTTATAACATTGTAAGGACACCCCTTGGCCAAAAACGTTGGGTTGGACCCCTTGAAATCACACAGTTGACTTTTTAAGGGCACAATTGACCAATTACTTCATCTGCAAGCAACTGATGAATTTCTTGACTTCCACAAGTAATTTTCTCATGAAAATTGGTACCTAGGATCCTCTTGACATATAGAAGACTTTGCCTAAATGAAATGGCCAAAGTTGTGAGGTTTTGATGCTTGAATCTCAAACCCTAGTTTAGGTGCCTTGTGTAGGAGCTTTGCCCTATCCTGGAATCTCTGATGATCATACAACCTTCTGAGATTTTGTAAGTGAACTTGAACTTGTAAATGCAATGTAGACTCATAATAGGACATATACAGAACCAATGGGCCCCTTGTCATGGCTTGTGAAGCTTCAAGAACCTCCACAGATGATCCTATGCCTAATGCTATGACATGAAGAATGCTATGCCTCATCTTTCCATGCTAGGATGCTAAGAAAATGATATGTTCATGATGAATATGATGTGATATGATGCTTAAAATGAAGAGGGCAAATTTGGGGTGTTACACTTGGGAATAGTAAATGCTTTCTTTTTCTCTTTGATTCGGAGGCTCTGGGATGTATTGTTGGTTATCCACCACTTTTGGTCCGAGGATTCTGTGCGCAGGAGGGAGATTTTTTGTGTCCTTCTTGTCTTTTTGAGAGCTTGAGGCCGCCATTGTTAAACTTTGAAGGAGCTTGAGGAAAGATGAAGATCTGGGTTTGAGAGAGGAAGAACTTTGGAAATCTGAAGTTGAGAGTGTAAAAAGTTTTTAAGAGGAAAAAATGGATTATTTATACTAAAAAATTGAAGAAAGACATTTGGCTCTTCAAGTTGTTAAGGTACGTGTCCATATGCCATTGGACATAAAAAGGGCGTGGAAGTTAAAAAGGGTACAGTGGACCTAGTTCATAGAGTCATGGAGATCATGTCTGGGAACGTGGGTTGAAGTTGATGGGTTGAGGAAATCTAATGATTACTTAGATTTGATTTGACAAAGTGAGATTTTTGGGAATCCGCGCATTTAATGCAAAATGCATGGAGTTGAAGTATAATTTGGCAGCAAAGTTGCTTTCTCCAGAAATTTAGTCGAAACACCTTTGCTGGGGGGCAATTTGTATACATAGGATTTTCGACAGCAAGAGTTTGGTCCAGGAGAGTTTTAAGTAGCTTCTATAAAGATCTTTTGACGAATTTGATCACTCTTTCTTCCAAACATGTCCAGAATCTTGAGAAGGTTTGTGATGATTTGTTTGGTAAGTCGAAAGTGGTTTGTCGAAAGAGGTGCTGGATTGTTGATTGGAAGTTCTTCACATCACTACGAATGAAAGTTTTGTTGTTATTTCGACAATAAAAGAGCTTCGACGAAGGAGAGTCTGATAGAAGGATGTTTGGATTTGAATTGGAAATCAATTTGATGTCACGAAGAGACACCTCGTTTCATCTGTCGAAGAGCAGTTTTCTGTACCAATAACTGTTTTGTTGGTAAAGGGAGACGTGGAAGGTTTTTAGAAGACATTAGCATGCATAATGCCAATTGGCATTCATTTAGGATTCGACCGTTGTTCGGCGGTTATGATATTTGTATATAAATAGGATAGTTTTTTTTGCTTTGTAAGTGTATGAAATAGATTGTACAAATTCCAGTAAATCCACTCAAGTACTCGTGTGTAAAGAGAAAAGAGATATTATTATGGAAATGTACGTATCAACACCAATTTTATTTCAAGTTATAAAAGCTTTAAGTTTCTTCTTTAAATCTTTACTCTTCGTTTGTCATTTACTTTTCATTCACGTTCTAGCCATTTTATATTTTAGTCAGTTTATGTTTAAGTAATTCTTTATCTTCATGGCAAACTTCGAATATAAAAACAACTTCAACTTTAATATAGATATTAACAATTAGGTTATTCTAGAACACTTCGACAGAAATATATAAACACCACGTTTGGATTATCTTTCATTTGATTCTTAGCACGCGACGTCCTAGGAGTTGTTTGGTTGGTCCTGTTAGCCACCCGTTTCTGAGAGATTTGGTTAACCAGAGATTGTTCGCCAGAAATACCAGCGAACAATATCAAGAACGATTCAATCAGTACCCAAGTCCGAGTGTATGCATCTTAGAAAAAAAAATCCAATTTTCAAAACCTAACAACGATAATCAATCACCACCAGGAGAGTAACCGATTACTCAACACAAAAGCAACTTTCGATATTCATTGTCACCTAAGCCTCTCAACTCATTCCAATCGCAACCAAAAGTTACAACCATCACCAACAGATGATTCCAACCGACCAAAGCTGAAAGAAAATAGCGGACAAGTTACGGTTAAAGGACTCGTCCTCATCAATCCAAGCAATAGGTTGCTGCAAACCATATTACAAATTCATCTGATACGCGAGCAAAAGTCCAGTGCAAGGGGATGACCATTTAACTCGACCTCTACAACTTCTTTCTTTACATCAAAATATTTCTTAACCAAGTCAACAATATCCCTAGGAAATTCCTTTCATCCACCATTCTCGTAGACAAACAAACGTTCAGGACGTTCACTTCTTCTAAAAATTCATATAATACCGAATTAACGACTGTCCAAACCAAGTCTCTGAATTGTAGGCTTGCCTTATACTTATTCAATCCCATTCATGGATAATCATGTCCTTGGCGATACTAGTGGTGTCCATGGAGGTAACACTGATCGTAGAGCTCCATTTGAACATGTAGCATAGCAAGAAGCACACACTTGCTTCAGATGAGAACAGACCATCCAATGCCTTCTCATATCGCGCGGTCAATATCGTCTCTATACCGTATTAACTTCACGCTCTGTGGTAATCTTCTCTCACTCAAACACAAGCCATCATACTATACCTTCTTCCAAGTCCAATGTGTTTAATCTAACATTTAACACAACTTCATCAAGTCCATACTTCATATATCTCATATCACTAAATAGAGCTTTTTCTATCCTTCGTCCGGGGTGTACTTGTCTCACTTGAAACGTGTAGTCACATCCTTGTGTTCCTCTTCACGTTTCGTCACAATTTTAGGTTCCCAAAAGAAAATGAACATTCTTAACTGGTAACTTCAATCCATTTGGGAGGTATTATCTGAATACATTCCTTGAGATGCTCTCGCTCATCCACGATGCCATCGCGTCCTTAGAATTGAAACACTTACAAGAATTACTCACTCCTGAACTTACGCCACACATTCCACAAGTACTCTCTCTTGACGTAATGAGGCTTCTCAACGCTCTTAATTATACCAGTGACTATTACCGGTCCACCAGCGACTTTACTCATTCCCTGATACACTGACCATTTATCCCGTAGATATTTTTACCCTTCGGATCCTATCCATTACAAAGGATTCCTCAACCCAAACACTTTTCTGCAATCCCACGTCACAGGAAGTAAAATTCTTAAGAAGACTACAACGGAGCTGACCAAAGCTCCTTCTGCTAACTCTTGGCTCAATCCCACTCTCACAGCACAAGTTGCAACAACACTACGGAATCCTCATGGTCGCACAACCATGACCCTACCTACCACATACCTAGCACTAGGCTGATCAGACCCATTACTACATAGTGTGATATTAAGAATCATGTCGGCCAGACACACTTAAGAGGCAGGAAAGATTTACTTATGATGTTTCAAGGCTAGGTAGGGGATACAACCTGCTTTGATACCAACTGTAACGCCCATATAATATATATATATATATATATATATATATATATAATATCATACAAGTGTTAATTTTTGGTACTGACACCATCATAAGATGCCTAAAAGCATAATTCACATTCTTGACCAATTCTAAAAAAAATACAAAAATGGTACAAGACATGGAAATTATACTAAAACGAAATACTAAGATTAATACAATATCCATTATTGTAGGAGGATACAGATAAATACACAGCGGAAGACTAAAATCTATGCTTCACTTGAAACATCTCGAGCATAACTCCACTTGTAAATCAACCTGCAAAGGAAACCTGAAAAGCAACAACAATAATGGGGTGAGATAACAACATCTCAGTGGGTTCCCTATCTTAGAGTCCTCTTGGCTATACAAGGTTCTATCAAACCTAACTCAAGTCTTTGGTTACTTCTCAAAAGGATCTGATACGAGATGGAACAAACGATCTAAACAAAGCTCACACCACTAAACAAATGAAACATCTAC
The DNA here is from genome assembly GCA_963966055.1 of Lathyrus aphaca. Lineage (NCBI taxonomy): Eukaryota > Viridiplantae > Streptophyta > Magnoliopsida > Fabales > Fabaceae > Lathyrus > Lathyrus aphaca. The sequence continues at coordinate 425,194,219 of OZ014519.1, read as the reverse complement.
CTCAAGCCTTTACGGATGCTTACCGTGGGACTAAAGATAACCCACCTCAAGACTTACTCAGGACTATTACGGAGGATTCGATATAACACTAACCTCAATCTTTACGGATGCTTCACGTGGGACTAAAGGTAACCCACCTCAAGGCTTACTCAATATCATCGTCTAATCAGTGTAGCACTTGCCTCAAATTTTTACGGATGCTTCATGTGGGACTAAAAGTAACCCACCTCAAGGCTTACTCGAGACCTTACAGATGACTCGTGACATACACGCCTCAATCAAAAAAAGTCGCATCTATACAACCTGTACCTCAATCTTTATGGATGCTCTTGCGAAACACAAAGTAACCACAATGAGACTTATACAAGACTTTATAGAGGACACCGTATAATACACACCTCTAGACTTTTCGGATGCTTCATGTGGGACCAAGATCTACCCACCTTAAGACTTACACAAGACTAATGCGGAGGATCTCATAACATACACACCTCAAATCTTTACGGATGCTTCCCGTGAGACTCGACATCACCCACCTCAATACTTACACAAGACTATTACGGAGGCCTAGTGTATAGCACGCTAACGATTCCCAACAACCTAGGTAAAACTAGGCATCTCACAAGTTATACCACCCAACAATCCTAGTTGCACTACTAGGCCACACTATTGGTTTATGGTAAGATTCCTCACACTTTCTCCATTTTTGATACTTTTAAATTATATAGTTCGTAAACATATAATTCTAGCAATTTAGTTTACTTATCACCATAATCTCATTGCCTCTACTTTCGATCAATTCTCACAATCAATGCATACTCCTTAACTTGCTTGATACTACAATTCCTTAACTAACATAATTACGGTTAATCGGAAAAGTCGGGTGAAAATAATATCTTTTAGTGCCATCAATTAGTAAATATTCTCAGCTTCGAATCGATATGCGAAACACTAAAATCGGATACCCAAATCACAAGTTACGATTTAAAAACACAAAATAGAACTCTCAGGTCTCGCTGAGGAGGAACTTCCTGCATTTCTCGCTGAGCGAGCCCTGCGATTCCCGAATTTTTAGGCTTACAGGAAACGTCATTTTCCATACCAAAATCATCCCAAACACCACAAAAACAGGAGAATTAAACACTAAACATGAATACTATCATTATTAGTCATTATACTTCCATTTAACCGAGTTTTAACCGTTTAATCTATCAATTTCTAAGATTTTCTACAAAACCCTAAAAACTATAAACTCAAGAAAAACTCAAAAGAAAAGTTTCTAACTAAGAACCCACCTCGCCAATTAAGAGGAGTTTGGTGAAGATGAAGATTTGGTGGAGAAATGGTGATGATCCAAACATTTCCTCGCTTAGGGTTCTTCCTCCTCTTCTTCTTTTCTCTTCTCCCTTTCTTTCTTTTCTTTTTCCTTCTTTCTCTTTTCTTTCTCTTCCCAACTTTCTTTCTTTTCTTTTCCTTTTACAATGCATAACTTGTTTCTCTTTCTTTTAAAAACCAAACAATGTATATTATACCAATATATGATAGTTAGTATTGGGTCCAATTTAAGAATATCCAGAAAAAAATCTTTGAGTTAGATAATACAAATTTATCCTAATTAATATTATCCAGGGTGTTTAGTTAAATACGGGGTATTACAAGTGGTGAGTTAGTTACTTGCTTTATCTAATCAACTTTTTTAAAGAGTTATTTTTAAGTTTTACTTATATTCAGTTGGTATTTACTTGTTGGATGGGGTAAGTTGTTGGTCCAGGGTCCAATCATTGGCAACAACATCTTCTTTGTAAACAAGTTGTTGATGGTTTATAAATCAACAACTTAAAAAAATACTATATGTACCTTTTTTTATCAAGGCTCGATACCACACTGAACAGGAGCCTCACATACTATGAAATCATCCTTAATTATATTGTCAAGCAAGACAACAAACAGTCAACCATAAGCATAACAAAGTCTCAAACACAAACTAAAAATTATAATTAGCATCCCATAATAGTGAGGATAGTAGCATAAATCGATGGTTAGATGTTTTCTCATATACAAGATCCTCATTTTTTAGACAAGTGTAAAGCATACTTGCATCTCTATAGGAAAATTATCATACGCATATTAAGAATATAATAACTAACGCTTTTAGGGAGAAAATAAATATTTTAAGAACATGCTTATACTTACACACACATGTTTTATTTCTTATTTCTTCTACCTCAAACTGATACAAGACATCCTCTTTTACAACTAAGGAGATACACAGCAGACACGAAATATAATATTTACAAGCATGCCACCATAAGCATTATTGGAATGCTTTTCACAAATGGTTGACACTTTTATGACTAAAGTGATTCATTATTGTAGTACTTTTGTCTAAATAGACAAAATATAACTATTCATAAAACACGCTTGTGACACCTGATGGACACATGCCAAATTTGTCTTTAAAGATGGGCTCCTAACTCAAAGACATATTCTGATCGGATAAAGTATCTTTTTGAAAAGTAACTCGGATAAGGAGGTGACTCATACTACCACGTCGAACATTTTCATTTGGATTTCTTCCACGTGTCCTTCCGATGACCCGACTTTCATAGATCAAGATAATTCCTACAAGCAAGGAGTTTAGTTAATGGGATCTATTTGATATGGTCTGTATAGGAAGAAAATAGTCTTGAGTTTGCCAACGACTTCCAGGGCTTTCTATTTTTATTGAATTCATATAAGACTGGTTTTAAATGATTTCTCCATCATTCCAATGGAGAATACTATTCAAGAATAATCCGTATTAAAGACTTGTGGTTCTTAGGATCCATTATGTGTTTATACATGACTTTAGTTGGGACAAGGACATGCATAACATATATACTATTTTCACACCAAATATATAGTTTTTTGTAAATTTAAAATTTGGGTTTATCATGAATAGTAGAAGAAAAAATATCTCTAGAAAGTAAGGAGTATGATCCGAGAGTTTCTTTATTATAATATTTGTCATTAAATAAAAAAGATTATTTTGGTCATATTCTTTGAATTATTTTTGTCATATTCTTTGAGTTGGGATGGTGGGAAGAACATATTTATCCCGGGAGGAAGATTCTTAGTCATAAATGCATGGGTTGGTAAAGGTTTGACCATAAGAATCAGGGGGAAAATGTGCTTGGTAGTAATGATCTAAATGAGTTTCATAGGTCTGGAGAGAAAATCAAGGATCACATTTTAAGTTCCTTTGATATGTTTTAAAGTAAAATCATATCAGGAAAATCAATCTTTGAGTCGAAGAGATTGAGGATCTTGAGGCATTTTATTTTTAAATTCAAGGATCTTAGGGAAAGAGAAATTATCCATCTAGAATTTAAATCGATAGCCTCTCAGGTGGAAGTCAAATTTCTGGATACCCGACTTAACTGCAAGAGTTTCCTCATAAGTGGTGTGATAATGTTTTTCAACTTTTTTGAATTGACTTCTAGCATGACCACAATAATACTTTATCCCATCAACTTCTTATATTAAGAATGCTCCCCGGTAATGATCACGAGCATCAGTTCATAAAATTCTCTTACCATTCCACTAGATTTTTAGGGCAGATAGAGTTTGTGCGATCTTTTTCAAAGCCTTTACTGCTTCAGTTTTCTTTGTTCCTTATGGTGGTGTTTTTTCTTGAGTAATTGGGATAGAGGAATGTATATCTTGCTAGCTTTGGTAGGAAATCTCTTATATAATTAAGGGTTAAATAATGTTTACCCCTGCCAAACAAGCGTGTTTTGATTTACCCCCTCCCCCCCTTAAGATTTTTTTTTGTGATTCCCCCCTCAATTTTTCCAGATTCCTTTTGCAAAAACCTTGGTGCGCACATGTCACCATGATTCTCTTATGTGGCCTCATTCTGGTTACTGACTGTGAAATAAGTTGCCACGCTGGAAGAAATGGGTTAGGTTTAATTTAGAGATGTCTTCTTCTTCCTCTGAAACTTCTTCTTATTCCTTTGTTAATTTGTGTGAAACCCTAAATGGCTGCAAGTCAAAGTGTAAGTGTGGAAAGCAATAATTCCTTTGACATTTCAACCGTTCCCATGTACGGTTGTTGTCATTCGATGAAGATGTTGGTGGTGAAGACTATACAAAATCGTAATAGGAAGTTTTGGAAGTGTCAGAATGCATGGGTAAGTGCTTGAATCCAAAATGTGATGTTCTTATGAACAATATTGTTGAGTCTTTTAATGCTACAATCTTAGATGCTAGGGATAAGCCAATTCTAACAATGTGTGAGTGGATTAAAAGGTACTTAATGAATAGGTGCTCCACATCTGCTATGAAATTTGATAAATGCCCACACAAGGTTATGCCAATTCCTAGGAAGAGACTTGATAATGAGGTTGTTTTGAGTGGCCATTGGCTTCCTACTTGGGCAATGAATGAAAAATGCCAAGTAACTCATTCTTTCAACACTCATGAATTTATAGTTGACATTGCTAGAAGGTCATGTACATGTAATTTCTGGGTGTTGATGGGGATTCCTTGTAGGCATACTATAGTAGCTGTAGGTTTTTAGGCAACAAAATCCTGAGGAATTTGTGGATGAATGTTATTCTAGAGAAAAAGATGAATTATGTTATGGTTTTGTTGTGAGTCCAATTAATGGCAAGGACATGTGGCCTGAAGTTCAGTCAAAAGAACTTTTACCACCTATGTACAAAAAAGGTCTAGGTAGGCCTAAAAGCTGGGGATTAGGGAGAGTGGTGAAGATGGTGCTAGAAGGAGATTGGCAGGTGTGTCTTACAGGTGTATAAGGTGTGACATGCTTGGTCACAATGCTTATACTTGTAAAATTACAAGGTAAGGGTGGGGTTCGAATTCTATAACCGGGACTAGATGATTGTATGTAGGTTAGGTTTTTCGTGTAATTTCGTTGTTGTGTTTTGTATGGATTTTTGTTGTTGATTTCGTGTTGATATCTGATGAAAAATCATGTTGTTCTTGTTGTGTTGCTGGTATAATCGTTGTTGTATTCTGTTGTCTGTGTTGTTGGACTGTTAGTTGTAGGAATTTGTGTAGAAAGAAGTTAGGGTTCGTAAAATCGATCATAGAACTTGATGGATGAATATATACAAAAAGTTTTTAGAGTAAAATCGATGTAGAAACCCATTTAGGCTTGAATAGAATGATGAAGTTGTGAGAGTTCATAGTAGAGTTGGAATTGTATGCATTCTAGTGAAATTCATAACAAATCTGGTGTTACGCATAACAAGCAAGTCATTACTAATAACGTGACCCCTTTCCCAAGGTATTACGCGTAACAATTTGGGCATTACGCGTATGGAGAAGGGAATTATGCATATGGGCAGAGTGAGTGCAGAAAAATGCAGTTTTTGGCGATTCGTCCTATTTTTGCATTCGTTTCAAGTTGGTTTGATCTGAGACTTTAAGTAGAGATAAAATAATTTGATTATAGTATATTTGAGGGTTTAAAATAATTAAATTAGAAATCTAGTCAAATAAGCCATAAATTATCGTTTTCGCGTCGAAGTTATGCTAAAGTTGTTATAAGTCGTGTTGTCCCGATCGTGGGGAAGATTATTAAGTTGTAGGTCTTATGACCAATGTTGATTCCTTTTGATGAGTTGTTCAAGTTTTTAGAATTAATTAAGAAAATAAGATTAATAATAAACAAATAATAAACTATTTACATATTAAAATAATGATTAATGGTTAATTATGGTTTAGAAAAAATTAGGTTAAATATTAAGGTTAATAAAAAACTAGTGTTAAGAAAATTAGGATTTTGAAAATTAATTTAAACCTAATTAATTTATTTACAAAAATATATATATGATAATAATAAATATAAACTTATTAAAAAAATAAATAGAACCAATTGAAGTTTAAGAAAATAAATTATGATTTTGAAAATATAAAGTTTTTTTATAAGAAAATATTATAAGTTATTGTTTAGAAATTAGTTTTATAAGAATTTAAATGAATATAATAATATAAACAAATAAAAGTACAAATAATTGAAGAAAAAAAAAACATACTTGGGGCTGGGATTCGAACCCACGCCCTAGGCTCTCTCTCTCTTTGGTCCAACATCATCACCACTAGGCCAGCTGCGCTTGGTGTGTATGAAGTGAGTATCAATTCTTTTATTTTAAACCTGCAAAAATCAAATAAAACACAAAACAAAATGGCTTGGGGGAGATTCGAACCCAGGACCATTGCAATAACACACAAACACTCCAACCAGCTGAGCCACATGGGGCGCGTTCAATAATTAACCAACACTAATCATTATAAAATAAAACAAATATCAAGGTTGAATTTCCGCGCCAAAACTTCATCTTCTTCATTCAAATTTCCTGCGAAATTTCCTTTGATGCTTCCTGCGAATTTACCTGCGTTCGAAACCTGCACATCTCATATCATCATCAATACATATTGATTCATCAAATTGATCATATGGTCATGATCCACAAACATCATACAGTTTATTTACAGCTTTAGAATTAATTTATAATGGCTAAATCGAAGAACCCTAACAATGGCAACTTTCGGTTTAGGTCATGGTTCTTCAATTTCTTTGCCCAGAAACCATCTATAGATCGTGACTAACACAAATCAAACAACAAAATTAGTTTATATTAGCTAAATATGTGAAATCGAAAAACAATATTTTGAAGAACAAGAATGATTCGGTTAGCATGTTTCAATGCATGAAGGGATGATTTTATGATCCAAAAACATTCAGTGATCTTCAAGGAATGATTTGCAACCTTCAAAAGCTTTGGAGATGGCCTGGAAATAAGAATCCGATTATGAGATTTTTTGTGAAATTTGAGGTTTTGTTCTTTCTCTTGGAGGCAGTCAATTTGTGTCCTTGTGATTGTCTTTAGTTTCTGTATATGTATGGAACAAAATTAGGTTAAAATTTGTGGATTTGTGGGCTTTTGGTGATTGCTTGATCATGAAGTTTCACCACTTTCAAATATCCTCAAAAATCTTATAAAACCTTTCTAAATTGGGTGAGCATAAATTTTGATGATACCAATCAGCTTTGAATATCCTTTAAGAGTTTCTAGAATGAGAATCATATCAAATATTGAGCTTTTCATATTTTATTTTGATTTAAAATGATTTTTAATGAATAAAATCAAAATAAATAAAAATAAACTAATAAAAATTTGAATAAATGATATTTGATTCGTGCATGATGTCATGGTAGAGATTGGGTCATAAAAATGCAAGCCCATGTGGAAATAATTGGTTCTAAGACCCCATTTGCTCAATAAACCTCTAAAAAATTTCCCAACTTTGCAAAGACACAAATCCCTCAATTTTAATGATATGAAGGTTTTCTTGGACATTTTGGAAATCTTAGAGAGTTCTCTAACCAACCTCATTGGTCTCATATCGATATATTTTACCATTTTCAAATTATGCCCTTTGGAAGATGTTGACTTTTTGTTGACTTTTAAAATGACCTATAATGTCCTAGCTCATACCTTCCAAATGAAGCATTTTTAGGCTTGGCTTGTGAGACACAAAGTTGTAGAGAATTCAATTTCCTTCAAAATGAGCTTTGGATGAAAAAATTTTATGAAGCATGTGAAAGTTATGGCTGGTCAAAGTTCAGTTGACTTTTCCTGTGAAAACCCTAATTTAGAAACTCCTGATTCTTGATGATCTGAAATCTCCTTGATGAATCATGATCAACCCTTGATCAAATGATGAATTTTACTTCATAAAATTGATGTTGGCAAAAAATCATGAAGTTTGACTTTGGTTTGACCACAGTTGACCTCAGTTTGACTTTTTAACCACTTTGACTGATTTTAGCCTATCTGATCATTTGACTGAGCAAACCTTTTGGGAAAGCCTTGAAACTTGACATAGGGATTCTTGAAGCCATATAGGATTCTATGAAGCTCACTTGAAGCCTTGGAAATCCATTTATCCTGATGAGACTCAAAACCCTAGTTTGGGATGCATTGCTTAGGAGGATGCTTTGTCTGAGGGGATTGTCAAACTTTCTGATTAATTGTAAACCTTGTGAACCTCTTAGGATACCTTGTGAACCTTGTGAACCTCTTGGGATTCCTTGTGAACCTTGTGAACCTCTTGGTACACCTTAGTACACAATTCCTTGACTAGGGGAGGGCAAATTTTGGGGTGCAACAGCTGCCCCTGTTCAATTTTCTGAAACCTGAGGAGTTAGATTGGCCTGTGTGCCATTCGTGACTTGGAAGGTTGAAGGGGATTGAACACAAAAGCCCAAAAATTTGCACTCACCGGTGTGCAAAGTAACACTGTTGATTGGTTGTATCTGCTTGAGGGGGCTTGAAGATGCCACTTAGTGGAACTAGAGATGGACTTATAAATGCCATCCATAATATCAGAAGGTGATAGTATCTAAAGGTTGTCACTAGATATCAGTACTAGGTCTTCATATAGGCCGTCTCTGAATCATTCCTGTAACATCGTTTGAGTTGAATGCCAATACTAGATCTTCGTATAGATTGTCTCTGCATTATCTCTAGGGAAAAAGAATATCCTTCATTAAGTGTCAGTGCTTAGATCTTCGTATAGATCGTCTCTGAACCGTATTTAAGAACATACTTTAACTTAAGCATCATAATCAAATCTTCGTGGAGATCATCTCTGAGTTGCTTTTGGTGATATCCTGGGCTAAGTACAAGATCTTCGTATCGATCATTTATGTACCATCCCAAAGATCATCTGTTGAATTGACCATAAGATATAAATCTTCGTAACGATTATCTCTTCTGGAAATATCCCGGATTAAGAACTAGATCTTCGTATAGACCATTTACATACCATCCCAAGGACAAAAAGAATATAAGGATTAAATCTTCGTGGCGATTATTCCTGAACTTCTTCTGAAAAATCTCTTGGACTAAGTGCTAGATCTTCGTGTAGATCATTTACACACCATCCCAAAGATAATTGACCATCAGAAATAAATCTTTGTAACGATTATCTCTTCTGGAAATATCCCGGATTAAGCACTAGATCTTCGTATAGACCATTTACGTACCATCCCAAGGACAAAAAGAATAGCAGGATTAAATCTTCGTGGCGATCATCTCTGAACTTCTTCTGAAAAATCTCTTGGACTAAGTGCTACATCTTCGTGTAGATCATTTACACACCATCCCAAAGATAATTGACCATCAGAAATAACTCTTCGTAACAATTATCTCTGAACTTCTTCTGAAAAATCTCTTGGACTAAGTGCTAGATCTTCGTGTAGATCATTTACACACCATCCCTTAGATAATTGACCATCAAAAATAAATCTTCGTAACGATTATCTCTTCTGGAAATGTCCCGGATTAAGCATTAGGTCTTCATATAGACCATTTACGTACCATCCCAAGGACAAAAATAATATCAGGATTAAATCTTCGTGGCGATCATCTCTGAACTTCTTCTGAAAAATCTCTTGGACTAAGTGCTAGATCTTCGTATAGATCATTTACACACCATCCCAAAGATAATTGACCATCAGAAATAAATCTTTGTAACGATTATCTCTTCTGGAAATATCCCAGATTAAGCACTAGATCTTCGTATAGATCATTTACGTACCCTTCCAAGGACAACTTGAACATCAGGATTAAATCTTCGAGGCGATTACTACTAAATTGCTTCTGGTAATATCCTGGACTAAGCACTAAATCTTCGTATAGATCATTTACGTACCCTTCCAAAGATCATCTGTTGAATTGACCATAAGAAATAAATCTTCGTAACGATTATCTCTTCTGGAAATATCCCGGATTAAGCACTAGGTCTTCGTATAGACCATTTACGTACCATCCCAAGGACAAAAAGAATATCAGGATTAAATCTTCGTGGCGATCATCTCTGAACTTCTTCTGAAAAATCTCTTGGACTAAGTGCTACATCTTCGTGTAGATCATTTACACACCATCCCAAAGATAATTGACCATCAGAAATAACTCTTCGTAACAATTATCTCTTCTGGAAATATCCCGGATTAAGCACTAGATCTTCGTATAGATCATTTACGTACCCTTCCAAGGACAACTTGAACATCAGGATTAAATCTTTGTGGCGATTACTCCCGAATTGCTTCTGGTAATATCCTGGACTAAGCACTAGGTCTTCGTGTAGACCATTTATGTGTCATCCCAAGGATAATTTGTATTGATTATTAGAAATGAATCTTCGTAGCGATTATCTCTGAATTAGATATCAGTATCCGATCTTCGTATAGATCATCTTTGAACTGTTTCACGGAATTGATAATGTTTATCTGCTTGCAACTATCCTGAAAAGAAAAGGTTAGTTTATGCAAGATTATTTAATGTATGCATGTATGGCATGATGCTCTTAAGTAAGAATGTCATATGGATTATGGATGCGTATGCCATGATATAATGTAAATGATGTATGTATGAATCATATAGCCTGAAGTGTCTGGGTATCTTTGTATAACAACTGCTGGCTGGGGAAAATAAATCCTGATTTGTTGCTGAGGAGTATGAGGAATTCGTTCCCGTCTTGTTTAATAATATGGTACTCAGAACCTCCTGTCTTTGTTCGCCGTAATTCTTATTGAAGGAATAAGTTCCTGAATATCCTGACTGAGGATAAAAGAGATGGACATAGATCCGGGAGACTTAATTCTTCGGAGGATATGAAACTGCTTGAGGACTTCGTCGAGTGGGAAGTATAAGATATTACTTGAGGAGTTATGTATGGATATTCGTAAAGATTACCCTGTGGGGATGAACCGGCGAATCTTTGTTGAATTCCTACCTCCGTTCGTTCTTAGTAAATGCTTTTATTGTATTTTATTCATTTCTGGTAAACATCAATCATATTCAAAAGCATATATACATTCAAACATAACCAACAAACGTTTTTCGCTTTAGTAAAAGGGGAAAAGTAATCCTAAATAAAGAGGGAAAAGTAAAGCTGAACTCGAAAACAGAATCGTTTTAACTTTGAGAGTGTATAACTGTCGCTCCCAAAGATTTGCATCCAGGTACAAGCGCGAACGGTCGGCGAAAGGGACAATGAGAACACGCAGCCGTGAACTCACTGGAGAATGAATAGAGTCGCCAGCTAGGCATTTTTATCCCGGAGGAAAGGTAATGCTGCATAAACCTAGAAAAGGATGGATAAGACGGTTGCGAACCAGAGAGACTGAGAAAGGTGGTTGGTTACAACCTGGGAAGGTATTAGCACCCAGATTGTCCGCCGTACTCGACGGGATCCACGCTTAAAAGATTTGTGTTTTAAAGGGGTAGTGTCAGTGCAATCTGTGCATAAAAGAGCTGGAAAGATGTACAGGTGTCAGTGTAAGAAGTGTGAAGTGTATAAATGTACAGTGTCAGTGTGAGACCAGGAATGAAATGAATTGCTCAAGATCATGAGGCTCAAAGAATAAGGCTGGAAAAGAGGGGGAATGTACAAAGACTTTTGTTCGATAACTGTTAAGTTATGCCTACGTATCCTCTCGTGCAATGAGGAAGTCATAACACCGTAGTTCGACCCAAAGAGACTGAAAGATGAATTGACTGATGAACTGCTTGCTTGTCAATGCTCAAGTGTATGACCTGTCTGGCTCAGGTGCAAACTGTCTTGCATTAGACGGAAGAAGCAAGTTCTCGTTTGTGAGTGAATGAGGTGAGAAAAGAATCCCGAAGGAGACGATTATTGTTTGTTTTTGTGTTTTCAGTCTTTTATTGCTTTTGAGAATTTGTCATAAGTTAATGAGCTTAAGCCTAGACCAATGGGTTAGTAAACTCATCACATCTTCCCTCTGATTAGGGGTAATGAGAATACCTTAAGTGTGAAGTCAGATTCTCACACTTAATCACCTTGGTGCAGGATTAAGATCATTAACCTACTTGTGATTATTTAGATGTTTTTGGTGTTTTTGTTTAGTGTTGAGTAATGAGGTTAAGCCATAATCAAGGATTAAACAGACTCATTACACCATCCTAAAAGAAGGATGATAGATGAGAATGTTTAAGCTGAGGAAAGCTCCTCAACTTAATCCATGATTAGGGATTAAACCCATGACAAAACAAGCCTTTGATTAAGTGGATTTTATTTAATGATATGATGATGAAGTGATTTTTATGATTTGTAAGACAACTTGAGGGGGACTTGTCCATTAACACTAGGGTTAGTCCTTCTTAACCACTTAAGGAAGAATTAGAACCCTAATGCAAGGCCCAAGTTACAAGTGTGATGTCTTGATATTTATTAAGTGAGTTGATTAAGAGATTTAAACACATTAAGGGTTTAACACTTAGGATTAAAGTTATACACTCCATCCTAAGATAAGGATGCAGGCATAAGCTTAATCACAAAGCCTTAAAGCCTTTAGGGTTTAGTCCCTGATCATGAGGTGAGAAGAGAAGACTCAAAGAGAGACACAAAGGTAAAACTATGGGGGGAAGACTAATCAAAACCCTAATTCATTGTCATGCTTGGTTGATCCTAAGGTTTGTGAGGTTTACAAGAACAATCTTCAATGGAACCACCAGGAAGCAGATGAACAAGATCAAGAGAAGCAAAGTGACTTGCTTCATTCAAGAAGTCAAGTCACTTGAAGAAAGTAAGTGGGAGGAACAAGCATGAGCAAGCTCAAACTCAAGCACATATAGAAATGCAGCAATAGATGCAAGAGAGATGAAAAGAAAAGTTATGAGAAGTGAAGGCAAATTCACTTCTCAAGTTTACTTACCACCTGAAATGTTAGAAAGAAATGCAAAACAATGCAAGATGAGATGAAATGGCATGATACTAAGCAAAACCAGAAGCATATTGATGATGATTATGATGTTATGAGGTGCTGCAAACATGAGGCAAGGCATGGAGATGTTCATACAAGATTATGAATGCAAATGATGCAAGTTAAGGAGCATGAATGAACATGAAAAGTTATGAATCATACAAGACAAATGACATGGCAAATATGCAATGCAATGATCAAACATGCTTTCTAAATGTCTTAAGATGTCAAATGAATCACAAGAATGCACAAAATGCAAAGACAAGTCATGTTATGCAAGAGAATGCAAGAGGGATGCAAGGGAAAGCCCAAATTAGGGTTCATGGATCAAACATCAAACAAAAACCCAAAACAGAAACAAATCCTAAGATAAAAATGGAAAATGCTACCCAAAGAAACTCTAAACCTATAATAAACCACTGCCCAAAGGGGAGCTCTCAACTCTCAACCAAACTCAAGATATGATTTTTACAAGTTATTAGGGTTTTTTAAGGTTCTTAACAAAAGAAATGCCAAACAAATGGAAAATGCAAAATCAAATCATGGCCATTTTACCCTAGAAACTACATGCAAAATAGAAAACAATGCAAGAAGAACCAATGTCCAAACCTTCTCCAATAGACAGAAATGGATTTTTAAACTTATGATCAAATTAATGCACAAAGTATGATTTAATTCAATGAAAAATTCTTAAAATGCATCAAGATCAAAAAAGAAATTTGGTTTGAAGGTTGGACAATGTTTCTAAATGTCTTAGAACATTTCATGAATTTTTTTGTAATTTTTAAATGCCTAAAAGTATTTTTAATAAATTAATTTCCATTAATCAATTAAAAATAATCTTTTAAATATTTAAAAATACTTTTTTAATGATAAAAATAAAATAAAAATGTTTTTGGGTCTTAAAAATTAATAAAACTTTTAGGAAAAAGTTTCATAATTTTTAAGAATTTTTAACTATTTTAAAATAATTATGCAAGTTTAATGAAATAAAATGAAATAAAAACAAATAAAATAAAAAGTAATCAGGATGGATGGCCAGGATGGACTCTGGATTCAAAATGGTTGACTGGCGCGCGAATGGAGGGTGGGGATTGCATCTGATTTAATTAATTTAATTACGAATTAATTAAAGCTAAATATGGATTAGGGCTAATGAAGAGATCCTGGCCTTTCATGCGCGCGGGAAGTCAAACAATTCAACGCAATAAATGGTCCAAATTTAAACTAACATTAATGACCTGAGATTAGGGTTTAATGACTCAGGCTGCCGGAGAAGACTTCCGGTCGTCTTCTCCGGCCAGCTTCTCACCTGAAAACTCCCCAACTCCCTTAAAACGTAACGAAAATGAAAACTAAGCACACCAAAATGATCCCCATGATCCCCTGAGCTAAAACCCTAAGTCCAAACAAATTTCTTCTTCCTCAAAACCATGAATCGAACAGAACAAGTTTTAGGGCAAAGCAGTTTCAGAGACAAATTAAATGCTTATTTCACCACCATTTCAAAAACTAAGAACATCAGGATGATCAGGACAACACAAAGAACAAGTTTGTAACAAGAAAAATGATTTCTGGAAAAATAATTTTCGAGCTACCTGAGATTTGGAGCTTTCAGTTTGAGGACTTTCTGGCCACTTCTCCTTGTGCAATCCACTCCACTTGGTCCACAGAAGATGCTTGAACGCTCAAAAGGAGTTTAAGTTGGCTGGATAGTGAGATTCGAAAGCTTCTGCTCAAGCTTGGTCAGAAATGGCAATGGTGAAATAGAGAGCTTCAGGTCATGATGAATGGTTGTTTGTGATCCTGAGGATGAATGGGGAAGGTCTGGAGTGTTTGTTTGTGTGTTTGTGAGCTATGGTGAGAGTTTCGAATGAAACTGCAAAATGGAGTGAGGAATGGCAGTGGGATGTTCTGGCTGTTTCAAGCTTGGGTTCTTGGTGCTGGATGGTCTATGGAGCAAGGTGAGTTGAATGATGGAAATGGTTGAAGTGTTTGCAAGCTGTGTAAGCAGATTCGATAGAAAATGCAATGTGGTGTGTTTTTGTGAATGTGATGAATGAGAGAGGTTCAGCCTTGCTTGAAGTGTGTTATGGCCAGCATTTGATCCACATAAACAAAGCCTATTGGTCAGTTGATGTGACTTGGCCTGCTGTGATAGGTGTGGCTACTTTTGCCAAAATGTCAACTTCTTGTAAGAGAGGCATGGGTCATGTTTCAGCCAAGTACAAGAGGTGTGGGCTGCGCAGCAAGGTGAGGGAGAAAGGCTAGGAGTGGTCAGCAGGCTAGGCAGCAAGTGGATGGAAGTGATCATGAGTTTTTGCAACTTGGCTTCCTTTGCTCACATGTGAAAAATCTTGCTCCAAAGGCCATACAAACATGTGATTCCTTTGGTTCAATCTGAGCTTTAGGACTTGGAGAATGTTTATGTGCTGGTTTGATACCAATTAGAAGTCACATAATGCATTGGTTTAAGGTTTTGCAAAATTCTCACTTAGGGCATGCCTTGAAAATTAATGATTTTTGTCAACTTTGCATTGCCATAACTCTTGATTCAAGAAGAGTTTGATCATGTTCTTGTACTTTTTGAAAAGGGAAAGATGAGATCTACAACTTTCATGACCAAAGTTTTTCCATTTGAAGCATTTTTGGATCAAGAATCATGGCTTGAAAAATGACCTAAAATGATGCATTCTTGAAAAGTCAACTATGCCCAAAAAGTCAACATTTGCAAAAACCCTAAATTCTTGATTTTCATGAACTTCAACCTTCTTCCATGATCAAATAAAGATCATATACACTCAAAATGATGAAGATCAACCATTGGTTGGGTCATTGGGGGCCTCAGATGCCCTGATTTTACACTGACTTGTCTGAAAAGTCAACCTTTGATCAGATGACTTCCCCATGGAATTTCTTCATGAAAATTGATATGCATACTCCCTATACCATATAGAGACCAATGGAAACAAGAATGACCAAAAAATTTGGAGTTATGGCCTCTGAAACCAAAACCCTAATTTCCAATCCACTGTGCAGTTCAACTTGGCTCTGCATCCACTCAAAACCCTAGTTCTTGTGATTCCCTTGCATTTTGACTTTGAGGAGATGGAATATGACATATGAACACACATGGACCCCTTTGAGTTGATTGGTGGCCTTTGGAATGGCTCAGGATGCCCTGAGGTTGCTCAGATCACAAACCCTAGGTGCAGATGCCTTAGAAACTATGCAGTGAATCAAAAATGAGATGTGAGATGATATGATTGTGTTTATGCATATGAGGATGATCACAAGCCATGGTGTGAATGGGTGAGGGCAAATTTGGGGTGTTTACAATAACCAATTGGATTTAGAGCTCCTGAGATTCTTAACTTTCCTGAATACCTCCCCTGAAATCCTCATAGCTGGATCTGAAGACATGATACTGACACCATCTGATACTGCTGGCGTAGACAATTAATTTCCACAATGGCTTCTACTGAGAATCCAATATCAAGGTAATACAATGAGAGGAACGTATCTTCAAATTGTGATGGACCATATACGCTTCGGGTATTAGATTTGAAAAGAGAGCATTGTCCCTTGGTTGAGGATGAATTGTCCCATAATGGAAGTATCTGAATGTAGTTACCTCAAGAGAAATAAGCAGAATGCCCCACAATAATATGCCCCTGACATCATGAACTTTGTAATGTTACCCTTAGTAATTCAAATATACGAAGAGAGCTGCCCCTGGCTATTAAGCATTGTTGAATCTGGACCTGATTGCCCCGAATGAATTGAACAGTAACTTGGTATGCCCCCTTGATTGGGAAACAGTGACTATGCCCTTGGCATTATGAACTCTGTAATGTTACCCTTGGTAATTTAGATAGATGAGGAGATCTTCCCCTGGCTACTTAAACATAGTTGAATCCTGTCCTAATTGCCCCAAATGAGTTAGGCAGTATCATGGCCTACCCCCTTTATTGGGAGATAATGACTATGCCCCTTTGTATACATGGGCTTTGATCCAGGAAGCAACTTTGTTTATCAGAAAGACTTTGGTTTATTGAACATTCATCCTGTAAGTTTCTCTGTTTGTCAAACACTCAGGTATATGCAAACAAATATATTCAAAAATGCAATGCTTATGTCTGTCCTGAAGTTTTGAAAAAGAGTTATTTTAGAAAAACAATTTTTATGAAAACTGTGATATTAACTCAAGTTTTATAATAAGCCCTAAAGGAGTCAGGATACCTTTTTGTGGCAATACGCTTTCAAACTAACCATGCTTCAGTTAGGACTTTTAAAGGGTTATAATGTGGCCTGGTTCACGGTTTAAGAAACAAAGGATAAAGGCTCAAATTCGTACCCAACCCAATCTCCATGATGTTCTTCAGTCCTATGTTCGGTTAACTTATGCATTGAAGCTTCGAAGGAATTTAGAATTGTAACACTGTCATTTGTGATGGTTCAAAAAACCAAAAACTTATTTTAAAATTCAATCATCTTTCTTTGTTGAGGATTCATAGTGACCTCTTTTTTTCTTTTGACTTTATTATCCTTTATTTTTTCCTGAACTGTTTATTTCAAGATTACAGTCAGCGGGGTGTCTTGATTTTTTTTACTAAGTCTCCTTCATAGGTTTTGACTTAGTGAGCTTTTCTTTTGCTAGATATTGACTTGCAGACTTTAGTGATTACAGGGAAACATCATTAGTTATGTACAACACAAACAATTGGCATAGTTGAGTTAACCGAGTAACTACCCTGCCCCAGGTTATGAATAAGGGTTTTAATTTGTGTGAGAATGAAAACTCCTACTTCATAGTCTCAAAAGGGTTGACTAGGGATTAACTTCCTTATATCTCCACTGTTTAGGAATTGAAACAATGCCTGTACATCGTCAACATAGTCTGTTCAAAAGCATACTGCATAAGATTATGGTATTGTTTTCGTCATCCTCCCTCTACAGGCTTATAGCTTTATCAGGAGTTAAATATCACAAGATAGAAATAAGAAGCATAGTTTTAAATATAGTGAAACAAATGGATTAACTCAAGACAAACATATGCAATGCACTAGTGAAAATAAAGTCTAACATAATAGTAAGTGTTTAGACAATCAAAAGAAATTACAAATGAAAATTCAAATGTTCTCAAAGCCTCTTCCTCTAAACTCGTCACTCCAGTTATCTGGAAACTTTGATGCTTGATGGACAATAGAAGAACTCAACCTGGCCTTCTGGCGTAACCTCGAGTATTCCTTCATCAATTAGGTCTTGAATCTTATTCTTCAATGCCCAACAGTTATTAGTGTCGTGTCCGGGACTGTCGGAGTGGTACATACACCTTGCTTTGGAATTATAGCGAGGAGAAGAGGTATTAGGATTTTTAGGAGAATTTTCCAAGGAAATTAGCTTCATTTACAACAAGCATTGCAACATTTGTGGTATTGGCGTGTTGAATTTGATGAACTGTCTTTTATATTCCTTGTGTCGAAGTGGATTAATCTTACAGGGTCTTCCTTCTTCCCTTGAAGAATAATCAGTGGTAGCCTGTCTCTTTCCTTCTCTTATCCTTACTTTCCTTTCAGCCAAGTCGGCTTGTTACAACGGAGGTTGACTGATGATTAGATTCCCAACTCCGTTATGTCAAAGCTTATTGACAAAGCTTCTCAGATCTTCTTGCCCCTGGGCCAAACTCTGGATAAAAACCATTTGGTCATTCATCTGAATCCTCATCTCTGCCATCTCAGCTTGTAGTTGTTTCAGCTGATCATCCTTGTTGTCCTCAGGATTCTTCTTCTTCATGTCCTTAGAGAGGAGTGCTTTCAACTCTTCTTGCCCCTTGGACAAATTCAGAATCACTTCTTGAAACTGAGCATTCTGAGCTTGAAGATCTTTGACAGATTGTTCGAGAGCCATTTCTGTTGAAATAATATCATTCATAGCATATCATTGAGAAGATGAGAAACCTGTTGTGACAACCTGTCATGCAATGATATGCTATGTAGATGCATATGCAATGTTTTCAAGGACTGCAGAATTTACATTTGTTAAACAAACGGAAATAAAACTTTTATTAGTAAATGTTAAAATTATTTTTCCCCTTGGGCTTACAATGAAGGGAAATAAGTACAAAAATGGGGTTTTAAGTCTCCCATGGACGTTTCCTCTTTGTATGGAGGTATGTGTTAAGGTTCCACTCCTCGTGAAGTTGCTTGGTCAGCTCCAACACTTTTTCTTGGCTAATCCTGAATTGAGCTTCAAAGGTATTTCTTTGTTCCTTCAGTTGGATCCAGGATTTCTGCAATTCTTCCAGGTTAGTGGGCATGTTTGGATGAAGGATGGTATAAGGAGTATCTCCTTCTGCAATAAGTTCCATAGTAACTGGTAGAATAACAGGATATGGCATCATAAGAGTCTGAGCACGAGATCACACCCATCTAAGGTAAGGTTCCATAGGAATGGAGTACTTTGGTTCCAGAGTCTTGCTGTCAACCTTGTTCACTTTACCCCAAGCTCGTATGAACCTTTGACGGTAACCTTGCAGATCGTTGTCGTAGTTGAACACAATTACTTGAATAAGCATGTCATGAGGACCATTGCTCCGAGCATAACCAAACTGACGTAGAGCTAAAGAAGGATTGTAGGTAATGCCCCCTCTTATGCCAAGGAGTGGCACATTGGGGAATTCTCCACAACGGTCAATGATAGTAACATTTTCCATAGATCTAGAACACCAATGAATGTCTGAATGAGAAAGTGACATGATTCTTTTAGACCACCTTAACCCTTGTTCATTCTTCATCACTGATCGAGGAAGGTGAGAAATAAACCACCTAGACAATAGAGGTATACAACATATCAGAGTTCCTCGTGCCTTCGTAGTACGGGTATGAAGAGAGTGTAAGATGTCTCTAAGTAATGTAGGCACTGGATTATGAGTCAGAAATATATTGATGGCGTGTACGTCTATGTACTGGTCTGGATTAGGGAACAAAACTAAGCCATAGATTAATAAAGCTAAGATCTCCTCAAAAGCATCATAGCCTCCAAGAATATGTGAGCTTTCTCCACCAATACCTTAGAAAGAATACCCTTTGTTCTGGACCGGTCCAATCCTTACAATTGGGCCAAGAAGACCAATCCAAAAGGCCTGCTCGACGTCGAGCATGATTATGAAAAGTGGTCCCTGTCGACCACAAGCATTCCGACCACGACGAAGTTCACTAACGGCTAGTCTTGACCGGTGCCTATTTTCACGGATTCCTCGATCCGCGCCTCACAATATGGACCAATAATCTTCCCCTTAGCCCCTTATATAAACCCTCTCATTTGAGAGGGTCAAGTATTCAATCTCTCTGACCTTTATACTTGTACTTGCCCACTCTTTGTTCGGTTACTTACTTTGGCATCGGAGTACCTTGCAGGTACACCCCTTTTTCTCCTCACCGATCATCTCCATCATCTCTCAAGGCCAGCCGCATCGGATCCTGATCTCCAGGTACGATCAGGTGGCGCCGTCTGTGGGAAACTGATTTCCCCGTTCTTCTTTCAAAATCTTCAAAGAACCAAAGTTTTAAGAAGATCCATGGCTGCTCGGGACAACCAGGAAAACCGATCAAACGATGGCATGATTCTCACACAACGTGAGAGCAACATCCATCCTCCTCTACATGACGAAACAGTGCAAGACCATCCGGACGGGAAGGCGGCATCACCTTCACCCGATCGCGATCAACCTTTGGAAAGTCGCCCGGAAACTCTTTTTCCTTCGACTCCTTCAGGGTCGGATTTCGCTGCATTGGCCGAGATCCTGAATCAAACAAACTTACTGCTCCTTGCCCATGGCGAGAAAATCGCCCGTCTCGAAGATAATTCTCGTCGGCCATAGTCTCCCGCGAGACCCCAAAGGGAGCATACTCCGTCTCCTGCCAAAAGGAAGAGGAAAGGGCACACCAACGAATCAACAAGCGACAAACGTTTTCGTCAGTCTTCCCCACGACCCTCTCCTAGAAGAAAATCAAGAAGGAGCAGATCAAGATCTGCCTCTCCCCGACGAACAAAGAAACATGCTCACAGGTCTTCGTCGTTCAATTCCAGCGACGACGAGGACGCTCGGGGTCCCCTCTCGTCTGAAATCATGGCGGCCAAGCTTCCAAGAGGCTTAGAGAAACCCCCTCCATTAGGCTCGTACGATGGGACCACAGACCCAGACGAGCACATCGAGAATATCGATGTGCTGCTCGACTATCGGGGTGTTCGAGGGGCAATCAAATGCCGCCTCTTTCCTACAACGCTGAGGAAAGGAGCAATGACATGGTACAAAAGCCTCGAGGCCGAGTCCATCACCTCATGGAAACAACTTGGACGCACGTTCTCCAGGCACTTCACCGCATCAAGGCGACACCCGAAGATAGAGGCTTCGCTCGAAGCGATCATCCAGGGGAGGGACGAGCCTTTACGAACTTACATCGAGAGGTTCAATAAGGAAGCGATCCAAGTATCCACGACCGACGACATGAAAAAATACTTGCTGGAACGAGGGTTACGCCCATCGACTGATTTTCATCGGGCGGACGGCATTGAAACCCCGGCCACCCTCGATGCATTCCTACTGAAAGCCCAAGCCTACATTCAGTATGAGGAAAAACAAGCTGCCAGTTCAGTAAGAGACGCTCGACGCCGTGAAGATGCCAAACCACACCGAGTCGATGAACCTTCGACATCTCGTCGAGGAAGAGACAAAAGAAAGGATGATCGCTCCCGTGAACCGCGGGAGCACCGGGGACCTATTGGTCGGTTCCACGAGTACACACCTCTCCTGGCCTCCAGGGAGAAAATTTTGTCTGAATGCGCCAATTTAGAATTCAAACAAGCAGGGGTACGTTTTCCGAGGCAGCAACCTAGCAAGCCCGACACGGATAAAATGAAATACTGCAGATTCCACAAGAGTCACGGCCACAACACAGAGGACTGCATCCATCTCAAGGACGCAATTGAAATCCTCATCAAGGACGGGCACCTAAAGCAGTTCACCAAGTCCAGAGACACTCCTCGACAGGAAACACAGGAGATCCAGAAAGTCGAGGAAGCTATACCCATCCCTGCAGATGCTAACATGCAGGTCGCTCTAAGCATTTATCGCCCGGAAGACTTCTTCCTACCGGACCGCGCCGAGAGGTCGGGGTACCTATCCTCCCACAGCCCATGGGAAGCTTTCCCTACAACAATGGTCATCTCGGGAGGAGGATTCAACAAAATCACGGTCGGATCCGTGAAACGGAAATTCGACCAGCTAATTGCTAAAGGGCCCGCGCAAAACGCCACCCTCGATCCACCAAGAGAGGGCTCTGTACCCCTTGCATTTTATCGAGAGGAACTCCTGGGAGGGGCATCCAACGCTAGCATTCCTCTGCTCATCCGAGCACGCATGGCAAACTTTGATGTGAGGAGGATCCTGGTGGACCAAGGTAGCTCCTGCGACATCATGTACTCCCAGCTGTTTTCGACACTCCAGCTAAACGAGACACACTTGACTCCATATGGCGGATCGGACCTGCAGGGTTTCAACGGAGCAGTATCCCGACCATGGGGATATGTCGACCTATTTGTTACCTTCGGGGCGAACGAGACAGCCAGGACGGTCAGGGTCCAGTTCCTAGTCGTGGACTACCCATCTCTGTACCAATGCATCCTAGGACGACCAACCTTAGCCGAGCTAATCGCTGTGCCATCCACCGTCCACCTGAAGATGAAGTATTACACTACCGCAGGTAAAGTTGCCACATTGCACGGAGACGTCGACGCTGCCCGCAGGTGTTTCGAAGCAGCATCAAAAGGTCTCAGTTCAATATCATACCAACCAAGTCCCCCGACATCAAATTCACCAGATATTCCCAGGGCTTTCCCTCAGGTAGACTCGATCGACCTAGACTGCAGATTTTCGGACAGTAGCGAGGGCGTCCAAAGGCCAACAGAATCGCTATCCCGACCAATACCAGATGGAGACTTCGAGCTAATTCCTCTGGGAGAAGACCCAGCTCGGTGCGTTAAAATCGGAGCACATATGCCTGAGTTGGTGAAGCGACAATTGGAAGCTTGCCTCAAAGGGAACGCAGATTTATTTGCCTGGAGCGCCGCAGAAATGCTGGGGCTCGACCCCAAGACAGCCTACCACCACCTCTCCATTGACCCAACACACAAGGCGGTCGCTCAACACAGGAGGAAGCAGTCGACCGAGAAGACCGAAGCAGCTGAATCTGCTATTAAAGACCTCCTAGAGGCTAAATTTGTAACCGAGGCCAGGTACACGACCTGGCTCTCGAATGTTGTACTTGTGAAAAAATCTAGTGGAAAATGGAGGATGTGCGTTGATTATACCGATCTCAATCGGGCATGCCCGAAAGATGCATACCCTTTACCTAACATCGATAAATTGGTCGACAATTCGTCAGGCTTCAAGCTATTATCCTTCATGGACGCATATTCAGGGTATAATCAAATACCCATTGCCGTGTCTGACAAAAAATACACGGCCTTCATGACCGAATCGGGCAATTACTTTTACAACGTTATGCCCTTCGGTCTAAAAAACACGGGCGCAACATATCAGCGCATGATGAATAAGGTTTTCCGAGCTGAAATCGGAGATATGCTCGAAGTGTACATGGACGACATGATCGTCAAATCTCAACAAGAAACGGACCACGCATCCCACTTACGAAAAGTGTTCGATCAGGCACGAAAATGCAAAATGCGCTTCAACCCTGAAAAATGCACGTTTGGTGTCCGAGCAGGAAAATTCCTCGGATTCTACTTAACCGAACAAGGCATCGAGGCCAACCCTGACAAATGTCGGGCATTCGCGGAGCTCCCAACTCCCACTTCCAAAAAATCCATACAATCACTAAACGGGGTCCTTACCTCCCTTGCTCGGTTCGTAGCAAAGTCTGCTCAATACGCTCTCCCTTTTTACAAACTCCTCCGTAAAGAGGCAACTTTCGAGTGGACGGGGGAGTGCGAGCTAGCGTTGTCCCACCTAAAAAAGGCACTAAGTGAACCCCCAGTCCTATCCAGACCTGAAGAAGGGGAGATATTGTATCTCTACCTTGCAGTTGCAAACGAAGCAGTAAGCGCGGCACTCGTGCGCGACCTACTCGAAGGGCAAAAACCTGTATATTTCACAAGTAAAGCACTCCATGGTCCAGAAATTCGATACCTCCAGATAGAAAAGGTGGCTTTGGCCCTCCTTCTCGCAGCCAAAAGGCTACGCCATTACTTTCTGACTCACACCATCATCGTAAGAACCGATCAGCCCATAAGACAGTTGCTCGGTCGACCGAACATGGCTGGACGAATGCTAAAGTGGTCATTGGAACTATCCGAGTTTGACGTCAAATTCGAGGGAAGACAA
Organism: Lathyrus aphaca; assembly: GCA_963966055.1. Classification (NCBI taxonomy): domain Eukaryota; kingdom Viridiplantae; phylum Streptophyta; class Magnoliopsida; order Fabales; family Fabaceae; genus Lathyrus; species Lathyrus aphaca. Next base: position 425,170,011 of record OZ014519.1, on the reverse strand, counting down.
GCTCTCAAAGCCCAAGCGCTGGCCGACTTCGTGGCTGAACTTACCTTCACCGAGCAAGACCCGAAAGTCTCATCCAGGTGGGTTATTTTCGTGGACGGAGCATCTGGCCCAGCGGGTAGCGGAGCCGGAATTATCTTGGTAAACGAAGAGGGGAACGTCATCGAAGTGTCCCTAACCCTATCTTTCCCCACTTCTAACAACCAGGCAGAGTATGAAGCTTTTCTAGCGGGCATACGACTTGCGACCGATCTGGAAGCAGAAGAGATCACAATCTGCACGGATTCTCAGTTGGTCGCAAGCCAGGTCCGAGGAGATTTTCAGGCCAAAAATGATAACATGGCCGAATATTTGGCCCTCGTAAAAGGCGAACTAAAACGGTTCAAAAGTGTGGAAGTCAAACACGTTCCACGGGAAAACAATGCCCGCGCAGACATCCTGTCCAAATTAGCGAGCACTAAAAGGAAAGGAAACAACAAGTCCGTCGTACAGAAAACACTTCCTCAACCGAGTATCGGACAATCGTCGGCCCGCGTAGACATTAACGTCGTGGGCGACATGAGCTGCTGGATGACCCCAGTATTCAACTATTTAACTAAAGGAGAATTACCGACCGACCCAAAAGAAGCCAGTACTATACGACGAAGGGCATGCTCATATTCTCTAGTAGGTGGACGTATGTATCGTCGAGGATTCTCTACACCCCTCCTCAAGTGCGTAGAAGAAGAAAATATCCCACACATACTAAGGGAAGTCCATGAAGGAATCAATGCGCAACATCCTGACGGACGGTCGTTGGCTCGAAAAATCCTAAGGGCAGGATACTATTGGCCCACCCTCCAACATGATGCGAAAGAGCACGTAAAGAGGTGCGACAAATGCCAACGACACGGAGACATGCACGCAGCACCCCCATCCGAGCTAAAATCATTATCGTCACCTTGGCCGTTCGCATGGTGGGGGATGGATATCTTAGGACCATTCGTCGTCGGGTCTGGTCAGAATAAATACTTAATTGTAGGTGTCGACTATTTCACCAAGTGGATAGAAGCTGAGGCCTTAGCCAAAATCATTGCGCTCAACATACTACGTTTCTTCAAGAGAAACATCCTCGCCCGGTTCGGGGTGCCCCTCGCCATCGTGACCGACAACGGCACTCAGTTCACAGATAAACACTTCAAAGAATTCGTTGCATCAATGGGAACGAAACAACATTTCGCTTCAGTCGAGCATCCTCAAACTAACGGGCAAGCAGAGGCCGCGAACAGGGTAATCCTAAGAGGTTTGAAACGAAGACTGGACGAGCATAAGAAGCATTAGGTCGAGGAGCTACATAGCGTACTATGGGCATATAGGACCATGCCCCACTCAACAACCGGGGAATCCCCATTTCGATTAGCATATGGAACCGAAGCGGTGATCCCTATAGAAATGCACGTCCGATCGAAGCGCACAGAATCCCCCATGGATCAAGATACTAATTCTGAAGCCTTGAGAAACGAGCTCGACATGGTCGAAGAAGTTCGATCGGAAGCCGCTCTTCGAGAAACCATTCTCAAACAAAAAATAGCCGCTCGGTATGATTCTAAGGTCATAAGGCGAACGTTCGAGGTAGGCAGCCTTGTCCTTAGAAGAAATCACAGAGATCCCCGCGAGGGAAAACTAACACCCAATTGGGAAGGCCCGTATCGTGTCCGAGCAAAAACCGAGAACGGAGCTTATTATTTGGAAAATCTACACGGGGAAGAGCTTGCTCGGCCCTGGAACGCCGAGAAACTCAAACAATACTACAGCTAAATCACAAAGTCACCTTACTCAACTTTCAAGCAAAGAGAAAAGGGGACCGACCGAAAACTGCGTGCCTAGGTACGAGCATGACAGCCCAAATATAACAAAGTCAAGCAAGATCTCCTTTCGAGCAAAAGGGAAACTTGCCGCACAGACGGATACTCGAACGAGTCCGACGTCGCATAAGTACCACGACCAGGCAGAACCCCAGCTCGCGATGGGATGTTCAAGCCACGGAACCCGGGCCATTATCTTGGCCCGGGCACCGACCAGGAGTAAGACTCCTAAATCTGATTGGTCCCCCTAACCAACAGATCACTCACACACCCCGTATTCATTCGATCACATCTAATTAATGCAAAGATGCATACCAAACACTTAGTAAAAATAACAAGTAAATTATGTCCTCCGATGGACGCATTGTTACGAGCAAATAAAACATAGAAACCGACCATCAAAGTCGTACACATGAAATTAAAAATGCGACACCAAAGGGCCGACTTGTTCAGGATTACATACAAAGGGGGCCACGCCCCCCAAAAAAGAAAGAACATCATAAATTACCAGGCACGCAGGCCATAAATTAATTATCCTCGCCTCCCGGGCGGCCTTCTTCCTCACAAGCACCCTCCTGCTCCGGTTGCGCTTCAGGTTGGCCAGACTGACCAGTCGACCCCGGCTGAGAGTCATCCACCACCAAGTCTGAGGGGACCATGATCTGACCGTCCACGACCTTGTACAAGTAGCTCATTCGACCAGCGTCCAAGGCCATATCAGGATGAAGAACTCTCATCTGATCCACCGCGTTCTGGAAGCTGAGCTCAGTTGATGAGTTCAGATCTTCCATGTCTTGGTCGATCCGAGCAAGCAGCTGAGCCCTCGTCACCAGATTTTTGGTCTCTTCATCCTCATCATCCTTCGGGCAAAAGGCGTCCTTCAGCTTTTTATTTTGCTCAAGCACCCTCTTCTTGTCAGCCTCTAACTTAGCGATGACGGCAGCTCGATCGGTCGACTCCTTGGTCGCAGCTTTAGCCTCCTCGGTGGCCGCTGTCAGTTTAGCCTCAGAAGAAGCCAGCTGCTCCTTAAGCCTGCTATTCTCTCGCTCCAATCCGGGACTCCCTTCGGCCGTCAGCCAGGACATTGTTAGGACCCGCATAACTGCGCTTGCGTCTTGGGCCAGAGATAGTCGCCGAGTAGGACGGTCCATACCTTCCAAGAACAGAGAATCCACACGGTCCACCTCCATGCTCGTTCCCTCGAAGAAGTTGCGCATCACGAAACACGGAGGTAGCCCATGCTTCGGCTTTGGAGGAGCGTTGGCCGTTAAATCCACAGTGGCCGCAGACTTGTGCTTTTTCATCAAGGAGTCGGTCGATGCGCTCGGCGAACCTTGGACCAAGGGGCCCGACCCCGAGCCACTCGTCTCAGTCAACTTGGTCTGCACGACCCTTGATCGTTTCCTCTACTGCTGAACCAGGCGCTCTTGAATCTTATCCAATGGGTTCGTCAGGGAGCCTGAAAAAGGAAAAGGATCAGGTCAGTCATAGACAACAAAGTTAAAGCAAAAATTTAACTAACGCAAATAAGTCGGACACTTCTTGCCCGGTACGGCAAGCCAGCAACTCAGTAACGTTGATCAAGGGACGCTCCACAACTTCCCCCCATCCTGATCAACTATAACCTTTCTAGCTTCGTCCAACAGGGGGGTCGGAGTGAAGGATGCTATTAATTTTCTGAAGGCCTCAAAACTGGTCGCATCATCATCATTTAATGTGTCCCCCACCTGAACGAACTCCCCGACGGGTTTCTCATAATGAGCATGACTCCAGGAAAATGGGAACAACCACAATCTCCTCGGGATCACCTGACCTTGATCTTCGAGCTTAGGCTCGTCATTCTCGTCAGTGTCTATTCCCAGAAAGCTCATTGCTCTCACGGCCACCGCGCTCGCGGGTTTTATCAGGAAGTAATCAGTTTTAAAGGCCCGGATAGATTCTGAATGGGCCTTAAAAATCTTTGTCCGCTGCTTGAAGGACACGAACCCCTTTCGGTCAGTTCCTCGCCCGACTTGGCGCTGCAAGGAGAACAAGCGGAAGAAGAGGGTAAGCGTGGCACCAACACCCAGATGGGCGCACGTCATCTCGAACGCTCTTAGAAACGCGTACAAATTAGGGTGTAGTTGGGAAGGGGCGACACAGAGATGCCCGAGCACGGCACTCACAAAGTCACTGAAAGGCAATGTTACCCCCAGGACCGAAATCGCATATTCGTACATGGAGAAAGCCCGACCACGAAAATCTGAGAAGATACGGTCGTCGTCCCCCGGGCAGGTTACAACCCAATCAGCAGGATCACCAACAACGGGCAGTGGCTCCGTTCGAGGTCTTGAAAATGAGGACACCTTGTCCAACAAATCTTCCACCACCCATTCTTCGGGCGAGACCCTCGTCTGGTCAGGACACTGAGGCGAGTCTGTCGATGCTCCTGTAGTGCTTGTATCCGAACTCTCCGAGGAACTCCCGGAACCAGAAGGAATGGACGCAGATGACCCTGAATCTCCCGAGGACGTCTCTTCGGAAAGCACGTCCAGCGGATTCACGAGCGAGTTTTCACCTGAAAAGCAGAGGAAAGGCATCAGTGAATTCGATTAAGAATATCAAATCCACCCTTCCACCGCTCGACAAGTGAAAGGGCGCGCATCAGCTCAGAGACTATGCCCCGAGCTATAGCCCTGGCCGACCATCGCTCGGAGCGACGGCTTACGCCCAACATTACAAGCCAAGGATATAACCTAGGTATCTATCAAAACCCAAATCTAAGTCGACCAATACCTACGTCGACCCTAAGCTAGGGTTTGCAACCGACCGACTACGGTGGCAGAAGTCTTAGGGTTTACCGGTTCCAAATCTAAAGCCTACCATCAAAACTATCCTAAGCCACATGCATTTCTACAAAATCTAAGCTATAAACACCTAAAAAGAAGAAAAAGAGTCGTACCTTGCGCTTGAGAAGACATTCTTGAAGAAAATAACGTTCTGAAAGTGGTGGTCGGCGCAAAGAGGCGGTGGTCGACGGCTGGGACGGTGGCAGTTGAACGAGCAGAGCGTTGAAGAAGAAGATGAAGCGAAAAGTTCAGAATGGGCCATGAGAATCCTATTTATAGGAAGGAGAACACGTGCAAGCACGCGTGACCCCTACACGCTAGCCCCTAGACTAGCCGTCAAATCATTAATAGGCGCGAGTTCCCAGATATTCCAGCTTTTCGTTTCACATTCTTCTGCCGAGCAACGCACCAGCTGCCCGTCCCCAAAAGATCGACAACATAGATCCCTGGCCTTAACGCTGTTCATTGCCGAGCACAAAATCATTCTTAAGTCACTGCTCTGCCACACAAGCAATGACTTGGGGGGCTCCTGTTCTGGACCAGCCCAATCCTTACAATTGGGCCAAGAAGACCAATCCAAAAGGCCTGCTCGACGTCGAGCATGATTATGAAAAGTGGTCCCTGTCGACCACAAGCATTCCGACCACGACGAAGTTCACTAACGGCTAGTCTTGACCGTTGCCTATTTTCACGGATTCCTCGATCCGCGCCTCACAATATGGACCAATAATCTTCCCCTTAGCCCCTTATATAAACCCTCTCATTTGAGAGGGTCAGGTATTCAATCTCTCTGACCTTTATACTTGTACTTGCCCACTCTTTGCTTGGTTACTTACTTTGGCATCAGAGTGCCTTGCAAGTACACCCTTTTTTCTCCTCACCGATCATCTCCATTAGCTCTCGAGGCCAGCCGCATCGGATCCTGATCTCCAGGTACGATCACCCTTAACTTTGTTTCTTGTTTCTAGGACAGTGTTTGATTTCTTCAAATGTAAGGCTGCAGCAATAACCTCAGGTTTAGGCTCTTTTTCTAAGCCTGTGAAGGGTCTCTGATTAAGGATATGTATACCCAATAGTTTGGAGAACTCCTCCATTGTGGGAACCAGCTGATAATCGGGGAATGTGAAACAGTGATGTTTAGAGTCAAAGAACTGAAATAGGGCACTCATCATGTCTTCATCAAATCCTGAGGTAACCAAGTTAAGTAGGTGACCATCCTTCTTGATGAACTGGGAGTTTTCAGAAACTTGAGAGACCAATTCTTTAAGCTTACAAGGTATCCCTACAAAGTTGATTCAGATAGTATTCCTACGAGCAGAAGCTATGACCTGCAACAAAGAACAAAGATAAATCCTTTGGTCCTTGAAATGGTTAGTGAAAATGCCATGCTTATGATGTCATGATGTTATGATGTTATGTTCAATCACAAACATGTGGCACACACAAACAAGTCACACCATAGCCCTAGGTTTAGAGGCTTGCATGAGGTTTAAAGGTAAGTACCCTCCCCTGAAGTTTAGTTGGTTCATCCTGTCCTACAAAAGTAACCGAGTTCTAAGGGATCTCAATATCATTGATCCTTCCCAAGGGTGGTTGTTCATTAGGCAACTTACTTGCCAACCAAAACCCTCCAAGTTTAGGATCTCAATGAGTGTAGCATCGAGTATCAACCAACTTCAATCTTCACCAAAGCCGGCTATCTCACTACTTTCTAAAGGCCAAGATGGGATGACTAGGGTTCTAAAATTCAGTTAGTGTATTGACAACATATGGCAGCCTCATATTATCCTTAACTTACTTAAGAAACATAAGCACCAACCAAGAAGTCACACTAACTATGGCCACCAGATCAACCATATCGGTATACGCCGTATAGTTTCCTTGGTCTATTGCCATTTACCTAAGGTACACTAGATCCGGGTTAGGATCTTTCACACAAAAATCCCAACAAGTAATATAAAGCAAACAAAGCAAACAATTTAAGTGATCTAATTCCTAAGGGTACCCCTCTTTTATTAAGTCCCAAGCAGAGTCGCCAGTTCTGTAACACGGTGGGAGAACTGACTTTCTATAAATGTTGCGGATAGCAAGAGTCGCCACCGACTTTTATTTTATCCAAAAGGAAAGGACATAAAAGAACAGAAAAGACCTATTTTTTAAAAGACTTGAGTTCGGGGGGTAAGTTATACAAAGGGAAGGTGTTAGCACCCTTTATATCCATGGTTATCCATGGGCTCTTAGTTACTTAGCTCACTTTGTTTGTTTTCAAGAGTGTAGTGTGTGATTAGAAAAGTTCTGAGTACTTTGTAATGATCCTCGTATGGATGTATACAAAGCCTTGTTTTTTTTGAAAATTTGTTTGAAAAGTGGGGTGTAAAGAATAATTTTAAAAAATGAGCAAGTAACTGAGAGAAACCTACCCTAGCTTAAATCTTTACTGTTCTTATGTTCTTTCAATGGTAAGACTATCCCTATTATTAAGGAATGGGTATTCATTACCTTGGATGTATTAAGGGACATGTGTAGGGACATCTGGATATAGGCAACTGTAAGGTGTCTTTAGCAATTCGTAGGGACTTATCATCTTTTACTCGAAGGGACAAGATCATTTATCGTAGGCAATCTCGAAGGGACTTGATCTTTAAAACTATAGGGACTTGATGATATTTATGAAGGGACTTGCTTAAGACACCCTACTTGACCTTTTGAAATAGGCAACTGAAAGGCAACCCTAGGAAGTGCAAGATGGCGATCAAAGATCGACTTACGTGTGTGCGTGTTTATTTTCAAATATTTATCTTATTTAAGTTAATTTTATAAGTTAATTTTTAATTACAAACATGTTATACACACCCTAAATTACTAACCATACAATATAATAAAAATAAAGCAAAAATATAAACCTATGAATATTACAAGGCTTTGGGACAATTACAATATAATCGAGAAATAATAATAATAATGATAAATATAATAATAATAATAAATAAGCAATAATTAAATATTAGTAGTAATAATAAAATAAGAATAAAGGTTAGAATAATAAAATAAATAAGAATTTTAGCAAGAAAAATTAGTGTTAGAAAAGTTTTTTAGAATTAATTAAGAAAATAAGATTAATAATAAACAAATAAGAAACTATTTACATATTAAAATAATGATTAATGGTTAATTATGGTTTAGAAAAAATTAGGTTAAATATTAGGGTTAATAAAAAACTAGTGTTAAGAAAATTAGGGTTTTGAACATTAATCTAAACCTAATTAATTTATTTACAAAAATATATATATGATAATAATAAATATAAACATATTAAAAAAATAAATAGAACCAATTTAAGTTTAAGAAAATAAATTATGATTTTGAAAATATAAAGTTTTTTTTATAAGAAAATATTATAAGTTATTGTTTAGAAATTAGTTTTATAAGAATTTAAATGAATATAATAATATAAACAAATAAAAGTACAAAAAATTGAAGAAAAACAAAACATACCTGGGGTTGGGATTCGAACCCACGCCCTAGGCTCTCTCTCTTTTTGGTCCAGCATCATCACCACTAGGCCAGCTGCGCTTGGTGTGTATCAAGTGAGTATCAATTCTTTTATTTTAAACCTGCAAAAAATCAAATAAAACACAAAACAAAATGGCTTGGGGGAGATTCGAACCCAGGACCATTGCAATAACACACAAACACTCCAACCAGCTGAGCCACATGGGGCGTGTTCAATAATTAACCAACACTAATCATTATAAAATAAAACAAATATCAAGGTTGAATTTCCGCGCCAAAACGTCATCTTCTTCATTCAAATTTCCTGCGAAATTTCCTTTGATGCTTCCTGCGAATTTACCTGCGTTCGAAACCTGCAAATCTCATATCATCATCAATACGTATTGATTCATCAAATTTATCACAAGGTCATGATCCACAAACATCATACAGTTCATTTACAACTTTAGAATTAATTTATAATGGCTAAATCGAAGAACCCTAACAATGGCAACTTTCGGTTTAGGTCATGGTTCTTCAATTTCTTTGCCCAGAAACCATCTATAGATCATGACTAACACAAATCAAACAACAAAATTAGTTTATATTAGCTAAATATGTGAAATCGAAAAAAAAAAATTTTGAAGAACAAGAATGATTCGGTTAGCATGTTTCAATGCATGAAGGGATGATTTTATGATCCAAAAACATTCAGTGATCTTCAAGGAATGATTTGCAACCTTCAAAAGCTTTGGAGATGGCCTGGAAATAAGAATCTGATTATGAGATTTTTTGTGAAATTTGAGGTTTTTTTCTTGCTCTTGGAGGCAGCCAATTCGTGTCCTTGTAATTGTCTTTAGTTTCTGTATATGTATGGAACAGAATTAGGTTAAAACTTTGTGGATTTGTGGGCTTTTGGTGATTGCTTGATCATGAAGTTTCACCACTTTCAAATATCCTCAAAAATCTTATAAAACCTTTCTAAATTGGGTGAGCACGAATTTTGATGATACCAATCAGCTTTGAATATCCTTTAAGAGTTTCTAGAATGAGAATCATATCAAATATTGAGCTTTTCATATTTTATTTTGATTTAAAATGATTTTTAATGAATAAAATCAAAATAAATCAAAATAAACTAATAAAAATTTGAATAAATGATATTTGATTCGTGCATGATGTCATGGTAGAGACTGGGTCATAAAAATGCAAGCCCATGTGGAAATAATTGGTTCTAAGACCCCATTTGCTCAATAAACCTCTAAAAAATTTCCCAACTTTGGAAAGACACAAATCCCTCAATTTTAAGGCTATGAAGGTTTTCTTGGAAATTTTGGAAAGCTTAGAGAGTCCTCTAACTAACCTCATTGGTCTCATGTCCATATATTTTACCATTTTCAAATTATGCCCTTTGGAAGATGTTGACTTTTTGTTGACTTTTAAAATGACCTATAATGTCCTAGCTCATATCTTCCAAATGAAGCATTTTTAGGCTTGGCTTGAGAGACACAAAGTTGTATAGAATTCAATTTCCTTCAAAATGATCTTTGGATGGAAAAAATTTGATGAAGCATGTGAAAGTTATGGCTGGTCAAAGTTCAGTTGACTTTTCCTATGAAAACCCTAATTTAGAAACTCCTGATTCTTGATGATCTGAAATCTCCTTGATGAATCATGATCAACCCTTGATCAAATGATGAATTTTACTTCATAAAATTGATGTTGGCAAAAAATCATGAAGTTTGACTTTTGTTTGACCACAGTTGACCTCAGTTTGACTTTTTAACCACTTTGACTGATTTTAGCCTATCTGATCATTTGACTGAGCAAACCTTTTGGGAAAGCCTTGAAACTTGACATAGGGATTCTTGAAGCCATATAGGATGCTATGAAGCTCACTTGAAGCCTTGGAAATCCATTTAGCCTGATGAGACTTAAAACCCTAGTTTGGGATGCATTGCTTAGGAGGATGCTTTGTCTGAGGGGATTGTCAAACTTTCTGATTAATTGTGAACCTTGTGAACCTCTTAGGATACCTTGTGAACCTTGTGAACCTCTTGGGATTCCTTGTGAACCTCTTGGTACACCTTAGTACACAATGCCTTGACTAGGGGAGGACAAATTTTCGGGTGCAACAGTCATACCTAGTCATTGGGCTAGTCTAGAACAAGAGCCCCCAAGTCGTTGCTCATAAGCATATGAGTGATGACTTAAGAGCAGCCTGTGATCCTAGGGAGGAGCATGCACGGTTGGTGTTGGTTACTAGATATGGGAACACTTCGTGGTGCCCGAACATGAGTGTGCTCGAGAGGCCCAAAACATCGTTTGTCTACCCTGTGTGCGTGGAGCCCAATGGATGATAGGACTTGAAGAGTTGGAGTGCCACACTTCCATCGAGCCACCTGTTGTTATAAATGCATAATAATGGCTAGGCAAGGGTTTCATGATGCCCCTAAATATTCCTAGGCAAGCGCATGCACCATTTCCCGGGTTTGCCTATAAATAGGTGAAGAGAATGTTCATTTGCATTTTTCACTGCTTACTCTCTTTTTCTGCTCCCCTCGTTTCTCAAACCTCACTGTCGTCGTCGTTCTCCGCTGTTTACTACCATCCAGACTCATTTGACCAGCTTTTTCGACCACGTAAGTTCCAAATCCTTTTCCTCTTAGGTTATATTTTATTTACTTACGCTTAGAAATGCATGTGGTTAGGTTGAAATTTAGGCATGTTAGGGATAATAGTGGTAGTAGTCGGTTTTTTATGGTGGTTGTGTCACTTATAGAAATCGACGCCACCGTAGAACTGTAGGAAACTTAGATATTCTCGTATTTCTTAATGGTTTGATGTCTTGGTTATAGGGATAAGCCTACCGCCGGTGATACCTATGAGTTTTCCATTTGAAGTTTCCGGTGGAATCCGAGGTGATTGTGTCAAGGAGGTTCTCCTTAGTAAGGTTTAATTGTTTTTCCGTTAGTGAGTCTCCTTCCCCGTGAAGGTTTTAGGAGTCTCCTCGTCCTTTTGTTTGCAGTTTTGAGTAAGGGCTTTGGTCGAGGACGTTGTCCTTGTTCCTTTGCACACCATTTTATTTGATTAGCGGTGGAAGGGTGGATTTGGTTTGATGTCAAATTCACTTTTGTCCTCTACTTTTCAGGTACACAAAATGGCAAACAATGTTAAGGACGAGGTTATGTACAAGCAGGGGTCATCTTCTTCTTCCGACCAAAGCACCTTTGGGTCACATACGTCTGATGAGACTTTGACAGGGACCTCTAGGGATGAGTGAATTACCTCGAAACCCCCTGGGAATTGCGTCAATTTTTTCTTCTTTTCTTAAGGAGGCGTTCACCAGCGTAGGGGCCAAGGGTGAATGGAAATTCCATTTCTCCAAGGAGGATGATCGAGTTTGTTCGGTGTACGAGACAAACTAATTTCCCATGTACGGGTTTGTGTTTAAGGAGATAGGGTTGAAGTTTCCCTTCTCAGACCTCCAGGGAGCAGTCTTTGGTCATTTAGACTTGGCTCCTAGTCAGATGCTTCCTAATTTGATCACATTCATCCGCGCATTCGAGCTCACCTGCGAACATCTTGATATTGAGGCCATAATTCTCCTCTTCTTCTTTATATTCCACCTTCAATGCTAGAACACACCAGGACAGTTCAGATGAGTTTCCTTAAAACAGGCGAGGAAGTTGTTCAAGTCTTTTTTGGAATCCATCCGGACCTTCAAGGAGAGGTACTGCATCCTAGATCCAGTGTAGGGGAGGGCTAAACCTTTTTGTACCACTGGGAAATCCTCAAGGGTGAAGACGGGGAGCCCCTACTTACCGTGAATGGAAAGAGGTAGAGACATTTGATGCAGAGATTTCGCTTTGCTTGGAGAAACAAAAACTTCACTCGGGATACTGATGATTATCTTTCCAAGACATACATGTTGGGCAAGGACGACTTGGCCAACTACAATAAGCTCATGGCTTTTGTTGATGGTTTCTGCCCTGCTGAATGTGTGACCAAAGGCAGGGAGATTATCTATGATGATGAGGGGCAACCTTTGCTGGAGGTTTGACCTATAAATACCAAAGATCTCCTCAAATGTGGCATGCGCGAGGAGTCCATGAAACATTTAGGTAGCCGTTTGTTTCATCTATCTTGTATAGGTTTTGATTTTTTTAGCTAACTCGTGCTTATTATTTTGCAGGCAAGATGTCTACAGCTCAGGAAAGAATGCTCAAAACTGCTGCGAACAAAGCTAAATAGGGGAGGAAGATTAGAAAGAGTCGTTTTGGTGACTAGGAGATTCCACCCCCGATTGGATCGGGGACCTTCTCATCTACCCCAACTATCGTCCAGGCTTCCCCTATTCAGGTAACCTCGAGGCATAAACGCTTCCGAGTGGAAGGGACCGTCGACCTCACTGGCGAACTAGAGAAGAATAAATATGAGTTTTCCCCATGCTTTAATAAGAGGGATTTCTTTGAAGGCGCTTCCCTCAAACTTCACCAGGAAGAGTCTCTTGTGCTCGAGGAAATGGAACGACCGAACAAGAGGACAATGCAAGCTCAGAATGTCACTGCCATAATGAAGGTGTTAGGCATGGCGGTGGTCTACACTAAGGAGGGGACCTTAATGGATCAAGAGATGAATAAGACCTAGATGAACAATGTTGTTCTTGAGGGGAATTTGAAGGCTAAGGCAGAGGTGTCGAAGAAGTCCAAGGAGTTGGTCAAGGTGAACAAAAAGTGTGATACCCTTGTTGCTAAGAAGAAGGCCTTAGAGGATATGGTTGTTGTGCTTCAGGCTACCTCGGCTCCTGCCGAGGATGAAAATAATGATATAAATGGTTTAAAGACTCGTGCAGAGTTGGTTGCTCGAATTAATCAAGATGAGAAGGATTGTCTGGGAGCTGCTAAGGATGCCTTCAATAATATATTGAAGTAGCTCAGGGTCATGAATCCTGAAGTCAACTTCACACCGGTGGGGACGGGATTCCTACATAGTGTGAAGGATGGTCAGATCGTCAACCTTGATTCCCTCAAGATGGATGGAGGAAACGAGAAGGATCAACAACCTATCCAACATGAAGAGCAACCCTCCCATGAGGAGAAATCATCCATAGAAGAGGAACTGCAACCCGACAACTGATCAGGTGAATTTAATTGGAAATTTTTGTGGCTTTTTGGTATTTTTAATAATGTAAAACGAAATTGAAATAAAATGAGAAACGAAAATAAAATGGAAAGGAATGGAATGGTTTGGGCCTGGGGGTGCCAAAAGTGACAAAAACAACATCATTGGGCTGGATTCAAAAACGCGTGGGGTGTGAAAAGGAAACCGAAGACTTTTAGGGTTGACTCTGATCATGTGACTGGCATGTGAATTTTAATGTGCTGGCGCGTTAATGGCCCTAGGATCAGATTCATCCATTGGTCACGTTATAAAGTTAGGGAATTAGGGCTTTACTGTTCTGATGACCGGAGATGAATTCCGGTCATCTTCTCCGGCCAGACTCCGGTAGGGTTCCCTCAAATCTCCATAAAAATGAAAACTAAAACCACAGACTTGCTCGTTTCCTTACCCTAATCACATATCTAAACTTGTTTTGGCTTAGGGTTCATGAATTAGTCAAATCGAACGCAAACATTTCCATACCTAAAACTAGATCTAAGCATCTAGCATGCCTATCAACTAGCCAGACATTGTAATGCTCTAATTAAGCCTCAATCAACATGAAAGAACTGAAAAACAAGCAATTCGATCAAGTAAAGTATCAGAGCATACCTGAATTGCAGAGGTATCTGAATGTTGCTAGAAGGCCAGAGAGGAGGTTCCTTGAGTTGCTTGATCTTTCTCTAACACAACAAGAGTGAAATAAACACTTTGTGCTTGGTGGATCTTGAGAAATTGAAACAAGTGCAGTGAAGATCAATGATATGCATAACCAGCTCCTTGGACAATTCAGGTTGAGCAATCCACAGAAATGGTGCAACACATGATATTGATGATGACTTGATGAAGATCAATGATAGAGAAATGAAGATTGAGAAGTTTCAGTCCAAAGTGTAGTGCAACCACAAAGTTGCAGTATGTGATTCTTGATGAATCAAGCTTAGTAATCTATGGAAGCCATGCTTGAGGTGATGATGAAGATGAATCTAGGAAGATTGAGGTAGGAGTGATGAATATGGAGACTGCTCAAGGCAAAATGCAGAGAGGATTCGTGTGGAATGAAGTGTGAATTTTGCCAAAAATGAAGTCTCCCCTCAACTAGCCATGGTGAATCTCTTATATAGCATGGGTTAAGCCATTAACTAGCTCAGTTAACAGTTAGAACTTTAGTTAACTGATTCAAGTTGGTTTTGAAGTTGGTTATAATGAGTGAAGTTTGTTTGAGCTCGAGTTGATACTGGTTGGCTTTGATCATGTGCAATGAAACTCATGCTTGGTATGGTGTGGTTTAATGTGATGCAATGAAGCTGAGTTGATCTGATTGTGTAGCTTTCTTGCAATACTTAGCAACTCATCATTTGGCTTGGATTGGAGAGGATGCATAGAAATTGGTGTGATCATGCACACACATGATAACTTGAGCTTTTGGACACGAGGTTTGTGATTGTAGCATGCTAATTGAAGTGTGCAAGCTGAACTGAAGTGGAATCCTCTTATGATCCAATGGTTTATCCTGCAAGAAATCAGATTGCATGTTGTGATCTTCCAAGAGGTGTAACTTCATGATCAAGGCATCCATTGATGAAGTTCTTGTGCTCAATTTGAAGTAGAAAGAACAAGGAACAAGTTTGATATTCAAACCATGATGAGACATGACCTCTAATTCACTTAAATGCCTCTATGAAAATCAAGTCACCAAACTGCACATTGGCCTGCACAAATATGCCTTTCCCTACACTCATTAGCCTATGCCTGGCCAGATGCAACTTCCTTACTTCAGCCCATCCTAGCTCTCAATCCTTTGATCATATGAAAAATTGTTGAACATGAAAGTTGTAGTAAACATGTAGGGGAACAACTTTGTAGTTTACAAAATTTTGATTTGAAGCATCCTTGATCAAGAAAAATGGCTTGGTATTTGGCCCTCCACCTGTTTGATGAATTGCCTTGCAGGACACGCGCGGCGGCCAACCATTTGCCTCGCCCATGGCCTAGTTTTGCCCTAGTTTGCTTCAACTTTGTAAGATCATATCTCTCTCATTTTTTATGATATGGGGGAGTTCCACCCATGGATTTGAAGCTCAATATGCCCTCTTTAATTGGATCAAAGTAGAATTTCAAAATCTCTCATATTTTGGGAGAAGGCCTCTCTCAAAGATGCTGCAAAAATGGCCAAAACTTGCCATTTTTGGAAACCCTAATTTTCCAAAAATGGTAAGTTTTGGTTTTCTTGATTTCTCTTGATTCCTCCATCATTTCTTGATCAAATTTGAACCATAGGATCCTTGTAACCCTTATTTCATGATTTTGATCTAAAAAAGTCAGGAGTTGACTTTTTCTTTAGCGTGGTTGACTTTCCCCCAAATCCCTGATTTTCAATCATCTGGCCAATTGAACCTCTTCCATAATGAATTTGTGGATGAAATTTGAACCCTAGGCACTTGTCATCATATATAAGACAATGAAATCCACTTTGAATAAAAAAATCATGCATAAGCCTAGTAGAAATGAAACCCTAATTTGGGCCTTTTTCATTAGGAGATGTTGCATTGCCTGCCTCCCTTGATCAAACCAAATCTTTCCAGGGCTTGTGGCTTCAAATGAGAACTTGTGGGATGTTGTGAACCCTTTGCACCATGTTGAGAAGCTTTGTGACCCTTTGATTTCCCTTGTATAACCTTCAGTTGCTCCAATCACTAATCACATACCTATGCCTCAGCTATGCCACACATGATGCAATGTTTTTGGTTATTTTATGAACTTATGTATGATAAATGTTATGCAAAATGTTGAGGAAATGAGAGGGAAAATTTTGAGGTATTACAGTTGCCCCTATTCAATCATCTACAGGCCTGAACGAATAAATGCAAAAGCTTTTAGACATTCAAGGTATGGAGTGATTGAATACTCGAATAAAACCTGGAAATTTGAACTCAGTGGATAATAGAAATGCCATCTACATTTTATTTATTTTTTCTTTTGTTTTGACCTCTGAATAGGTAGCGGGAAGAGAACAAGGTGTAATAGAATTATTGCAATAACCTACAATGTGACTGCTAAGCGAATCAAGCCACAAAGAGGATGCCTGTTGGCGAAATAGGGCTTAACGAGATCGTTAGTGAAACAAAACTCGACAATGTGACAGCTAAGCGAATCAAGCCACAAAGAAGGTGCCTGTTGGCGAAACAGGGCTTAACGAGACCATTAGCGGAATGGAACTTGACAATGTGACTGCTGAGCGAATTAAGCCACAAAGAAAACACGTGAATGTTGAGTGAATCAAGCCACGGAAAGTGCCTGTTGGAGAAACAAGGCTTAACGATACCATTAGCGGAATGGGACTCGACAATGTGACTGCTGAGCGAATCAAGCCACAAAGAAAACACGCGACTGCTGAGCGAATCAAGCCACAAAAAGTGCCTGTTGGCGAAACAGGGCTTAACGAGACCATTAGCGGAATGGGACTCGACAATGTGACTGTTGGGCGAATCAAGCCACAAAGAAAACACGCGACTGCTGAGCGAATCAAGCCACAAAAAGTTCCTGTTAGCGAAACAGGGCTTAACGAAACCATTAGCGGAATGAGACTCGACAATGTGACTGCTGAGCGAATCAAGCCACAAAGAAAACACGCGACTGCTGAGCGAATCAAGCCACGAAAAGAATGACAAACACTGACTTGGAAAGACGAAGATGCCTAGAAAATGGTATAAGTATCTTCTGTGGGGAGTACTTCAGGTTGAGAAGATGTTATAGGTTGTATGTAATATACCTCAAAACTGGCCCATGCTGGCATGCACATGCTTGGGTTTATGGCGTAATACTCCATGATGATGGAAATGTTACGCTTTGGAGGATGCACATTGTAACACGGTGGGAGAACTGACTTTAGTTAAATGTTGCGGATAGCAAGAGTCGCCACCGACTTTTATTTTATCCAAAGTAAAGGGCATAAAAGAACAGGAAAGACCTCAAACGATTTTTGGGTTCGGAGGGTAGGTTATGTAAAGGGAAGGTGTTAGCACCCTTTACATCCATGTTTATCCATGGGCTCTTAGTTACTTAGCTCACTTTAAAATGTTTTAAGAAGTGTAGTGTGTGATTAAAAAATTTCTTAAGTACTTTATAATGACCCCTGTACGGATATATATAAAGACTTTGTTTTGAAAATTGTTTAAAATGTAAAGTGTAATGAAGTAATTTGATGAAAAAAAGTGAGCAAGTACTTAAGAGGAACCTACCCTAAGTTAAATCTTTACTATTCTTAAATATTCTTCCAATGGTAAGACTATCCCTATTATTAAGGAATAGGTAGTCATTACCTTGGATGTTGTATGGGACATGTGAAGGGACATCTGTGATTAGGAAATTGTAAGGTGTACTTAGCAATTCTAAGGGACTTATCATCTTTTATTCGAAAGGGACAAGATCATTTACGAAGGCAACCATGAAGGGACTTTGATCTTATAATCTTTAAAGGGACAAGATGATATTAATAAGAGAAGGGACTTTGCTTTATACACCTTACTTGACCTTTTTTATTTAGGCAACATGAGAGGTAACCCTTAAGAAGTGAGATGGCGATCCAAGATCGACTTATGTGTGTGCGTATACAAATTCAAGTATTTATCTTATAATTAGTGATCTAAATTCAATTTTTAAACACAAACATGTTTTCACTCCCTAATTTACTACCCATAGAACTTTAAATAAACAATAAAAATTCTACCACTATTACATAGCTTGTACAGTTACATTATAATAAAACAATTTAAATAACAATTATAATAAATAAATAAAAGGTTAGTAATAATAAAATATAAGAGAAAAAAGAGGTTAGCTTAACAATATAAAATCAAATTAAAATTTTAAATTTAGATAAAAAAGTTTTTTAAGAATTTTAAGAGGAGAAATAAATAATAATAATTATATACTAATAAACATGATTAATAGTTTAATAATTTAATTATATATATATTAGAAATACTTATTAAGTATAATTAAACAAACATAATAAAAATAAGAAATTAAAATTATAAAAGAAAATTAGGGTTTTGAATTGTTAGAAAATAAATTAGGGTTTAAATATAATTAGGGTTTTAGATGCAAAAATATTAGGATTTTAATCTTAATTTACATTATTAATTTAATAAATATATATATATATATATATATATATATATATATATATATATATATATATATATATATATATATATATATATATATATATACTATAATTTTAAGTACATAATAAATAAATAAATAAATAACTAATTTTAGAATTTTAGAAAATAATTTCAGAATTTAAAAAATATATAAAATATTTACATGTTATTTTATATATATATGATTATTTTTAATTAATAATAAAATAATTTAAACAAAACAAATCAATAAAGCAAAAAAAAAGGAAAAAAATTGGAACTTACCTGGGGCAGGGATTGAACCCACGCCCTAGGCTTCAATATCCTTAAACCAACAAGCCAACCACTGGACCAGCTACGTGCTGGTGATAATATAACAAGTTATATTCTTTTTATTTTTAACCTGCAAGAATTAATGAAAATAACCAAAAAAACAAATGGCCTGGGGACGGTTTGAACCCAGGACCTTTCCTTTCTCACACACGCGCGTTAGCCAACTGAGCCATCTTGTTCTTCTGAAATAAATATCACGACAATAACATAAAATATAATATCAAAATTTGAAATATGAATTAGGCGCGCTGGACTTCTTCTTCTTCCTCCAGACCTGCGCATTTTGCTACGAATTTTCCTATAAGTTTTCCTGCGAATTTCCATTTGCAGCAAACCCTACGAAACTCAATCATCAACAAAACAGCAAAATTTTATCAAATTAAATATACCAACACAATCCAGAGGTCAATTAAAGTTGATCCATTGTCTTAGAATTCATTTATATTCCTTAAATCACGAAACCCTAAATTGTCCTCAAAACCCTAACAATGGTGTCTAAGCATCCGTGTACCTAAAATCCAATTGATTCATCCAGAAAGCATCCAAACATCATCATAAACACAAACCAACAGTTAGTTTTCATTATCAATGTATAAATCATTAAAATCGAAAAAAGTTAAAATATGAACAATGTGCATTCGGTTTTCACGATTTAGTGCATGGATGGATGATTTTATGATCCAGAAACAATCAATGAACCTCAAGGAACAATTTGCAACCTTTAGTTTGTCTTGAAAGTGGCTAAAAGTACCAAACCGAATTGGAGTTTTTGATGAGATTTTTGAAGCTTGAAGATGATATCAGGAGGCTGTGAATTCGTGCCCTATGGTTTGCTAAATGTTCATTATATATGAGTGACTGAATTAGGTTAAAGACTTTACCAATTTGATGGATATTTGGATAATTGAAGATTGAAAAAGATTAGCTTTGAAAATTTGAATATTCTTGATATGAACTTGCTATTTTAAGATAATCTTCATAATTTTTGTATCAATTAGATCCAAATAACCTTTATGACATTCTAGAAGGCAAATCATTTTAAATCTTCACCATTTTATATTTTATTTGAATTTAAAATGATTTTTAATATAAAAAATCATAATAAATAAAAATAAAATGAATAAAATTATGAAAATATTAAATAAATTTCGTGCATGATGTCATGGAACATATTGGATCACCAAAAAGTTAGCCCATTTGAAGAATTATGGTTTTAAGACCTCATTTACTTCATAAACCACTCAAAAATTTCCCAACTTTGCAAGGGCACAAATCCTTCAATTTTAATGCTATGAGGGTGTTCTTGGACATTTTGGAAAGCTTAAAGAGTCCTCTAACCAACCTCTTTGGTCTAATGTCCATATCTTTTACCATTCTCAAGTTATGCTCTTTGGAAGTTGTTGACTTTTTGTTGACTTTTAAAAGGACCTATAATGTCTTAGCTCATACCTTCCAAATGAAGCATCTTTGGGCTTGGCTTGTGAGACACAAAGTTGTAGAGAATTCAATTTCCTTCAAAATAAGCTTTGGATGGAAAAATTTTGATGAAGCATGTGAAAGTTATGGCTGGTCAAAGTTCAGTTGACTTTTCCTATGAAAACCCTAATTTAGAAACTCCTGATTCTTGATGATCTGAAATCTCCTTGATGAATCATGATCAACCCTTGGTCAAATGATGAATTTTACTTCATATACTTGATGTTGGCAAAAAATCATGAAGTTTGACTTTGGTTTGACCACAGTTGACCTCAGTTTGACTTTTTAACTACTTTGACTGATTTTAACCTATCTGATCATCTGACTGAGCAAATCTTTTGGGAAAGTCTTAAAACTTGACATGGGGATTATTTAACACATATAAGATGCTATGAAGTTCACTTGAAGTCTTGGAAGTCCATTTAGCCTGATTAAAGTCAAAAACCCTAGTTTAGGATGCATTGTCATAGGGAATGGTCAAACTTTCTGACTAATTGTGAACTTTGTGAACCTTGTGAACCTTGTGAGCCTCTTAGTACACAATGACTTGTCTTATGGAGGGAAAATTTTGGGGTGCAACAGCTGCCCCTGTTCAATTTTCTGAAACCTGAGGGGTTAGATTGGTATATGTGCCAGTCGTGACCTGGAAGGTTGAAGGGGATTGAACACAAAAGCCCAAAAATTTGCACTCACCGGTGCGTAAAGTAAAGCTGATGATTAATTGTATATGCTTGAGTGGGCTTGAAGATGCCACTTGGAAGAACTGGAGATGGGCTTAGAGATGCCATCTAAAGTATCAGGATGTGATGATGTCTTTATGTTGATACTGGATATCAGTACTAGGTCTTCGTATAGGCCGTCTCTGAATCGTTTATGCAACATAGTTTGAATTGTTGAATGGACCAGTAGAAATAAATCTTCGTGGAGATTATCTCTTCTGGAAATATCTTGGATTAGGGAATGGATCTTTGTACAGACCGTTTGCCTACTCTCCAAGGTCAAAAGAACGTCAGGATTAGTTCTTCTGAAAAATATCTTGAACCAGGGAATGGATCTTTTTACAGACCATTTGCCTGCTATTCAAGGGCCAAAAGAACGTCAGGATTTGTTCTTCTGAAAAATATCTTGAACCAGGGAATGGATCTTTTTACATACCGTTTGCCTGCTATTCAAGGGCCAAAAGAACGTCGGGATTTGTTCTTCTGAAAAATATCTTGAACCAGGGAATGGATCTTTTTACAGACCGTTTTCCTGCTATTCAAGGGCCAAAAGAACGTCAGGATTAGTTCTTCTGAAAAATATCTTGAACCAGTGAATGGATCTTTTTACAGACCGTTTTCCTGCTATTCAAGGGCCAAAAGAATGTCAGGATTAGTTCTTCTGAAAAATATCTTGAACCAGGGAATGGATCTTTTTACAGACCGTTTGCCTGCTATTCAAGGGCCAAAAGAACGTCAGGATTAGTTCTTCTGAAAAATATCTTGAACCAGGGAATGGATCTTTTTACAGACCGTTTGCCTGCTATTCAAGGGCCAAAAGAACGTCAGGATTAGTTCTTCTGAAAAATATCTTGAACCAGGGAATGGATCTTTTTACAGACCGTTTGCCTGCTATTCAAGGGCCAAAAGAACGTCAGGATTTGTTCTTCTGAAAAATATCTTGAACTAGGGAATGGATCTTTTTACAGACCGTTTGCCTGTTATTCAAGACCAGATAGATGAAATCTTCTGGAAATATCCTGGATTAGGGAATGGATCTTCTTACAGACCGTTTGCCTACTCTCCGAGGACATCTTGAGTAATGTATGGATCATTTCTGACCTGTTGTGGATTGTTGATATTGTTTTATCTACATATAACTTCTGTAGAATCTTCTTGATGTTCTTGTTAGCAGCTTCTACTGCCCCATTCATCTTCGGACGATACAGAGAAGAGTTGTGATGCTTAATCTTGAACTGTGTGCAAAGATCAGTAATCATAGTGTTG
The DNA here is from genome assembly GCA_963966055.1 of Lathyrus aphaca. Lineage (NCBI taxonomy): Eukaryota > Viridiplantae > Streptophyta > Magnoliopsida > Fabales > Fabaceae > Lathyrus > Lathyrus aphaca. Next base: position 425,147,746 of record OZ014519.1, on the reverse strand, counting down.
TTCAGATTAGTGCCATTGTCAGTAATAATCCTTTCAGGGATGCCATACCTACATATGAGATTATTCTTAATGAATCGAGCCACCACATTCTTAGTAACAGATGCAAATGAAGCTGCCTCCACCCATTTTGTGAAGTAATCAATAGCAACCAGGATGAAACGATGCCCATTAGAAGCAGTGGGCTTGATCTCACCAATCATATCAATGCCCCACATGGCAAAAGGCCAAGGAGCAGTCAACACATTCAATGGAGCTGGAGGTATATGCACTTTATCAGCATAGATTTGACACTTGTGACATGTTCTGGAATGTTGATAGCAGTCAGCTTCCATAGTAGACCAATAGTAACCTGCTCTCAATATCTTCTTTGCCATGGTATGACCACTAGAATGAGTGCCAAAGATCCCATCATGCATATCTTCCATAATCTCTGTTGCTTCTTTCTTATCCACACAACGAAGCAAAGTTGAATCATGATTACGCTTGTACAAAATTCCATTACTCAAGAAGAACTTAGCAGAAAATCTTCTCAGAAACTTCTTATCTTTGACAGATACCCTTCAGGGAACTTATGAGCTTCAAGATATCTTTTCACTTCATAGAACCAAGGCTTCTCCTCTTCTTTTTCAGTGTCAATCTCATTGCAGTATACAGGCTTCTCAAATCTATCAATAGTAATCTTGGGAGCTTCATCATCCCAGCTAATTTCGAACATAGATGCCATGGTGGCTAATGCGTCTGCCAACTTATTTTCTCTTCGTGGAATATGTCCAAAGGTAACCTCTTTAAAATATGGGATCAAAGACAACACATGCTCTCTGTAAGGAATGAGATTATCATGCTTGGTATCCCAATCTCCTTTGATCTGGCTTACTACCAGGGCTGAATCTCCATACACATCTAGGAACTGAATCTTCATATCAATAGCAGTTTTAATACCCAAGATACATGCCTCATACTCAGCCATGTTATTCGTACAATAGAAACAAAGTCTTGCAGTAATCGGGGTATGACAACCTTCAGGGGAACTGATCACAACACCAACACCATTACCAAGTGCATTAGAAGCTCCATAAAAAACCATAGTCCATCGGGATCCTTGTTTAGGTCCGTCATATTGTCCAGGTTCTTTGGTAATAATCATAATGTCTTCATCAGGGAACTCAAAACTCATTGACTGATAATCATCCACTGCTTGATGAGCCAAATGATCAGCTACAACACTTCCTTTAATGGCCTTCTGAGTAGTATACTGTATATCATATTCTGTTAAGATTATTTGCCATCTTGCTATTCGTCCGGAGAGAGCAGGTTTCTCGAATATGTACTTGATTGGATCCATCTTCGAAATCAATAAGGTAGTATGAGTCAACATATACTGTCTTAGTCGGCGAGCAGCCCATGCCAAAGCGCAGCAAGTTTCCTCGAGCAGTGAGTATCTTGTTTCACAGTCGGTAAACTTTTTGCTAAGGTAGTATATTGCCTGCTCTTTTCGACCAGACTCGTCATGTTGCCCCAACACACACCCCATTGAGTTGTCTAACACTGTTAAGTACATAATCAAGGGTCTTTCATCAACTGGTGGCATCAAATAGGAGGTTCTAGAAGATATTTCTTGATTTCATCAAATGCTGTCTGGCACTCATCATTCCATTTCATTACCTGATCTTTCTTCAACAACTTGAAGATTGGCTCACAGGTAGCAGTTAATTGGGAAATAAATCTTGCAATGTAATTCAATCGTCCCAAGAAACCTCTAACTTCTTTCTCAGTACGGGGAGTTGGCATCTCTTGTATAGCTTTCACTTTTGCAGGATCTACTTCAATACCTTTTCCACTGACAATGAAACCCAGGAGCTTACCAGATCTAACTCCAAAAATACACTTGTTTGGGTTCAATCTCAACTTGTACTTCTTCAATCTCTGAAACAACTTGTGCAGATGATCGAGATGTTGCTCTTCATTCTGGGACCTGGCTATCATATCATCCACATACACCTCTATCTCATGATGAATCATATCGTGAAACAAAGCCACCATAGGACGCTGATATGTTGCTCATGCATTCTTCAAACAAAATGGCATCACTTTATAACAAAAAGTGCCCCACTGTATGACAAACGTAGTTTTCTCCATATCTTCAGGTGCCATCTTGATTTGAATGTAACCAGAGAAACCATCCATGAAAGAGAATACCTTATGCTGAGTAGTGTTGTCTACCAGAACATCAATATGAGGAAGTGGAAAGTCATCTTTGGGGTTGGCCTTGTTCAAATCCCTGTAATCTACACACATCCGTACCTTACCATCTTTCTTAGGTACCGGTACCACATTTGCAACCCACTGAGGATAAGAAGTCACAGCTAAGAACCCTGCATCAAACTGTTTCATTACCTCTGCTTTAATCTTCTCTGACATCTTAGGACGCATGCGACGAACTTTCTGCTTCTTTGGACGACAGTCTTCTTTTACTGGTAAACGGTGAACCACAATGTCTGTATCCAACCCTGGCATATCTTCATAGGACCAAGCAAAGATCTCCACATAATCATATAACATCTGAATCAACCTGCTCTTAACACCATCCTCTAGTTCAGCCCCTATCTTGACTTCTTTCCTGTTTTCTTCAGTCCCCAGATTCACAACTTCGATTGGCTCTTCATGTGGCTGTATAGCTTTCTCTTCTTGTTGTAACAACCTAGCAAGCTCTACAGGTACTTCATAATCGTCCTCCTTTCCATCTTCAGCTTGATAGATCGGATTCTCGAAATTATAATTGGCAATAGTAGAACTATTATCAACAGGATCCAGAGTGGATGAGGATCTGCATTTTAGTGATGTGGGTGTGTGTAAGAACACATAGCTGATAAAACAAAAATAAAATAAACGAAAGACAAGGAACACAATATTTACGAAAACGAAACGTCCACTGATTTTTATTGAATGAAGTATGCAAATGAAATGACATCCCGAAACAAGCATACCATTGTGCCCCGGGTAAGGCACAAGGCTTGAAAGTTTAATTGTTCAAGAAATTACAAACTTAAAAGTAACAACATAGTAATAGTATTTACTCCTGACTAAAGGAGATAGGAATAACATCTTCAGCTTTCCAGTTATTGAGCCCATCACCCACAGTAGGAAAAATCCAAGCGTCTAAATTGTAGTCTTCATCATAGTCACCCAAAGCATTGATCTGGTCTTTCATGACCCCTTGGTTGGTGATACGAACAGCACGAGCACGACGAACAGCCTTCTGGGACTCTGCAGTGAAACCCAAACCAAACTTGTCAGACTTGTAAGGAATGTTAGGAAGCTGACCCCAAATAGTACAACCACCTTCATCAACCACAGCTCTAGCATCTTTGAGGGAGGCCATTGTAGGAGGTACTCTGGTGACCACATGAACTTTCTTGACAATAGGAGGAGCTTCAAAATTAGGAACAACCCAAGGAACTACTTCAAATGTCTGGCAGGGAGTCTCAACATATTCACCTTCCACTTCCAGATACTTGAATGTATTCACATGACTTATTATATATTCTTCCTCTCCGTAAACGGTAACAACCTTTCCCTTCACTGGGTATCTCAGCTTCTGATGTAAAGTAGAAGTCACAACACCTGCCCCATGGATCCAGGGACGCCCGAGCAAACAAGAGTACGAGGGACGAATATCCATTACATAAAAGGTAGCATTGAAGACCTGAGAACCTACTTTTATTGGGAGATCTATTTCTCCGTGCACCACTCTTCTTGAACCATCAAAAGCTTTCACCACTATATTACTGGGCCTTAACACAGCATCTTCAGGACTAAGCTTATTCAAAACCTCTTTGGGCAACACATTCAGCGAAGAACCATTGTCTATTAACACATGTGACAGGGTAGTGCCCCTACATTCAATAGAGATATGTAGAGCCCTGTTATGATCCCTCTTGGAAGGAGTCAAATCAGCATCGGAGAAACCTAACCCATTATCATAGGTCAAGTGTGCAACACAATTTTCAAACTGATCTACAGAGATCTCATTTGGCACATGAGCAGTCTTCAAAATTTTAATCAAGGCTTTAGCATGATCCTCATAACACAACAATAAAGACAACATGGAAATCTTGGAGGGAGTATGCCCCAATTGATCAATAACATCATAATCACTCTTGCGAATGATCTTCAATACTTCTTCCATCTGTTTAGAAAGATCATCAGCAGTAGGTACATCAGTTTGTATAGGTTCAATAATAGGACCTTTGCCCCGAGCATCAGCAGTGGAGGTAGTAGTTGGAGTAACTGTATTCTTGGAGGTAGCTGGAGGAGAGAAAATTCTTCCGCTTCTCGTGATCTTACTAGATCCAGCAATATTGTCAACATCAAGGTTTTCATCAATAACAGGTGTATCAGCTAAAGGTTCCTGCTTAACACCATGAATATAAACATCGGAACCATAATGCCAAGGTACTGCTTTATCAGAAGTATACAGAATAGGACCAGGAGTGGTAATAACCATAGGAGCCACTCTAGTTTCAGCAACAATCTTCACAGGGCCTTCAGCAGTAATTTTAATTGGACCCTTATGAGTGATTTTGAGAGGGCCCTTGGAAGTAATCCTTACTGGTACTTTGTCAACCATATCCACCTCTTCAACCTTTGCACCTTGAGTTATATGTTCAACCATACTCTCCACAGAAGGTGTCCTCTCAAACAATATGGTGTAATTGTCCATGAGGCATTGAATACCATCCTTCAACTTCCAGCAACTATCAGGTTTATAAGCACAGTAAAAACAATCTTCATTACAACCTGGAAAGAACCCAGCTTGTACCAACTTCTTCTTAATAACAGACAATGGTGTAGTCACATCTGTAACTGAGGAAATATGTGAAGCTTCATCAATGGCATTAACAATCTTTTCATGATTTGGCATGGGAGCAATAATCACATTTGGAGTACCCGGAGGGTCAAACTCAATCTCTCCAGCATCAATCATATCCTGAATCTTGTTCTTCAATATCCAACAATTGTTGGTATCATGTCCCGGACAATTAGAATGATATGCACATCGTGCATTAGGATTGTACCTGGGAGAGGTAACATTAGGATTCTGAGGAGGGTCCTTCAAAGTAATGAGTTCACCCTTCAACAAGTGTTGCAAGGCTTGGGCCAGTGACATGTTGAGCTTGGTGAACTGTCTTCTGGGCATCTGCTGATTGCCCTGTGGTGGCTCTGGTGTTGCAGGAGTAGGATTGGAGATATGAACCGCACTCACAGATTGGTGACTCCTATTACGACCAGGTTGGCCATAAACAACATTTGACTCTTTCTTCCCACTAGGGGGATTCTTTGCGGTACTTGATGAAGAAGTACCCACTTGTATCTTGCCACTCCTTATACCACTTTCTACGCGCTCTCCCGTCATTATCAACTCAGTGAAGCCAGATGACGAGCTTCCAATGAGATGGCTATAAAAAGGGCCATTCAACGTGCACATGAACATATCCACTAACTCCCTGTCAGTTAGAGGAGGTTGTACTCTACCAGCCAAGTCTCTCCACTTCTGGGCATACTCCTTGAAATTTTCTTTAGTACCCATTGACATGCTTTGGAGTTGCATGCGAGTAGGTGCTAAATCAGCATTGTATTGGTATTGCCTATAGAAGGCCTCAGCAAGATCATTCCAATCACGGATGTTGACACTCTCCAATTGATAGTACCATTCCAACTGAGCTCCAGACAAGCTTTCTTGGAAGAAATGGATCCATAACTTCTTATCAGCAGTATGGGGTTGGATCCTCCGGACATAGGACCTCAGATGCAGCTTGGGACATGAAACACCATCATATACCACAAAAGTAGGTACCTTGAAACCAATGGGTATAACCACTCCAGATATCAAACTCAAGTCTTCAAAATCCAACCCAGAAGACTTTTACAATTCCATAGCATCCATTCTATCCACCAGCATCTTGAACTTATCTTCATTAGGATCATGATAGTAATTTGCTTCAGAATCAGAGTCCCCCATAGTATTGTGGAGACTGCTTCCCTCTTTCTCAGACTCCTCAGACTCATAATCTTCAACCTGTTCTTTGGTCTTGACAGGGCCTCTGAACCTTCTTCCCATGTTGATGAGGCCTCCTGACCTTCTAGTCTTCTTAGTCTTCTTAGCCAGCAGTGTCTTCAATTCATCCTGTCCCTTGGACAAGTTCAGGATCAGCTCCTGGAATTGTGCATTTTGTGCCTGGAGATCTTTGACTGTTTGTTCAAGAGCCCTTTCTGCTGAAATAAACAGCGAGAAGATAAGATACCTGTACATAAGAAACCTGTGATGCAATGATATGGTGTATAAATGCGTATGCAATGTTTTCAAGGACCGCAGGATTTAAATTTGCTTAAACAATCAAGAAAGTAAACTTTTATTAGTAATAAATTTGTTTGCCCCTTGGGCTTACAATAAAAATGAAATAAATACAAAAGATGGGGTTTTAAGTCTCCCATGGACGTTTCCTCTTTGTGTTGAGGTATGAGTTGAGATTCCGTTCCTCGTTAAGTTGCTTTGTTAGCTCCAGGATTATTTCTTGACTTGCTTTGTAATGAGTCTCAAAAGTACCCCTTTGCTCCTTCAACTGGATCCAGGACCTCTATAAGTCTTCCATGTTAGTGGGCATGTCTGGGTTAAGGATGGTATAAGAAGTATCTCCTTCAGCAACCGGCTCCATAGTAACTGGCAGGATGGCAGGATATGGCATCATAAGAGTCTGAGCACGAGATCGTACCCATCTGAGATAAGCTTCCATAGGAATAGTGTACTTGGGCTCCAGAGTCTTGCTGTCAACCTTGTTCACTTTCCCCCATGCCTGTATAAACCTTTGACGGTAACCTTGCAGATCGTTGTCGTAGTCAAACATAATACCCTGAATCAACATGTCATGAGGACCATCACTCCGAGCGTAACCAAACTGTCGTAAAGCTAAGGAAGGGTTGTAGGTAATGCCCCCTCTTATGCCAAGGAGTGGCACATTAGGGAACTCCCCACAACGGTCAATGATAGTAACATCCTCCATAGATCTAGAGCACCAATGAATATCTGAATGAGAAAGTGACATAATCCTCTTGGACCACCTGAACCTTGTTCATTCTTCATCACTGATCGAGGAAGGTGAGAAATAAACAACCTAGATAGCAAAGGTATGCAGCACATCAGAGTTCCTCGTGCCTTCGTAGTACGAGTATGAAGAGAATGTAAGATGTCTCCAAGTAATGTAGGAACTGGATTATGGGTCAGAAATATGTTGATGGCGTGAACGTCTATGAACTGATCTGGATTGGGGAACAACACTAAGCCGTAAATTAACAAGGCTAAGATCTCCTCAAAAGCATCATAGCTCATAGCCTCCAAGAACACTTGAGCCTTCTCTATCAACACCTTAGCAAGAATACCCTTAACTCCACTTCTCGTTTCTAGAACAATGTCTGACTTCTTCAGATGTAGAGCTGCAGCAATGACTTCAGGTTTAGGCTCTTTCTCCAAGCCTGTGAAGGGTCTCTGATCAAGAACAGGTATACCCAGAAGTTTGGAGAACTCTTCCATTGTAGGAACCAGCTGATAATCGGGGAATATGAAGCAATGATGTTTAGGATCAAAGAACTGAAACAGAACACTCATCATGTCTTCATTGAACCCTGAAGTGACTAGATCCAATAGATGACCATGTCTCTTGATGAATTGATAGTTTTCAGAAACTTGAGAGACCAATTCTTTAAGCTTAGGAGGTATTCCTACAAAGTTGATCCGGATAGTATTCCTACGAGCAGAAGCCATGACCTGCAACAAAGAACAGAGATAAATACTTTGGCCCTTGAAATGGTTAGTGAAAATGTTATGCTTATGATGCATGATGATGTTATGATGTTATGCTCAATCACAAACATGTGGCACACACAAGCAAGTCACACAACAGCCCTAGGTTTAAAGGCTTGCATGAGGTTTAAAGGTAAGTACCCTCCCCTGAAGTTTAATTGGTTCATCATGTCCTATAAAGTAACCAGGTTCTAAGGGATCTCAATATCATTGATCCTTCACAAGGGTGGTTGTTCAGTAGGCAACTTACTTGCCAACCAAAACCCTCCAAGTCTAGGATCTCAATGAGCGTAGTATCGAGTATCAACCAACTTCAGTCTTCACCAAAGCCGGTTATCTCACTACTTTCTAAAGGCCAAGATGGGATAACTAGGGTTCTAAAAGTTAGTTAGTACATTGACAACATATGGCAGCCTCATATTATCTTCAACTTGACTTAAGGAACATAAGCACCAACCAAGAAGTCACACTAACTATGGCCACCAGATCAACCATATCGGAATACGCCGTACAGTTTCCTTGGTCTATTGCCATTTACCTAAGGTATACTAGATCCGGGTTAGGATCTTTCACACATAAGAACACCCAACAAGATAAGTATAAAGCAAACAAGACAAATAATTTTATAGTGATCTAATTCCTAAGGGTACCCCTCTTTTATTAAATCCCCAGCAGAGTCGCCAGTTCAGTAACACGGTGGGAGAACTGACTTTAGTTAAATGTTGCGGATAGCAAGAGTCCTTCCAATGGTAAGACTATCCCTATTATTAAGGAATAGGTAGTCATTACCTTGGATGTTGTATGGGACATGTGAAGGGACATCTGTGATTAGGCAATTGTAAGGTGTACTTAGCAATTCGAAGGGACTTATCATCTTTTATTCGAAAGGGACAAGATCATTTACGAAGGCAACCATGAAGGGACTTTGATCTTATAATCTTTAAAGGGACAAGATGATATTAATAAGAGAAGGGACTTTGCTTTATACACCTTACTTGACCTTTTTTATTTAGGCAACATGAGAGGTAACCCTTAAGAAGTGAGATGGCGATCCAAGATCGACTTATGTGTGTGCGTATACAAATTCAAGTATTTATCTTATAAATAGTGATCTAAATTCAATTTTTAAACACAAACATGTTTTCACTCCCTAATTTACTACCCATAGCACTTTAAATAAACAATAAAATTCTACCACTATTACATAGCTTGTACAGTTACATTATAATAAAACAATTTAAATAACAATTATAATAAATAAATAAAAGGTTAGTAATAATAAAATATAAGAGAAAAAAGAGGTTAGCTTAACAATATAAAATCAAATTAAAATTTTAAATTTAGATAAAAAATTTTTTTAAGAATTTTAAGATGAGAAATAAATAATAATAATTATATACTAATAAACATGATTAATAGTTTAATAATTTAATTATATATATATTAGAAATACTTATTAAGTATAATTAAACAAACATAATAAAAATAAGAAATTAAAATTATAAAAGAAAATTAGGGTTTTGAATTGTTAGAAAATAAATTAGGGTTTAAATATAATTAGGGTTTTAGATGCAAAAATATTAGGATTTTAATCTTAATTTACATTATTAATTTAATAAATATATATATATATATATATATATATATATATATATATATATATATATATATATATATATATATATATATATATATATATATATATATATATATATATATATATATATATATATATATATACTATAATTTTAAGTACATAATAAATAAATAAATAAAAAACTAATTTTAGAATTTTAGAAAATAATTTCAGAATTTAAAAAATATATAAAATATTTACATGTTATTTTATATATATATGATTATTTTTAATTAATAATAAAATAATTTAAACAAAACAAATCAATAAAGCAAAAAAAAAGGAAAAAAATTGGAACTTACCTGGGGCAGGGATTGAACCCACGCCCTAGGCTTCAATATCCTTAAACCAACAAGCCAACCACTGGACCAGCTACGTGTTGGTGATAATATAACAAGTTATATTCTTTTTATTTTTAACCTGCAAGAATTAATGAAAATAACCAAAAAAACAAATGGCCTGGGGACGGTTTGAACCCAGGACCTTTCCTTTCTCACACACGCGCGTTAGCCAACTGAGCCATCTTGTTCTTCTGAAATAAATATCACGACAATAACATAAAATATAATATCAAAATTTGAAATATGAATTAGGCGCGCTGGACTTCTTCTTCTTCCTCCAGACCTGCGCATTTTGCTACGAATTTTCCTATAAGTTTTCCTGCGAATTTCCATTTGCAGCAAACCCTACGAAACTCAGTCATCAACAAAACAACAAAATTTTATCAAATTAAATATACCAACACAATCCAGAGGTCAATTAAAGTTGATCCATTGTCTTAGAATTCATTTATATTCCTTAAATCACGAAACCCTAAATTGTCCTCAAAACCCTAACAATGGTGTCTAAGCATCCGTGTACCTAAAATCCAATTGATTCATCCAAAAAGCATCCAAACATCATCATAAACACAAACCAATAGTTAGTTTTCATTATCAATATATAAATCATTCAAATCGAAAAAAGTTAAAATATGAACAATGTGCATTCGGTTTTCACGATTTAGTGCATGGATGGATGATTTTATGATCCAAAAACAATCAGTGAACCTCAAGGAACAATTTGCAACCTTTAGTTTGTCTTGAAAGTGGCTAAAAGTACCAAACCGAATTGGAGTTTTTGATGAGATTTTTGAAGCTTGAAGATGATATCAGGAGGCTGTGAATTCGTGCCCTATGGTTTGCTAAATGTTCATTATATATGAGTGACTGAATTAGGTTAAAGACTTTACCAATTTGATGGATATTTGGATAATTGAAGATTGAAAAAGATTAGCTTTGAAAATTTGAATATTCTTGATATGAACTTGCTATTTTAAGATAATCTTCATAATTTTTGTATCAATTAGATCCAAATAACCTTTATGACATTCTAGAAGGCAAATCATTTTAAATCTTCACCATTTTATATTTTATTTGAATTTAAAATGATTTTTAATATAAAAAATCATAATAAATAAAAATAAAATGAATAAAATTATGAAAATATTAAATAAATTTCGTGCATGATGTCATGGAACATATTGGATCACCAAAAATTCAGCCCATTTGAAGAATTATGGTTTTAAGACCCCATTTACTTCATAAACCACTCAAAAATTTCCCAACTTTGCAAGGGCACAAATCCTTCAATTTTAATGTTATGAGGGTGTTCTTGGACATTTTGGAAATCTTAAAGAGTCCTATAACCAACCTCTTTGGTCTCATGTGCATATCTTTTACCATTCTCAAGTTATGCTCTTTGGAAGTTGTTGACTTTTTGTTGACTTTTAAAAGGACCTATAATGTCTTAGCTCATACCTTCCAAATGAAGCATCTTTGGGCTTGGCTTGTGAGACACAAAGTTGTAGAGAATTAAATTTCCTTCAAAATGAGCTTTGGATGGAAAATTTTTGATGAAGCATGTGAAAGTTATGGCTGGTCAAAGTTCAGTTGACTTTTCCTATGAAAACCCTAAATTAGAAACTCCTGATTCTTGATGATCTGAAATCTCCTTGATGAATCATGATCAACCCTTGGTCAAATTATGAATTTTACTTCATATACTTGATGTTGGCAAAAAATCATGAAGTTTGACTTTGGTTTGACCACAGTTGACCTCAGTTTGACTTTTTTAACTACTTTGACTGATTTTGACCTATCTGATCATCTGACTGAGCAAATCTTTTGGGAAAGTCTTGAAACTTGACATGGGGATTATTGAACACATATAAGATGCTATGAAGCTCACTTGAAGTCTTGGAAGTCCATTTAGCCTGATTAAAGTCAAAAACCCTAGTTTAGGATGCAGTGCTTAGAAGGATGCATTGTCTGAGGGAATGGTCAAACTTTCTGACTAATTGTGAACCTTGTGAACCTTGTGAGCCTCTTAGTACACAATGACTTGTCTTATGGAGGGCAAATTTTGGGGTGCAACACACATGTAATGATGATTATGCATATGCAAATGCAAAGGATATCCTGGAAGGAGACTGCAAGTATCCCAGATGGCTTGACTGGGAAGGAACTGATGATCACTGCATTGATCTGGTTAGTCCTGGTGAGGAGGAAACAACTATGTGGGGAATGTTGTTAATGATGCATCGGCTCTGAACTGCCATTATCTCCAAAAATAAATTGGACTTTGAGATTGGAGAGCCAAGACCCTGCTGGAGATTGACCCTTTTTGAACTCTGATGGGGAAGTGAAGACCTCCTGACTTGGCTGGGGAGTCAGATGTATGGCACTTCTGACGAAGCAACCTGCTGGGGAGAAAGAAATTCCTTGTACTGCTAGGGATTGTCCCTGCATTGAAGGGAAACCTCTGCTAGGGGAGGAAAAACATCTTTTGTCATTACTGATGGGGAAGAGTTTCAACTTCACTTCTAACGGGGATAACAAGAGATCCACGGGAAGGCACCTGTTCCTGTTCAAGTATGTTGTTGAAGTATTCTTCCTGGAAATTTGCTTTAGCTCTACTAACAACACATGTACTTGCACCTGCGTAAACACAACTGATAGTGTCTGTAACAAGGAGAGTTAGTTTGGACCTGTATGCCCTAGACTCATAGCATGAATCATCATCATGGCCTCTTAACACCCTTTTTATAGTTGTATTAAATGTTTATGTCCTCCTGCATGAGTTAGAAAGTATTCAAATGTCCACAACACAATATAAATCACAATTGGCTGGACGTTTTGGCAATCAAACAATGCTAAATGAAAAACAAAAACAAGGAGCGAATAGTCACAAGCTGACTGAAATTGAATTTATTGATTTGGAACATGGCCATGAATAGGCATTACAATAGGAAGCAATTCCCTGGAAAGAGGAAATAGCCAAAAAGGAAAACTAATTATCCTATTGGCAATGTGAGAAGTGAATCTCATCAAGTTTCGACCCGACTATGACTCGTATATCTTCGAGACCATCCGCTCGCTCTGCCCCTTGAGAAATGTGATTGAACTGGTCTTCAACCCTTAGAATAACCTTAGTTGCAGATGGATTACGAATTTCACAGATCGCAGTCGTTCGTGTTAGTCCCTCTTTTGCGTGGATCGCCCTTTCGGGTTTTCAATCCACCGGGATACCCTTTTTTGCCTGAGCTGTCCAATGTGGCTTTTCAACTCAACGGGTGTACATTTTTTTCAAGATTTCCCTAATTTTTGCCCGAGCCTTTTATTATTGTTTTGGCTCGCCGGGATGCCTATTTTTGTCTGGATCTTTATTCTGTTTTTATCCAGCGGGTCCTTTTTTACACGAAGTATTTTCTCACTGCGTCTGCATTGACAGTGGAATGGAAGTCTTCTCCATCCATGACTGTTAGCATTAAGGCTCCACCTGAGAAAACCTTTTTTAACCACGAATGGTCCTTCATAATTGGGTGTCCATTTGCCCCTGTGATCGTTAAGAGGAGGAAGAATCCTTTTTAGCACCAGGACACCAGGTATATACCTTTGAGGTTGTACCTTTTTATCGAAGGTCTGTTTCATGCACCATTGATACAACTGTCCATGGCATACAGCTGTTATGTATTTCTCTTCAATGAGGCTCAGCTGATTGTATCTGGATCCGAGCCACTCAGCTTCATCTAGCTTAATGTCCATCATTAACCTCAACGAGGGGATCTCCACTTCAATAGGTAGGACTGTCTCCATACCATATACCAATGAGAACGGGGTTGCCCCTGTTGAGGTACGCACTGATGTTTTGTACCCATGTAACGCAAATGGTAGCATATCATGCCAGTCTTTTTATGTCACAAACATCTTATGCAGTATTTTCTTGATGTTCTTGTTGGCCGCCTCAACGGCACCATTCATCTTTGGGCGATATGGAGAAGAGTTGTGATGCTATATCTTGAAATCTCGACACAAGTCAGCCATCATCTTGTTGTTGATGTTAGAACCATTATCAGTAATGATTCTTTCGGGAATTCCATACCGGCAGATAATATCTCTTTTGATAAATCAGGCTACCACTTGTTTAGTAACATATAAGACGTCGCTTCGACCCACTTCGTGAAATAGTCTATAGCAACCAGGATGAAGCGGTGACCGTTGGAAGCTGTTGGCTTAATCTTGCCAATCATATCAATTCCTCACATGGAGAACGACCAAGGTGAAGACATGACACTCAAAGGATTCGGAGGTACATGGACTTTATCAGCATAAATATGACACTTATGGCATTTATGGGAGTATTTACAGCAATCGGATTCCATGGTGATCCAATAATATCCCGATCTTAACAATTGCTTGGCCATAACATGTCCTCCAGCATGGGTACCAAAGGAGCCTTCATGAACCTCTTGCATCAACAGGTCTGCTTCGTGTCTATTCACGCATCTGAGCAGAACCATGTCGAAGTTTCGCTTGTATAGCACACCATCTTGATTCAAGAAGAAACCATCTGCTAGTCTTCTGAGGGTCTTCTTGTCTTTACTGAATGCCCCAGTCGGGTACTCTTGAGTCTTCAAGAAGTGCTTGATATCATGATACCAAGGTTTGTTATCTTTACCACTATCAACTGCAAAGACATAAGCAGGTCTTTCAAGACGGGAGACCATGATTTAAGGCACAAAATTCCCTTGACAAACTTTAATCATAGATGACAAAGTTGCTAGAGCATCAACGAACTGATTTTCATCTCGGGGAACATAACTCAACTTGACCTTGGTGAAGAAAGTTAACAACCTCCTGGTATAATCCCTGTAAGGAACCAAGTGAGGTTGATGAACTAACCATTTGCCATTAACTTGGTTCACCACCAGAGCAGAATCTCCAAAGATCTCGAGGTTCTTGACTCGTAAGCCGATTGCCTCTTCAATCCCCATGATGCAAGCTTCATACTCTGCCTCATTGTAAGTGCATTTGAAAGTCAACCAAGCAGCTAAAGGTGTATGGACCCCTTTTGGTGAGATGATAACAACACCTACTCCGCTTCCGTTCATGTTCACAGCTCCGTCAAACATCAACTTCCATTTGGATTCAGGATCTGGCCCCTCCTCCGGAAGTGGTTCTTCACAGTCTTTCAACTTGAGGAACATGATGTCCTTATTTGGAAACTCGAATTTCATGGGTTGATAATCGTCAATTGGATGTTGAGCCAGGTATTTTGACAATACACTCCCTTTTATTGCATTTTGCGAAGTATAATGGATATCATACTCCGTTAAAATCATCTGCGATCGGGCTACCCTTCCTGTTAGAGCTGGCTTCTCGAAGATATATTTCTTATGATCCATTTTGGAGATTAGGAGAGTGGTGTGAGTCAGCATGTACTGTCTTAGTCGGCGAGCAGCCCATGCCAAAGCGCAACAAGTTTTCTCGAGTAGTGAGTAGTGTGTCTCATAATTGGTAAACTTTTTTCTAAGGTAATAAATGGCGTGCTCTTTTCGACCAGACTCGTCATGCTGACCTAACACACACCCTATTGATCCTTCGAGCACAATAATATACATGATCAATGGTCTCCATGGCACTGGAGACATGAGAATTGGAGGTTCTAGCATGTACTCCTTGATTCGGTCAAAGGCTTGCTGACAGTCTTCATTCCATTTGATGGCCTGATTCTTCCTTAGAAGTTTAAAGATCGGCTCACACGTGGCTATTATGTGAGAGATAAACCGTGCAATGTAGTTTAGTCTCCCTAAAAAACCATGCACTTGCTTTTCAGTCTTTGGCTCGGGCATCTCTTGGATGGCTTTTACTTTGGCTGGATCAACCTCAATTCCCCGCTCACTAACAATGAAACCCAGTAGATTGCTGGAATGGACCCCGAAGGTGCACTTTTTTGGATTCAACCTCAATCTGAACTTCCAGAGTCTGTCAAAGAACTTTGCTAGATTGACCAAGTTCTCTTCTTCTGTTTGGGATTTTGCTACCATATCATCAACATAAACCTCAATTTCATGAGGAATCATGTCGTGAAATAGCGTCACCATTTCCCGTTGGTAAGTGGCTCCAGTATTCTTAAGACCAAACGGCATGACCTTGTAACAGAAGGTGCCCCCAGGCGTGATGAAGGTAGTCTTTTCCATATCATCGGGAGACATCTTAATCTGGTTATAACCTGAAAACCCGTCCATGAAAGAGAACACAGAAAAATGAGTAGTATTATCAACAAGTACATCTATGTGAGGAAGAGGGAAGTCATATTTAGGACTAGCCCTGTTCAAATCCCTGTAGTCTACATACAGCCTGACTTTACCGTCTTTTTTAGGGAACGATACAATATTAGCAACCCATGGAGGGTAACTGGTCACAGCCAAAAAAAACCAGCATCAAATTGTTTATGTACTTCCTCCTTGATCTTTATTGCCATATCAGGGAGTGTGCACCTCAACTTTTGCTTCATTGGTGGGCAGTCTTCTCTCAAAGACAGCTTGCTGTAATACCTCAAAATTTGCCCTCATATTTATTCCCTCTATGGGCTCATCATTTTGCATTCACCAGCATTTCTCATCAATTCATTAACGGCATACTAGTGCATTTCATTGTTTCATTGGGCAGGTGATTAAAGTTGTACTGGATTAGGGTTTAGTACCTTATCAGTATCTGTCAGAGTTTGAAGTGGTGGAGAATTTACTGATGTTGATTTTACTTCAAGTGCGGTTGTTCAATTGAGTTTCGATTCAGATGGGAGTTTGACCTGATCTTGGTCAAACTATCAAAAGATCACTACAGCGGCAAGATTATTTTGGGCTACTGGACCATCTCTTAAACAGTGCATATTCAGAGATCATGTTGTCGTGTGCCGAGATTCATCCGTTTATCAAACAGTGTTTCGTGTGGGGTCTGGTTTGAACTTTCAGTTTATCAGTGATTTCATCTGGATTAGAATGGTCATGGCATGGTTCAGACGATTCAAAGAGGTGTGACTAATCTGGAAAATTATTCAGTGGCTCGGAAGTGGGTGTGTTGTTGGAAAGAATTCAAAATAAGCTTTGGGCCAAAATTGAGATACCATATCCATTCATTCTCATTGTCATAAGCCATTCCCGATTATCCTAGTCCTCTTTCATTTCTTCAATTCCCATTTTCTTTTACGTTTCCATCAATTCATTTTCAGTTTTCCATTTATCTTTTTTCCCGTGATTTGTTTTGAACCATCTCTCAATTTTCATAACCCATGTCAAACTCATGTACTCTCCTTGTTCATTTTTGCACCATTTAAATTCATTGGTGAATTTCGCTTTATAACCATCACAAATTTCTACCAAAATAATAGGAAGTCATTTCCTTTTGTTTTCATCATAGTATCCAAGTCATTAAATTAATTTCCATTTAGTCATACTAAATCCAAATCCGTGTCTAATAAAATCCATTTATAACATCTCTTATTTCCGGTTAACATTCTTTTTAATTCCATGTTTTGCCAATCCCATGACCAATTTCTAAGCATACTTTTAAAGTTTGTTTTTGTGTTGGCCCATTTAATGCCCATTAACACAATATGATATTGTCATTTTTGGAGTTTATGTATTATAACAAAGAATATATGTGTTAAGAGAGCAAAAATACTGTTACAAAAAAGCTCCTCAAAGTATAAAAAAAAGGGGGGGGGAATGATTATATATTATACTGTTATCCCAAAGAGCAAAAGACTCCAAATAATAATAAGCTATGCCTGCTGATCATTTAACAGATTGAGAAATACAAAATTTAGCAGGAAGATCAAGTATAACAGCACGCATATCTATTTGGGTTCCCCCCGAAGCTTTACAAAATCTGATCGCGTTGAACTTAAAGCGTTATGGATCAATGGAGGCCGAGCTAGCTGTTAGTTTTATTTTGAGAGCTTTGGTTTGCTAGTTGTTATGGATTCAGTACAACTCGAATGTTGTCTACTGCTATGAGCTGGAACCGTCAACGACACCACATGATCACACATTAAGGAATCAAAGGCTGGCCGATTCAGCACCTTCATCCATCCTTCCTTTGTCAGTCTTCAATTCAGCTTCTTCAACCTGTCATGTTTATTAAGCCTTCAACAAAAAATCTTGTAAGAAGCCAAGAACATTCAACAATAACAAATAAAATAGCTACAGAAGAAGGAAGTGTAGAGACAATCGCAGAGGCTTTTGTTAATACCCATCGCTCCGGAGATCTTCGTCATCACAGGTCCAAGAATCGGATTTTCAATAACTTTCACCACCAAATTTCATCAAAGCTTGCAAAATAAGTTCCAATGATTAACATCAATCGACGCTTCATAAACGGTAGTTTGAAATCGCAAAATAAAAATTCATTTAGAAGAAAGAATGTCAGCCTTCAACAACAAGGACACAATGTCATTTATCCAATGGGCTGCATTAACCTTTGAATCTCCGTTAAGTTCGAAATCCGGTGCAAGCTTTTAGGACAAGGAAATGACATGGTGCGGTTTAAGACTCTGCAGCAACATAAAAAAGCCAGAGATTAGTGAATGGAAAATTGAAAGCAAAAGTTGCAACACGAAGAATCATAACAAAAGGCCCTAACTGAGGTAATCATGTCTCAACAGAAATATCAACCACAAATATCACCAAGAAGCAGCAAAACAGAAATTAAAAACTAACAAACTAACTCTTAACCAAATCTAACAGAAAGGCATAACAGAAAAGTAACAGAATTGAAGCTGATTTTACCTGAAGCTTCCGGATCCTTCAGTGATAATCGGCTATAAATCAGGAGCCTCTTATTCCATTGAGCTTCTTCCACACCTTTCCATACACACTTCACCAGTTTTCAATCTTCTCCCCCATCATCCTCATATCCTCCTCACTCTGCTGAAATCACCCCTGTCAACACCTCAAAGTTGGCAATAATCCATCACCTCCGATCTAAATCGGTGTCAGCATTATCTGCATCAATTGACAACCAGGATTATGACAGAACTCAGAATCACATGAGAAGAACAAGAACAAGTCTCAACCAATTTTCATATTCTCCCTGTGTCACATTCTGCAGATTCAGCGATGTCAGCATCTCACTAGGGAGCAGAGAACAAATCGTTATGATAATCACGTCCCTGGCAAAGCAAAGGTTGATGATGACGAACGAGGACGGATCGTAGCTTGTTCATACCAGAAGAGTTCGCGAGCTCCAGAACCTTTGTTCGCGTCACAGTCGCTCGCCGCTCTCATCGCGTTGGCTCCGATCATCGTTTTTATCTTCGCCGCAGCAGCAAACCTCCTCAAATCTTGAAGTCTCTTGCCAATCCGATTGAAGGTGTGCGAGTGTTTGATTTCGATTTTGTTAATTATGAAGATTTTTGCAGCGTCTTTTTTTAGGTTTAAGAAGAAGTTAGGTTAATTGTGGGTGGAGAGAAGGATTGAGGTTAGTGTTTAGAGTCGAGAGAGGTTGCCGGTGAGGAGGCTGTCGCCGCCGTGAGGGAGTGTTTAGGGTTTGGGAGAAGAGGAAAGGAAGTTGCGGCGAGGGGAAGAAAGGAAGGAAGCAAACTAGGGTTCTTGCTTCATCATTTTTATTTGAATATTATAATGAAACTGTAATTTAATTCAAGTTATTAAAATGTTATCAGTATTATTAGTTTAATTCATCATAGGATTATTAGTTTTTTTATAGATTAAAGGTAATTCATTTTTATAAAACTATAGTTTAGTTCATGATTTTAGAAAAAAGTATTTTATTCAGATTAGTTTAATCCTTTTTTTTTTAGTTAAGATTTTAGATTAAGTTTCATAATAAGATTAGTTAATCCATTTTCTTAAATTCAGATTTTAAATTAAATAGTATAATAAGTTTAGCTTAATTCATCTTTTTAATTAAGATTTCAAAGAATATTATCTTAAGTTTAGGTTAATTCTTTCTTCTTTTTTTAAATCAAGATTTTTGAAAATATTAATTCATAAGATTATTAGAATTGAACCCATTTCCTAAGTTAAGAGTTTTATTAAAATATTATAATATGATTAAAATTTAACTCATTTTTCTAAGTTAAGGTTTTAGATTAAAATTCATAATAGGATTAGTTTAATTCTTTTGTTTAAATTAAGATTTTAGGAAATTTTTATCATAAGCTTAGAAAATATTATCATTTAGTTCATTTTTTTTAAGTTAATAGCTTATAATAGGTATTATTATTAGATAAGGATCTAATTCAATTATAATTTAGAAGTTTATAGAATTTTAAATTAAGTATTAAGACTATAGTTTAATTCTGATCTTTAGAAAAAATATTATATTAAGATGAGTTTAATTCATTTTTCTTAAATTAAGACTTTAGGAGAAAAAGCATATGATACTCACACCCACTTTAAAGCCCAATTCCAAAAACAACTGAAAAGAGCATGCTACACCCCCAAGCAAGCCTGCGAAGTGGGCCTAAGTTTTGTTTCTATTGCCACCTCCGTACTAAGCCCAAACGCGAAAACAACAAGAAAAAGCTTCTGTTTGTACCCCCTCTCAATTTCTTGCATTCTGGGCTTAGATATTGCTGCTAACACCTCCCTGTTTCAGGCCCATATGCGAAGAACATAAAAAAAATTACTAATGCACCCCTATATAATTTCTTGAGATTTTTAATGTTTTAAGTTAATATGGTTTCAAATTAAATTTAATAAAAATAGTAAAATGCTTAAGAAAATTCCAAAAAAAATTAAGTAGCTTAATAAGTCATTTTAGAAATTTGTGATATTTTTATTTTCTGGAATTTGATTAGTTTTGAATAAATTCTGAATTATTCTTTTAATTAGCTTCATTTGTATTTCTTTTAATTATGCTGGATTTTGTTCATTTTATTTAAGTAACTTCCAAAAACCTTTTTGAGCCATTCTTTTTTTGTAATTAGAGGACTCATAATAGTTCTTAGGATATTTTTAGTGGATTTTTTAGGAGCTTTTATCTTAGGTTTTAATGATGTAGTCCTTAGGAAATAATGATTAGTCTTTAAGTAGAAATAATCATTTTTTAGATATAGAAAAAATAGAAATTTTTAGGATCCCTCTTAGTACAATATTAGAGATAATGTTAGGACCTTACAATTTAATTTTCACAATTTTTCTAGAAGTTTTAGTATTTTTAAGAATATTGGTTTTAGGCCTAATTATGCACACTTCCCATTATTTTAAGCCATGTAAATAATGTTCAATAAAAAAATAATAGGTTAGTTTAGATTTCATCCTAGAATTTAATATTAGACTTAGGATAGTTTAAATTGAATTTTTAGAATGAATATTAGGTTTAGCTTAGTTTAGAACTTAAGCTTGAAGTTTCATTTTCACTTAGAATTAGAATAAATAAAATAAGACTATTTATTATTCATGCCTTTAAGGCATTTTTAGAATGTTATTTCTCATATTTGATTTCATTGTTTTGCCTTATTTTGATCTTACAATTTGTATAGGTTTCCCATGTGTTCTTAGAATCAACTTAACTTCATTAAGAAGTAAGTTGAATTCTAGTAGTTTTTTAAGTTTCCATTAGGAATAGAAAACCTCACTAACCATTAGGACCACTTGTAAATAAATCAATTAAATTAGGATTGAGTCTTAGTCCCTTAGATTTTGCCTTTTTTGCAACTTGAGTCATTCTCTTCTTATCTTCAAACAAAATCCAAAAACACTTAACAAATAAATGAAATGATTCCTTGTGTATAGCCTTATTCCATGAAGCACTTGCATTCATTCCATCTTGGAGTGGTGTAAGCTTGCCTATCATGATGCACAAGTCTCATCAAGGAGTTGTTCACAAAGAAAACTTAAAAGACACTTCTTCACAAAAGCAACAAAAACACTTAATAAAGTTCAACAAGCCAGTGAACTTAAGCCCTAATCCTAGGAAACCAGTCTTGGATAAATTCTCCTTGTTGGGTATGCTTGTTCTATTATTCCATCTTGGAATGTAGAGTCAAGTGTACATTCCACGGAAAAGAGTTTGAATTCACTTCCTTGTGCCAAATTCATATAAAAACTCATAAAAGACAAAAACAAATAACAAGCGACTATCCTGCGGGAACTTCTCTTCTCATCTCATTCACTCACAACGCGAACTCGCGGCGACTTGTCTCATTTGCAAGACGGTAAACGCACTCGTACCAGACGAGCCTGCAACACCTGAGCATAGACATACGCAGTTCCAGCTGTAAAAAACACAAACAAACAGTTCCCGCCTAGGTTAGGCGAACTACGTCGACTCTGATCCTCATTATCCCGATGAGGTACGTAGGCAGCGGGGTAGGGCCCGTTCGAGCACATTCTTTATTTTCCCTACATTTCCCCATTTCTTTCCATTTTCTTATTCTAGTTTCTTTTCTCATTCCCATTCCAGTTAGCGGTTTTATTCAGCAGCATTCATATTTTTCTCACCCTTTGAAACAAACAAGCAAGTGTGGATCCCGTCGGGTACGACGGACGATCTGGGGTGCTAATACCTTCCCAGGTCGTAACCGACTCCCGAACTCAGATCTTTGGTTCGCGAGGCCTTGTCCTTTCCTTCTTCCTCAGGTTTGTGCAACATTACCTTTCCCATTCATTCGGGATAAAAATGTCTGGCTGGCGACTCTAACCTTTCCGCGCCACTTTCGCGTTTGTACTAGGATGAAAATCCCGGGAGCGACAGCTGGCGACTCTGCTGGGGACTAACCTGATTCTTCCGGTTTCCCTTGTAGAGTCAATCCTAGCGCCTGTTTGGTTTTGTTTCTTTGGGTGTTTATTTGTTTGTTGTTGTGTGCTTTAGTTTAGCTTTACTGTTTTTATTTACAGTTCTTTACAGCTTTACTTTACCGCATTTATTTACCGCTTTCAGTATTTTATTTTCCATTCATCATATTATACTGGACTGTCTGGCTGTGCTGGTTTTCATTTTTTCTGTGGGTTGGGAGTTACTGTGAGATGAGCTCGTAACCGGGGCTCGAGTGCACCCTAGGACTTAGAGTGGTTCCACTTTGGCTTCATGGCATCTTGCTATGTTGGTAGTAGTGAGTTCCACACCTTGACTTGCGACCTTCTCGGGAATGTATTGATACCGGAATCTTTCTGGGTTGATGCGCTACCTTGATAGTTATGTGCAGTCAGGGGACCGATCATTGAGAACCTTTGTGGAAACATCCCTCTCCAGTGATGACAGTGGCAGACCACATTTGTTGGCAAACCCACTCGCATCCGAGGGCCCACTGGGAACTCGCATAGGATGGCCTGGTTCTCTCATAAGAATTCAGTTAAAGCAAAACTGTTCGTATGACGATAGTATTGTACCCTTCGGGATGAATGTACTATTGTTTCTCAACTCAGTGCTTGAAGCTGGAGACTTGTGAGGGATGCTTGTTCTTTCCGGACTCAACTGAGACCTCCCTGAGTAGTACATAATGCCAAACCGATTCCCTGATTTGGTCATGAGCCATTTCTCGGAAATGGTGAACGTATTATTGCTATTCGGCTTTGAGAGTCCGTGATGTTGACCCGAGTAGCATACCCGTGAGATTGGGAGGGGTTTACAGGTTTGCAGGAACCCTGGTACCTTCAGCATACCCACTTTGCCTTTGGTTCAGTTTTGTGATCTGGATTTCTGTTCTTAAGTTGTGGATCCCGGATCAGAGGGATAATTATTGTGATATCTGGATTTTGAGACCTGGCACCGACACCTGATTATATGATTGGCACATCACAGACACTTCACTGATCACATGCCTTGTCTTGCATAAGCATCATATCATCATTAATCATTTTGTGTTCTTTTTATTCCCAGGGTTCATTACTTCCTAGGTCCTGGTCGTATTTGCTACTTCAGCATGGAGATTCCGAGGAAGAGAAATGTTCATTATACTTTCCCGCAGCCAGAGACAGAGAGTGTTCAGGGTTTGATTAGCTTGATGGGTGACCGAGTCCTTGATGATTTCAGGAAAGAGTATGGCAAGATACTGAATTATGTGAGCAAGCCCACAGTCGACCAGAAAGATAGCTTGCATTCTTTGTTGCAGTTCTATGATCCACAGCTGAGGGTCTTTGTTTTTCCTGATTATATTCTGGCACCTACATTAGAGGAGGTTTCTAGCATGCTGAGTGTTCCTGTTAAGGAGGGTGTACCTTATTATGTTTCGGAGAGGATCCCTTCTCATGAGAATATCACTATTGCCTGTCATTTGAGTATGCCTAGACTCAAGGTGGGATTAGAGGCTGGCCAAAGTAAAGGAATCCCTTTGGACTTTCTTGTTGCAGAGGCACGTGTTATGGCATCGGAAAAAAAGTGGGAAGACTTCAAAGCACTGTTGGCTATGGTAGTATATGGAATCAGTTTGTTTCCTGGAGAGAAAGGACTAATTAACATGGAGGCCATCACCATCTTCGTCAAGAGAAATCCTGTTCCTACATTGCTAGCTGACTTTTATTATGGAGTTCACCACAGAAATGAAAAGAGGAAGGGATTTGTAAATTGTTGTGCTCCCATATTCGCTGATTGGTTTGTAAGGCAACTCCCTAAATCAGGACCCTTTCAGGATTTGAAACAATCTTGGAAGTGGTCCAAAAGATTAATGGGCTTAACCTCAGCTGACATTGCTTGGGGATGCAACAGAGATTTGGTGGGCAAAGAAATGTTGGTTAGTTGTGGTAGCTTTCCAAATGTGCCTTTGATGGGAAGGAAAGGTGGGATTAGCTATAATCCTATTTTGTCCAGGAAACAGTTCGGCTATCCTTTAAGAGACGTACCTTTGATCGACGATGCAAATGAGTCCTTATATTTTCCAGCAGAGGGAAACTCCAAAATGAGCATCCTAGCATCCCAAGCTTGGGAAATTAGGGTGATGAAAGGAAAGAAAGAATTTGGAAGAGTAGATCCTAATACCTATGATCCTTTTGCCAGCTGGCTGGAGGATCGTGTGAAGACTCATCTTCTACCATTTTCTAGAGAGACACCCCTCTACCCTAAAGAGGTGGCACCAAGGACTTTGGTACCTTTGAAGGAATATCATAAGTTAGAAGCTTTGGTTAAGCAACTTAGGGTTGAAAATCAAGAGGCTCTTAATTCTTGTCAAAAGCTGATGATCCAAAACCGTCGATTAGAAGATAGAGCTGTACGAGCCGAAGAGATAGTCCGTCTCAAGCAGAAGGAATTTGAGGATAGAGAGCTCTACTTCCGAAAGAAAGGTTTAGCTGAGACTCACAAGACGGCCCAGCGCCGAAGAGAGAAGAAGGATCTTAGTGAAGCCAATGAAGCTGTTACTTTATGGCAGGAGAAATGGGACGAAAATCTGAAGAAACAAAAGGAGTTAGACGCCAAGCACAAGCAGGAAGTCAAAAGCCTTCAGGATTCTTTAGATGGGCAGAAGGAACTTCTCAGGAAGGCTTATTATCAAGAGGAGGATCGTATCCGGCGCGTAGCAGAAAGCCAGCAGGCACTGAAGGAAGCTCAAAAGGAGATTGAGGACTTAAAGTTGAAAGCTGATGTGAAAAGGTCGAAGGCCAAGTCAAGTCAAAGCAAGGAGAATGAGGCAGCATTTCTACAGCAGATCGAGGAGTTACACGCTTCTTCTGATACGAGGGACCTCCTCATTCAGAAGCTCATCCAGGAGCCCGGTCATCCAGATGTGGTTCAGCTGTTCCAGAGCGTCAAATGCCTTAGCTGGAGATTGAAAGATATAGATTTCCCTAGTGTTTAATTTCATATTGTTGTACTTGGATTACCTACAGGCTTGTTGTGGGATTCCTTATATGTGATGTACTTTTGTTATTGTGATTGGCACCCTTCGGGGACTTTGTATTTTCAAACTCCAGTTTATATGATTGATTTGTTCCGGATTTCTTGTTCGTTATTTGCACCGACACGGGATAATGAGCACCGATTCTCCACAGTCGTCATTATGTCTGAATATTACTTGGGTCTTCTTCCCAATTCTTATCTTCTTAATGCCAGGACCGGATACAGGAAATACTCGGGAATAAAAGGAACACATTGCATTGCATACACATCATTTGCATTTTGTTTTTGTCTTTGCAGGTTTTTCTTCGGGATGTTTAATTTATCTGTGTTCAACAGGCAAAGATTGCGAGGGCCGCCAAGACCCGGTACTTACGACAAAATATCCCTCATCGGTACGCGACCCGCAGCAATCAAAGAACAGCAATGGACGCCATGCAGACAGAACTCAATGAAGTCCGTACCAAGATGGCAGAATTTATGACTCTGATGCAGGGAATGGCCCAGGGGCAGCAGGAGCTGAGAAATGCAATCCAAGGGTTAACTCCTCCTAACACTAATGCTCAGGCAACCACTTCCGGCGGGCTAGGGGCTCCTCCCAACACTAACAACGGCTCAGGTGGACCTCATGTTCCAGATCCGGCTATGGCAACGTATGTTCCTGTGCACGACAGGAAGGAAGACCAATTCCAGTACTTCAATAACGATATGGGTTTCGGCGGTGATGGAAATCTTAATGACTTCTTGGTACTTGCAGAGAAGGTTAAGGCCTTAGAGTGCAAGGACACTTTGGGGATTGACGTGTCAGACATGGGTTTAGTACCTGGGGTGGTCATCCCACACAAGTTCAGGCCACCAGCATTTGATAAATACAACGGCAGCTCTTGCCCGAAAACTCACCTACAGGCCTTCTACAGGAAGATTGCGGCCCACACGCGAGACGAGAAACTATGGATGTACTATTTCCAGGATAGCCTTTCTGGAGGGTCCTTGGAATGGTACATGAAGTTGGAAAGGAGCTCTATTAGAAGTTGGAAGGATTTGGGAGAGGTCTTCCTCAGACAATATCAATACAACATTGACATGGCACCTAGCCGTACTCAGCTTCAAAGCTTGACACAGAGGAGCTCGGAGAGCTTCAAAGACTATGCACAGAGGTGGCGTGAGGTGGCCGCCCGAGTGCAACCCCCTTTATTGGAAAGAGAGATGGTCGATCTTTTCCTGAATACCCTCCCAGGGCATTTCATGGAAAGGTTGGCTGGTTGTTCCTCAAGTGGTTTTTCGGACATTATCCTGACTTGAGAAAGAATTGAAAGCTGGCTCAAACAGGGGAAGATTCAAAATGGAAGCGCTTCGGTGTCTGGCATCAAGAAACCCTTTGTGAAAAGGAGGGAAGGAGAAACAGGTGCAGTATACGCACAGAGAGGAATGATGCACCAAGGATATTATCAGCAAGTGGCCCCCGTCACTATTTCAACTCCTCCAGTTCAACAACAGGTCCAGCCTCCACAGCCGCAACGCTCACAGGGGTATCAGCCAAGACCCCCTCGTCCGTACTACTCCCAGAGGATGAAGGATAGACATATTGAAGCTCCACCAATGTCTTACTCCCAACTTTTGAAGAATCTCCTGCAGCTTCAAATGATTCAGCTCCGGACCTTGCAACCTCCGAAGCCAGGCCAAATTCCTGAAGGCTATGACTCGAATGCTAGATGCGAGTTTCATTCTGGAGCTCCTGGCCATAGTACTGAGAATTGTAAAGCCTTGAAGCATGTTGTTCAGGACTTGTTGGATTCTAAAGCGATCAATTTCGCTCCTTCTCCTAACGTGCTGCAAAATCCCATGCCTCATCACAGAGGCACGGTTGGTGCAATTGGTGAAGGGGAGAACTTGAATTTGGTGGACGATGTAGATGACTTGCAGACTTCATTGGTTGCTATCAAGGTTTGCTTGTTGAAGAAAGGCATTTTCCCCGGATGCGAGGATGATTGTTCAGAATGTACAGAAGCTACCAACGGTTGCAAACGATTGAAGGCCGGAATTCAAGGCATGATTGATGAAGGAGTGCTGCAATTTGACAAGATTGTGAAAGAAAGTGAAGTATCTACAGTGACTATCTTTTATGATCCATCCCAAGTTCCTTCGCGTGCCAGAGTGGCGCCAATAACTATTACCACTGCTGGAACCATAATGTACCAAAGTGACAGAGCGGTTCCTTGGAATTACGGTGGTGAAGTGTATTATAACGGCCAGAGGCAAGAGTTGGCCACGACTAGTATAACCCCAGCTCAAGTAGAAAATGTTGGAGTAGGGGGTTTTACTCGAAGTGGAAGATTGTTTGCGCCTGAAGCACTGAGAAGCAATGTGATACCACCCAGGGATACTGCCGAAGCCCAAGCTAGAGCCAGAGGGAAGCAACCGGTAGTCGTCAATGATCCAACTCCATCAACTGATCCAGATCTCACCTTTGATAAAGAAGCCGAAGAATTCCTGAGGATCATCAAGAAGAGTGACTATAAGATTGTATACCATTTGCAGCAGACGCCGTCAAAGATCTCCATCTTATCATTACTCATGTGTTCGGACTCTCACAGGAAGGCCCTTTTAAATATTCTGAACAAGGCATACGTGCCTCAGGATATTTCTGTAAACCAGTTAGAAACGGTGGTGTCCAGCGTTAATGCCAGTCATGGATTGGGCTTCACGGACTTGGACTTAACTTCTGATGGGCGTGCTCATAATCGAGCATTGCATATCTCTCTAGAGTGTAAGGGTGCAGTACTCTCCCATGTGCTGGTAGATACTGGATCATCTCTGAACGTCTTGCCTAAGAAGGCATTGATGAAGCTGGACTATGATGGAGTGGTGCTAAAGCCCAGTGATCTAGTAGTTCGGGCATTTGACGGGTCAAGAAGATCGGTATTTGGAGAGGTGGAGTTACCTATCAAGGTAGGTCCACAAGTCTTCAATACCACGTTTTACGTGATGGATATCCAGCCGGCATATAGTTGTTTACTTGGAAGACCCTGGATACATTCGGCAGGAGCGGTATCTTCTACACTTCATCAGAAATTAAAGTTCGTCTGGGAAGGTCAAGTTGTGACGGTCAGCGGGGAAGAAGATATCTTCGTCAGTAATCTAGCCTCATTCAAATATGTGGAGATGGATGGCGAAATAGTCGAAACCCCATGTCAAGCTTTCGAGCCTTTGAAGTCCGAGCAAGCATCCGCCGTAGCAACTTCTCCTGAGGTGCCGAAGAAGGGGGTGTCTATAGCCTCTTATAAACAAGCGCGTGAATTAGTAGAATCTGGAGTGCGAGAAGGCTGGGGCAGCCCAATCGAATTGCCAGAGAAGAAAGACATGTTTGGGATTGGCTATCACCCTGGAGGATCCTCGTCTGAACCAAGTGCAAAAGGTTGTCAGAGCCCGGTCACTTTCACAAGTGCGGGAGTGGTAGACTACGGAAATATCAGCGTAGTGCAGGATGAAGCTGTTGATAGTGACTGTGACTTAGATGAATGGATTAGGCCTGCCATCCCAGGAACTCAGCTTAGCAACTGGACGTCAGAGAGGCTCATTTCAGTAACATCTTTTGAAGAGTAATGATTTTTGTTTCTGTTTTCCTGTATTAAAGCACTATGTCTTGCCTGGGGCATAGTGCATCTTTGTAAGGGTTCATTTGTTCATTAACACAATCATAAATAAAATTGATGTTTCACATTCATTTCATGTTGTTCTCTGTCTTTCGTTTTTTACTTTTGTTTTTCAAAAAGAAAGAAAAGTTTTAAAATGGCAATGTTTCTCATTTTATCAAGTTGTTGCTAAAGCCTTGCATGAATCATCATTCATGCAGGTGCTCGTCACCGGATCTTATCAATGACGGCCCTGTTATGGCTAAGTATGACTTCGACAATCCAATTTATCAAGCCGATGAGGAAGGTGAAGAGGATTGCGATTTACCCGAAGAGTTGGCCAGACTGCTTAAACAGGAGGAGAAGATGATTCAGCCGCACGAGGAAGATATTGAAGTGATAAACCTGGGTACTGAAGAGGACAAGAAAGAAGTCAAGATCGGAGCTGCATTAGAAGAATCTGTCAAGACTCGTTTGATGGCTATGCTTCGAGAATACGTTGATGTCTTCGCATGGTCCTACCAAGATATGCCTGGTTTAGACACTGACATTGTGGTACACAAGCTACCTCTCAGAGAAGGTTGTCTTCCGGTAAAGCAGAAGTTGAGGTGCACGCGTCCAGACATGGCAATTAAAATAAAAGAAGAAGTGCAAAAACAGTTTGATGCTGGCTTCTTGGCCGTGACTAGTTATCCTCCGTGGGTTGCTAACATCGTGCCGGTTCCCAAGAAAGATGGCAAAGTCAGGATGTGTGTGGATTACAGGGATTTGAATAGGGCCAGCCCCAAAGATGATTTCCCTCTACCTCACATAGATGTACTTGTCGATAATACTGCTCAGTTTTCCGTGTTCTCCTTCATGGACGGATTCTCAGGCTATAATCAAATCAAGATGGCTCCCGAGGATATGGAAAAGACAACTTTCATCACTCCTTGGGGCACCTTTTGTTACAAGGTCATGCCATTTGGTTTAAAGAATGCAGGAGCTACCTACCAAAGGGCAATGGTGACGTTGTTTCACGACATGATCCATCATGAAATTGAGGTCTATGTTGATGACATGATAGCCAAGTCCCAGACAGAGGAAGAGCACTTGGTCAACCTAGCAAAATTGTTTGATAGGCTTCGAAAGTTCAGACTGAGGCTAAATCCGAATAAGTGTACTTTCGGGGTTCGTTCTGGCAAGTTACTCGGCTTCATTGTGAGTGAACGAGGAATTGAGGTTGATCCAGCCAAGGTGAAAGCAATCCAGGAAATGCCTGAGCCAAAGACTGAAAAGCAAGTGCGTGGTTTCTTGGGGAGACTAAACTACATTGCACGGTTTATTTCTCACCTAACGGCCACGTGCGAGCCCATCTTCAAGCTTCTGAGGAAGAATCAGGCCATTAAATGGAACGAAGATTGTCAGCAAGCCTTTGACCGAATCAAAGAGTACCTGTTGGAACCACCAATTCTTATGCCTCCAGTGCCAGGGAGACCTCTGATCATGTATCTTACTGTGCTCGAAGGATCGATGGGATGTGTGTTGGGTCAGCAGGACGAGTCTGGTCGAAAAGAGCACGCCATTTATTACCTTAGCAAAAAGTTTACCGATTGTGAGACGCGATACTCACTACTCGAGAAAACTTGCTGCGCTTTGGCATGGGCTGCTCGCCGACTAAGACAGTACATGCTGACTCACACTACTCTTTTAATTTCCAAGATGGATCCTGTAAAATACATCTTTGAGAAGCCGGCTTTGACAGGAAGAGTGGCCCGTTGGCAGATGATACTCACGGAGTATGACATACAATACACTTCACAAAAAGCTATCAAGGGGAGTGTGTTGTCAGAATACTTGGCCCAGCAGCCGATTGATGATTATCAACCCATGAGGTTTGAGTTTCCGGATGAGGACATCATGTTCCTCAAGTCGAAAGACCATGAAGAACCACTTCCGGAGGAGGGGCCTGACCCTGAATCCAGATGGAAGTTGATGTTCGACGGGGCTGTAAACATGAATGGGAGTGGAGTGGGTGCTGTTATTATCTCGCCAAAAGGAGTCCACACACCTCTCACCGCTCGGTTGACCTTCGAGTGCACTAACAACGAGGCAGAGTATGAAGCTTGCATCATGGGGATCGAAGAGGCAATAGACTTGCGAGTCAAGAACCTTGAGATCTTCGGAGATTCTGCTTTGGTGGTAAATCAAGTCAATGGCAAATGGCTAGTTCATCAAGCTCGTTTGATTCCTTACCGAGATTAGGTCAGGAGGCTGTTAACCTTCTTTACCAAAGTAAAGCTGAGCTATGTTCCTAGAGACGAAAACCAGTTCGCCGATGCTCTCGCAACTTTATCATCCATGATTAAAGTTTGCCGAGAGAATTTCGTGCCTCGAATTTCGATCTCTCGTCTTGAAAGACCGGCTTATGTCTTTGCAGTTGGTGATGGCGAAGATAACAAGCCTTGGTACCACGACATCAAACAATTCTTGAAGGCTCAAGAGTACCCGGCTGGGGCATCTAGTAAAGATAAGAAAACTCTTAGAAGACTGGCAGGAGGTTTCTTCTTGAACCAAGATGGTGTGCTATACAAACGGAACTTTGACATGGTGCTGCTCAGATGTGTGGACAGACACGAGGCAGACTTGTTAATGCAGGAGGTTCACGAAGGCTCCTTTGGTACCCATGCTGGAGGACATGCCATGGCCAAGAAATTATTGAGATCGGGATACTATTGGATTACCATGGAATCCGATTGTTGCAAATACTCCCGCAAATGCCATAAGTGTCAAGTTTATGCCGACAAGGTCCATGTGCCTCCGAATCCGTTGAGTGTCATGTCTTCACCGTGGCCGTTCGCTATGTGGGGCATCGATATGATTGGAAAGATTGAGCCAACAGCTTCTAATGGGCATCGCTTCATCCTAGTTGCTATTGATTATTTCACGAAGTGGGTTGAAGCAGCTTCCTACACCAATGTCACTAAACAAGTGGTCGCTCGATTTATTAAACGGGACATCATCTGCCGGTATGGAGTCCCTGAAAGAATCATTACTGATAATGGTTCTAATCTCAACAACAAGATGATGGCTGACTTGTGTCGAGACTTCAAAATAGAACACCACAACTCTTCTCCATATCGTCCGAAGATGAATGGCGCCGTCGAGGCAGCAAACAAAAACATCAAAAAGATTGTGCAGAAGATGGTTGTGACATACAAAGACTGGCACGAGATGTTACCATTCGCGTTGCATGGGTATAGAACATCAGTACGCACTTCAACTGGGGCAACTCCATTCTCATTGGTGTATGGTATGGAGGCAGTCTTACCAGTCGAAGTGGAAATCCCCTCATTGAGGTTAATGATGGACATCAAGCTAGATGAAGCTGAATGGCTTCGATCCAGATATAATTAATTGAGTCTCATTGAAGAGAAACGTCTAGCAGCTGTATGCCATGGACAGTTGTATCAGCAACGAATGAAGCAGGCTTTTGACAAGAAGGTGCGACCACAGAGGTACATGCCAGGAGATTTAGTGCTGAAAAGGATTCTTCCTCCTCTCAACGATCACAGGGGCAAGTGGACACCCAATTATGAAGGACCGTTCGTGGTTAAAAAGGTTTTCTCAGGCGGAGCCTTGATGCTGACAACCATGGACGGAGAAGACTTTCCATCCCCTGTCAACGCAGACGCAGTAAGAAAATACTTCGTGTAAAAAGGACCCGCTGGATAAAAACAGAATAAAAATCCAGGCAAAAATGGGCATCCCGGCGAGCCAAAAACAGAATAAAAGGCTCGGGCAAAAGTTAGGGAAATCTCGAAAAAATGTACACCCGCTGAGTTGAAAAGCCACATCGGACAACTCAGGCAAAAAAGGGTATCCCGGTGGATTGAAAACCTGAAAGGGCGATCCACGCAAAAGAGGGATTAACACGAACGACTGCGATCTGCGAGATCCATGACCTACCTACAGTTGAGGCTATTCTAAGGGTTGAAGATCAGTTCACTTACTTTTTCTCAAGAGGCAGAGCGAGCGGAGCGTTTTGAAGACATACGAGTCATAACTGGGTTGAAACTTGATGATATTCACTTCTCACATTGCCAATAGGGTAGTTTGTTTTTTCTTTTAGTTGTTCCCTCATTCCAGGGAACTGCTTCCTTTGTATTGCCTATTCAGGGCCACCTTTCCAAATCAATAAGAATTCAACTTCAGTCAATTGACTATTTTACTTCTTTGTTTTTACTTTTTCATCTAGCATTGATTGATTGTGAAAACGTCTAGCAAATGGTAACTCGCATTGTGTTATGAACATTTGAATGCTTTTCTAACTCATGCAGGAGAATAGAAACATTTAATACAATTCTGACAGGGTGTTGAGATACCTAGACAATGATTCATGCTATGAGCCTGGGGCAAGCAGGTCCCAAGCTAATTCTCTATGTTGCAGGTACTATCGATTGTGTTCATGCAGGTACAGGTACTGGTGTTGCCAACAAAGCTAATAATTGTTATCCAGGGTGGGCGTTCCTTTTTGTTTGAGCATAAACAAATGTCTCCCAGGGTGTTTCCAATCATCCCCATCCATGTGCAAGTTGAAATTTCACCCAGCAGGGTAGCAGAAGATGGGTGCAATCCCCAAGCAGAAGTCTCTTTTCGGACAGGGGCAATTCTCAGCAGTATAAGGAGTGTTTTGCCTCCCTAGCAAGGTGTTTCCTCAGCAATGTCAAGCCTTTGGTTTCCATCCAAGCCAAGGAGGTCCTCACTTCCCCACCAGAGTTCAAGAAGGGTCCATTTCCAGCAGGGTCTTGGCGCTCCAATCTCAAAGTCCAATTTATTTTTGGCAGTGGCGGCTATTCTGAGCCAGGGAATTATTAACAACTATCCCCGCAGAGTTGTTTCCTCCTCATCAGGATAAACCAGATCAATGCAGTGATCATCGTTTCTCACCAGCCAAGTTATCTGGAATTACCTGCAGTCTCCTTATCAGGAGATCTCCTTTGCATTGTCATTCGCATAATCATCATTGCGTCTGCATCCTCCAAAGCGTAGCATTTCCATCGTTATGGAGCATTACGCCGTAAATTCAAACATATGCATGCCAGCATGGGCCAGTTTTGAGGTATATTACATAAGACCTGTTACACCTCCAATCAGATTGAAGTATTCCCCACAGAATACAACTTCATCTCCCAGGATGGATGCTTCTACCAAGTTTTGTTGTTATCCCCAGTTGAGTATTGTTTCAGTACAACAATCTCATTTTCTCATGCCTCCGCTTCAGTACAACGATCCCATTCTTTTCGAGTCTCCATTTAAGTACAATGGTCTCGTCTTTGAGTCTTGTTTCAGTACAACAGTCTCATTCTTTCGCGTCTCCGTTTCAGTACAACGGTCGCGTCTCAGGTTATCATTTAAGTACAATGATCCTGTTTGCTTGGGCTCTCGTTTAAGTACAACGATCCCATTCTTTTCGAGTCTCCATTTAAGTACAATGGTCTCGTCTTTGAGTCTTGTTTCAGTACAACAGTCTCATTCTTTCGCGTCTCCGTTTCAGTACAACGGTCGCGTCTCAGGTTATCATTTAAGTACAATGATCCTGTTTGCTTGGGCTCTCGTTTAAGTACAACGATCCCATTCTTTTCGAGTCTCCATTTAAGTACAATGGTCTCGTCTTTGAGTCTTGTTTCAGTACAACAGTCTCATTCTTTCGCGTCTCCGTTTCAGTGCAACGGTCGCGTCTCAGGTTATCATTTAAGTACAATGATCCTGTTTGCTTGGGCTCTCGTTTAAGTACAACGATCCCGTTCCTTCCGAGTTCCCATTTTAGTACAATGGTCTCGTCTTTGAGTATTGTTTC
Organism: Lathyrus aphaca; assembly: GCA_963966055.1. Classification (NCBI taxonomy): domain Eukaryota; kingdom Viridiplantae; phylum Streptophyta; class Magnoliopsida; order Fabales; family Fabaceae; genus Lathyrus; species Lathyrus aphaca. The sequence goes on along the minus strand of OZ014519.1, from coordinate 425,112,672 downwards.
CGTACAACAATCTCATTTCCTCGTGTTTCCGTTTCAGTACAACGGTCACGTTTTGGGTTATCATATAAGTACAATGATCCCGTTCCATCTCGTCCCATTTTCTTTTGAGTTGTCATTCGAGGATGGCATTCTTCCCAGTAAATTTCCACCTGTTTCTATTTTCGCTACCTATTCAGAGGTCAAAATCAAAAAATGCATAAATAAATAAATAGGCAGATAGCATTTCCATTACCCTCAATGTGCAAATTTTCAGGTTTTATTCGAGTATTCAATCACTCCCTGCCTTGAACGTATAAAAGCCGTTGCAATTATTCGTTCAGGCTAGCAGATGATTGAATAGGGGCAGCTGTAATACCTCAAAATTTGCCCTCATATTTATTCCCTCTATGGGCTCATCATTTTGCATTCACTAGCATTTCTCATCAATTCATTAACGGCATACTAGTGCATTTCATTGTTTCATTGGGCAGGTGATTAAAGTTGTACTGGATTAGGGTTTAGTACCTTATCAGTATCTGTCAGAGTTTGAAGTGGTGGAGAATTTACTGATGTTGATTTTACTTCAAGTGCGGTTGTTCAATTGAGTTTCGATTCAGATGGGAGTTTGACCTGATCTTGGTCAAACTATCAAAAGATCACTACAGCGGCAAGATTATTTTGGGCTACTGGACCATCTCTTAAACAGTGCATATTCAGAGATCATGTTGTCGTGTGCCGAGATTCATCCGTTTATCAAACAGTGTTTCGTGTGGGGTCTGGTTTGAACTTTCAGTTTATCAGTGATTTCATCTGGATTAGAATGGTCATGGCATGGTTCAGACGATTCAAAGAGGTGTGACTAATCTGGAAAATTATTCAGTGGCTCGGAAGTGGGTGTGTTGTTGGAAAGAATTCAAAATAAGCTTTGGGCCAAAATTGAGATACCATATCCATTCATTCTCATTGTCATAAGCCATTCCCGATTATCCTAGTCCTCTTTCATTTCTTCAATTCCCATTTTCTTTTACGTTTCCATCAATTCATTTTCAGTTTTCCATTTATCTTTTTTCCCGTGATTTGTTTTGAACCATCTCTCAATTTTCATAACCCATGTCAAACTCATGTACTCTCCTTGTTCATTTTTGCACCATTTAAATTCATTGGTGAATTTCGCTTTATAACCATCACAAATTTCTACCAAAATAATAGGAAGTCATTTCCTTTTGTTTTCATCATAGTATCCAAGTCATTAAATTAATTTCCATTTAGTCATACTAAATCCAAATCCGTGTCTAATAAAATCCATTTATAACATCTCTTATTTCCGGTTAACATTCTTTTTAATTCCATGTTTTGCCAATCCCATGACCAATTTCTAAGCATACTTTTAAAGTTTGTTTTTGTGTTGGCCCATTTAATGCCCATTAACACAATATGATATTGTCATTTTTGGAGTTTATGTATTATAACAAAGAATATATGTGTTAAGAGAGCAAAAATACTGTTACAAAAAAGCTCCTCAAAGTATAAAAAAAAGGGGGGGGAATGATTATATATTATACTATTATCCCAAAGAGCAAAAGACTCCAAATAATAATAAGTTATGCCTGCTGATCATTTAACAGATTGAGAAATACAAAATTTAGCAGGAAGATCAAGTATAACAGCACGCATATCTATTTGGGTTCCCCCCGAAGCTTTACAAAATCTGATCGCGTTGAACTTAAAGCGTTATGGATCAATGGAGGCCGAGCTAGCTGTTAGTTTTATTTTGAGAGCTTTGGTTTGCTAGTTGTTATGGATTCAGTACAACTCGAATGTTGTCTACTGCTATGAGCTGGAACCGTCAACGACACCACATGATCACACATTAAGGAATCAAAGGCTGGCCGATTCAGCACCTTCATCCATCCTTCCTTTGTCAGTCTTCAATTCAGCTTCTTCAACCTGTCATGTTTATTAAGCCTTCAACAAAAAATCTTGTAAGAAGCCAAGAACATTCAACAATAACAAATAAAATAGCTACAGAAGAAGGAAGTGTAGAGACAATCGCAGAGGCTTTCGTTAATACCCATCGCTCCGGAGATCTTCGTCATCACAGGTCCAAGAATCGGATTTTCAATAACTTTCACCACCAAATTTCATCAAAGCCTGCAAAATAAGTTCCAATGATTAACATCAATCGACGCTTCATAAACGGTAGTTTGAAATCGCAAAATAAAAATTCATTTAGAAGAAAGAATGTCAGCCTTCAACAACAAGGACACAATGTCATTTATCTAATGGGCTGCATTAACCTTTGAATCTCCGTTAAGTTCGAAATCCGGTGCAAGCTTTTAGGACAAGGAAATGACATGGTGCGGTTTAAGACTCTGCAGCAACATAAAAAAGCCAGAGATTAGTGAATGGAAAATTGAAAGCAAAAGTTGCAACACGAAGAATCATAACAAAAGGCCCTAACTGAGGTAATCATGTCTCAACAGAAATATCAACCACAAATATCACCAAGAAGCAGCAAAACAGAAATCAAAAACTAACAAACTAACTCTTAACCAAATCTAACAGAAAGGCATAACAGAAAAGTAACAGAATTGAAGCTAATTTTACCTGAAGCTTCCGGATCCTTCAGTGATAATCGGCTATAAATCAGGAGCCTCTTATTCCATTGAGCTTCTTCCACACCTTTCCATACACACTTCACCAGTTTTCAATCTTCTCCCCCATCATCCTCATATCCTCCTCACTCTGCTGAAATCACCCCTGTCAACACCTCAAAGTTGGCAATAATCCATCACCTCCGATCTAAATCGGTGTCAGCATTATCTGCATCAATTGACAACCAGGATTATGACAGAACTCAGAATCACATGAGAAGAACAAGAACAAGTCTCAACCAATTTTCATATTCTCCCTGTGTCACATTCTACAGATTCGGCGATGTCAGCATCTCACTAGGGAGCAGAGAACAAATCGTTATGATAATCACGTCCCTGGCAAAGCAAAGGTTGATGATGACGAACGAGGACGGATCGTAGCTTGTTCATACCAGAAGAGTTCGCGAGCTCCAGAACCTTTGTTCGCGTCACAGTCGCTCGCCGCTCTCATCGCGTTGGCTCCGATCATCGTTTTTATCTTCGCCGCAGCAGCAAACCTCCTCAAATCTTGAAGTCTCTTGCCAATCCGATTGAAGGTGTGCGAGTGTTTGATTTCGATTTTGTTAATTATGAAGATTTTTGCAGCGTCTTTTTTTAGGTTTAAGAAGAAGTTAGGTTAATTGTGGGTGGAGAGAAGGATTGAGGTTAGTGTTTAGAGTCGAGAGAGGTTGCCGGTGAGGAGGCTGTCGCCGCCGTGAGGGAGTGTTTAGGGTTTGGGAGAAGAGGAAAGGAAGTTGCGGCGAGGGGAAGAAAGGAAGGAAGCAAACTAGGGTTCTTGCTTCATCATTTTTATTTGAATATTATAATGAAACTGTAATTTAATTCAAGTTATTAAAATGTTATCAGTATTATTAGTTTAATTCATCATAGGATTATTAGTTTTTTTATAGATTAAAGGTAATTCATTTTTATAAAACTATAGTTTAGTTCATGATTTTAGAAAAAAGTATTTTATTCAGATTAGTTTAATCCTTTTTTTTTTAGTTAAGATTTTAGATTAAGTTTCATAATAAGATTAGTTAATCCATTTTCTTAAATTCAGATTTTAAATTAAATAGTATAATAAGTTTAGCTTAATTCATCTTTTTAATTAAGATTTCAAAGAATATTATCTTAAGTTTAGGTTAATTCTTTCTTCTTTTTTTAAATCAAGATTTTTGAAAATATTAATTCATAAGATTATTAGAATTGAACCCATTTCCTAAGTTAAGAGTTTTATTAAAATATTATAATATGATTAAAATTTAACTCATTTTTCTAAGTTAAGGTTTTAGATTAAAATTCATAATAGGATTAGTTTAATTCTTTTGTTTAAATTAAGATTTTAGGAAATTTTTATCATAAGCTTAGAAAATATTATCATTTAGTTCATTTTTTTTAAGTTAATAGCTTATAATAGGTATTATTATTAGATAAGGATCTAATTCAATTATAATTTAGAAGTTTATAGAATTTTAAATTAAGTATTAAGACTATAGTTTAATTCTGATCTTTAGAAAAAATATTATATTAAGATGAGTTTAATTCATTTTTCTTAAATTAAGACTTTAGGAGAAAAAGCATATGATACTCACACCCACTTTAAAGCCCAATTCCAAAAACAACTGAAAAGAGCATGCTACACCCCCAAGCAAGCCTGCGAAGTGGGCCTAAGTTTTGTTTCTATTGCCACCTCCGTACTAAGCCCAAACGCGAAAACAACAAGAAAAAGCTTCTGTTTGTACCCCCTCTCAATTTCTTGCATTCTGGGCTTAGATATTGCTGCTAACACCTCCCTGTTTCAGGCCCATATGCGAAGAACATAAAAAAAATTACTAATGCACCCCTATATAATTTCTTGAGATTTTTAATGTTTTAAGTTAATATGGTTTCAAATTAAATTTAATAAAAATAGTAAAATGCTTAAGAAAATTCCAAAAAAAATTAAGTAGCTTAATAAGTCATTTTAGAAATTTGTGATATTTTTATTTTCTGGAATTTGATTAGTTTTGAATAAATTCTGAATTATTCTTTTAATTAGCTTCATTTGTATTTCTTTTAATTATGCTGGATTTTGTTCATTTTATTTAAGTAACTTCCAAAAACCTTTTTGAGCCATTCTTTTTTTGTAATTAGAGGACTCATAATAGTTCTTAGGATATTTTTAGTGGATTTTTTAGGAGCTTTTATCTTAGGTTTTAATGATGTAGTCCTTAGGAAATAATGATTAGTCTTTAAGTAGAAATAATCATTTTTTAGATATAGAAAAAATAGAAATTTTTAGGATCCCACTTAGTACAATATTAGAGATAATGTTAGGACCTTACAATTTAATTTTCACAATTTTTCTAGAAGTTTTAGTATTTTTAAGAATATTGGTTTTAGGCCTAATTATGCACACTTCCCATTATTTTAAGCCATGTAAATAATGTTCAATAAAAAAATAATAGGTTAGTTTAGATTTCATCCTAGAATTTAATATTAGACTTAGGATAGTTTAAATTGAATTTTTAGAATGAATATTAGGTTTAGCTTAGTTTAGAACTTAAGCTTGAAGTTTCATTTTCACTTAGAATTAGAATAAATAAAATAAGACTATTTATTATTCATGCCTTTAAGGCATTTTTAGAATGTTATTTCTCATATTTGATTTCATTGTTTTGCCTTATTTTGATCTTACAATTTGTATAGGTTTCCCATGTGTTCTTAGAATCAACTTAACTTCATTAAGAAGTAAGTTGAATTCTAGTAGTTTTTTAAGTTTCCATTAGGAATAGAAAACCTCACTAACCATTAGGACCACTTGTAAATAAATCAATTAAATTAGGATTGAGTCTTAGTCCCTTAGATTTTGCCTTTTTTGCAACTTGAGTCATTCTCTTCTTATCTTCAAACAAAATCCAAAAACACTTAACAAATAAATGAAATGATTCCTTGTGTATAGCCTTATTCCATGAAGCACTTGCATTCATTCCATCTTGGAGTGGTGTAAGCTTGCCTATCATGATGCACAAGTCTCATCAAGGAGTTGTTCACAAAGAAAACTTAAAAGACACTTCTTCACAAAAGCAACAAAAACACTTAATAAAGTTCAACAAGCCAGTGAACTTAAGCCCTAATCCTAGGAAACCAGTCTTGGATAAATTCTCCTTGCTGGGTATGCTTGTTCTATTATTCCATCTTGGAATGTAGAGTCAAGTGTACATTCCACGGAAAAGAGTTTGAATTCACTTCCTTGTGCCAAATTCATATAAAAACTCATAAAAGACAAAAACAAATAACAAGCGACTATCCTGCGGGAACTTCTCTTCTCATCTCATTCACTCACAACGCGAACTCGCGGCGACTTGTCTCATTTGCAAGACGGTAAACGCACTCGTACCAGACGAGCCTGCAACACCTGAGCATAGACATACGCAGTTCCAGCTGTAAAAAACACAAACAAACAGTTCCCGCCTAGGTTAGGCGAACTACGTCGACTCTGATCCTCATTATCCCGATGAGGTACGTAGGCAACGGGGTAGGGCCCGTTCGAGCACATTCTTTATTTTCCCTACATTTCCCCCTTTCTTTCCATTTTCTTATTCCAGTTTCTTTTCTCATTCCCATTCCAGTTAGCGGTTTTATTCAGCAGCATTCATATTTTTCTCACCCTTTGAAACAAACAAGCAAGCGTGGATCCCGTCGGGTACGACGGACGATCTGGGGTGCTAATACCTTCCCAGGTCGTAACCGACTCCCGAACTCAGATCTTTGGTTCGCGAGGCCTTGTCCTTTCCTTCTTCCTCAGGTTTGTGCAATATTACCTTTCCCATTCATTCGGGATAAAAATGTCTGGCTGGCGACTCTAACCTTTCCGCGCCACTTTCGCGTTTGTACTAGGATGAAAATCCCGGGAGCGACACTTGTGCACCACAATGTCAGTGTCTAAACCAGGCATGTCCTGGTAAGACCAGGCGAAGACATCAACATATTCTCGAAGCATGGCAATTAGACGTGTCTTGATATATTCTTCTAACGCTGCCCCGATCTTAAATTCTTTCTTGTCTTCTTCGGTACCCAGGTTTATTACTTCGATGGCCTCTTCATGCCGCTGAATCATCTTTTCCTCTTGTTTAAGCAGTCTGGCTAACTCTTCAGGTAGTTCGCAATCTTCTTCACCTTCCTCATCAGCTTGGTAAATTGGATTGCCAAAGTCATACTTAGCCATAGCAAGATCGTCATTGATAGGATCCGGTGACGAGCACCTGCATGAATGGTGATTCATGCAAGGCTTTAGAAAGAGTTTTAGAAAACGAGAAACATTGCCACTTTAAAACTTTTCTTTCTTTTTGAAAAACAAAAGCAAAAATGAAAGACAAGGAACAACATGGATGAATGCAAAACGTCAACTTTATTAATGATTACGTATTGTGTTAGGAACAAAAGAACCCTTACAATAAGCTACTATGCCCCGGGCAAGACATAGTGCTTGAGTACAGGAAAGACAAAAGCAAAAATCATTACTCTTCAAAGGAGGTGACTGAGATAAGCCTTTCAGACGACCAATTGCTGAGCTGAGTCTCTGGAGCACAAGGTATGATCCACTCATCTAAGTCACAGTCACTATCAACTGTGTCGTCCTGCACGGCACTGATGCTTCCATAATCCACCATTCCCGCACTCGTGAAGGTAATCGGGCCTTGACGACCTCTAGCGCTCTGTTCAGATGATGACTGTCCAGGATGGTAGCCAACACCAAACATATCCTTCTTTTCTGACACCTCTACTGGACTTCCCCAGCCTTCTTGTGTTCCTGATTCCACTACCTTCAAAACTTGCTTATAAGAAGTTATGGAAATCCCCTTCTTTGATTCTTCAGAAGAAGTTGCTGATGAAGATGCCAAACCAGTCTTCAGGGGCTCAAAAGCCTGACATAGAGTCTCCATTATCTCACCGTCTATCTTTACATATTTAAATGAAGCTAGATGACTGATGAAGATATCCTCCTCCCCACAGGACGTTACAATTTGTCCTTCCCAAACAAAATTCAGTTTCTGATGGAGTGTGGACGATACTGCCCCTGCCGAATGTATCATGGGCCTTCCCAACAAACAACTATATGCAGGTTGTATGTCCATTACATAGAATGTGGCATTGAAGATTTGTGGACCCACTTTGATTGGCAATTCTACTTCCCTAAACACTGACCTTCTCGATCCATCGAAAGCTCGAACTACCAGGTCACTGGGCTTCAAAATCACTCCGTCATAATCCAACTTCATTAATGCCTTCTTGGGAAGAACATTTAGGGATGATCCGATATCCACCAACACATGAGATAACATTGCACCTTTACACTCTAAGTAAATATGCAATGCCCGATTGTGAGCACGACCCTCAGAGGTTAGATCCATGTCAGTAAAGCCCAATCCATGACTGGCATTGACACTAGATACCACCGTCTCCAATTGGTTCACCGAGATATCCTGAGGTACATAAACTTTATTCAGGATGTTCAATAGAGCCTTCCAATGAGAGTCAGAACACATTAACAAGGACAAGATATAGATCTTCGATGGAGTTTGTTGCAAATGGTCCACAATCTTGTAATCACTCTTTTTTATTATTCTCAGGAACTCCCAACCCCTTTATCAAATGTAATGTCTGGGTCCACCGCTGGTGTGGGCTCATTAGCAGTCATTGGTTGCTTCCCTCTAGCTTTATCCTAGGCTTCTGCAGTGTTTCTGGGTGGTATCACACTATTTCTCAGTGTTTCTGGCGCGAACAACCTCTCACTCCTAGTAAAGCCTCCTACCCCAACATTTTCTACTTGAGTTGGAGGCATACTAGAAGTGGCCAATTCTTGCTTCTGGCCGTTACAATATACTTCACCACCATAATGCCAAGGAATAGCCTTATCACTTTGATACATTACTGGCCCTGCAGTGGTGATAGTTATCGGTGTTATTCTGGCTTATGGGGGAACTTGAGACGGCTCATAGAAAATGGTTACTGTAGAGATTTCTCTTTCTTTCACAACTTTGTCAAACTGTAAAACCCCTTCATTAATCATGCTTTGGATCCCCTTTTTCAATTGCTCACAACCATCTGGAGCTACAACACACCCTGGACAATCGTCTTCACAACCTGGAAAAATACCCCTCTGGTCCAAACAAACCTTAATAGCATTCAACGGAGTTTGCAGGTCGTTGACATCGCACACCAGATTTAGACTCTCCCCAACACTAATTGCCCCAACTGCACCTCCATGAGGAGGCATGGGGTTCTGTATTACATTTGGAGAAGGAGAAAAGTTAATCGCTTTGGAATCTACCAGGTCTTGGACTACGTACTTCAAGGCTTTGCAGTTTTCTGTGGTATGTCAGGGGGCTCCGAAATGAAATTCGCATTGGGCGTTCGTATCATAACCTTCAGGGAGTTGCCCCGGCTTTGGGGGTTGCAAAGTTCTGAGCTGAACCATCTGGAGTTGGAGAAGATTCTTCAAAAGCTGAGAATAAGACATAGGTGGAGTTTCAAACTGTCTTTTTATGGTCTTCTGGGGATAATATGGACGAGGGGCTCTTTGTTGATACCCCTGTTGGCGTTGCTATTGCGGTTGTTGGATTTGTTGTTGAATAAGCTGAGCTGAGATAGTGACAGAGGCCACTTGCTAATAAACACCTCTGTTACTTCCGCCTCTCTATGCGTATACTGCCCCAGTCTCTCCTTTTCTCCTCTTCAAGAAGGGTTTCTTGACACCAGAAGTTGAAGCACCCCCATTCTGAATCTTCCCTTGCTTGATCCAGCTCTCTATCCTTTCGTCGGTCAAAATAATATCTGAAAATCCACTTGAGGAGCATCCCGCCAACCTTTCCATAAAGTGCCCAGGAAGAGTATCCATGAAAAGGTCCACCATCTCCCTTTCTAGCAGTGGTGGTTGCACCCTAGCGGCCACTTCACGTCATTCTGTGTGTAATCTTTGAAGCTCTCTGAGCTCTTCTGAGTCAGACTTTGGAGCTGAGTGCGACTGGACGCCATGTCAATGTTATACTGATATTGTTTAAGGAATGTTTCTCCTAATTCTTTCCAGCTTCTCACGGAGCTTCTCTCTAACTTCATATACCATTCCAAGGATCCTCCGGAGAGACTATCCTGGAAATAGTACATCCAGAGCTTCTCATCCCTGGTATGGGCAACAATCTTTCGGTAGAACGCCTGCAGATAAGTTTTGGGGCAGGAGTTACCGTTATACTTGTCAAAAGTAGGTGGCTTGAACTTGTGAGGAATGACTACCCGGGGGACTAGGCCTATGTCAGATATGTCTATCCCAAGGGTGTCCTTACACTCAAGGGCCTTGACCTTCTCAGCCAGCAGCAAAAAGTCCTGGAAATTTCCTTCCGCACCAAATCCCATGTCATTATTAAAGGGAGGAAATTGATCCTCTTGTCTGTCTTGCACAGGGACGAAGGTTGTACCAGGTTCTGGAACTGGGGGTCCACCTGGGCCATTGTTGATGTTGGGAGGATTCACTTGTACTTCTGGAGTGACTACAGGAGGATCAGTCTGAGGGGGGTTGAGTCCCTGGATTTCAGCCCTCAAATCTTGTTGTCCTTGGGCCATCCCTTGCATCATGACCATGAATTCTCCCATCCTGGTGCAGAGTTTGTTAAGCTCAGTTTTCATAGCGTCCATGACTGTCCTCTGGTTGTTGCATGTTGCGTAACGATGGGGAATGTCCTGTCTGAAGTGCCGGGTCTTGGCAGCTCGCGCAATCTTTTCCTGAAATGCAGATAAGTTAAGCAACCTGTAGAAAACCTGCAAAAACAAAGAAAAATGCAAATGATGTGTATGCAATGCAATGTGTTCCTTTTATTCTCAAGGTTTTGTTTACTTTCCAATTTCGGTGTTGAGAAAAGGAAGACATTGTGTGACATCCAAATGTGCAATAGCAGCATTCAATATCTTATGTCCGTGCGACAGATAAACAATCAGAGACTTCAGGTGAATCAAAAGGAAATTGTAATAGCAAAAACTCTCAATGGGTACAAGTTCATTCATCAAAAGGTACATCAAGAGAGAGAAGACTCCCACAACAAGCCTGTGGGTAATCCAAGTCATATGAATACAAGACTATAGCTTAGGAAAATCTACATCATGTAACCTCCAACTAAGGCGCTTGACACCTTGCAACAGCTGAGATATATCTGGATGTGTAGGTTCATGCACAAGCTTCTGAATCAGGATATCCCTTAGGTCAAAGGAGGCATGCAATTCCTTAATTTGTTGTAGGAACACTTTTTCACTTTCCTAGCTTGTAGTGGAATCAGTCTTGGTTCTCTTGACATCAACTTTCAATTTCAACTCTTCTATTTCTTTCTGAGCTTCCTTTACTGCTTGTTGACTTTCTGCTAGACCTCGGTGACGACTTTTCTCTTGATGATAAGCCTTCTGAAGGAGCTCTCTCTGTCCATCCAAAGAATCTTGAAGACTCTTGATTTCTTGCTTGTGCTTGACTTCCAGCTCTTTCTGCTTCTTCAAGTTGTCTTCCCATCTCTCTTGCCATAAGGTGATAGCTTTATTAGCTTCATTCAACTCTTTCTTCTCTTTCCGGCGCTGGACCGCCTTGTGAGTTTCAGCTAATCCCCTTTTCTTGAAGTAGAGCTCTCTCTCTTGAAAGTCTTGCTGCTTGAGCCTGACCATTTCTTCAGCTTTGTGAGCCCTTTCCTCCAATTTATGGTTTTGCATTTTCAACTTCTAGCATGAGTTGTTGGCCTCTTGGTTCTCCAACCTAAGTTGTTTAACCAAGGCTTCCAACTTTTAATATTCCTGAAGAGGAACTGAAGTTGTAGGTGCTACCTCCTTAGGGTAGAGATGTGTTTCCTTAGAGAATGGGAGCAACAGAGTCTCTACACGATCTTCCAACCAGGTGACAAAAGGATTATAAGTCTTGGGATCTACTCTCCCAAAGTCTTTCTTCCCCTTCATGACTTTAACCTCCCAATCCTAGGATGCTAGTATACTCATCTTGAGATTTCCTTCTGCTGGAAAGTATAAAGACTCACTCATCTCGTCAATCAAAGGTACATTTCTTAAGGGGTAACCAAATTGTTTCCTGGATAAGATAAGATTGTAGCTAATCCCATCTTTCCTCCCTATCAAGGGAACATTTGGGAAGCTACCACAACTGACCAAGATTTCTTTGCCCACAAGATCCCTGTTGCATCCCCAAGCAATGTCAACTAAGGTTAAGCCCATTAATCTTTTAGACCACTTCCAAGATTGTTTCAAATCCTGGAAAGGCCCCGATTTAGAGAGTTTCCTTACAAACCAATCAGCAAATAGGGGAGCACAACAATTTACATGTCCCTTCCTCTTTTCATTCCTGTGGTGGACTCCATAGTAAAAGTCACTAGCAAAGTAGGCACTGGATTTCTTCTGGAAAATATAGTGATGGCTTCCATGCTGATCAAACCTTTTTCTCCTGGAAACAAACTGGTCCCATACACTATCAAAGCAAGCAAGGTACTGAACTTAGCCCATTTGTTTTCAGAGGCGAGATCCTGAGCTTCCTTGATAAGAAAGTCCAAGAAAAGTCCTTTACCTTTGGTGGCATCCAGTCCTCTGCTAACCTTGGATAAGTCCAAAAGAAAAGAGTCAGATATATCTTTGGATGAAGGTATCTTCTCTAAGCCATAGTAAGGAGCACCATTTTTATGGGAATTCTGAGGATACTGGATATCTCTTCTAATGTGGGAGCCAAGATGTAGTCAGGGAAAACAAAGACCCTCAACTGTGGATCATAGAACTGCAGTAGAGAATGCAAGCTATCCCTCTGGTCAATGGTTGGCTTATTCACATAGTCTAGGATCTTTCCAAACTCTTTTCTGAAATCATCAAGCACTTTTTCACCCATCAAGCCAATTAACTTCTGAATACCATATGTTTCTGGATGTGGGAAAGTATAATAGACATTTCTCTTCCTTGGAATCTCCATGTTGAAGCAGTAAATATGACCAGGAATAGGAGGTAATGAACCCTGAGAATAAAAAGAACACAAATGATTAATGATGTTATGATGTTATGCAAGACAAGGCATGTGATCAGTGATGTGTCCGTGTAGTGAATCAGGTAATCAAGTGTTTGTGCAAGGCCACAACATCATCACAAGTATCTTTCTGATCAGGAGTTCATGATTTCAGAATCCATAATTAACAGAACAAGATCATATCACTGAAGCATGCTGGAATAATGGGTATGTTGAAGTTTAGGGTTCCTGCAAACCTATAAACCCCTCCCCATCTCACGGGTGTGCTACTCGGGTCAAATATCACGGACTCTCAAAGCCGAATAGCAATAATACATTCACCATTTTTGAGAAATGGCTCATGACCAAATCAGGGAATCGGTTTGGCATTATGTACTACTCAGGGAGGTCTTAGCTGAGTCCAAGGAAACAAGCATCCCTCATAAGTCCCCAGCTTCAAGCACTGAATCGAGAAACAATAGTACATTCATCCCGAAGGGTACAATACTATCGTCATACGAACAGTTTGCTTTAACTGGATTCCTATGAGAGAACCAGGCCATCCTATGCGAGTTCCCAGTGGACCCTCAGATGCAAGTGGGTTTGCCAATAAATGTGGTCTGCCATTGTCATCACTGGAGATGGATGTTTCCACAAATGTTCTCAATGATCGGTCCCTTGACTGCACATAACTATCAAGGTAGTGTATTGCCCCAAAAAGATTCCGGCGTCAATACATTTCCGAGAAGGTCGCAAGTCAAGGCCTGGAACTCACTAATACCAACATAGCAAGATGCCATGAAGCCAAAGTGGAACCACTCTAAATCCTAGGTTCACTCAAGCCGGGTATTTGGCTTATCTCACAGTAACAAAGCCCATCCCACTGAAAAAATGAAACCAACACAGTCCAGTATATGATGCATGTGAAAATAAATACTGAAAGTAGTAAATAAAGTTGAAAAGTAAACTGTAAACGAGAACAATAAATAAACACAACAACACACACATACAAACACCCAAAGAAAAAAAAACAGGCGCTAGGATTGACTCTACAAGGGAAACCAGAGATTCTGGGTTCGATCCCCATCAGATTCGCCAGCTGTCGCTCCCGGGATTTTCATCCTAGTACAAACGCGAAAGTGGCGCGGAAAAGGTAGAGTCGCCAGCCAGGCATTTTTATCCCGAACGAATGGGAAAGGTGTCGCTCCCCCGAAAAGACACCTGGTCAAAATAGGGTACAGAGGCGAACGGTCGGCGAAAAGAGAATGAAGTGAACTGAATAGAGTCGCCAGCTAGGCATTTTTATCTCGAAGGAAAGGTAATGCTGCATAAACCTAAAAAGAGATGGATAAGACGGTGCGAACCAGAGAAACTAAGAAAGGGGTTGGTTACAACCTGGGAAGGTATTAGCACCCAGATTGTCCGTCGTACTCGACGAGATCCACGCTTAAGAGATTGTGTTTAAAGGGGTAGTGTCTGTTCTATCTGTGTGTAAAAGCTGGAAATGAGATATACAAGTGTCAATGCAAAAAGTGAGGTGAAATGCTCAGGATTGAGGCTTAAAAGAGAATGCTGAAAGAGGGGGAAGACACAGAGACTTTTGTTCGATAACAATTAAGTTATGCATATGTATCCTCTCGTGCAATGAGGAAGTCAAAACACCGTAGTTCAACTCAAAGAGACTGAAAGATAAATTGACTGATGAACTGCTTGCTTGTCTATGCTCAAGTGTATGACTTGTCTGGCTCAAGTGCTAACTGTCTTGCATTAGACGGAAGAAGCGAGTTCTCGTTTGGGAGTGAAGATGATGAGAAAAGAATCCCGAAGGAGACGATTATTGTTTGTTTTCTTGTATTTTCAATCTTTTATTGTTTTTTGGTGTTTATCATAAGTTAATGAGCTTAAGCCTAAACCAAGGGTTAGTAAACTCATCATATCCTCCCTTTGATTAGGGATAATGAGAATACCTTAATTATGAGATAAACATCTCAACTTAATTACCATGATGGTGTAGGATTAAGATCATTATCCTACTTGTGATTACTTAGATGTTTTTTTTTGTTTTTGTTTAGTGTTAAGTAATGAGTTTAAGCCATAATCAAGGATTAGTGGACTCATTACACCATCCTAATAGAAGGATAATAGATGAGCACACTTAAGTTGAGGAAGATACCTCAACTTAATCCATGATTAGGGATTAACCTCATGACAAAACAAGCCTTTATTAAAGTGGATTTTAATTAAGGGTGAGATTAAGAAGTGAGTTTTATGGTTTGTAAGACAACTTGAGGGGGACTTGTCCATTAAACACTAGGGTTAGTCCTTCTTAACCAATAAAGGAAGAATTAGAACCCTAATTCAAGGCCTAAGTTACAAGTTAATGTCTTAGTGATTATTAAGATGGATTAATTAAGAGGTTTAAACAAATTAAGGGTTTAACACTTAGGATTAAAGTTATACACTCCATCCTAAGAGAAAGATACAGGCATAACCCTAATTCCAAAGTCCTAAAGCCTTAAAGGTTTAGTCTCTAATGATGAGATGAGAAGAGAGACACAAAGAAGACACAAAGGTGAAAACTAGGGGGGACTAATCACAACCCTAATTATTGTCATGCTTGGATGTTCCTATGGTTTGTAAGGCTTAAAAGAGATCTTCAGAGAAGCCACCAATGGAAGAAGCAAATGAATGGAGGAAGAAGTAGATGAATAAGTTACTTACTTCACTGAAGAAGATAAGTAACTTAGAGAAAGAAAGTGAGGGATGAACATGAATGAGAAAGCTCACTCTAAAGCAATGAAGAATGCAGAAAGGATGCATATGAGGAAGATGAAGAGAAATGAGAAGTGAAGGCAAATTCACTTCTCAAGTTAACTTACCACCTGAAAATGTTAGCATAAGGAAAGAAATGAAATGAAGTATAAGCAAAGGTAAAAACCAAAATCAGAAGCAAACACATGATGCAAATGGTGCTATGACATGATGCAAAGACATACCAAGTGTTGTGAATGTTCATACAAAGGGAAAGAATGCAAATGAAGCATGTAGGAAGCATGTAAACACATGGATATTTATGAAATGAAATGGATGCAAGGCATAGCAAATGTATGAAGAAATGACCTAGAAATGTTCAAGCAATGTCTTAAGAGGTCTAAGATGGCATACAAGTGCTTAGAATGTCATGACAAGTTCATATGTTCATGCAATTCAATGTAAGATGCAAGTATGAATGCAAAATTAGGGTTACATGAAAGGATGAGATGTAAATGATCAAAACAGAAACAATTCACATGATAAAAATTTGCAAATAAGCTCAAACAAACCCTAACCCCATATTATATCTGTAACACGGTGGGAGAACTGACTTTAGTTAAATGTTTCGGATAGCAAGAGTCGCCACCGACTTTTATTTTATCCAAAAGGAAAGGGCATAAAAGAACATGAAAGACCTTAAAAAGATTTTGAGTTCGGGGGGTAGGTTATATAAAGGGAAGGTGTTAGCACCCTTTATATCCATGGTTATCCATGGGCTCTTAGTTACTTAGCTCACTTTAAATTGTTTTGAGAAAGGTGTAGTGTGTGATTAAAAATTTTCTAAGTACTTTATAATGATCCTCATATGGATGTATATAAAGAATTTGTTTTGAAAATTTGTTTGAAATGTGAAGTGTAAAATGTATTTTGAGGAAAAGTGAGCAAGTACTTAAGAGGAACCTACCCTATGTTAAATCTTTATTGTTCTTATATGTTCTTTCAATGGTAAGACTAGCCCTATTATTAAGGAATAGGTAGTCGTTACATTGGATGTGATAAGGGACATGTGAAGGGACATCTGTATTTAGGCAACAGTAAGGTGTCTTAGCAATACGAAGGGACTTATCATCTTTTATTCGAAGGGACAAGATCATTTACCGTAGGCAACATCGAAGGGACTTAATCTTATAATCTTAAGGGACTTGATGATATTAGTGAAGGGACTTTGCTTCAAGACACCTTACTTGACCTTATAATTAGGTAACAAGAGGAGTAACCTTAGAAAAGTGCAAGATGGCGATCAAAGATCGACTTACGTGTGTGAGTGTTCATATTCATATAGTTATCTTATTAAGTAAGTCATTCTAAATTAATTTTAAATCACCAACAAGTTATCACTCCCTATAATTACTAACCATGGCAAGAATATTTATAAACAATAACATAAAAACAATAAGCCTATGACTATTACAAGACTTTTGCAATTACATTATAATAGAAATAATTAATAATAAAGATATAATAAATAAATTATAATTAAAATGGTTAGTAATAAAAATAATCATAAGAGGAAAATGTTAGCACAAATAGACAAAAATATATACAAGTTAAGAGAATATTAAATAAGCAATTTTAAAGAATTTTTTTAAAAGAAAATAATGTAATGAGAATAATAATAATAAACCATAGAATAAATATTTAAAAAATATGATTAATTATTTAATTATATATTAGAAAAATTAATTAAATTTAATATTTAAAATTAAACAAAAATTAGGGTTTGGAACTAGGGTTAATTTTACAATTAAGAAAAATCAGGATTAGGGTTTTGATTATTTAATATAAACTTAATTAAATTATTTTAAAAAATATATACAACAATAATATAAACAAATTTCAAATTAAATAAAAACTAAATTAAAGTTTAGAAAATAAATTAGGGATTTTTTTAGAAAATATGAAGTTATATATATATATATATATATATATATTATTTAAATAGAATTTTCTTATAAGAAATATAATTAAAATTAATTATAAAACAAAAAAAAATAATGAGAAAATGAATAAAAAGACTTGCCTGGGGCAGGGATTGAACCCACGCCCTAGGTCCTGCCTACCCTGGACTCACACTGCTACCACCAGGCCAAACGCGCGCATGTGATAGGGTTTTGGGCAACAATTGTTTTATTATTAACCTGCAAAAACACCAAAAATAAAAAAAAAAAACAAAATGGCCTGGGGGAGGTTTGAACCCAGGACCATTCGTTCACAAACAGATACACAAACCAACTGAGCTAACTGCACGCGTTTGAAATTAAATCAACAACAACATAATATATTTTAAAACAAATATTTGAATTCTGATTTCAGCGCCAAACTTCATCTTCTTCACCAAATTTCCTGCGCATTTTCATACAACTTTTCCTGCGAATTTTCTTGCGTGTTCTTCCATGTTCTTGACCTACTAAACTCAAACAACAAATAAACAGTAAAATTTATTCAAATTGATTAGTGCAATGTGATCCTTATGAATCGTACAATCTTCCTATGTTCTTAGAATTTATTTATATTGTCTAAATCACAAAACCCTAAGTTGGCCGTTCAAACCCTAACAATGGTGAAATGCGATTTATGTCATGAAACTTCAATTGGTTTATCCAGAAAGCTTATATGCTTCAAAACAAACACGAATCAACAAGCAAAATCAGTTAATAACGCATGAGAGTATGAAATCGAAAAAAATGTAAAACATGAATAAGAGTGATTCGGTTAGCATGATTCAGTGCATGAATGGATGGTTTTATGATCTAGAAACATTCAGTGATCTTCAAGGAATGATTTGCAACCTTTATTTTGTCTTGAGAGTCCCTCTAAATCCAAAACCGAATGTCACTTTTTTTTGAAAATTTTGAAACTTGTTTAGTGTTCTTGAGGAAGCAAAATCGTGTCCTTGTGATTGGGATGTCTTCAAGTATATGTAGAGATGAAAATTAGGTCAAAAAGTTATGGATTTATGGGCTTTTTAATGATTGCTTGATCATGAAGTTTCTATCTTTCAAATATTGAAAACGATCACATCTAACCTTGTCAAATCAAGCTAGCACGAATTTGGATCAGATCAATCATCTATAATTGATGTTTATGAACTTCTAGAATCATAATCTCATCCAAATATATGATTTTCATATTTTATTTTAATTTAATTTGTATTTTAATGAATAAAATTCAAATAAATACTAAATAAAATATAAAAAATCAGAAAAGGCATGGTTTGGGTCATGCTTGATGATATTATAAAGATTGGATGGCAATTTGGTGGGCTCATTTAGCAAATATTGGTTTTAAGGCCTCATTTGCTTCATAAACTTCCCAAAAATTTCCCAACTTTGCAAGGGCACAAATCCTTCAATTTTAATGTTATGAAGGTGTTCTTGGACATTTTGGAAAGCTTAAAGAGTCCTCTAATCAACCTCTTTGGTCTCATGTCCATATCGTTTACCATTCTCAAGTTATGCTCTTTGGAAGTTGTTGACTTTTAAAATGACCTATAATGTCTTAGCCCATACCTTCCAAATGAAGCATTTTTGGGCTTGTCTTGTGAGACACAAAGTTGTAGAGAATTCAATTTCCTTCAAAATGAGCTTTGGATGGAAAAAATTTGATGAAGCATGTGAAAGTTATGGCTGGTCAAAGTTCAGTTGACTTTTCCTATGAAAACCCTAATTTAGAAACTCCTGATTCTTGATGATCTGAAATATCCTTGATGAATCATGATCAACCATTTATCAAATGATGAATTTTACTTCATATACTTGATGTCGGAAAAAAATCATGAAGTTTGACTTTGGTTTGACCACAATTGACCTCAGTTTGACTTTTTAACTACTTTGACTGATTTTTGTCTATCTGATCATCTGACTGAGCAAACCTTTTGGGAAAGTCTTGAAACTTGACATGGGGATTCTTGCACACATATAGGATGCTATGAAGCTCACTTGAAGTCTTGGAAGTCCATTTAGCCTGATGAAAGTCAAAACCCTAGTTTAGGATGCCTTGCTTAGGAGGATGCATTGTCTAATGGAATTGCAAAACTTTCTGACTAATTGTGAACCTTGTGAACCTCATGAGATGTCTTGTGAACCTTGTGAACCTTGTGAACCTCTTAGTACACAATGTCTTGTCTTGGTGAGGGCAAATTTTGGGGTGCAACAACTGCCCCTGTTCAATTTTCTGAAACCTGAGGGGTTAGATTGGTATATGTGCCATTCTTGACCTGGAAGGTTGAAGGGGATTGAACACAAAAGCCCAAATATTTGCACTCGCCGGTGCGTAAAGTAAAGCTGATGACTAATTGTATATGCTTGAGTGGGCTTGAAGATGCCACTTGGAAGAACTGGAGATGGGCTTATAGATGCCATCCATAATATTAGGAGGTGATAATATCTTGATGTTGATACTGGATATCAGTACTAGGTCTTCGTATAGGCCATCTCTGAATCGTTTATGCAACATGGTGAGGATTATCTCTTCTGGAAATATCCTGGATTAGGGAATAGATATTCGTATAGACTGTTTGCCTACTATCCAAGGACAAAAGAAATATCAAGATTAAATCTTCGGAAAATATCCTGGACTAGGGAATGGATCTTCGTATAGACCGTTTGCCTACTATCCAAGGACAAAAGAAATATCAAGATTAAATCTTCGGAAAATATCCTGGACTAGGGAATGGATCTTCGTATAGACCGTTTGCCTACTATCCAAGAACAAATAGATTAAATCTTCTGAAAATATCCTGGACTAGGGAATGGATCTTTGTATAGACCGTTTACCTATTATCCAAGGACAAATAGAGTGTCGGGATCAAATCTCCTGAAAACATCCTGGACTAGGGAATGGATCTTTGTATAGACCGTTTGCCTATTATCCAAGGACAAATAGAGTGTCAGGATCAAATCTCCTGAAAACATCCTGGACTAGGGAATGGATATTTGTACAGACCGTTTGCCTATTATCCAAGGACAAATAGAGTGTCAGGATCAAATCTCCTGAAAACATCCTGGACTAGGGAATGGATCTTTGTACAGACCGTTTGCCTATTATCCAAGGACATCTTGAGTAATGATTAGGTATCAGCACTAGACCTTCATATAGATCGTTTCTGACCTGTTGTGAATTGTTGATAGTATTTTATCTGCATATAACCATCCTGCAAGGAAAAGGTTACTTTATGCGATATGTGTGCATGTATGACATGGTGCATCTGAGTAAATGTGTTATGCATTTATGGATATGTTATGGTATGATGTAAATGATGTATGTATGAATCATGCAGCCTGAAGCGTCTGGATATCTCTGTATAACGATTGCTGGCCAGGGAAAATAAATCCCGATTCGTTACTGAAGAATATGAGGACCTCGTTCCTGTTTCGTTTGATAGTATAGCATTTATAACCTCCCGTCTTCGTTCGTCGTACTTCTATTGAAGTAATAAGTTCCTGAGTATCCCGACTGAGGATAAAAGAGATGGACATAAGTTCAAGGGAAGATGTAACTCGAAGTATCTATAAAGATAGATTTGCTCTACTGGGGATTTGTAGTTGTCTTGTGGGGATGAACCGGCGAAGCTTCGTCGAACTACCATCCTCGTTCATCCTTAGTAAATACTATTACTGCATTTCATGTATTTCTGGTAAACATCAATCATATTCAAAAGCATACATACATTCAAACACAACCAATGGATGTTTTCGCTTATGTAAAATAGGGTAAAAGTAAATCTGGATTCAAAGATGAAATTTTATTTATATTACACAGCGACCTATACATAGGTAAGTTTGTACAAGGAGACATAAATCCTAGTAAGAGGAATTTGTCATAAAAATTTTTACAAAACAAAAGAAAATAGCTATGTGAGAAATAATCCTATTGAGTTTCAATCCTACTATTGCCATTATCTTCAAGTATCTCATCTTCTGCTGTTGAGACGAAAACGATTGGATTGAGCTTTATCTGTTCGAGCTTGAGCCAGGTAGCACAACTAGTTGGGGTTATATGAGTGATCCAAACGAGACATAGTTATACGCTTTAATCCCTAACATTTGCCTGGATTGCCCTTTCAGGGTTTCAATCCATCGGGATACCCTTTTTTGCCCAAGCCGCCTTTTCAGGTTTTCGAATTGCCGGGTGTACATTTTTTATATATATATATCCCTAATTTTTGCCCGAACCCTTTTGGTTCGCCGGCATGCCCTTATTTTTGCCTAGGCCAGTCAACCTAGCGGGTCTCTTTTTATGCGTAGTATTTTTTTAACTATGTCTGCGTTTACAGGCTGTGGGAAGTCTTCACCATCCATAGTAGTAAGTATCATGGCACCTCCTGAGAATACTCTTTTGACCACAAATGGACCTTCATAAGTAGGAGTCCACTTTCCCCTGGATCACCCTGTGGTAGTATGATACGTTTGATTACCAAGTCACCAACCTGATATACCTTTTGCTTAACCTTCTTATTAAAAGCTTTGATCATCCGTTTCTGGTACATCTGGCCATGACAAACAGCTGCCAACCTTTTCTCATCAATCAAATTTATCTGGTCAAGTCGAGTATGAATCCACTCATCTTCATCCAAGCCTGCATCCTTCATGATTCTTAAGGAAGGGATCTGAACTTCAATGGGTAAAACTGCTTCCATACCGTAGACTAAGGAGAATGGGGTTGCCCCTGTTAAAGTACGTATTGTAGTACGATAACCATGAAGAGTAAATCGTAACATCTCATGCCAATCTTTGTAAGTAACAGTCATCTTCTGTAGAATCTTCTTAATGTTCTTATTAGCAGCTTCTACTGCCCCATTCATCTTTGGACGATACGGAGAAGAGTTATGATGCTTAATCTTGAATTGCGTGCAGAGATCAGTAATCATGGTGTTGTTCAGATTAGAGCCATTGTATGTGATAATCCTTTCAGGGATGCCATACCTACATATGAGATTGCTCTTAATGAATCGAGCCACCACATTCTTAGTAACAAATGCAAATGAAGCTGCTTCCACCCACTTTGTAAAGTAATCAATTGCAACCAGGATGAAACGATGCCCATTAGAAGCAGTTGGCTTGATCTCACCAATCATATCAATTCCCCACATGGCAAAAGGCCAAGGAGCAGTTAACACATTCAATGGAGCTGGAGATATATTCACTTTATCAGCATAGATTTGGCACTTGTGACATGTTCTGGAATGTTGATAGCAGCCAGCTTCCATGGTAGACCAATAGTAACCTGCTCTCAGTATCTTCTTTGCCATGGTATGACCACTAGAATGAGTGCCAAAGATCCCATCATGCATGTCTTCCATAATCTCTGTTGCTTCCTTCTTATCCACACAACGAAGCAAAGTTGAATCATGATTGCGCTTGTACAAAATTCCATTACTCAAAAAGAACTTAGCAGAAAACCTCCTCAGAAACTTCTTATCTTTGACAGATGCCCCTTCAAGAAACTCCTGAGCTTAAAGATATCTTTTCACTTCATAGAACCAAGGATTCCCCTCTGCTTCTTCAATGTCAATCTCATTGCAGTATGCAGGCTTTTCAAATCTGTCAATAGTAATCTTGGGAGCTTCATCATCCCAGCTAATCTCAAACATAGATGTCATGGTGGCTAATGCATCAGCCAACTGATTTTCTCTTCGTGGAATATGTCCAAAGGTAATCTCTTCAAAATATGGGATCAAAGACAACACATGCTCTCTGTAAGGAATGAGATTCTCATGCTTGGTATCCCAATCTCCCTTAATCTGACTCACTACCAAGGCTGAATCTCCATGTACATCCAGGAACTGAATCTTCATATCAATGGCAGCTTTGATACCTAGGATACATGCCTCATACTCAGCCATGTTATTGGTACAATAGAAACAAAGTCTTGCAGTAATCGGGGTATGACAACCTTCAGGGGAAATGATCACAACACCAACACCATTACCAAGTGTATTAGAAGCTCCATCAAAAACCATAGTCCATCGGGATCCTTGTTCAGGTCCGTCATATTGTCCAGGTTCTTTGGTAATAATCATAATGTCTTCATCAGGGAACTCGAAACTCATTGTCTGATAATCATTCACTGCTTGATGAGCCAAATGATCAGCTACTACACTACCCTTAATGGCCTTCTGAGTAGTGTATTGTATATCATATTCTGTTAAGATCATTTTCCATCTTGCTATTCGTCCGGAGAGAGAAGGTTTCTCGAATATGTACTTGATTGGATCCATTTTTGAAATCAACAAGGTGGTATGAGTCAACATATACTGTCTTAGTCGGCGAGCAGCCCATGCCAAAGTGCAACAAGTTTTCTCGAGCAGTGAGTATCTTATTTCACAGTCGGTAAACTTTTTTCTAAGGTAGTATATTGCCTGCTCTTTTCGACCAGACTCATCATGTTGCCCCAACACACACCCCATTGAGTTTTCTAACACTGTTAAGTACATGATCAAGGGTCTTCCATCAACTGGTGGCATCAAAATTGGAGGTTCTAGAAGATATCTCTTGATTTCATCAAAGGCTGTCTGGCACTCATCATTCCACTCCATTACCTGATCTTTCTTCAACAACTTGAAGATTGGCTCACAGGTAGCAGTTAATTGCGAAATAAATCTTGCAATGTAGTTCAGTCGTCCCAAGAAACCTCTAACTTCCTTCTCAGTACGGGGAGCTGGCATTTCTTGTATAGCTTTCACTTTTGCAGGGTCTACTTCAATACCTTTTCCACTAACAATGAAACCCAGGAGTTTACCAGATCTTACTCCAAAAGTACATTTGTTTGGGTTCAGTCTCAAATTGTATTTCTTCAACCTTTCAAACAGCTTATGCAGATGATCAAGGTGTTGCTCTTCCTTCTGGGATCTAGCTATCATATCATCCACATATACCTCTATCTCATGATGAATCATATCATGAAACAAAGCCATCATAGCACGCTGATATGTTGCCCCGGCATTCTTCAAACCAAAAGGCATCACTTTATAACATAAAGTGCCCACTGTGTAACAAATGTAGTCTTCTCCATGTCTTCAGGTGCCATTTTGATTTGATTGTAACCAGAGAAACCATCCATGAAAGAGAATAACTTATGCTGAGCAGTGTTGTCTACCAGAACATCAATATGAGGAAGTGGAAAGTTATCTTTGGGGCTGGCCTTATTCAAATCCATGTAATCTACACACATATGTACCTTACCATCCTTCTTAGGTACTGGTACCACATTTGCAACCCACTGAGGATAAGAAGTCACAGCTAAAAACCCTGCATCAAACTGTTTCATCACCTCTGCTTTAATCTTTTCTGACATTTCAGGACGCATGCGACAAACCTTCTGTTTCTTTGGACGCAATCTTCTTTTACTGGTAAACGGTGAACCACAATGTCTGTATCCAACCCTGGCATATCTTCATAGGACCAAGCAAATATTTCCACATAATCACGTAACATCTGAATTAATCTGCTCTTAACACCATTCTCTAGTTCAGCCCATATCTTGACCTATTTCCTGCTTTCTTCAGTTCCCAGATTCACAACTTCGATTGGCTCTTCATGTGGCTGTATAGCTTTCTCTTCTTGTTGTAATAACCTAGCAAGCTCTACAGGTACTTCACAATCTTCCTCCTTTCCATCTTCAGCTTGATAGATCGGATTCTCGAAATTATAATTGGCAATAGTAGAACTGTTATCAACAGGATCTAGAGTGGATAAGGATCTGCATTTTAGTGATGTGGGTGTGTGTAAGAACACATAGCTGATAAAACAAAAATAGAAAATAAAAGAAAGACAAAGAGCATAATATTTACGAAAATGAAACGTCCATTGATTTTTATTGAATGAAGTATGCAAATGAAATGACATCCCGAAACAAGCATACCATTGTGCCCCGGGTAAGGCACAAGGCCTAAAAGTTTAATTGTTCAAAATTACAAACTTAAAAATAACAATACAGTAATAATATTTACTCCTAACTAAAGGAGATAGGAATAACATCTTCGGTCTTCCAGTTGTTGAGCCCATCACCCACAGTAGGAAAGATCCAATCATCCAGGTTGTAGTCTTCACTATAGTCACCCACAACATTGATTTGATCTCTCATGACCCCTTGATTGGTGATACGAACAGCACGAGCACGACGAACAGCCTTCTGGGACTCTGTAGTGAAACCCAAACCAAACTTGTCAGACTTGTAAGGAATGTCGGGAAGCTGACCCCAAATAGTACAACCACCTTCTTCAACCACAGCTCTGGCATCTTTGAGGGAGGCCATTGTAGGAGGTACTCTGGTAACTACAGGAACTCTTTTAACCACAGGAGGAACTTCAGTAGCAGGAACGACCCAAGGAACTACTTCAAATGCCTGGCAAGGAGTTTCAACATATTCACCTTCCACTTCAACATACTTAAATGTATTCACATGGCTGATCATATATTCTTCCTCTCCGTAAACGGTGACAATCTTTCCCTTCACTGGATATCTCAACTTCTGATGTAGAGTGGAGGTCACAACACCTGCCCCATGGATCCAGGGGCGCCCAAGCAAACAGGAATACGCAGGACGAATATCCATTACATAGAAGGTAGAATTGAAGATTTGAGAGCCTACTTTGATCGGGAGATCTATTTCTCCATGCACCACCCTTCTTGAACCATCAAAGGCCCTCACCACTATATTACTTGGTCTTAACACAGAATCTTCAGGACTAAGCTTGTTCAGAACCTCTTTGGGAAGTACATTCAGTGAAGAACCATTGTCTATCAACACATGAGACAAGGTAGTGCCCCAACATTCAATGGAGATATGTAGAGCTCTGTTATGGTTTCTTTTGGAAGGAGTTAAGTCAGCATCAGAAAAACCTAACCCATTATCATAAGTCAGATGTGCAACACAATTTTCAAATTGATCCACAGAAATCTCATTTGGTACATGAGCAGTCTTCAAGAACTTGATCAAGGCTTTAACATGAGCCTCAGAACACAGCAACAAAGACAACATGGAAATCTTGGAGGGAGTATGCCCCAATTGGTCAACAATATCATAATCACTCTTGCGAATGATCTTCAGCACTTCTTCCATCTGTTTAGAAAGATTCTCAGCAGTCGGTGTCTCAGCTTGCATAGGTTCAACCACATGACCTTTGCCCCGAGCATCAGTACTTGACTCAGAAGTGGAAGTAGTAGTTGGAGTAACTGCATTCTTAGAGGTAACTGGAGAAGAGAAAATTCTTCCACTTCTGGTGATCTTACTAGATCTAGCAATATTATCAACATCAAGGTTATCATTAGTAGCAGGTGTGTCAGTCAGAGGTTCCTGTTTAATACCATGGATATAAACATCAGAACCGTAATTCCAGGGTATTGCTTTATCAGAAGTATAGGGAATTGGACCAGGAGTGGTAATGATCATGGGAGGCACCCTAACTTCAGCAACAGTCTTCACAAGGCCTTCAGCAGTAATTTTGATAGGACCCTTGGAAGAGATCTTGACAGGGCCTTTGGAGGTAATCTTCATTGGCACTTTATCAACCATATCCACATCTTCAACCTTCTTACCTCGAGTTACATGTTCACACATACTTTCCACAGAAGGAGTCCTCTCAAACAATATAGTATAATTGTCCATGAGGCGTTGAATACCATCCTTCAACTTCCAGCAGCTATCAGGTTTGTAGGCACAATAAAAACAGTCTTCATTACAACCTGGAAAGAATCCAGCTTGTACCAACTTCTTCTTGATAATGGATAATGGAGTAGTCACATCTGCTACTGAGGAAACATATGAAACTTCATTAATAGCATTAATAGTCTTCTCATGACTGGGCATGGGAGCAGTAATCACATTTGGAGTCCCAGGAGGGTCAAATTCAATCTCTCCAGCTTCAATCATATCTTGAATCTTGTTTTTCAATATCCAGCAGTTGTTGGTATCATGTCCCGGACAATTAGAATGATAGGCACATAGTGCATTAGGATTGTACCGAGGAGAGGAAGTATTAGGATTATGAGGAGGTTCCTTCAAAGTAATGAGTTCCCTTTTCAACATGTGTTTCAAGGCTTGGGCCAGTGACATGTTGATCTTGGTGAATTGTCTTCTAGGCTTCTGTTGATTGCTCTGTGGTGGCTCTGGTGCTGCAGGAGTAGGATTAGAAATGTGAACTGCTCCCACAGATTGGTGACTTCTGTTACGGCTGGGTTGACCATACACAACATTAGACTCCTTCTTTCCACTAGGGGGCTTCTTTGCAGTGCTTGATGAAGAGGCACCCACCTGTATCTTACCACTTCTTATACCACTCTCCACACGTTCTCTAGTCATTATCAGCTCGGTGAAACCAGATGATGAGCTTCCAATGAGGTGACTATAGAAAGGACCACTCAGCGTACTCATAAACATATCTACTAGCTCCCTGTCAGTCAGAGGAGGTTGAACTCTGCCAGCCAGTTCTCTCCACTTCTGGGCATACTCCTTGAAATTCTCCTTAGCACCCATAGTCATGCTTTGGAGCTGCATGCGAGTAGGTGCTAGATCAGCATTATATTGGTATTGCCTATAGAAGGTCTCAGCAAGATCATTCCAATCACGAATATTGACACTCTCCAATTGATAGTACCATTCCAATTGAGCTCCAGACAAGCTCTCTTGGAAGAAATGAATCCATAACTTCTTGTCAGCAGTATGTGGTTGAATCCTCTGGACATAGGACCTTAGGTGCAGCTTGGGACATGAGACACCATCGTACACCACAAAAGCAGGAACCTTGAAACCAATAGGTATAACCACTCCAGATATTAAACTCAGATCTTCAAAATCCAGCCCAGAAGATTTTTGTAACTCCATGGCATTCATTCTATCTACCAGTATCTTGTACTTATCTTCATTAGGATCATGATAATAGTTTGCTTCAGAATCAGAATCTCCCACAGTATCATGGAGACTACCTCCTTCTTTCTCAGAATTTTCAGACTCAGAATCCTCAATATGCTCCTTAGTCTTGATAGGACCTTTGAATCTTCTTCCAAGATTAATAAAGCCTCCTGATTTTCTAGTCTTCTTATTCTTCTTAGCCAGCAGTGTCTTCAACTCATCTTGTCCCTTGGACAAGTTCAGAATCAACTCTTGGAATTGTGCATTCTGAGCCTGGAGATCTTTGACAGTCTGTTCAAGAGCCATTTCTGCTGAAATAAACAACGAGAAGATAAGATACCTGTACATAAGAAACCTGTGATGCAGTGATATGGTATGTAAATGCGTATGCAATGTTTTCAAGGACCGTAGGATTTAAATTTGTTTAAACCACCAAAAAGTAAACTTTTATTAGTAATAAACAAACTTGTTTGCCTCTTGGGCTTACAACAAAAATGAAATGAATACAAAAATGGGGTTTTAAGTCTCCCATGGACGTTTCCTCTTTGTGTTGAGGTATGAGTTGATATTCCGCTCCTCGTGAAGTTGTTTTGTTAGCTCCAGGATTCTTTCTTGACTTGCTTTGTAATGGGTCTCAAAAGTATCTCTTTGCTCCTTCAACTGGATCCAGGACCTTTGTAACTCCTCCATGTCAGTGGGCATGTCTGGATGAAGGATGGTATAAGGAGTATCTCCTTTAGCAACAGGCTCCATGGTAACTGGCAGGATAGCAGGATATGGCATCATAAGAGTCTGAGCACGTGATCGTACCCATCTGAGATAAGGTTCCATGGGAATAATGTACTTGGGTTCCAGAGTCTTGCTGTCAACCTTGTTCACTTTACCCCATGCTCGTATAAACCTTTGACGATAACCTTGCAGATTGTTGTCGTAGTCAAACACAATACCCTGAATAAGCATGTCATGAGGACCATCACTCCGAGCATAACCAAACTGTCGTAGAGCTAAAGAAGGGTTATAGGTAATGCCCCCTCTTATGCCAAGGAGTGGCACATTAGGGAACTCCCCACAACGGTCAATGATAGTAACATTCTCCATAGATCGAGAGCACCAATGAATATATGAATGAGAAAGTGACATGATCCTCTTGGACCACCTGAACCCTTGTTCATTCTTCATCACTGATCGAGGAAAGTGAGAAATAAACCACCTAGATAGCAAAGGTATGCGGCACATCAGAGTTCCTCGTGCCTTCGTAGTACAGGTATGAAGAGAGTGTAAGATGTCTCCAAGTAATGTAGGCACTGGGTTACGAGTCAGAAATATGTTGATGGCGTGTACGTCTATGAGCTGGTCTGGATTGGGGAACAATATTAAGCCATAGATCAAGAGGGCTAAGATCTCCTCAAAAGCATCATAACTCATAGCTTTCAGGAACACTTGAGCTTTCTCCATCAATACCTTGGCAAGAATACCCTTAACTCCACTCCTTGTTTCCAGGACAATGTCTGATTTCTTTAGATGTAGGGCTGCATCAATTATTTCAGGTTTAGGCTCTTTTTCCAAGCCTGTGAAAGGTTTCTGATCAAGGATAGGTATACCCCAAAGTTTAGAGAACTCTTCCATTGTAGGAACCAGCTGATAGTCGGGGAATGTAAAGCAATGATGTTTAGGATCAAAGAACTAAAACAGAACACTCATCATGTCTTCATTGAAGCCTGAAGTGACTAGATCCAGTAGGTGACCATGCCTCTTGATGAATTGGGAGTTTTTAGAAACTTGAGAGACCAATTCCTTAAGCTTAGAAGGTATTCCTACAAAGTTGATCCGGATAGTATTCCTACGAGCAGAAGCCATGACCTGCAACAAAGAACAAAGATAAATCCTTTGGTCCTTGAAATGGTTAGTGAAAATGCTATGTTTATGATGCATGATGATGCTATGATGTTATGCTCAATCATAAACATGTGGCACACACAAACAAGTCATACAATAGCCCTAGGTTTGAAGGCTTGCATGAGGTTTAAAGGTAAGTACCCTCCCCTGAAGTTAGTTGGTTCATCCTGTCCTACAAAAGTAACCAGGTTCTAAGGGATCTCAATATCATTGATCCTTCACAAGGGTGGTTGTTCAGTAGGCAACTTACTTGCCAACCAAAACCCTCCAAGTTTAGAATCTCAATGAGTGTAGCATCGAGTATCAACCAACTTCAGTCTTCACCAAAGCCGGTTATCTCACTACTTTCTAAAGGCCAAGATGGGATAACTAGGGTTCTAAAAGTTAGTTAGTGTATTGACAATATATGCAGCCTCATATTATCCTCAACTTGCTTAAGGAACATAAGCACCAACCAAGAAGTCACACTAACTATGGCCACCAGATCAACCATATCGGTATACGCCGTACAGTTTCCTTGGTCTATTTCCATTTACCTAAGGTATACTAGATCCGGGTTAGGATCTTTCACACATAAGAGCACCCAACAAGTAAAGTAAAGCAAACAAAGCAAACAAGTTTAAAGTGATCTAATTCCTAAGGGTACCCCTCTTTTATTAAATCCCAAGCAGAGTCGCCAGTTCTGTAGCACGGTGGGAGAACTGACTTTAGTTAAATGTTGCGGATAGCAAGCGTCGCCAACAACTTTTATTTTATCCAAAAGGAAAGGGCATAAAAGAACATGAAAGACCTTAAAAAGATTTTGAGTTCGGGGGGTAGGTTATATAAAGGGAAGGTGTTAGCACCCTTTATATCCATGGTTATCCATGGGCTCTTAGTTACTTAGCTCACTTTAAATTGTTTTGAGAAAGGTGTAGTGTGTGATTAAAAATTTTCTAAGTACTTTATAATGATCCTCATATGGATGTATATAAAGAATTTGTTTTGAAAATTTGTTTGAAATGTGAAGTGTAAAATGTATTTTGAGGAAAAGTGAGCAAGTACTTAAGAGGAACCTACCCTATGTT
Organism: Lathyrus aphaca; assembly: GCA_963966055.1. Taxonomy (NCBI): domain Eukaryota; kingdom Viridiplantae; phylum Streptophyta; class Magnoliopsida; order Fabales; family Fabaceae; genus Lathyrus; species Lathyrus aphaca. The sequence goes on along the minus strand of OZ014519.1, from coordinate 425,081,428 downwards.
AAATCTTTACTGTTCTTATATGTTCTTTCAATGGTAAGACTAGCCCTATTATTAAGGAATAGGTAGTCGTTACATTGGATGTGATAAGGGACATGTGAAGGGACATCTGTATTTAGGCAACAGTAAGGTGTCTTAGCAATACAAAGGGACTTATCATCTTTTATTCGAAGGGACAAGATCATTTACCGTAGGCAACATCGAAAGGACTTGATCTTATAATCTTAAGGGACTTGATGATATTAGTGAAGGGACTTTGCTTCAAGACACCTTACTTGACCTTATAATTAGGCAACAAGAGGAGTAACCTTAGAAAAGTGCAAGATGGCGATCAAAGATCGACTTACGTGTGTGAGTGTTCATATTCATATAGTTATCTTATTAAGTAAGTCATTCTAAATTAATTTTAAATCACCAACAGGTTATCACTCCCTATAATTACTAACCATGGCAAGAATATTTATAAACAATAAACCTATGACTATTACAAGGCTTTTGCAATTACATTATAATAGAAATAATTAATAATAAAGATATAATAAATAAATTATAATTAAAATGGTTAGTAATAAAAATAATCATAAGAGGAAAAGGTTAGCACAAATAGACAAAAATATATACAAGTTAAGAGAATATTAAATAAGCAATTTTAAAGAATTTTTTTAAAAGAAAATAATGTAATGAGAATAATAATAATAAACCATAGAATAAATATTTACAAAATATGATTAATTATTTAATTATATATTAGAAAAATTAATTAAATTTAATATTTAAAATTAAACAAAAATTAGGGTTTGGAACTAGGGTTAATTTTACAATTAAGAAAAATCAGGATTAGGGTTTTGATTATTTAATATAAACTTAATTAAATTATTTTAAAAAACTATATACAACAATAATATAAACAAATTTCAAATTAAATATAAACTAAATTAAAGTTTGGAAAATAAATTAGGGATTTTTATAGAAAATATGAAGTTATATATATATTTACATATTATTATTTAAATAGAATTTTCTTATAAGAAATATAATTAAAATTAATTATAAAACCAAAAAAATAATGAGAAAATGAATAAAAATACTTACCTGGGGCAGGGATTGAACCCACGCCCTAGGTCCTGCCTCCCCTGGACTCACACTGCTACCACCAGGCCAAACGCGCGCATGTGATAGGGTTTGGGGCAACAATTGTTTTATTATTAACCTGCAAAAACACCAAATATAAAACAAAAACAAAATGGCCTGGGGGAGGTTTGAACCCAGGACCATTCATTCACAAACAGATACACAAACCAACTGAGCTAACTGCACGCGTTTGAAATTAAATCAACAACAACACAATATATTTTAAAACAAATATTTGAATTCTGATTTCAGCGCCAAACTTCATCTTCTTCACCAAATTTCCTGCGCATTTTCATACAACTTTTCCTGCGAATTTTCTTGCGTGTTCTTCCATGTTCTTGACCTACGAAACTCAAACAACAAATAAACAGTAAAATTTATTCAAATTGATTAGTGCAATGTGATCCTTATGAATCATACAATCTTCCTATGTTCTTAGAATTTATTTATATTGTCTAAATCACAAAACCCTAAGTTGGCCGTTCAAACCCTAACAATGGTGAAATGCGATTTAGGTCATGAAACTTCAATTGGTTTATCCAGAAAGATTCTATGCTTCAAAACAAACACGAATCAACAAGCAAAATCAGTTAAAAATGCATGAGAGTATGAAATCGAAAAAAATGTAAAACATGAATAAGAGTGATTCGGTTAGCATGATTCAGTGCATGAATGGATGGTTTTATGATCCAGAAACATTCAGTGATCTTCAAGGAATGATTTGCAACTTTTATTTTGTCTTGAGAGTCCCTCTAAATCCAAAACCGAATGTCACTTTTTTTTGAAAATTTTGAAACTTGTTTAGTGTTCTTGAGGCAGCAAAATCGTGTCCTTGTGATTGGGATGTCTTCAAGTATATGTAGAGATGAAAATTAGGTCAAAAAGTTATGGATTTATGGGCTTTTTAATGATTGCTTGATCATGAAGTTTCTATCTTTCAAATATTGAAAAAGATCACATCTAACCTTGCCAAATCAATCTAGCACGAATTTGGATCAGATCAATCATCTATAATTGATGTTTATGACCTTCTAGAATCATAATCTCATCCAAATATATGATTTTCATATTTTATTTTAATTTAATTTGTATTTTAATGAATAAAATTCAAATAAATACTAAATAGAATATAAAAAATCAGAAAGGGATGGGTTGGGTCGTGCTTGATGATATTATAAAGATTGGATGGCAATTTGGTGGGCTCATTTAGCAAAAATTGGTTTTAAGGCCTCATTTGCTTCATAAACTTCCCAAAAATTTCCCAACTTTGCAAGGGCACAAATCCTTCAATTTTAATGCTATGAAGGTGTTCTTGGACATTTTGGAAAGCTTAAATAGTCATCTAATCAACATTTTTGGTCTCATTTCCATATCTTTTACCATTCTCAAGTTATGCTCTTTGGAAGTTATTGACTTTTTTGTTGACTTTTAAAATGACCTATAATGTCTTAGCCCATACCATCCAAATGAAGCATTTTTGGGCTTGGCTTGTGAGACACAAAGTTTTAGAGAATTCAATTTCCTTCAAAATGAGCTTTGGATGGAAAATTTTTGATGAAGCATGTGAAAGTTATGGCTGGTCAAAGTTCAGTTGACTTTTCCTATGAAAACTCTAATTTAGAAACTCCTGATTCTTGATGATCTGAAATCTCATTGATGAATAATGATCAACCCTTTATCAAATGATGAATTTTACTTCATATACTTGATGTCGGCAAAAAATCATGAAGTTTGACTTTGGTTTGACCACAATTGACCTCAGTTTGACTTTTTAACTACTTTGACTGATTTTTGTCTATCTGATCATCTGACTGAGCAAACCTTTTGGGAAAGTCTTGAAACTTGACATGGGGATTCCTGCACACTTATAGGATGCTATGAAGCTCACTTTAATTCTTGGAAGTCCATTTAGCCTGATGAAAGTCAAAACCCTAGTTTAGGATGCCTTGCTTAGGAGGATGCATTGTCTGAGGGAATTGCCAAACTTTCTGACTAATTGTGAACCTTGTGAACCTCATGAGATGTCTTGTGAACCTTGTGAACCTCTTAGTACACAATGTCTTGTCTTGGTGAGGGAAAATTTTGGGGTGCAACAATATCACACCCCAAAGGAGAAGGTCCAACTCTTAACCTAAAAGAAGTTATAATTTTTCTAAGTTAATTAGGGTTTTTGGGTATCTTAAGAGAAAAAATGCAAGTCAATTTGTAAATGAAGGATAAATTCATGACATAAATACCCTAGAAACTATATGCTGTATAGAAAACAATGCAAAAAGAACCATTGTCAAACGCTTCATGGTTAGGCAGAAAAGAATTTTCAAAGTTAGGGTTCCAAAAAGGGAATTTTATGAACCCTAAATTAAAGAAAAATGTCAAAATTGGACCAAAACCAAAAATAAATTTGTATGAATGGTTTGACAATGTTTCTAAATGTCCTAAGATGCAATGTGAATTTTTTTGTGATTTTTGGAAACCTAAATGGTATTTTAATTAATTAATTTCCATTAACTAATTAAAATAAACATTTAAATATTTTAAAAATGATTTTTTAATATAAAAAATAAAAATAAAAATGTTTTTGGGTGAAGAAAAATATTTGAATTTAAAATGCAGAAGGAAATATTTTTATAATTTTTCTAGGTATTTTAAATAAAATGGTAAAGAAAATGCAATTTAAATGAAAATAAAATTAAAATAAATGAAAGTAATCCAATCCAATGGATCAGATTCAAACTGGGGGGGATGCATTGACTGCGTGCGCAGATCAAAGGCTGGGATGTGTTCTGGCATTTTTGAATTAATTAACCTAATTAATTAAATTAATTAAGGTTTAGGGTTTAAGTGAAATGATCTGGGCCGTAGAAATGCGTGCTAAGCAAGATCCTAAGGCTGTTATTCAAACTGGACACTAACCCTAATTAATTAACCCTAACCACATTCAGGTGACCGGAGCAAGCTCCGGTCATCTTCTCCGGCCACTCCTCTTGCCTATCTCTCTCAAAACTCCATAGAAACGCATCAAACTCTCCAGAAATGATCCTCACAACACTCTAAACAAGAATCAATCAACAAAATCCATTTATTTCACATGAACAGCAAGAATCGAAGCAAAAAGAAAAATCAACCAAAAATTTCAGAAGCTTGTGAAATGCTTAAAACTCAACCATTTTCGAAACAAATCATATCATGGCAATCAGGGGAACACATAGAATCATTCTATAACATAAAAGAGAAGTTCTGGAGAAAAAAATTTGAAAGTGGCTACCTGAGCTGAAGCTTTCACTTCTGGAGCTTTCGGACCTTCTCTCTTGTGCAAATCCACCTCACTTGACCCCCTGATGATGTTGCAATGCTTGGAATGAGTTAAAAATGGCTGGATTGAGTGGTTGCACCTCAACTGGTCTGAAATCATGTTTTGTATTTGTGGGGTTTCAGGCTTGCTTGATGGTTGGGAAATGTTCTAATGATGATGGTGAGTTGAATGATGAAGTTTGTTTGAGGTTTAAGTGGCTGGATAGAGAGTTTCGAAAGTTTGAAGCTTGAAGGTGCTTTTGTGAAACTTGGTATATCTGAGGTTTCAGGCTTGTGTGTGTTATCCCTTGGCTTGCTTTTGGTCCACATAACATAACCCTATTGGCCAGAGAGTGGTTGTGGCTGCAGCTGATTGGTATGGGGTGATTTGCAAAAAGTCAACAAATGGTGTACTTGAGGTATGGGCAAATGGCAGGCTTGGATTTGAGCATGTCTTCGTTCAGCAGAGATCAAGGAAGGCTCATAGATCAGATTTGATGAGCTGTAACAAGTGTATGAGAGGTTTTGTATCATTTTGCAATTTTGAGGAACTTTGGCCCTTTTGGAATTTCTTGATGTTCAAGGCATGAAATTGAATGATTCTTTGGGCAATTTTGATCACAATGCCATGTATTATGTTTGTATGATGCTTGGAGAGTGATTAGAGGTCACAAAATGGCTTGGCAAGTGGTTTTGCAAAAATCCCTCTTTGGTATGTTCTTGAAAATTATAGGATTTTTGCCAACTTTACAAGGCCATAACTTGAGTTCCATAATGAATTAGAACTTTTTCTTGTACTTTTTGAAAAGGTAATGATCCAATCTACAACTTTCATGACCAACCATTTTTCATTTGAAGCATTTTTGGTTGAGAAAGAGGAGGTTGAAAAACTTTCCCAAAATGGAAAGTTTCCATTACAAGTCATTTCCATATTTGGCATCTTTTGGTTTAGCTCAAATTTATTCAATTTTGTGAACTTCCAAGAACTTCAATGATCAAATAAAGATCATATAACTTCAATTTGATGAAAATATCACTTTGGTTCCATTGTTGGGGGCCTCAGATATCCTGATTTTGCTCTGACTTGCTCAAGAAGTTACCCAGTGAACAGATGACTTCCACAATGAATTTCTTCATCAAACTTGGTACATATGATCCTTATAACATATTGAGCACATTAGAAACAAGAATGACCAAATAATTTGGATTTATGGCCTCTGAAACCAAAACCCTAATTTTAAGTCATCTGTGCAGTGAAACCCTAGCTCTGCTTCCATGCTTTCCAAGTTCTTGTGATTTCTTTACTTCCTTGTTCTTTGAGGGATGTAACATGATTATAGAACACACATGAACCCTCTTGGAGTGATTGGAGACCTTTGGAGTGGCTCATATGGATCTTTGGATTGCTTAGATCACAAACCCTAGATGCAGATGAACTTGAACTATGCAGATGAAACAAAAATGCAATATGAGATGATATGCTTAAACCTATGCAAAGATGAAAGATCACAAGCCATGGTGTGAAATGAGTGAGGGCAAATTTGGGGTGTTTACAGCTACCCCTATTCAAATATGAGTTAGCTGTGCAGGATGTAAGCGACGGGCTTGACAGGCAAACAAGATAACTTGTGGTTGAATACCAAAGACAGTCCAAAATTTTCACTCACTGGGGAGAAGAAGAAAAGGGATATAAATTGTAAAAGAAAGTATAGTATGATTATTAAATGCAGGCGATGGAGGACGACCATCGAGCAGAGGACGACTGCTGGGGATAAAGCAATGACGGGGACGGCCGATAAGTTGGGGAAATAAAGATACCATGATGGGGACGGCCATCGGGTAAGGAAGTAAGATTCTCTAGGGATTAAAATAAAGGTAATGATGGGGACGGCCACCAAGTTCATAAAGTAATGTAAACAACGACAGGGACGGCCATCGGTTTAAAGAATAAATGAAATATTGATGAGGGACAGTCATCAAAGGTGAAGGACAATCACCTAGCAGGGGACGGCTGCTAAATATCACGACATAGGACGAATGTTGGATAGAAAAGGTCGACAATGGGGACGGCCATCGGATAAGCATGATGAAGGACGATCATCAAGAGGTGAAGGACGATCACCTAGCAGGGTACGACTGCTCTCGGGGTTTTATCACGACATAAGACAAATGTCAGGTAACAAGATCGATGATGGGGACGGCCATCGGATAAAAATGATGAGGGACGGTCATCAAAGGGTGAAGGACGATCACGTAGCAGGGGACGGCTGCTAAATATCACGACATAGGACGAATGCTGGATAGAAAAGGGTTCCAATAATGGAGACTCCGCTTGGGAAAGGATGAGGGACGGTCATCCAAAGGTGAAGGACGATCACCTGGCAGGGTACGGCTGCCGAAAGTATCACGACATAGGACGAATGTCAGATAGGAGAAAAGTTGCTTTGCTGGCGACTTACTGGGAATAGTAAACACGGACGAGTGCTTATGCCTAAGAAATAAAAGGTATAAGTGTTTTGATGTTGTGTATAGATTAAAGATGCGGACGAGCATCCTTAAGACCATGATATGGACGAGTATCGATAGAAACAAACGCTGACGCGTGTTCAGAGATGATGATACAAACGAGTACCAACTGGTTAACAAAGAACACAGACGAGTGTTGAATCTGTGGGGAATAAATATATATACAAGGTACGGGCGAGTTTCTGTATAAGTATGAACAAATATTGTGAAGTATGAGCAAGACACGGACGAGTGTTCAACTTGCTAGGGAAAGTATGACACGGACGAGTGTCAAAAGAGAATGTATGGGTTATGAACAAACATTTGTACATGAGAGTGTAAAAGGTGTTTCGGCGACCTGGTGGGGATAGGATGACACGGACGAGTGTCAGAAGAGTATATAGGTATCTGTATTTGAGAGTGCAAAGAGGGTATTTGGCTTGTATCTGCAGGGGAATAGTATGACACGAACGAGTGTCAAAAGGGGTATATATGAACATGTATTGGTGTTGGAGAGTGCAAAGGGGATGCTTTGGCTTTTATTCGTAAGGGATGTGAGTTTTTATATATATTACTAATGGTATTTGCAGGTGACTGGCTCGAACCTGGCTTGTGATCATGCAAATGTTTGATTTTTGCCGTAATGTTCCGTATTAAACGGAATGCTACGCTTTATGGGAAAAATAATGTGAATGCTATGATTATGCAAAAGAAACCGATCCGGGATTCAAATCCCACTGCTGTGAAGATCTCTGGCTGATCTGCCTGGAAAGATATCTCAGCTAGGGAAGAGATCATTGGTAGATCTGTTAGGAGGTGTAACTTTGCTTGGGGAAATAGATCACTGATAGATCCATCCGGTAAGGAGAAAACCCAGGTGGGGATAAGGAAGCTTCTGTCACTTTGTTGTGTGAGAATTTCAGGTATTGCTCTTCTAGGAGAGGCTGTAACTCTGCGGGGAGATAGTTCTTTTAGAGACCTGGTACTCTGTTTTGGGGAAGAAAAGATCACGATCTTCCTAGAGTTCTCTATGGGGATCCCAGCTGGGGATGAGGAGGTTTTGACAACTCCGCTGAGAAAAGCATTCAAGATACTGCTTGGAGGAGGTGTGTTGGGGAAGTGATGCTTGGCATGCCCCATGCTGCGTATTTGAATACCTGCAATCCTGTTAAGACAAAGAAACGTACAAGTATCTCAAGGTATCCCTTACCGGATTCTGTCATAGGAGTTAGATATTCCTGGAAGTAAGATTATTTCCTGCGAGCATTTATTAAGAATGGCTCATTTGTTTTATGCAGGTATTATATCATGAATATTGCACATTTTGAAAACGAAACAAAAATGTACAAAAGAAGTGTGACTGAGAATCTAATTTTATTAATCTGGGTGCCCTGAATTGGCAAATACAATTAAAAAACAAATCCCCTGAAATGAGGAGATTGTTATAAATTGGGAAAAGCAAAAGTGTTGGCAATGTTGATGACGCTTTCGGTGAGCTTCCTTTGCTATGACCTGTATGACCTTGACGTTCTTCTTATCTTGCTTTCTGAAGAAGGTTGATTCTGACTGATGCTTTATCCTTTCGAATCTTGCCGTGTCGTGAGTAATACAGACGAATTCAGAATGCAGTTGTTCGTTTATTCCCTTATTTTGCGTGGATCGCCCTTTCGGGTTTTCAATCCACCGGGATACCCATTTTTGCCTGAGCTGTCCAATGCGGCTTTTCAACTCAGTGGCTGTACACATTTTTTTCAATTTTCCCTTATTTTTTCCTGATTCTTTTATTTTGTTTTTGACTCGCCGGGATGCCCTATTTTTTCCTGGACTTGCATTCTGTTTTTATGTCCAGCGGGTCATTTTATGCGAAGTATTTTTTAACTGCATCTGAATTCACACGGGATAAGAAATATTCACCATCCATAGTAGTGAGCATCAGTGCTCCACCAGAGAAAACCTTTTTTACTATGAATGGGCCATCGTAGTTTGGAGTCCATTTGCCCCTATGGTCTGTGTGAGGAGGAAGAAGTCTTTTCAGCACAAGATCTCCCACTTCGTATTCCCGAAGCCTGACTTTCTGATCGAAGGCTTTCTTCATCCTTTTCTGATATAGCTGCCCATGACAGATTGCAGCTAATCTCTTTTCTTCGATCAGATTCAGTTGATTGTACCGAGAACGGACCCATTCTGCTTCATTCAGCTTTACATCCATCAGTACCCGTAAGGAGGGTAACTCAACTTCAACAGGTAGGACAGTTTCCATACCATACACAAGCTGATAAGGTGTTGCCCCAGTGGATGTCCTGATTGAGGTTCGATACCCATGCAAGGCAAATGGTAACATTTCATGCCAGTCTTTGTAAGTGACCACCATCTTCTGCACAATCTTCTTGATGTTTTTGTTAGCTGCCTCAACAGCGCCATTCATCTTTGGCCTGTAAGGAGAAGAATTGTGATGTTGAATTTTGAAGTCCCGACACAGTTCTGCCATCATTTTGTTGTTCAAATTGGAACCATTGTCAGTAATGATTCGCTCGGGAACTCCATATCGACAGATGATGTCTCTCTTCAGAAATCTGGCTACCACTTGTCTGGTGACGTTTGCATATGAAGTTGCTTCAACCCATTTGGTGAAGTAATCAATGGCTACCAGGATGAATCTGTGGCCATTTGAAGCAGTTGGTTCAATCTTTCCAATTATGTCAATGCCTCACATTGTAAAGGGCCAAGGTGAAGACATCATGTTCAACGGATTCGGAGGCACATGCACTTTGTCTGCATAAATCTGGCATTTGTGACACTTTCTGGCATAGGGACAACAATCTGCATCCATTGTGATCCAATAGTAACCTGATCTTAACAATTTCTTAGCCATTGCATGTCCTCTAACATGGGTACCGAAGGATCCTTCATGCACCTCGTGCATCAGCAAGTCTGCTTCTTTCTTATCAACACATCTGAGAAGAACCATGTCAAAGTTTCGCTTGTATAATGAACCATCAGTATTAAGGAAGAAACTATCGGCCAATCTTCTTAATGTCTTATTATCATTGGATGATGCCCCAGGTGGGTATGTCTGATCCTCTAAGAAGCATTTGATCTCATGGAACCAAGGCTTGTTATCTTTAGCAATGTCCACAGAGAATACGTATGCTGGTCGGTCTAGTCTTGATACCAAAATTCGGGGTACATAATTTGCAGTGTGAACCTTGATCATGGAGGAGATGGTAGCTAAAGCATCTGCAAACTGATTTTCGTCTCGAGGGATATACTCAAGTTTGACTGTTGTGAAGAAAGTCAATAATCTCCTCGTATAGTCACGGTATGGAATCAGATGCTCTTGGTGGGTGTACCATTTGTCGTTGGTTTGATTGATTACCAAAGCTGAATCTCTGAATACAGTTAAAGTCTTGATCCTGAGGTCAATGGCTTCCTCAAGACCCATGATACAGGCTTCATATTCAGCTTCGTTGTTAGTGCATGCAAAGGTGAGTTTTGCCGAAAAAGGCATGTGAACTCCTTTAGGTGTAATGAGCATTGCACCAACTCCACGACCATTCATATTGACGGCCCCATCAAACATCATTTTCCACTCTTCTTATGGGTCAGGCCCTTCAGTGTGAACAGGCTCTTCATGATCTTTTGCTTTTAGGAACATGATGTCTTCGTTAGGGAAGTCAAATCTCATTGGTTGGTAATCATCAATGGGTTGCTCAGCTAGATAGTCAGATAGTACACTGCCTTTGATGGCTTTTTGAGATGTGTACTGAATGTCATACTCTGTCAGAATCATTTTCCAGCTTGCAACCCTTCCGGTAAGTGTCGGCTTCTCAAATATGTACTTGACGGGGTCCATCTTTGAAATCAACAAGGTAGTGTGAGTCAGCATATACTGTCTTAGTCGGCGAGAAGCCCACGCTAAAGCACAGCAAGTTTTCTCGAGCAGTGAATAACGTTGTTCACAGTTGGTAAACGTTTTGCTTAGGTAGTATATTGCATACTCTTTTCGACCAGACTCGTCATGCTGGCCCAACACACACCCTATTGATCCTTCTAATACTGTCAGGTACATTATTAGAGGTCTTCCTTTAACTGGAGGCATAAGGATTAGAGGTTCTTGTAAGTATTCCTTGATTTTGTCAAAAGCCTTCTGACAATCTTCGTTCCACCTGACTGTTTGTTCCTTTCTTAACAGTTTGAACAGGGGCTCACAGGTTGCAGTAAGATGAGATATGAACCTTGATATGTAGTTCAATCTACCTAAGAACCCCCGAACTTCCTTTTCAGTCCTAGGTGCGAGCATCTCCTGAATGGCCTTAACTTTGTCAGGATCAACTTCAATTCCCTTTTCACTTACGATTAATCCCAGCAACTTACCAGAACGTACCCCGAATGTGCATTTGTTGGGGTTTAGCTTTAGCTGATACTTCCTCAGACGCTTGAACAACTTCAGCAGATTTACTAGATGATCTTCTTCAGTGAGGGACTTGGCAATCATGTCATCCATGTAGAATTCAATTTCTCTATGGATCATATCGTGGAATAACGTTACCATAGCCCGTTGATAAGTCGCACCGGCATTCTTCAGTCCAAAAGGCATTACCTTGTAACAAAATGTGCCCCAAGGTGTGATGAAGGTAGTCTTCTCCATGTCTTCGGGTGACATCCTGATCTGATTATACCCAGAAATTCCATCCATGAAAGAAAATACCGAGAACTGAGTTGTGTTGTCGACCAATACATCAATGTGAGGTAATGGGAAATCATCCTTCGGGCTAGCTCTGTTCAGATCCCGGTAATCTACACACATACGTACTTTTCCATCCTTCTTAGGCACAGGTACAATGTTAGCGACCCACGGCGGGTAACTAGTCACAACAAGGAAACGGGCGTCCCACTGTTTTTGTACTTCTTCCTTAATCTTCATGGCCATATCTGGACGAGTACGGCGTAGCTTCTGTTTCACTGGAGGACAATCTTCTTTCAAAGGCAGCTTGTGCATAACAATGTCCGTATCTAGACCTGGCATGTCTTGATAGGACCAGGCAAAGACGTCGACGTACTCTCGAAGCATGTCAATAAGTTATTCCTTCACTGAATCTTGCAGACTGGCCCCAATCTTCACTTCCTTCAAGTCTTCTTCAGTACCAAGATTAACTGTCTCAACCTCCTCCTGATGAGGAGTGATCACTTTATCTTCCTGTCTCAACAACCTGGCTAACTCTTCTGGTAACTCATAGTCTTCTTCAACCCCTTCATCATCTTGATTAATTGGATTGTCGAAGTCATACAAGGTCATAACAGTGTTGTTGTCAGTGCAATCTAGAGGATAATCTCTTCAAGGGTTGAGATTGGTTCGTTTTAGTGATCAGTTTTAATCTTGTTTAGAAAAAGTGAAAATGAAGTTATTTATTTTGAAAACATTTCCATTTTATTATTTTGTACAAAAGTAAAAAATGAAAAGACAGTGAGCGAAAAAGAGACTCGTTTGCAAAAGATGTCCGATATTCATTGATTAATCATTTGCACAAAATTACAATATGGCCCTATTACAAAATGAGTCCTGACACCTTGGGCAAGATGCATGACTTGATGCATGCTAAAAAGACAGGAAATAATAATTACTCTGCAGGAGTAACCCTTATAATTTCCTGGGAAGAACAGTTAAGGACTTGGTTCCCCGGGATCCTTGGACGTATCCAGTTCTCCAGGTTGCGGTCGCTTTCCGCCTCGTCTTCCAGGTTGTTAACAGCATCTGGGGTGAGCATCCCCCCACTGACGAACTTGGGCTCCTTTGCAGTCTCTTATTGATCTTGTCAGAATGGTCTGTAACCCAAACCGAATCTATCTTCCTTTTTCTCCACCGGCAGCAGCTTGCCCCAGCCTTGGGTATTACCGTCTTCAACAACCTTCCGGGCTTGCTAATAGGAAACAATTGAAGTACCCATCATGTCTTCCTGGGATGCAGCAAATACTTCAGTAGCCTCGTTGACATTCAGGGCCTCGAACCCTTGGCTCATTGTCTCTTGGATTTCACCATCCATCTCAATATATTTATATGTAGCCAGATGGCTAACAAAAATGTCCCTCACCACAGATGGTGATAATCTGTCCTTCCCTTTCTGGTGAAGGGTCGACCTAACAAACAGCTGTAAGCAGGCTGTATGTCCATCCCATAGACAGTGGTCTTAAAGACTTATGGACCGATTATCACTGGAACTCCACCTCTCCAAGAACAGATCTTTTGGAGCCATCAAAAGCCCTGACCACAAGATTACTTGGCTGGAGAGCTATCCCGTCATATTCGAGCTTGACAAGAGCTTTCTTGGGTAAGACATTGAGTGAGGACCCAATGTCTACAAGAACATGAGATAGTAAAACTCTTTTGCATTCCAGGGTTATGTGCAAAGCTTTGTTGTGATGACGTCCTTCTGTTGTTAAATCAGCATCAGTGAAACCTAGCCCATGGCTAGTGTTAACATTTGACACCACTGCCAGCTGATTTACTGTGATCTCTTCTGGCACGTAAGCAGCATGCAGAACTTTGAGTAGTGCGTCCCGATGGGCTTCGGAACACAATAGCAGAGATAAAATTGAGATCTTTGAAGGAGTCTGGTGGAGCTGGTCCACAACTTTATAGTCACTTCTTTTAATAATCCTCATAAATTCATCCACGTCTTGGTCGAAGGATGATTTATGAGTCTCTTTTGGTGTAGATTCTTCAGGTATCACACTCTTCCCTTTGGCTTTGGCAGCACCCTCTGCCTCAGTGTTGGTTCTAGGGACTTGTGATGCGAAGAGACGTCCGCTTCGGGTGAAGCCTCCGCCTCCCCCAACGTTATCCACTTGGGGAGTGAGAACTGGAGAATCAAGAAGGACTTTCTCTCCGTTGCAGTACAGATCAGCACCATAATGCCATGGTATAACACTGTTTTTATCATATGGGATTGGCCCGGGCACCGTGATGGTGACTGGGCTCACTGCAACAGATATTGGAACCGTAATAGTCTGTGGATCATAGAAAATAGTAACAGGACCTCTGACGGATGTTGGTGGAGGTGAATTGAAGCTTTGTTGAGATTGTCGTTGAGGTTGTTGAAAGCTGTTGGAATTCGGGACCGTTGTCGGGTCATAATAAATTGTGACAGTGGAAACATCATTGTTAGTAATTGCTGAAGTTGTAGTAGCAGGTATAAATGAATTGTTGTGTGTTGAAGTGACAGATGAAATGATTGCTGAAGTTGTAGCTGAATCAGTTGGAACAATGGTTGTTGTAGTTGTAGAAGAACCAGTAGGAAAGATGGTTGTTGCATTTGTAGAAGATTTGCTTGTTGTTGACAAAAGAGTTGTTGGTGTTGTAGAAGCTGTGTTTGTAATTTTCAGAATGCCTTCGTTAATCAAGTCATTGATGCCTTTCCTCAAGCTTTCACAACCATTCTCGAAAAGTTTGCATGATTCACAACAGGCCTCACCACCTGGAAACACTTGGCATTTTAAAAGTTGGGCTTTAACCTCTGCCAGAGGTGTCTGAATACATGCAATGTCTTCTATTAAACTCATGGGTGAGCCATCTTCTATAGCATTAATCCTTGGCCCACTGTGGCTTGGCATAGGATTTTTCATTACATTGGGAGGAGGTGCAAAGTTCAAGGCTTTTGAATCTACCAGATCCTGAACCTTCATATGCAGAGCCCTGCATTTTTCCGTAGAGTGGCCAGGTGCATTGGAATGAAAAGTACACCTAGCATTGACATCGTAGTTTCTTGGAAGGTTTTGAGGATCGGGTGGAGCCAATATCCTCAACTCAACAAGATTGAGCTTTAGGAGTTGTGGTAGTAGTGTAGCATACGACATTGGAATAGGGTCAATCACCCTGTTGATCTGAGATGGCCGCTGTTGAAACGGACGTTGTTATTGATTGTTGTTATTGTTGTTGTATGATCTCTGTTGAGGAAATTGTTGTTGTTACGGAAAGTGATGTGGTTGTTAAGTATACTGAGGAGGTGGAGTAGGGATAGTAACAGCAGCAACTGTTCTGGGCAAGTATTGGGGTCTCCCTCTTCCTACGTGCACATAGTTTGTCTCACCAGATCTACGGGGCCCAGCAAATGGTTTTCTTGTACTGCTTGAACTGGCACCGTTATCAGAGATTTTTCCCATCTTCAACAGGCTCTCTATTCTTTCCCCAGCTATCACCACATCTGCAAAGCTGGTAGAAGAAAACGCAGCCAATCTGTCAATGTAGGTTCCTTGGAGGGTATTCATGAACATGTCTGCTATCTCCCTTTCACACATGGGGGGTTGAACTGCAGCAGCAAGTTACCTCCACCTTTGGGCATATTCCCTGAAGCTTTCACGGGAAGATTGAGACATTCCCATTAGGAGGGTCCTGTTTGGGGCCATGTCCAAGTTATACTGATACTGACAGATAAAAGCTTTAGCCAAGTCTTTCCAGTTCGTTACTGTGGCTCTAGTCAAATGGGAATACCATTCTCAGGATGCCCCTGTTAGACTATCCTCGAAGTAAAACATCCACAGCTTCTCGTCCATGGTGTATGCTTTTAATTTTCCCAAAAATGATTGAAGGTGGGTGCGTGGGCAGGATGTGCCATTATACCTTTCAAAACAAGGGGGTTTGAATTTGTGAGGAATTCTCACCCCTTCCACCAATACCATGTGCATGACATCAAAACCTAGGGAATTCTGGGATTCAAGAGACCTCAGTTTCTCAGCAATTTCATCCAGCCTACGGTCGTAAACTTCGTCTCCAGCCCCAACCACTGTGAACTACTCTTCTTGAGGATCTTCCTGCAAGACCCTTCCTCCAACAGTGTTAGCCTAAGTATTCCTTATGGCATTGATTTCTGGGTTTAGATGAGGCCTAAACTCTGGTGGATCAGTGCGAGGTTGCACGTGATCATTGTTACTGGTACCTCCTGTACCTGGATGGTGTTCTTCAGGAGTTTGTCTCTCAACCAACTCCCTTAGTCTCTCCTGGCTCTGAGCTAAACCAGTCATTACTTTCATGAACTGAGTCATTTGGTTTCTCATCTCAACCCTTTCATTGGCCATCTGGGCCCTTACTTCATTCAAGTCGTGTTGAACTTGATCCATCTGGAGTCCCGGAAGGTTGCTTCTTGTCGGGTACCGGTGTATTCTGTTGACAGGGAACACTCTTCGGCGAGCAATGTTTCCTGAAACCACAACAAAGTGAGAACAACAATAAAACAAAAACCTACAAAACAAAGAAAATGTTAGTATGCAATGCAGGATGCCTATTTATCTTCCAAGGGTATCCGGTTTGGTTATTTGGTTTTGACCTTTCCAGACCTCGAGAAAATGCTGATGATGTTGTAGAGATAGATAAAGCCCACCAATAATACGAAATGATATATTACAAAGAGTGAAAATACATAGTTTGATTACAATAACATCCCCATGGTGGGTCAAAATACAACAACAAAAGAAAAATACAACAAAAGAAAAGTACAAGCAAAAGAATCAAACATCTAATCCAAAGTCATCCTCTCTGACTTCCTTCAGGAGGGCTTTAGTCACTGGACCTACTGGGTGCTCTGTGATAGTCCTGATGAGGAGGTTCCTGGTAGCAATGGCATTGGTTAACTTCTTATGCTTGTCCTGATCCTTTGACCTCTTTAACCCCGCCCGGAGTTTCAATTCAGATATTTCCCTCTGTGCTGCCAATAATGCTTCCTGATGCTTCTTCTCACTAGCCTCCAACTGCTCTATCTTAGCCTGAGTTCTCTGATCTTCCTGTGCACGAGCTTCAGTGATCCTGATCCACCTAGCCTGGCTCTCCTCTAGATAATGCTCTGCCCTAGCCTTCTGAGTTTTTGCTTCCTTGCAAGCATTCTTCAGTATTAACCCCCTGCCCTGGCCTTTCTGATGTAGTCATCCGTTTTCTCAATCCTGGTCAAGTGCTCAATCCTGAGCCTTTCCAATCTCTCATTGTCCAAATGGTTGTCATTTCTTTCCCATAGAGTCTTCTTCAAAGCTTCAGAGAGCTGAGCATTCCTCTCTTTCAGTTTCTCAAACTCTTCCAAACTGACAGTAGCTGTAGGTTGCACTGTGGAAGGTCCATGTATATCTTCTAAAGTGAATGGCATCCGAGTGATCTGAGCTCTGGTACGAGACCAATCAGAATACTGTGCTGAAGCAATGTTGTTGCACTTGCCAATGATGGCTGTTCCCTTGGTCTGAATGTTATCCCAAGCCCAGGCAGCTTGTCTGACAACAGCAGAGTTGGGCTGGATTTCACAATAGAGGGTCTCAGTCAAGTCTTGCCCTCTGGTAGGATGAACTAAAGCATACCCTAATTGTCACTTAAACAGTAAAGGGTTGTAGTTGATGCAACCTTTCACTCCTACTAAAGGCACATTAGGATATTGCCCACAGCTAGTAATGATGTCTTTGCCCTTGGTGCTCTGAGTGCACCATCTGATGTCTTCTGATGTCAAGGCAATAAATCTCTTAGCCCAGTTCGTTGACTGATGGGGGTTCAGGAAAGTATCTGACTTTGGAAAGTGTCTTAGCAGCCAAGAGTAATAAAGAGGAGCACAACATCTGACCAGTCTTCCTCTTTGCTTCTCATTCCTCTGATGTACTGAGTAGTAGAAGTCTCCAAGCAAGGTACGAACTGGGTTCCTCAGTAAGAACAGGTGAATGGCATTTTTGCTCACAAACTTTGGCTCATGTGCAAACAAGATAACCCCATATATACTGAGGGCTAGAAGTGCACAGACAACCTTCCATTCCCCTACTGCAGCATGCAGGGTGGCCTGGGAGATCAAGAAGTCTAGGTGAAGGCCTGGAACCCCAGCCTTGGTTGTCATGTTCTGATCAATGAGGGCAGGCTCAAATGCAATGCCCTAGCTATGTTTTCATTTTTGGGATCAACCATCTCATGGTTGAAAGGAATCCCTCTCCTGATAGGAACTCCTAACAACATGGAAAATTCTTCTAGCAGAGGTCCCAACTAAAAATCAGGAAATGTGAAACATCTGAGTGGAGGATCATAAAACTGCAAGCAAGTATGGATCATGCTCCTCTGAGATGCATCTAGGTCCATGACCATGTCCAATATGCCTCCATAATGCTCTCTGAATAGTGAGACATGATCAGGGGTAATGAGAGACTGGATCTGCTTGATGCCAGTCAGGGTGGGCTCAAAGAAGTGGTAAGTGATGTTGCTCTTTCTTGAAATGTCCATGGATGCTGGTGAAGAAGCTGAGAGCAACTACTGATGAAGGTCACTGAATGAGATGCTGGAGATGAGTCTCTGATGAAGATAGCTGGAGAAGAATCACTGACAAACTGATGAAGGTGCTGGAAAAGATAACTGAAGCAGTCTGAGCAGTAGAAAGGGTCAAAACCAAACCAAAGACAATAAGATGGATACCCTGTAAAACAAATAGGCAAATGTTAAATGATGCAGAAATGATGTATGCAAAATGATATGCAAAGGGTTTGTGATCAAGAGCTGGATCTGGTCATCTGCCTTGGTAAAAGTCCATGTATGTTCATAAGTCTGGGTGGAGGCTTAGAAATCCAGTAACCAGGTGGGGGACTCAAATAAAGAATCACAAGTCCAGGGTAATCACAAGAACTGTCCAAAGTGATGCATTCTTAAAACAAAACTAGTAACAGGGTATAATGTGGCCAAGGGTTCCAGCAAACCTGTAAACATCCCAACCCCCTCACATGTAATGTTCTAGAACAAGGATCCTCAGACTTGGATCAGTTATAAGAAGTGTAAACACTTCTAACCCGGAGGTACAGTGTTTACAATAACCATAAAAGATCCTCCTCTAATTCACCTTAGATGCTGAAGGTCATAAAAAGGTCATCCAGACTTAGCAGGCTTCCCAAATAGCCTTAGTACTACAGGAAATCCATAGCACAGAGTTCTCAAGAAGAAACCCATGTCTGAACCGTGTTTCATATTCCCTCACCAGACCGAAATGGAATGGGAAAGAATATGAAGCCACTTTAGCCTATGTGTCACTCAAGTCCTAGGTATAGGACCTTAATCACTCAATGAACCCCACCCACCAAGGAAAACACAGATCCAGCACATGATAATGACAATATGAAATGCATAAAACTATAAAAGAAAGCAATAAATAAAGCTGTACATAAAGCAATAAATAAAGCAAATAAATAAGCGCAAATAGCACATAACACCCCCGTAAACACAAATCAAACAAGCGCTAGGAGGAACCCACAAAACGAACCAGAAGCCCTGGTTGCAATATAAGGGTCCCCAGCAGAGTCGCCAAGTTGTCGCTCCCCCGAAAAGACACCTGGTCAAAATAGGGTACAGACGCGAATGGTCGGCGAAAAGAGAGTGAAGTGAACTGAATAGAGTCGCCAGCTAGGCATTTTTATCCCGAAGGAAAGGTAATGCTGCATAAACCTAGAAAGAGATGGATAAGACGGTTGCGAACTAGAGAAACTAAGAAAGGGGGTTGGTTACAACCTGGGAAGGTATTAGAACCCAGATTATCCGTTGTACTCGACGGGATCTACGCTTAAAAGATTGTGTTTAAAGGGGTAGTGTCTGTGTTATCTGTGTGTAAAAGCTGAAAATGAGATATACAAGTGTCAATGCAAAAAGTGAGGTGAAATGCTCAGGATTGAGGCTTAAAAGAGAATGCTGAAAGAGGGGGAAGACACAGAGACTTTTGTTCGATAACAATTAAGTTATGCCTGCGTATCCTCTCGTGCAATGAGGAAGTCAGAACACCGTAGTTCGACTCAAAGAGACTAAAAGATAAATTGACTGATGAACGACTTGCTTGTCTATGCTCAAGTGTATGACTTGTCTGGCTCAAGTGCTAACTGTCTTGCATTAGACGGAAGAAGCGAGTTCTCGTTTGGGAGTGAAGATGATGAGAAAAGAATCCCGAAGGAGACGATTATTTTTTTTTTTTTTTGTGTTTTCAATCTTTTATTGTTTTTTGGGGTTTGTCATAAGTTAATGAGCTTAAGCCTAAACCAAGGGTTAGTAAACTCATCATATCCTCCCTTTGATTAGGGATAATGAGAATACCTTAAGTATGAGATAAACATCTCAACTTAATTAGCAAGATGGTGTAGGATTAAGATCATTATCCTACTTGTGATTACTTAGATGTTTTTTTGTTTGTTTTTGTTTAGTGTTAAGTAATGAGTTTAAGCCATAATCAAGGATTAGTGGACTCATTACACCATCCTAATAGAAGGATAATAGATAAGCACACTTAAGCTGAGGAAGATACCTCAACTTAATCCATGATTAGGGATTAACCTCATGACAAAACAAGCCTTTATTAAAGTGGATTTTAACTAAGGATGAGATTAAGAAGTGAGTTTTATGGTTTGTAAGACAACTTGAGGGGGACTTGTCCATTAAACACTAGGGTTAGTCCTTCTTAACCAATAAAGGAAGAATTAGAACCCTAATGCAAGGCCCAAGTTACAAGTTAATGTCTTAGTGATTATTAAGATGGATTGATTAAGAGGTTTAAACAAATTAAGGGTTTAACACTTAGGATTAAAGTTATACACTCCATCCTAAGAGAAAGATGCAGGCATAACCCTAATTCCAAAGTCCTAAAGCCTTAAAGGTTTAGTCTCTAATGATGAGATGAGAAGAGAGACACAAAGAAGACACAAAGGTGAAAACTAGGGGGGACTAATCACAACCCTAATTATTGTCATGCTTGGATGTTCTTATGGTTTGTAAGGCTTAAAAGAGATCTTCAGAGAAGCCACCAATGGAAGAAGCAAATGAATGGAGGAAGAAGCAGATGAATAAGTTACTTACTTCACTGAAGAAGATAAGTAACTTAGAGAAAGAAAGGGAGGGATGAACATGAATGAGTAAGCTCACTCTAAAGCAATGAATAATGCATCAAGGATGCATATGAGGAAGATGAAGAGAAATGAGAAGTGAAGGAAAATTCACTTCTCAAGTTAACTTACCACCTGAAAATGTTAGCATAAGGAAAGAAATGAAATGAAATGAAGTATAAGCAAAGGTAAAAACCAAAACTAGAAGCAAACACATGATGCAAATGGTGTTATGACATGATGCAAAGACATACCAAGTGTTGTGAATGTTCATACAAAGGGAAAGAATGCAAATGAAGCATGTAGGAAGCATGTAAACACATGGATATTTATGAAATGAAATGGATGCAAGGCATAGCAAATGTATGAAGAAATGACCTAGAAATGTTCAAGCAATGTCTTAAGAGGTCTAAGATGGCATACAAGTGCTTAGAATGTCATGACAAGTTCATATGTTCATGCAATGCAATGTAAGATGCAAGTATGAATGCAAAATTAGGGTTACATGAAAGGATGAGATGTAAATGATCAAAATAGAAACAATTCACATGATAAAAATTTGCAAATGAGCTCAGAAAAACCCTAACCCCATATGATTTCACACCCCAAAGGAGAAGGTCCAACTCTTAACCTAAAAGAAGTTATGATTTTTCTAAGTTAACTAGGGTTTTTGGGTATCTTAAGAGAAAAAATGCAAATCAATTTGTAAATGAAGGATAAATTCATGACAAAAATACCCTAGAAACTATATGCTATATAGAAAACAATGCAAAAAGAACCATTGTCAAACCCTTCATGGTTAGGCAAAAAAGAATTTTCAAAGTTAGGGTTCCAAAAAGGGAATTTTATGAACCCTAAATTCAAGAAAAATGTCAAAATTGGATCAAAACCAAAAATAAATTTGTATGAATGGTTTGACAATGTTTCTAAATGTCCTAAGATGCAATGTGAATTGTTTTGTGATTTTTGGAAACCTAAATGGTATTTTAATTAATTAATTTCCATTAAATAATTAAAATAAACATTTAAATATTCTTTAAATGATTTTTTAATACAAAAAATAAAAATAAAAATGATTTTGGATGAAGAAAAATATTTGAATTTAAAATGCAGAAGGAAATATTTTATAATTTTTCTAGGTATTTTAAATAAAATGGTAAAGAAAATGCAATTTAAATGAAAGTAAAATTAAAATAAATGAAAGTAATCCAATCCAATGGATCAGATTCAAACTGGGGGGGATGCATTGACTGCGCGCGCGGATCAAAGGCTGAGATGTATTCTGGAATTTTTGAATTAATTAACCTAATTAATTAAATTAATTAAGGTTTAGGGTTTAAGTGAAATGATCTGGGCCGTAGAAACGCGCGCTAAGCAAGATCCTAAGGTTGTTATTCAAACTGGACACTAACCTTAATTAATTAACCCTAACCACATTCAGGTGACCGGAGCAAGCTCCGGTCATCTTCTCCGACCACTCCTCTTGCCTATCTCTCTCAAAACTCCATAGAAACGCATCAAACTCTCCAGAAATGATCCTCACATCACTCTAAACAAGAATCAATCAACAAAATCCATTTATTTCACATGAACATCAAGAATCGAAGCAAAAAGGAAAATCAACCAAAAATTTCAGAAGCTTGTGAAATTCTTAAAACTCAACCATTTTCGAAACAAATCATATCATGGCAATCAGGGGAACACATAGAATCATTCTATAACATAAAAGAGAAGTTCTGGAAAAAAGTTTGAAAGTGGCTACCTGAGCTGAAGCTTTCACATCTGGAGCTTTTGGACCTTCTCTCTTGTGCAAATCCACCTCACTTGACCCCCTAATGATGTTGCAATGCTTGGAATGAGTTTAAAATGGCTGGATTGAGTGGCTGCACCTCAACTGGTCTGAAATCGTGTTTTGTATTTGTGGGGTTTCAGGCTTGTTTGATGGTTGGGAAATGTTCTAATGATGATGGTGAGTTGAATGATGAAGTTTGTTTGAGGTTTAAGTGGCTGGACAGAGAGTTTCGAAAGTTTGAAGCTTGAAGGTGATTTTTTGAAACTTGGTGTATCTGAGGTTTCAGGCTTGTGTGTGTTATCCCTTGGCTTGCTTTTGGTCCACATAACATAACCCTATTGGCCAGGTAGTGGTTGTGGCTGCAACTGATTGGTATAGGGTGATTTGCAAAAGGTCAACAAATGGTGTACTTGAGGTATGGGCAAATGGCAGGCTTGGATTTGGGCATGTCTTGGTTCAGCGGAGATCAAGGAAGGCTCATAGATCAAATTTGATGAGCTGTAACAAGTGTATGAGAGGTTTTGTATCATTTTGCAATTTTGAGGAACTTTGGCCCTTTTGGAATTTCTTGATGTTCAAGGCATGAAATTGAATGATTCTTTGGGCAATTTTGATCACAATGCAATGTATTATGTTTGTATGATGCTTAGAGAGTGATTAGAGGTCACAAAATGGCTTGGCAAGTGGTTTTGCAAAAATCCCTCTTTGGTATGTTCTTGAAAATTATAGGATTTTTGCCAACTTTGCAAGGCCATAACTTGAGTTCCATAATGAATTAGAACTTGTTCCTTTACTTTTTGAAAAGGGAATGATCCAATCTACAACTTTCATGACCAACAATTTTTCATTTGAAGCATTTTTGGTTGAGAAATAGGAGGTTGAAAAACTTTCCCAAAATGGAAAGTTTCCATTACAAGTCATTTCCATATTTGGCAACTTTTGGTTTAGCTCAAATTTATTCAATTTTGTGAACTTCCAAGCACTTCAATGATCAAATAAAGATCATATAACTTCAATTTGATGAAAATATCACTTTGGTTCCATTGTTGGGGGCCTTAGATGCCCTGATTTTGCTCTGACATTCCCAAGAAGTTACCTAGTGAACAGATGACTTCCACAATGAATTTCTTCATCAAACTTGGTACATATGATACTTATACATATTGAGAACATTAGAAACAATAATGACCAAAATATTTGGAGTTATGGCCTCTGAAACCAAAACCCTAATTTTAAGTCATATGTGCAGTGAAACCCTAACTATGCTTCCATGCTTTCCTAGTTCTTGTGATTTCTTGACTTCCTTGATCTTTGAGGGATGTAACATGATGATAGAACACACATGGACCCTCTTGGAGTGATTAGAGACCTTTGGAGTGGCTCAGATGGATCCTTGGATTGCTCAGATCACAAACCCTAGATGCAGATGAAACAAAAATGCAATATGAGATGATATGCTTAAACCTATGCAAAGATGAAAGATCACAAGCCATGGTGTGAAATGAGTGAGGGAGAATTTGGGGTGTTTACAAAAGGTAATGTTGCACAAACCTGAGGAAGAAGGAAAGGACTAGGCCTTGCGAACCAAAGATCTGGGTTCGGGAGTCGGTTACGAACTGGGAAGGTATTAGCACCCCAGATCGTCCGCCGTACCCGACGGGATCCACACTTGTTTGTTTTGTTTCAAAGTGTGAGAAATAAGATGCTGCTGAACAAATGAACTGCTAACTAGAATGGGAATGAGAAAGGAGAAAGGGAATTGGAAAAGAAAATGGAAGGAAAGAGGGAAATGTATGGAAAATAAAGAATGTGCTCGAATGGGCCCTACCCCACTGCCTACGTACCTCATCGGGAAAATGAGGATCAGAGTCGACGTAGTTCACCTAACTAAGGCGGGAACTATTTGTTTGTATTTTTTATGGTTGGAACTGTGTATGTCTATGCCCAGGTGTTGCAGGCTCGTCTGATACGAGTGTGTTTACCGTCTTACATGCGAGACAAGTCATTGCAAGTTCGTGTTGAGAGTGAATGAGAGGAGAAGTTCCCGCAGGAAAGTCGCTTATTGTTTGTTGTTTGCTTTTTAAGAGTTTTGTATGAATTTGGCACAAGGAAGTGAATTCAAACTCTTTTCCATGGAATGTGTACTTGCTACTACATTCCAAAATGGAATAATAGAACAAGCACACCAAACAAGGAGAATTTATCCAAGACTTGTTTCCGTCAATTAGGGTTTAAGTTCACTAGCTTGTTGAAATTTATTAAGTGTTTTTGTAGCCTTTTATGAAGAAGTTACTTTTAGATTTTCTTAGTGAAACAACCCCTTGATTAGACTTGCACATCATGCTAGACAAGCCTACACCATTCCAAGATGGAATGAATGCAGGTGCCCCATGGAATAAAGCTATACACAAGGGATCCTTTCATGCAATTATTAAGTGTTTTTGGATTTTTGTTTGAATATGAGAAGAGAAAGACTCAAAAGGAAAAGGTCAAAGCTAATGGGGGACTAAGACACAACCCTAAGTTATCTTATTATGTGCAAGTGTGGTCCTATGGTTAATGAGGTATTCTAACCTAAGGAGAAAAAAGAACAAGTTAGAATTCAACTTACTTCCTAACGAAGTTAAGTTAAAATATAAAGAAAGAAGGAAGCCCTATGAACAAAGCACAAAGGTGCTAAGGCAAAAACACATTGATGCATTAAAAGATAGGAATGAAGTGATTACCATATCTTCCCCCCTACAAAACAAATATTAGCATGATGAAGAAATATGAACAATTATGACATGGCAAATTACATAAACAAACCACACTAGTTAAGTGTCGCTCCCACCAAAATGACAACCGGGGTCAAGAGGGGTACAGACGCGAACGGTCGGCGAAAGAGGATATGAGAACACACATGAGTGAACTCAAGAGAAAAGACAAGAGTCGCTAGCTGGGCATTTTTATCCCGAAGGAAAGGTAATGTTGCATAGACCTAGAAAGATATGGATAAGACGGTTGCGAACCAGAGAGACTGAGAAAGGGGGTTGGTTACAACCTGGGAAGGTATTAGCACCCAGATTGTCCGTCGTACTCGACGGGATCCACGCTTAAAAGATTTGTGTTTTAAAGGGGTAGTGTCAGTGCAATTTGTGTATCAAAGCTGGAAAAGGATGCAAGTGTCAGTGTAAAAGAAAGTGAAGTGTAATATGAGAAGTGTCAGTGTAGGAAAAGTGAAATGCTCAAGATCATGAGGCTAAAGGAATAATGCTAGAAGAAGGGGGAATATACAGAGACTTTTGTTCGATAAATGTTAAGTTATGCCTACGTATCCTCTCGTGCAATGAGGAAGTCAGAACACCGTAGTTCGACCCAAAGAGACTGAAAGGTAAGTTGACTTGTGAACTGCTTACTTGCCTATGCTCAAGTGTATGACCTGTCTGGCTCAGGTGCAAACTGTCTTGCATTAGACGGAAGAAGCGAGTTCTCGTTTGTGAATGAATGAGATGAGAAAAGAATCCCGAAGGAGACGATTATTGTTTGTTTTTGAGTTTTCAATCTTTTATTGCTTTTGAAAGTTTGTCATAAGTTAATGAGCTTAAGCCTAAACCAATGGGTTAATAAACTCATCACATCCTCCCTCTGATTAGGGGTAATGAGAATACCTTAAGTGTGAAGTCAGCATCTCACACTTAATTACCATGATGTAGGATTAAGATCATTAACCTTCTTGTGATTATTTAGATGTTTTTGTTGTTTTTATTTAGTGTTGAGTAATGAGTTTAATCCATAATCAGGGATTAAACAGACTCATTACACCATCCTAATAGAAGGATAATAGATGAGAATGTTTAAGCTGAGGAAGGTTCCTCAACTTAATCCATGATTAGGGATTAACCTCATGACAAAACAAAGCCTTTATTAGATGGATTTTAGTTAATGATAGGATGAAGAAGTGAGTTTTAGGGTTTGTAAGACAACTTGAGGGGGACTTGTCCATTAACACTAGGGTTAGTCCTTCTTAACCAATTAAGGAAGAATTAGAACCCTAATGCAAGGCCCAAGTTACAAGCTTGATGTCTTGATGATTATTAGATGGATTGATTAAAGGATTTAAACACATTTAGGGTTTAACACTTAGGATTAAAGTTATACACTCCATCCTAATAGAAGGATGCAGGCATAAGCTTAATCACAAAGCCTTAAAGCCTTTAGGGTTTAGTCCCTGATTATGAGGTGAGAAAAGAAGACTCAATGATGACACAAAGGTAAAAGCTAAATGGGGGACTAATCAAATCCTAAAAAGTTATCATGCTTGGAAGTCCTAGGGTTTGTGAGGCTTAAGAGAAAGATCTTCAAAGAGCCACCAAGGAGAGAAGCAGATGAGAGGAGCAAAGAGAAGCAAAACAACTTGCTTCACTTAAGAAGACAAGTTGCCTGAAGAAAGAAGGTAAGATGAACAAGAATGAACAAGCTCAAACCCAAACACATACAAAATTCAGCAAGGATGCATAAAGGAGATGAAAAGAAATTGTGAGAAGTGAAGGCAAATTCACTTCTCAAAGTAACTTACCACCTGAAAAGTTAGTGAAAGAAATGAAATGCAATGCAAATGAGATGAAATGGCATGATGCAAGACAAAGTCAGAAGCAAATACATGATGTTAATGATGCTAAGAGATGATACAAACATGAGGCAAGGCATGAGAATGATCATACAAGCATAAGGATGCAAATGAGGCATGTAGTGAACCATGAATGTTCATGAAAAGTTATGAAATGCAAATGACATATAACATGGCAAATGAAAGATGCAATGATCACACATGATTCTAATATGTCCTAAGATGCCTTATGAATCAAATGAATGCACAAAATGTCATGGCAAGTTGTGGTATGCAAGCAAATGGAAGGTGGGTGCAAAAGAAGGCATGAATTAGGGTTATATGCAACATACAAAGCAAAAATCCAAAACCAGAAGCAAACAACATGATAAAAATTTGAAATAGCAATCAAAGGAACCCTAAACCTACACAAACTCACTGCCCAAAGGAGGGGATCCAACTCTTAACCTAGTGAAAGTTGTGAATTTTCTAAGATTGCTAGGGTTTTAAGGTACCTTGTCAAGAAAAATGCAAAACAATATGAAAATGCAAGATCAATTCATGCCAATTTTATCCTATAAACTACATGTTATGCAAGATGCAATGCAAAAAGAATCATTGTCCAACTCTCAATGGTTAGGCAGAAATGAATTTTTGAAGTTTGAAGCAAAATAATGCCTAAAAATGGGATTAATTCCAAAGAAAATTATCAAAAGGAATCAAGATCAAAAAAGAAATTTGGTTTGAGAGTTCGACAATGTTCCTAAATGTTTTTAAATGTTACATGAATTTTTTTGTGATTTTTAAATACCTACAAGTATTTTTTAATTAATTAATTCTCATTAATTAATTAAAAATAAACTTTTAAATGATTTAAAAATAATTTTTGATGCAAAAAATAAAAATAAAAATATTTTTGTGTTCTGAAAATTAATTAAAGCTTGGATAAAAAATTTCAGAATTTTTAGACCTTTTTTGCTATTTTTAATTAAATGTACAAATTAAATGAGAAAAATGTAATAAAAATAGAATAAAATGAAAGTATGCGTAATGGAGGGATCAGATGCAATCTGGGTTTAAAACGTTTGACTGGGCGCGCATCTGGACGGCCCAAGTTCAAACCTGCCTAATTTTAATTAATTAATTTTTAATCCATAATTAAGAGTTAATGAAATGATCCAGGCCCTTTATCACACGCGGGAAAGCTTCATCCAAGGGTTCAGATTCAAACAAAGCCCTAAACCTAATTAGAAACCCTAACCACTTTCAGGTCGCCGGAGAAGACTTCTGGTCGTCTTCTCCGGCCAGACCCTCACCTGAAAGTTGCTAACTTCCTCCCCAGGTCTCTAAAACCTCATCTCTCTGCCCAGAATCCATCCCCACACATCATACAACACGAATCAACAAACAAAATGCATTTATTTTTCATATCCAAGGTGAATCGAATCAAAAGGGGTTTAGGTCAAAAAAATTCAGAAGAAGCATACATACTCAAAACTCAACCATTTGCAAAACTAAACATATCAGCATGATCAGCACATCATATAGATTCATTTAAGAACTTAAAAATGCATTTCTGGAAAAAAAAGTTCTTGAGCTCACCTGAAATGGAACTTTCAATCCAGGAGCTTTCTGGCTGGCCCTTTGATCCAAAACGCTTCTAATGAACCTCCAGAGAAGCTTGCAATGTTTGGTTGGAGTTTAAACTGGCTGGTTTGTGAGTTTGCAGAAGTTCTATTCAGGAGAGGTGAGAGATCGTGTTTTGATTTCAGGGGGTTTCAAGGATGAATGAGGGCAGGGATGTGATCAGTGGAACATGCTGAGATCAATGGTGAAGTTTGTTTTTGTGTTTGAAGGCTGTAGAGTGTGTTTCGAATGGTTTTGCATATGAAGCATAAACTTGGAACTATGGCTTATGATCTCTTTCAGGCTTGTGTGTGTGGTGTGTTATGCTGACTTTGGTCCACTTATCACAACTAGAGAGGTCAGAGGAGTTGGTGTGGACTGTTGTGATTGGTATGGCTCAAGTTGCAAAAAGTCAAGCAAGTTGTACTTGGAGGTATGGGCAAGTGGCAGGCTGAGATAGGGGCATGGCTTGGCTCAGCTAAGTTTAGGGAGAACCATGGAATTTGATTTGAGATGATTCAGCAAGTTGCATGAAGTTTATGAGATGTTTTGCAAATTTCCCAAAGTTTGGCCACTTTGAAAATTCATGAGAATCAAGGCATCAAAATGCAATATTCTTGGGCCAATTCTGATCTTTAGAGGTCATGTGATCATGTTGTGAAGAATTTGTACACATTTGAAGCCTTTAGAACACTTGATCATACCATTTTGCAAAATGCCTCTTTGGTAGAAAACTTCAAATTATGTGATTTTCCCCAACTTTGACAAGCCATAACTTTTGATCCAAAATGAATTAGAATGAGTTCTTGTACTTTTTGAAAAGGGAATGATCCATTCTACAACTTTCATGACCATAGTTTTCCCATTTGAAGCATTTTTGAACCAAAAAGCAAGGGTTGAAAAAGTTTCCAAAAATGGCAATTTTCCATTACAAGTCACTTTCCCAAAAGGTCAACTTTGCAAGTGGCTTGAAATTCTTTGATTTTGTGAACTTCTAACACCTTCTATGATCAAATAAAGATCATACATAATCAAAATGATGATGAACACCCTTTGGTTGGGTCATTGGGGCCTCAGATGCCCTGATTTTGCACTGACTTGCTCAGAAAGTCAACTCTTGATCAGATGCCTTCCCCGTGGAATTTCTTCATGAAACTTGATATGAATGATCTTTATAACATATAGAGACCAATAGAAACAAGAATGACCAAAAAATTTGGAGTTATGGCCTTTGAAACCAAAACCCTAATTCTAGGTCATCTGTGCAGTTAAACCTGGCTCTGCTTCCATGCCACTCTCAGTTCTTGTGATTCTTTGACTTTCTTGACTTTGTGGGGATACAATATTATGCTTGAACATACATGGACCCCTTTGAAGTGATTGAGGACCTTTGGAGTGGCTCAAGAAGCTCTTGGATTGCTCAGATCACAAACCCTAGATGCAGATGACTTAG
The DNA here is from genome assembly GCA_963966055.1 of Lathyrus aphaca. Classification (NCBI taxonomy): domain Eukaryota; kingdom Viridiplantae; phylum Streptophyta; class Magnoliopsida; order Fabales; family Fabaceae; genus Lathyrus; species Lathyrus aphaca. Next base: position 425,051,194 of record OZ014519.1, on the reverse strand, counting down.
AATTAATGCAGTGAATCAAAAATGCAATATGAGATGGTATGATTTGAACTTATGCATATGAAATGATCACAAGCCATGGTGTGAATGGGTGAGGGCAAATTTGGGGTGTTTACAGCTGCCCCTATTCAAGCATGAGTTAGCTGTGTAGAATGTAAGCAACGGCTTATCAGGCGAACAAGATAACTTGTGGTTGAATACCAAAGACAGTCCAAAATTTGCACTCACAGAATGAAGAAGAAAAGGGATATAGATTGTAAAAGAAAATAAAGTATATCATAAAGTGCGGGCGACGGAGGACGACCGTCGAGCAGAGGACGACTGCTGGGGAAAGAGCAATGACGGGGACGGCCGACATGCTGGGGATATAAGAGATTATGATGGGGACGGCCATCATGTAAAGCTATAAGATTCTCTGGGGATTATAGGTAAAAATAAATGATGAGGTACGGTCATGGGGACGACCATCGGGTTAAACTGATGAAGGACGATCATCAGGAAAAGGAAAAGGGACCACGACGGGGACGACCATCGGGTTAAAGAATAAATGAAATAATGATGAGGGACGGTCATCACAGGTGAAGGATGATCACCTAGCAGGGGACGGCTGCTCTGTTGGGGATAAGATGAGGGACGGTCATCTAAGGTGAAGGACGATCACCTGGCAGGGTACGGCTTCCGAAAGTATCGCGACATAGGACGAATGCCGGATAAAAGGTCGACGATGGGGACGGCCATCGGATGAGCATGATGAAGGACGATCATCAAGAGGTGAAGGACGATCACCTAGCAGGGGACGGCTGCTCTCAAGGTTTATCATGACATAGGACGAATGTCAGATAACAAGATCAACGATGGGGACGGCCATCGGATAAAATGATGAAGGACGATCATCAAGAGGTGAAGGACGATCACCTAGCAGGGGACGGCTGCTCTGAAAGGGTATCATGACATAGGACGAATGTCAGATAACAAGATCAATGATGGGGACGGCCATCGGATAAAATGATGAAGGATGATCATCAAGAGGTGAAGGACGATCACCTAGCAGGGGACGGCTTCTCTGAAAGGGTATCATGACATAGGACGAATGCCGGATAAAAGGAAACAGTTCAACAAGCTTTGTTGGAGACTTTGCTGGGAAATAGTAAACACGGACGGGTGTTTACATCCAAGAAAATGAAAGGCATAAGTGTTTTGGCACTGTGTATAGACTAAAGATGCGGACGAGCATCCTTAAGACTATGATACGGACAAGTATCAGATAGAAGCAAAATTGACACATGTTCAGAGATGATGATACGGACGAGTATCAACTGGTTAACAAAGAACACGGACGAGTATTGATTCTGCGGGGACTCTTCTGGGGAATAGTAGACACAGACGAGTGTCTAAATTCAAGAAGACATAAGTGTTTGACACGTGTATGGATTAAAGATGCGGACGAGCATCCTTAAGACTATGATACGGACGAGTATCAGGTAAAAACAAACGCTTGACGCATGTTCTGAGATGATGATACGGACGAGTATCAACTGGTTAACAAAGAACACGGACGAGTGTCGAATCTGAGGGGATTTGAGTGGTATATACAAGATACGGACGAGTATCTGTATGAGTGAAACAAGTATGAGTGGTGTACAGGAGAATGTTTAAACTGCTGGGGAGAGTGACACGGACGAGTGTCAAAAGAGGAAAGTGTAGTATAAACAAGTATCTGATTTACAAAGTGTTCAGGTAACTATGCTGGGGAAGGTGACACGGACGGGTGTCAAGGGATTGTGTATATATATATGTATCTGTGAGTGCAAAGGGGACGCTTTGGCTTTCTGCTGGGGGTATGACACGGACGGGTGTCAAGAAGTATCTGTGATATGTGAGTGGTTTGTTTGTAAAGAATGCTCGGGCGACTTTACTGGGGAATGATGACACGGACGGGTGCCAAAAAGGAGTGTGTACTGGTATTTGTGAGAGAAATGTTTGGGGCTCTCTGCCGGGGAATCTGGGGAGTTTTCTGTATATTGTTGACAGATTGTCAGTATTCACAAGTGTTTGATTCAGATCATGGCTTATGATTATGCAATATGTTTGTTTTTTGTCGTAATGCTCCGTATTAGACGGAATGCTACGCTTTGTGGGGGTGAATATGATGTGAATGCTATGATTATGCAAAGATACCGATCCGGGATTCGGATCCCGTTGCTGCGAAGATCTGATCTGCTCGAAGTGGACATCCCAGCTGGGGATAAGATCACTTGGTAGATCTGTTATGTATGACTTTGCTTGGGGAATAGGTCGTCGATAGACCTGTCTCATTAATGAGGGACCCAGCTGGGGTTTGTAGAAGCTTTCTTCACTCTGTTGTGAGATCTCCGGGCGTCGCTCTTCTGGATAGAGGTTGACACTCTGTGGGGAAATGGTTCCCTGGCTTTTGTACTTGGCCGAGAAGGAAATATCAGATGGCAACTCAGCTGGGGAGAAAGCACTTCGGGTGCTGAGACTGAGTAGATATTGATTTGCCAGCTTGCTGGGGTGAAGCTTTCGTACCCCATGTTGTGCTTTGAATTCCTACAATCCTGAAAAGACATAGAAACGCACAAGTAATCCCGAGATATCCCTTGCCGGATTCCATCATAGGAGTTCAGACACTCCCGGGAGTGAGTATATTTCCTGCAAGCACGTATTTTAGAAGAAAAGCATCTGTATTTATGCAATCAGTATCTTAAGAACATCGGACATTTTGCAAATGAAAGTGTACGAGACAATGTGTGACTGAAAATCTGATTTTATTAATTCGAGTTCCCTGAACTGGCGAGATACAGTCAAGGAAACAGATCCCCTAAAATGAGGAGATTGTTACAAATTGAGAAACAAAAGATGTTGGCAATGTTGGCGACGCTTCAAGGAGCTTCCCTTTTGCTATGACTCGTATGACATTTGACGTTCTTCTCGTCTTGCTTTCTGAAGAAGGCTGATTCTGACAGAAGCTTGATCCTTTCGAAGCTTACCAAGTTGTAAGTGATACAGACGAATTCAGAATGCAGTTGTTCGCTTATTCCCTTGTTTTGCATGGATCGCCCTTTCGGGTTTTCAATCCATCGGGATACCCATTTTTGCCTGAGTTGTCCAATGCGGCTTTTCAACTCAGCGGGTGCACATTTTTGTTTATTTTCCCTTATTTTTGCCCGAGTCTTTTATTCTGTTTTTGACTCGCTGGGATGCCCTATTTTTTCCTGGACTTACATTCTGTTTTTATGTCCAGCGGGTCATTTTATGCGAAGTATTTTTTAACTGCATCTGAATTCACAGGGGACGGGAAGTCTTCACCATCCATAGTGCTGAGCATCAGTGCTCCACCTGAGAAAACTTTCTTTACTACGAATGGTCCTTCATAGTTCGGAGTCCACTTGCCCCTGTGGTCTGTATGAGGAGGGAGGAGTCTCTTCAGCACAAGATCTCCTACTTGGTACTCTCGGAGCCTGACTTTCTGATCGAAGGCTTTCTTCATCCTTTTCTGATATAGCTGCCCATGACAGATTGCAGCCAATCTCTTCTCTTCAATCAGACTCAGTTGTTCATATCGGGACCGGACCCACTCTGCTTCATTCAGCTTAACATCCATTAGTACCCGCAGGGAGGGTAATTCAACTTCAACAGGTAGGACTGCCTCCATTCCGTACACAAGTTGATACGGTGTTGCCCCAGTGGATGTTCTGATTGACGTGCGGTACCCATGCAAGCAAATCGGTAGCATCTCATGCCAGTCTTTGTAGGTGACTACCATCTTCTGCACAATCTTCTTGATATTCTTATTAGCTGCCTCAACAGCGCCATTCATCTTTGGCCTGTAAGGAGAAGAATTGTGGTGTTGGATCTTGAAGTCCCAGCACAGCTCTGCCATCATTTTGTTGTTTAAGTTGGAACCATTATCAGTAATGATTCGCTCGGGCACTCCGTACCAGCAGATGATATCTCTCTTCAGGAATCGGGCTACCACTTGCCTTGTAACATTGGCATAGGAAGCTGCTTCAACCCACTTGGTAAAATAGTCAATGGCAACCAGGATGAATCTGTGGCCATTGGAAGCAGTCGGTTCAATCTTGCCAATCATATCAATTCCCCACATGGAAAATGGCCAGGGTGAAGACATCACATTCAAAGGATTCGGAGGCACATGCACTTTATCCGCATAAATCTGGCATTTATGGCATTTCCTGGCATAAGCACAACAGTCGGCATCCATTGTGATCCAGTAATAACCTGATCTTAACAACTTTTTGGCCATGGCATGCCCTCCTGCATGGGTACCAAAGGATCCTTCGTGCACTTCGTGCATCAACAAGTCTGCTTCTGTTCTATCAACGCACCGGAGAAGTACCATATCAAAGTTTCTTTTGTACAGGGAACCATCAGTGTTCAAGAAGAAACTACCAGCAAGTCTTCTTAAAGTCTTCTTATCATTGGAAGATGCCCCAGGTGGGTATGTTTGATCCTCCAAGAAGCATTTAATGTCATGGAACCAAGGTTTATCATCCTTTGCAAGGTCTGCTGCAAATACATATGCTGGTCTGTCAAGTCTGGATACTGAGATTCGAGGCACAAAGTTGGCAGCTTGAACTTTGATCATGGATGAAATGGTAGCCAGAGCATCTGCAAACTGATTCTCGTCCCGAGGGATATACTCAAGCTTGACCGTTGTAAAGAAATTCAATAACCTCCTTGTATAATCCCTGTAAGGTATCAGATGATCCTGGTGTGTGTACCACTTGCCGTTGGTTTGATTAACTACCAGAGCTGAATCTCCGAATACAGTCAAAGTCTTGATCCTGAGGTCAATGGCTTCCTCAAGACCCATAATACAAGCTTCATATTCAGCTTCGTTGTTAGTGCAGTTAAAGGTGAGCTTTGCCGAGAAAGGCATGTGAACTCCTTTGGGTGTAATGAGTACTGCACCAACACCACGACCATTCATATTAACAGCCCCGTCAAACATCATAGTCCATTCTTCTTCTGGGTCAGGCCCTTCAGTGTGAATAGGCTCTTCATGATCTTTTGCTTTTATGAACATGATGTCTTCATCAGGGAAGTCAAATCTCATGGGCTGGTAGTCATCAATGGGTTGCTCAGCAAGATAATCAGACAATACACTGCCCTTGATGGCTTTCTGAGAGGTGTACTGAATGTCATATTCTGTGAGGATCATTTGCCATCTTGCAACCCGTCCGGTAAGTGCTGGCTTCTCAAAAATGTACTTGACTGGGTCCATCTTTGAGATCAACAAAGTGGTGTGGGTCAACATATACTGCCTTAGTCGGCGAGCAGCCCACGCTAAAGCACAGCAAGTTTTCTCGAGCAGTGAATAACGTTGTTCACAGTCGGTAAACTTTTTGCTTAGGTAGTAAATTGCATACTCTTTTCGACCAGACTCGTCATGCTGGCCCAGCACACACCCCATTGACTCTTCTAATACTGTCAAGTACATTATCAGAGGTCTTCCTTCGACTGGAGGCATAAGGATCGGAGGCTCTTGTAAGTATTCCTTGATTTTGTCAAAAGCCCTCTGGCAGTCTTCATTCCACCTGACCGTTTGTTCCTTTCTCAACAGCTTGAACAAGGGCTCACAGGTTGCAGTAAGGTGAGATATGAACCGTGAAATGTAGTTCAATCTACCTAGAAACCCTCGAACTTCTTTTTCAGTTTTCGGTGCAGGCATCTCTTGAATGGCTTTGACTTTATCAGGGTCAACTTCAATCCCTTTCTCGCTTACAATAAAGCCCAGCAGCTTACCAGATCGCACCCCGAATGTGCACTTGTTGGGGTTCAACTTTAGTTGGTACTTCCTCAGACGCTTGAATAACTTCAACAGATTTACCAGGTGGTCTTCTTCTGTGAGGGACTTGGCAATCATGTCATCCACATAACATTCGATTTCTTTATGGATCATGTCGTGGAACAATGTTACCATAGCCCGTTGATAGGTTGCACCAGCATTCTTCAGTCCGAATGGCATCACCTTATAACAGAAAGTGCCCCAGGGTGTGATGAAAGTTGTCTTCTCCATGTCTTCAGGTGACATCTTGATCTGATTGTATCCTGAAAATCCGTCCATGAAGGAGAACACCGAGAACTGAGCCGTATTATCAACCAGTACATCAATGTGAGGTAATGGGAAATCATCTTTCGGGCTGGCTCTGTTCAGATCCCGGTAGTCCACACACATTCTCACTTTGCCGTCTTTCTTAGGCACAGGTACAATATTAGCAACCCATGGCGGATAGCTGGTTACAGCAAGGAATCCGGCGTCCCACTGCTTTTGCACCTCTTCCTTTATCTTCATTGCCATGTCTGGGCGAGTACGGCGCAGTTTCTGTTTTACTGGCGGGCAGTCCTCTTTTAAAGGCAGCTTGTGCATGACGATATTGGTGTCCAACCCTGGCATATCCTGATAAGACCAAGCAAACACATCCACATACTCTCGAAGCATATCAATCAGTTGCTCTTTCATTGAATCTTGTAGGCAGGCCCCGATCTTAACCTCTTTCACATCTTCTTCCGTACCAAGATTAACCGTTTCGACCTCCTCCTGATGAGGGGTGATAACCTTCTCCTCTTGCCTTAACAACCTGGCTAGCTCTTCAGGAAGCTCATAATCTTCTTCAACCCCTTCATCAGCTTGATTGATTGGATTGTCAAAGTCATACGAAGTCATAGCTGTGCTGTTGTCAGTGCAGTCTGAAAGGCACTCTCTGCAAGGGTTTAGGTTGTTCATTTTAGTGATCGATTTTAATCTTTGTTTAGAAAAAAGTGAAATGAAGTTTATCATTTTGGAAAACATTGCCATTTTATTTTTGTACAAAAAAAAATGAAAAACAGTGAGTGGAAAAGGAAAAAGACTCATTTGCAAAAGATGTCCGATATTCATTGATTGATCTGTTTGCACAAAATTACAAGATGGCCCGATTACAAAATGAGTCTTGTCATCTTGGGCAAGATGCAAGACTTGATGCATGCTTAAAAAATACAGGAAATAATAATTACTCTGCAGGAGTAACCCTTATAATTTCCTGGGAAGACCAGTTAAGGACTTGGCTCCCCGGGATCCTTGGACGTATCCAGCTCTCCAGGTTGCGGTCGCTTTCATCCTCGTCTTCCAAGTTGTTCACTGCATCAGGGGTGAGCATCCCCCCACTGATAAAACTGGGCTTCTTGGCAGCCTCTGATTGATCTTGTTGAGTTGGTTTGTAACCCAACCCAAATCTGTCCTCCTTCTTCTCCATGGGCAGCAGCTTGCCCCAGCCCTGGGCAGTCCCCTCTTCAACAACCTTCCTGGCTTGCTGATAAGACGTCATGGAGGTTCCAAGTACAGCAGATGCTTCATTAATGTTCAGGGCCTCAAATCCCTGACTCATAGTTTCATGGATTTCTCCATCCATCTCAATATATTTGTACGTAGCCAGATGGCTAACAAAGATATCTTCTTCACCACAGATGGTGATGATCTGGTCTTCCCACTCGAATTTCAGCTTCTGGTGAAGGGTAGACGTAACAGCGCCAGCGGCATGGATCCAAGGTCTACCCAACAAACAGCTGTAGGCCGGCTGAATGTCCATCACATAGAAGGTAATTTTAAAAGTCTGCGGGCCAATCATCACAGGCAGATCAATCTCCCCAAGCACTGATCTCTTTGAGCCATCAAATGCCCTTACCACCAAATTACTTAGACGCAATGCCAAGCCATCGTACTCCAGCTTCACCAAGGCTTTCTTTGGTAGAACATTGAGTGAAGATCCAGTGTCCACCAGTACATGTGATAGAACAACACCCTTGCATTCTAGAGTGATGTGTAAAGCCTTGTTGTGGTTACGCCCTTCAGTTGTTAAGTCAGCATTGGTGAAGCCCAGTCCATGACTGGTGTTGACATTTGCCACCACAGTTTCTAGCTGATTAACGGTGATCTCCTCTAGCACGTATGCTGCGTGCAAGACTTTCAGTAATGCATTCCTGTGAGCTTCGGAACACATCAACAGGGATAATATGGAGATCTTTGAGGGAGTTTGGTGAAGCTGATCCACCACTTTGTAATCACTTCTCTTTATAATCCTCATAAACTCGTCTACATCTTGTTCAAAAGATGTCTTCTGAGTTTCTTTGACAGTTGGCTCTTCAACTACCACACTCTTCCCTTTTGCTTTGGCAGCAGCTTCTGCTTCGGCATTAGGTCTTTGCAATTGTGAGGCAAAAAGGCGTCCGCTTCTGGTGAAGCCTCCGCCTCCCCCAACATTATCAATCTGTGGAGAAGAAGTTGAAGAGTCCAAAGTGATTTTCTCCCCGTTGCAGTAAAGGTCAGAGCCATAATGCCAAGGTATGGCATTACTGCTTTCATATGGAACTGGTCCAGGCACCGTGATGGTAACTGGACTGACTGCTGCAGCGGAGGGTACTGAAATGGTGTGCGGATCGTAGTAAATGGTGACTGGTGACCTGGCAGGAGGTGCCACTGTTTGTTGTTGAAAGTTGTTGTTTGGAGGAACACTTGACGGATCATAGTAAATAGTGACTGCTGAGATATCTGTTGGCGTTGTAGAAGATTCTGTTGAATAAATGGGTGCTGATGTTGTAGAAGAAATGGTTGTTGACATCTGATTTGTTGAAGTGATGGGTGAAGCCATGGTTGATGATATTGATGAATTGATCGGAATGATTGTTGTTGCAGTTGTAGAAGAGTCAGGAATTGTTGCCAAAGGGATTGCTGGATTTGTAGGTGCTGATGTTGTGATCTGAAGTATACCACTTTTGATAAGACCACCTATGCCGCTTCTCAAGTTATCACACCCATTGACCGAAATGTTGCAATAACCACAACCGAGCTCACACCCGGGGAACATCTGGCACTCTAGGAGCTGAGCTTTAATTTCTATCAGAGGTGTCCGAATCTGCCCGACACTGGTGATTAAGAAAGATGGCTTGTCTTCCTCAATGGCATTAATTCTTGGTCCTCCATGATTGGGCATGGGATTCTTGTTGACATTTGGCGGGGGTGCAAAGTTGAGGGCTTTAGAATCCACCAGGTCTTGTACCTTCATTTGTAAAGCCCTGCACTTCTCCGTACTGTGGCCAGGTGCATTGGAGTGGAAAGCACATCTGGCGTTGACATCATAATTTCTTGGAAAACTGGAGGGATCTGGTAGGGCCAATGTCCTTAGTTCAACCAAGTTGAGTTTCAGGAGCTGTGGCAATAAAGCGGCATAAGGCATAGGGATTGGATCAATCACCCTATTGGCCTGTGATGGTCTTTGTTGAAAAGGCCTTTGCTGCTGATTGTTGTTATTGTTGTTGTAGGTCCTTTGTGGCGGATACTGAACTTGTTGTTGATAGTGGGGTTGTTGTTGTGGTGGTTGATATGCTGGTTGCTGAGGAATCGGAGCTGGAATAGTGACAGCTGCTACTGATCTGTGGACATGCTGAGGTCTGCCCCTGTTGGTATAAATGGCATTTGTCTCACTGGTTCTCCTGGGTCCCACAAAAGGTTTCCTGGGGTTGCTGGACGAGCTTGCACCATTATCAGAAATCTTACCCATCTTCAGAAGGCTTTCAATTCTTTCTCCAACTATAACAACATCAGCGAAGCTGGTGGAAGAAAAGGCAGCTAGCCTATCAATGTATGTCCCTTGCAGAGTGTTCATAAACATGTCGGCCATTTTCCTTTCCGACATGGGTGGCTGGACAACAGCAGCAAGCTGTCTCCACCTCTGGGCATATTCCCTGAAGCTTTCTCTGGAGGACTGAGACATTCCCATCAAAAGAGTCCTGTTAGGAGCCATGTCCAGATTGTATTGGTACTGCCTGATGAAGGCTTCAGCTAGGTCCTTCCAGCATCTGATAGTAGCTCTGGTCAAGTGTGAGTACCACTCCCTGGAAGCCCCGGTCAAACTGTCTTCAAAGTAAAACATCCACAGTTTTTCATCCATGGTGTATGCCTTAAGTCTCCCCAGGAAGGATTGCAAGTGAGTTCGTGGACAGGAAGTTCCAGTGTACTTCTCGAAGCACGGGGGTTTAAACTTGTGGGGAATCCTAACCCCATCCACTAACCCCATATCCATGACATCAAAACCCAGGGAATTTTGAGACTCCAGAGATCTCAACTTCTCAGTAATTTCATCAAGTCTCCTATCATAGACTTCATCCCCAGCTCCCATTACAGTGAATTGCTCCTCTTGGGGGTCTTCTTGTAAAATTCTGCCTGCAGTGGTATTCCCTTTCACATTAGTCGGGATGTTGACTTCCGGATGTATATGAGGCCCATATACTGGTGGATTAACATGAGGCTGAACCCTCTCATTGTTACTTGTTCCTCCAGTTCCCAGATGGGGTTCTTCTGGGGTCTGTCTTTCTACCAATGCCCTCAATCTTTCTTGACTTTGAGCCAAGCCATTCATTACTTCCATGAACTGGGTCATTTGGTTCCTCATCTCCAGCCTTTCATTGGCCATCTGAGTTCTGACTTCTGTCAGATCTTGCTGTACTTGGTCCATCTGGATACCAGGAAGATTGTTGCGAGTAGGATATTTGTGCGGACGGTTGAGAGGGAACACCCGACGGCGAGCAATAATTCCTGAAACACAACAGAGTTAGTAACAAACAAAACAAAAACTTACAAAACAAAACAAGAGTTAGCATGCAATGCAGTATGCTTATTTGTTTCCAAGGTATCCGGCTTGGCATTTGGTTTTGACCTTTCCAGACCCTGAGGAAGATGCTTTGATGTTGCTTGAGAAAGGAAGCTCAAATGGAACAAACTGACAAATACATTACAAATGGTGCATCATACATAGTTTGTTTTTACAACACATGCCCTCTGAGGGGTCAAAACAAAAAGAAAAGTACATGAAATGAAAGCAACAACAAGCAAAAAGTCAGACACCAAGACCAAACTCATCCTCCTCAACCTCCTTCAGAAGTGCTTCAGTTACAGGACCAGCCGGATGCTCTGTAATGCTCCTGATAAGAAGGTTCCTGGTGGCAATAGCAGTGGTCAGCTTCTTGTGCCTGTCTTGGTCCTTTGACCTCTTCACACCAGCCCTAAGCTTCAACTCTGAAATCTCCTTCTGGGCTGCTAGCAGAGCCTCCTGTTGCTTCTTTTCATTGGCCTCCAACTGCTCAATCCTGTCCTGAGTTCTCTTATCTTCCTGAGTACGAGCTTCAGTGATTCTGACCCACCTAGCTTGACTTTCTTTTAGGTAGAGATCAGTCCTAGCCTTCTGAAACTGGGCCTCTTTACAGGCATTCTTCAAAATTTGCTCTCCAGCTCTTGATTTCTTGATGTAGTCTTCTGCTTTCTCAATCCTGGCTAGATGCTCCACCTTGAGCTTTTCCAACCTTTCAATGTCTAGACGACCATCACTCCTCTCCCAGAGGGTCCTCTTTAGAGCTTGAGACAGATTTTCATTCCTCTCTTTTAGCTTCTCAAATTCCTCCAGGCTGACAGTGGCTGGAGGTGGTGTTGTGGATGGTCCAGGTGCATCCTCAATGGTAAAAGGCATCCCAAATATCTGAGCCCTGGCATGAGACCATTCATAATACTGCGCTGAAGCCACATTATTGCATCTTCCCAGAATGGCCATCCCTTTGGTCTGGATGTTGTCCCAAACCCAGGATGCTTGTCTGACAACAGCTAGATTAGGTTTTATCTCACAATAAAGGGTTTCAGCCAAGTCTTGCACTCTAGGAGGGTGAACCAAAGCATAGCCCAATTGTCTTTTAAGCAGCAAAGGGTTGTAGTTGATGCAACCCTTCACTCCTATCAGAGGTACATTGGGAAACTGCCCACAGCTAGTGATTATGTCCCTGCCCTTGGTGCTCTGGGTGCACCACCTGATGTCATCTGAAGTCAGAGCAATAAGCCTCTTAGCCCAATTCTTCTGTTGGTGAGGATTCAGGAAAGCATCAGTCTTGGGTAAGCGTTTAAGCAGCCAAGTATGAAACAGGGGAGCACAGCATCTCACCAACCTCCCTCTTTGCTTCTCATTTCTTTGGTGGACAGAGTAATAGAAATATCCCAGCAAGGTGGGTACTGGGTTCCTCAGAAGGAAAAGATGAATGGCATTCTTGCTGATAAACTTGGGCTCATCTGCAAATAATATCACCCCATATATACTGAGGGCCAATAATGCACAAACTGCCCTCCATTCTCCCAAGGAGGCCTTCAGGATGGCCTGAGAAGTCAAAAAATCTAAGTGTAGGCCAGGGATCCCAGCCTTTGTTGTCATGTTCTGCTCAATCAGAATTGGTTCCAAATACAGTGCCTTTACCACTTCTTCATTACTGGGAGAAGTCATTTCAGGGTTGAAGGGGATACCACCCCTGACAGGCACTCCAATCAAAGATGAAAACTCCTCCAATAGAGGTCCCAACTGAAAATTCTGGAAAGTGAAGCATCTCAAAGGAGGATCATAGAACTGTAGACAAGTGTGAATCAAACTCCTCTGAGAAGGATCCAAGTCCATAACCATATCAAGGATGCCTCCATAATGTTCTCTGAATAATGGGATATGGTCTGGAGTGACAAGTGCCTGGACCTGTCTGATGCCAGTCAGCACAGGTTCAAAGAAATGATATGAGAAGTTGCTCTTCTTGGGTGCCATGACTGCTGATGAAGAGCTGAGACAAATGCTGATGATGGAGTCTGATACTGGAGATGAGCCACTGATAGGCTGAAGTTGGTGATGAAGGTAACTGAAGTAGATGCCTGATGAAGATAGTTGAAGCAGATATTGATGAACAGGGGTCTATGCAGATGAAGGGGTCAAAACCAAGCCAAATATGATGGATACCCTGAAAAACAAATAAGCAAATGTTAAATGATGCAATGATGATGTATGCAAATGATATGTAAGGGTTTGTGATCAAGCTGGATCTGGTTACTGCCTTGATATAGGTCCATGTATGTTCAAGAAGTCCAGATGGAGGTTCAAAAGTCCAGTAACCAAGGTGGGGGACTCAAATAAAGAGTCACATGTCCAGGGTTAAATCACAAGAACTGTCCAAAGTGGAGTACTCTTAATCAAGCAAAAGTATCAGGGTATGTTGTGGCCAATGGTACCTGCAAACCTGCAAACATCCCAACCCCCTCACAGGTTTTGTTCTAAAACAAGGATCCTCAGACTTGGATCAGTTATGAGAAGTGTAAACACTTCTAACCCGGAGGTACAGTGTTTACAATAACCATAAAGGATCCTCTTCTAATTCACCTCAGTTTCTGAAGGTCATAGTAAAGGTCATCCAGACTTAGCAGGCTTCCCAGATAGCCCTAGCACTACAGGAGATCTGTAGCACAGAGTTCTCAAGAAGAAACCCACATCTGAACCGTGTTTCATATTCCCGCACCAGTCCGAAATGGAATGGGAAAGAACATGAACCACTCTAGCCTAGGTGTCACTCAGGTCCCAGGTATAGGACCTTAAACTCTCAATAGAACCCCACCCACCAAAGCAACAAAACCAGATCCAGCCAGATAACAGTATGATAGTATGATGTATATAAAGCTGTAAAGAAAACAATAAATAAATGTACATAAAGCAGTAAATAAAGCAAATATACAAACACAAGTAGCACATATCACCCCAATAAACACAAATCAAACAAGCGCTAGGAGGAACCCACAAACAGAACCAGAAGCCCTGGTTACAGTATAAAGGATCCCCAGCAGAGTCGCAAGTTGTCGCTCCCACCAAAATGACAACCGGGGTCAAGAGGGGTACAGACGCGAACGGTCGGCGAAAGAGGATATGAGAACACACAGGAGTGAACTCAAGAGAAAAGACAAGAGTCGCCAGCTGGGCATTTTTATCCCGAAGGAAAGGTAATGCTGCATAGACCTAGAAAGATATGGATAAGACGGTTGCGAACCAGAGAGACTGAGAAAGGGGGTTGGTTACAACCTGGGAAGGTATTAGCACCCAGATTGTCCATCGTACTCGACGGGATCCACGCTTAAAAGATTTGTGTTTTAAAGGGGTAGTGTCAGTGCAATTTGTGTATCAAAGCTGGAAAAGGATGCAAGTGTCAGTGTAAAAGAAAGTGAAGTGTAATATGAGAAGTGTCAGTGTAGGAAAAGTGAAATGCTCAAGATCATAAGGCTAAAGGAATAATGCTAGAAGGAGGGGGAATATACAGAGACTTTTGTTCGATAACTGTTAAGTTATGCCTACGTATCCTCTCGTGCAATGAGGAAGTCAGAACACTGTAGTTCGACCCAAAGAGACTAAAAGGTAAGTTGACTTGTGAACTGCTTACTTGCCTATGCTCAAGTGTATGACCTGTCTAGCTCAGGTGCAAACTGTCTTGCATTAGACGGAAGAAGCGAGTTCTCGTTTGTGAATGAATGAGATGAGAAAAGAATCCCGAAGGAGACGATTATTGTTTGTTTTTGAGTTTTCAATCTTTTATTGCTTTTGAAAGTTTGTCATAAGTTAATGAGCTTAAGCCTAAACCAATGGGTTAATAAACTCATCACATCCTCCCTCTGATTAGGGGTAATGAGAATACCTTAAGTGTGAAGTCAGCATCTCACACTTAATTACCATGATGTAGGATTAAGATCATTAACCTTCTTGTGATTATTTATATGTTTTGTTGTTTTTATTTAGTGTTGAGTAATGAGTTTAAGCCATAATCAGGGATTAAACAGACTCATTACACCATCCTAAAAGAAGGATAATAGATGAGAATGTTTAAGCTGAGGAAGATTCCTCAACTTAATCCATGATTAGGGATTAACCTCATGACAAAATAAAGCCTTTATTAGATGGATTTTAGTTAATGATAGGATAAAGAAGTGAGTTTTAGGGTTTGTAAGACAACTTGAGGGGGACTTGTCCATTAACACTAGGGTTAGTCCTTCTTAACCAATTAAGGAAGAATTAGAACCCTAATGCAAGGCCCAAGTTACAAGCTTGATGTCTTGATGATTATTAGATGGATTGATTAAAGGATTTAAACACATTTAGGGTTTAACACTTAGGATTAAAGTTATACACTCCATCCTAATAGAAGGATGCAGGCATAAGCTTAATCACAAAGCATTAAAGCCTTTAGGGTTTAGTCCCTGATTATGAGGTGAGAAAAGAAGACTTAATGATGACACAAAGGTAAAAGCTAAATGGGGGACTAATCAAATCCTAAAAAGTTATCATGCTTGGAAGTCCTAGGGTTTGTGAGGCTTAAGAGAAAGATCTTCAAAGAGCCACCAAGGAGAGAAGCAGATGAGAGGAGCAAAGAGAAGCAAAACAACTTGCTTCACTTAAGAAGACAAGTTGCCTGAAGAAAGAAGGTAAGATGAACAAGAATGAACAAGCTCAAACCCAAACACATACAAAATGCAGCAAGGATGCATAAAGGATATGAAAAGAAATTGTGAGAAGTGAAGGCAAATTCACTTCTCAAAGTAACTTACCACCTGAAAAGTTAGTGAAAGAAATGAAATTCAATGAAAATGAGATGAAATGGCATGATGCAAGACAAAGTCAGAAGCAAATACATGATGTTAATGATGCTAAGAGATGATACAAACATGAGGCAAGGCATGAGAATGATCATACAAGCATAAGGATGCAAATGAGGCATGTAGTGAACCATGAATGTTCATGAAAAGTTATGAAATGCAAATGACATATAACATGGCAAATGAAAGATGCAATGATCACACATGATTCTAATATGTCCTAAGATGCCTTATGAATCAAATGAATGCACAAAATGTCATGGCAAGTTGTGGTATGCAAGCAAATGGAAGGTGGGTGCAAAAGAAGGCATGAATTAGGGTTATATGCAACATACAAAGAAAAAATCCAAAACCAGAAGCAAACAACATGATAAAAATTTGAAAATGCAATCAAAGGAACCCTAAACCTACACAAACTCACTGCCCAAAGGAGGGGATCCAACTCTTAACCTAGTGAAAGTTGTGAATTTTCTAAGATTGTTAGGGTTTTAAGGTACCTTGTCAAGAAAAATGCAAAACAATATGAAAATGCAAGATCAATTCATGCCAATTTTATCCTATAAACTACATGTTATGCAAGATGCAATGCAAAAAGAATCATTGTCCAACTCTCAATGGTTAGGCAGAAATGAATTTTTGAAGTTTGAAGCAAAATAATGCCTAAAAATGGGATTAATTCCAAAGAAAATTATCAAAAGGCATCAAGATCAAAAAAGAAATTTGGTTTGAGAGTTGGACAATGTTCCTAAATGTTTTTAAATGTTACATGAATGTTTTTGTGATTTTTAAATACCTACAAGTATTTTTTAATTAATTAATTCTCATTAATTAATTAAAAATAAATTTTAAATGATTTAAAAATAATTTTTGATGCAAAAAATAAAAATAAAAATATTTTTGTGTTCTGAAAATTAATTAAAGCTTGGATAAAAAATTTCAGAATTTTTAGACCTTTTTTGCTATTTTTAATTAAATGTACAAATTAAATGAAAAAAATGAAATAAAAATAGAATAAAATGAAAGTATGCGTAATGGAGGGATCAGATGCAATCTGGGTTTAAAACGTTTGACTGGGCGCGCATCTGGACGGCCCAAGTTCAAACCTGCCTAATTTTAATTAATTAATTTTTAATCCATAATTAAGAGTTAATGAAATGATCCAGGCCCTTTATCACACGCGGGAAAGCTTCATCCAAGGGTTCAGATTCAAACAAAGCCCTAAACCTAATTAGAAACCCTAACCACTTTCAGGTCGCCGGAGAAGACTTCCGGTCGTCTTCTCCGGCCAGACCCTCACCTGAAAGTTGCTAACTTCCTCCCCAGGTCTCTAAAACCTCATCTCTCTGCCCAGAATCCATCCCCACACATCATACAACACGAATCAACAAACAAAATACATTTATTTTTCGTATCCAAGGTGAATCGAATCAAAAGGGGTTTAGGTCAAAAAAATTCAGAAGAAGCATACATACTCAAAACTCAACCATTTGCAAAACTAAACATATCAGCATGATCAGCACATCATATAGATTCATTTAAGAACTTAAAAATGCATTTCTGGAAGAAAAAAAAGTTCTTGAGCTCACCTGAAATGGAACTTTCAATCCAGGAGCTTTCTGGCTGGCCCTTTGATCCAAAACGCTTCTAATGAACCTCCAGAGAAGCTTGCAATGTTTGGTTAGAGTTTAAACTGGCTGGTTTGTGAGTTTGCAGAAGTTCTGTTCAGGAGAGGTGAGAGATCGTGTTTTAATTTCAGGGGGTTTCAAGGATGAATGAGGGCAGGGATGTGATCAGTGGAACATGCTGAGATCAATGGTGAAGTTTGTTTTTGTGTTTGAAGGCTGTAGAGTGTGTTTCGAATGGTTTTGCATATGAAGCATAAACTTGGAACTATGGCTTATGATCTCTTTCAGGCTTGTGTGTGTGGTGTGTTATGCTGGCTTTGGTCCACTTATCACAACTAGAGAGGTCAGAGGAGTTGGTGTGGACTGTTGTGATTGGTATGGCTCAAGTTGCAAAAATTCAAGCAAGTTGTACTTGGAGGTATGGGCAAGTGGCAGGCTGAGATAGGGGCATGGCTTGGCTCAGCTGAGTTTAGGGAGAACCATGGAATTTGATTTGAGATGATTCAGCAAGTTGCATGAAGTTTATGAGATGTTTTGCAAATTTCCCAAAGTTTGGCCACTTTGAAAATTCATGAGAATCAAGGCATCAAAATGAAATATTCTTGGGCCAATTCTGATCTTTAGAGGTCATGTGATCATGTTGTGAAGAATTTGTACACATTTGAAGCCTTTAGAACACTTGATCATACCATTTTGCAAAATGCCTCTTTGGTAGAAAACTTCAAATTATGTGATTTTCCCCAACTTTGACAAGCCATAACTTTTGATCCAAAATGAATTAGAATGAGTTCTTGTACTTTTTGAAAAGGGAATGATCCATTCTACAACTTTCATGACCAAAGTTTTCCCATTTGAAGCATTTTTGAACCAAAAAGCAAGGGTTGAAAAAGTTTCCAAAAATGGCAATTTTCCATTACAAGTCACTTTCCCAAAAGGTCAACTTTGCAAGTGGCTTGAAATTATTTGATTTTGTGAACTTATAACACCTTCTATGATCAAATAAAGATCATACATAATCAAAATGATGATGAACACCCTTTGGTTGGGTCATTGGGGCCTCAGATGCCCTGATTTTGCACTGACTTGCTCAAAAAGTCAACTCTTGATCAGATGCCTTCCCCATGGAATTTCTTCATGAAACTTGATATGCATGATCTTTATAACATATAGAGACCAATAGAAACAAGAATGACCAAAAAATTTGGAGTTATGGCCTTTGAAACCAAAACCCTAATTCTAGGTCATCTGTGCAGTTAAACCTGGCTCTGCTTCCATGCCACTCTCAGTTCTTGTGATTCTTTGACTTTCTTGACTTTGTGGGGATACAATATGATGCTTGAACATACATGGACCCCTTTTAAGTGATTGAGGACCTTTGGAGTGGCTCAAGAAGCTCTTGGATTGCTCAGATCACAAACCCTAGATGCAGATGACTTAGAATTAATGCAGTGAATCAAAAATGCAATATGAGATGGTATGATTTGAACTTATGCATATGAAATGATCACAAGACATGGTGTGAATGGGTGAGGGAAAATTTGGGGTGTTTACAGCTGCCCCTATTCAAGCATGAGTTAGCTGTGTAGAATGTAAGCAACGGCTTATCAGGCGAACAAGATAACTTGTGGTTGAATACCAAAGACAGTCCAAAATTTGCACTCACAGAATGAAGAAGAAAAGGGATATAGATTGTAAAAGAAAATAAAGTATATCATAAAGTGCGGGCGACGGAGGACGACCGTCGAGCAGAGGACGACTGCTGGGGAAAGAGCAATGACGGGGACGGCCGACATGCTGGGGATATAAGAGATTATGATGGGGACGGCCATCATGTAAAGCTATAAGATTCTCTGGGGATTATAGGTAAAAATAAATGATGAGGTACGGTCATGGGGACGACCATCGGGTTAAACTGATGAAGGACGATCATCAGGAAAAGGAAAAGGGACCACGACGGGGACGGCCATCGGGTTAAAGAATAAATGAAATAATGATGAGGGACGGTCATCACAGGTGAAGGACGATCACCTAGCAGGGGACGGCTGCTCTGTTGGGGATAAGATGAGGGACGGTCATCTAAGGTGAAGGACGATCACCTGGCAGGGTACGGCTGCCGAAAGTATCGCGACATAGGACGAATGCCGGATAAAAGGTCGACGATGGGGACGGCCATCGGATGAGCATGATGAAGGACGATCATCAAGAGGTGAAGGACGATCACCTAGCAGGGGACGGCTGCTCTCAAGGTTTATCATGACATAGGACGAATGTCAGATAACAAGATCAACGATGGGGACGGCCCTAGGATCATGTGACTGGCATGTGCATTTTAATGCGCTGGCGCGTTAATGGCCCTAGTATCAGATTCATCCAATGGTCACGTTATAAAGTTAGGGAATTAGGGCTTTACTATTCTGATGACCGTAGATGAATTCCGGTCATCTTCTCCGGCCAGAATCTGATAGGGTTCCCTCAAATCTCCATAAAAATGAAAACTAAAACCACAGACTTGCTCGTTTCCTTACCCTAATCACATATCTAACCTTGTTTTTGGCTTAGGGTTCATGAATTAGTCAAATTGAACACAAACATTTTCATACCTAAAACTGGATCTAACCATCTAGCATGCCTATCAACTAGCCAGACATTGCAATGCTCTAATTAAGCCTCAATCAACATGAAAACACTGAAAAACAGGCAATTTGATCAAACAAAGTATCAGAGAATACCTGAATTGCAGAGGAATCTAAATGTTGCTAGAACGCCAGAGAGGAGGTTCCTTGAGTTTCTTGATCTTTCTCTAACACAACAAGAGTGAAATAAACACTCTGTGCTTGGTGGATCTTGAGAAATCGAAACAAGTGCAGTGAAGATCAATGATATGCATAACCAGCTCCTTGGACAATTCAGGCTGAGCAATCCACAGAAATGGTGCAACACATGATATAGATAATGACTTGATGAAGATCAATGCTAGAGCGATGAAGATTGAGAAGTTTCAGTCCAAAGTGCAGTGCAACCACAAAGTTGTAGTATGTGATTCTTGAGGAATCAAGCTTAGTAATATATGGAAGCCATGATTGAGGTGATGATGAAGATGAATCTAGGAAGATTGATGTTAGAGTGATGAAGATGGAGGCCGCTCAAGGCAAAATGCAGAGAGGATTCGTGTGGAATGAAGTGTGAATTTTGCCAAAAATGAAGTCTCCCCTCAACTAGCCATGGTCAATCTCTTATATAGCATGGGTTAAGCCACTAACTAGCTCAGTTAATAGTTAGAACTTTAGTTAACTGAGTCAAGTTGGTTTTAAAGTTGGTTATAGTGAGTGAAGTTTGTTTGAGCTCGAGTTGATACTGGCTGGCTTTGATCATGTTCAATGAAACTCATGCTTGTTATGGTGTGGTTTAATGTGATGCAATGAAGCTGAGTTGATATGATTGTGTAGCATTCTTGCAATACTTAGCATCTCATCATTTGGCTTGGATTGGAGAGGATGCATATCAATTGGTGTGATCATGCACACACATGATAAGTTGAGCTTTTGGACATGAGGTTTGTGATTGTAGCATGCTAATTGAAGTGTGCAAGCTGAACTGAAGTGGAATCCTCTTATGATCCAATGACTTATCCTGCAAGAAATAAGATTGCATGTTGTGATCTTCCAAGAGGTGTAACTTCATGATCAAGGCATCCATTGATGAAGTTCTTGTGCTCAATTTGAAGTAGAAAGAACAAGGAACAAGTTTGATATTCAAACCATGATGAGACATGACCTCTAATTAACTTAAATGCCTCTATGAAAATCAAGTCACCAAACTGCACATTGGCCTGCACAAATATGCCTTGCCCTACACTCATTGTCCTATTCTTGGCCAGATGCAACTTCCTTACTCCAGCCCATCCTAGCTCTCAATCCTTTGATCATATGAAAAATTGTTGAACATGAAAGTTGTAGTAAACATGTAGGGGGACAACTTTGTAGTTTACAAAAATTTGATTTGAAGCATCCTTGATCAAGAAAAATGGCTTAGGATTTGGCTCTCCGCCTGTTTGATGAATTGCCTTGCAGGACACGTGCACTGGCCAACCATTTGCCTCGCCCATGGCCTAGTTTTGCCCTAGTTTGCTTCAACTTTGTAAGATCATATCTCTCTCATTTTTTATGATATGGGGGACTTCCACCCATGGATTTGAAGCTCAAGATGCCCTCTTTAATTGGCTCAAAGTATAATTTCAAAATCCCTCATATTTTGGGAGAAGGCCTCTCTCAAAGATGCTGCAAAAATGGTCAAAACTTGCCATTTTTGGAAACCCTAATTTCCAAAAATGGTAAGTTTTGGTTTTCTTGATTTCTCTTTATTCCTCCATCATTTCTTCATCAAATTTGAACCATAGGATCCTTGTAACCCTTATTTCATGATTTTGATCTCAAAAAGCCAGGCGTTGACTTTTCCTTCAGCATGGTTGACGTTTCCCAAAATCCCTTATTTTCAATCATCTGGCAAATTGAACCCCTTCCATAATGAATTTGTGGATGAAATTTGAGCCCTAGGCACTCGTCATCATATACAAGACAATGAAATCCACTTTGAATCAAAACTTCATGCAGAAGCCATTTACTGTCCCATTTACTGTCCGAGATCTGATATATTATACCTGCCTCTAGTAACTTAAGAACTTCAGTCTTAACTACAGTACTCATTATAGGATTTATTCTTCGTTGGTGTTCTCTGGAAGGTTTTGAATCTTCTTCAAGCAAAATCCGATGCATGCATACGGATGGGCTTATTCCTTTTAGATCAGAGATCTTATATCCTAAGGCTGAGGGATACCTACGTAAAACTTCTAATAATTGATCGGTTTCTTCTTGGTTTAAGGTAGCACTGACTATAACTGGACGGTTCATATCTTCATCAAGAAATTCATATCTCAGGTTTTTAGGCAGTTCCTTAAGTTTTACGGTCGGTTTTATAGGGCAAGGCATAGGATCTGGGGTAAGAGATAAACATTCGTGAAGGTTATCATCAATGTAGGGTTTTTTATAATTGTCATCTTCCAGAATAAGGGTTGATGGCAATTTTATAGATTCAGCTTCTTCTTCTAGTTCTAATTCCTTAATGCATTCTTCGATGATATCTAAGGCATAACAAGCATCTCCTATCACAGGTGCCATAAGAAATTTTGACAATATGAATTCTATCTTCTCGTCACCTACCTCAAAAGTTAGTTTCCCTTTTTTAACATCTATTACTGCTCCAGCAGTCGATAAGAACGGTCTACCCAGGAGGATTGGTATGTCGTCATCTTCTTTAATGTCCATGACAACAAAATCAGTAGGTATAAACAACTGACCTATCCTAACAGGGACGTCTTCAAGTATGCCTATAGGGTATTTAACGGATCTATCGGCTAATTGAAGTGACATCTTAGTAGGTTGTAATTCTCCTAAGTTTAATCTCTCACAAACTGCTAAAGGCATTAAGCTCACACTAGCTCCTAAGTCTAGAAAAGCTTTTTCGATGACATGATTCCCCAAAATACAAGGAATGGAAAAATTTCCGGGATCTTTATCTTTCTTTGCTAACCTATTTTCGGAAATAGAATTACATTCCACGGGTTTCGGATCTTCAAGTCTACGTTTATTTGTAAGTATGTCTTTGAGAAACTTAGCATAAGAAGGTATTTGGGTGATGGCTTCTGTAAAGGGGATTTCTACGTGAAGTTTTTCTATAACCTTAATGAATTTTTGATATTGATTATCGATCTGGGTTTTCTTTAATCTTTGAGGGTAAGGAATTGGTGGTTTGTATGGCGGTGGTGGTACATAGGTTTTATTTTTAGGTTCTTCTCCTTTTTCTTGACTTTCCGGGGTTTCAGGCTTCTCTGGTTCCTTCTCCTCATTCCTCTCAGAAGTTTCGGGCTCACTTAATCTAGGGTTCAAAGGCTCCTTATAAGCGGTTCCACTTCGTAGAGTAATGGCATTAGCTTTCCCTTTCGGGTTTTGTTGAGGTTGTCCAGGGAACTGTCCTCTAGGTGTAGTCTGTGGGGCTTGGTTTAACGCTACCTGAGAGATCTGGGTTTCAAGCATCTTATTATGAGTAATGATTTGATCAACCTTGGTTCCTAACTGGGTAATTAGTTCGTTAACATGGATGTTTTGGTTCATGAACTCTTTGTTTTGTTGTTTTTGAGCAACGATAAAATCTTTTACAACTTCCTCAAAGCTCGGGCTTGGTGGTACAGGTTGCATAGGTTGATTTGTTCTTGGGGCTTGGTGACCTTGTTGTCTCGGAGGTGCGGTATTTTGAATAGGGTTATTATTTTTGTAGGAGAAGTTTGGGTGATTCCTCCATCCAGGGTTATATGTGTTTGAAAATGGGTTCCCTTGGGTATAGTTCACTTGCTCAGTGTTGGTCTCATTCAACAGATTGCATTCGACGGATTGGTGTCCTTGCGTTCCACATATCTCACAATTCGGCGAAACTGCGGCTACAGTATTCGGAGTTGTACACATATGTTCGACTCTAAGGGCCAACGCGTCCATTTTAGCCTGCATCATGTCTATAGAGCTTAGCTCATGTATTCCTCCTTGGGCTTCCTTCTTTTCCACTGTCGCTCGTTCTACTCCCCATGATTGATGGTTTTGGGCCATATCCTCGATAAGGGCACTAGCTTCAGGGTAAGGTTTGTTCATCAGTGCGCCACCAGCGGCAGCGTCGATGGTCATTTTAGTGTTATAATGAAGTCCATTATAGAAGGTTTGGATGATTAGCCAATTCTCTAAGCCGTGATGTGGGCATGCTCTTAATAGTTCTTTATATCTCTCCCAGGCTTCGAACAACGACTCTCCTTGGTGTTGGGTAAATCTAGTTATTAGGTTTCGAAGAAGAGCGGTCTTACTTGAGGGAAAATATCTAGCAAGGAAAACCTTCCTAAGGTCATCCTAAGTTGTTATTGAATTGGGTGGAAGGGAATCTAACCATGATAGAGCTTTATCTCTGAGGGAAAAGGGAAATAATCTTAAGTGTATTGCCTCAGGAGAAGCTCCATTGGTTTTAAATGTGTCTGCTAACTGAAGAAAGTTTTTTAAATGTTGGTTCGGGTTATCAGTAGCGAGACCTGTGAATTGTCTCTGTTGCACTAATTGCAGCAGGGATGGTTTAAGTTCAAAATTATTGGCTGGGATAGCGGGGTTTACTATACTGGAACTAGGTTCCTCGTTTGATGGTTGGGCAAAGTCCTTAAGAGGTCTTCGGTTTTGATCTTCGGCCATAGCTTTCCTATTCCTATGGAAAAACAAACGTGCGCGAGCGTAACGTTCAGGTTCAGCTAGAGGGTCTACTAAACTTCCGGCACTGCGAGTCTTTCGCATTGACCGGTGGGTAACAACCTTAGTCTAAACGGTATAACTACAGGGTAATGAAATTTGACGATATTGGTCCCCGGCAACGGCGCCAAAAACTTGATGCGTGTTTTTCGCAAGTGTACGAACACGTCAGAGTAATATAAAAGATTGTCGAATCCACAGAGACCAAGTGTCAATCTATCGTACCTGTTGTTATGGTGTGTATCTAAGGCAACTAAATATAAGGGTTTTAATAAGGGTGCAATGGTAAATAAAATTATAATTTTAAACAATAAATAAAAGACAGGCTCGAATGTAATTCACGTAATCAATGATAATCCAGTACTTGTTAATGGAACTACTTATGGGCAATGTTTTCTCCTTTGAAAAGAACTAATTTAACAGGAACTGTCGCTTTCGCGTATTCAGAACCGAGTTGTACTCTCTAATCAACCCCTCCTATTGTCACGGATAAAAAGGTGCGTACTGCGTTAGAGTAGTAAACCTATTTTTAAGAAATATAGTATCTTAACTAAGTTGAAAAGTATTTTAACCTGGACTTCTTAGCAAAAAGAGGTTCTTATGAACCAGACTCTAAACTTCATAACGCGTCCGAAAATCGTTTTAAAATCTCTTTTCTTTTTAATCTAAAAACTCCTAATGAACTAGACAAAGCGCTTTTGGCTGTTTTTGAAATAGTTAAAAACAATTAGATGAATTGAAAGATAAAATAGCCCTTAGGTGTTTCCACGAACAATTATACTGATTACTGGTTTAATTATGATCCTTACATTCTAACCTTTATGGAATTAGTTAGACATGATAAAGTAAAGATTCTTTTTATAGTTTTTCAATAAAGTAATTTTGTGCGAGTGCGGAAAGTAAATGAATTTAGTGCGAGTGCGAGAAATAAAGTAATTTAAAGCGAGTGCGGGAAATAAAGTAATTTAAAGCGAGTGCGGGAAATAAACGAAATAAAGTGCGAGTGCGAGTAATAAATGAAAGTAAAGCGAGTGCGGGAAATAAACGAAATAAAGTGCGAGTGCGGAAAATAAAGAAAGTAAAGCAATGCGAGAAATAAAAGAAAGTAAAGCAATGCGGAAAAGATAAAATACGAACTGGAATTAAAATGGCGGCAGGATTAACTTCCTCCAGAGTGCTCCAAAACTCGATCGCACAGACAGATTACAGACTCGATCACTCGATTGCAGAAACACCCCGATGTGGAATGGCAACTGCTTTGAAACTGATATATGCCTAGAGAAATCTAATTTTGGATGAAGAAAAACGAAAATCTAAGGTCCTATTTATAGAAAAACTGAAAGCATGAAAAGACTGGGATGCCCCTCCACTAAAAAGTGGAGGTTACTGATTTTTGCCTTGTGGCGCCCGCCACAAGGTCATGGCGCCCGCCATGGTGCCTACAGGGGATTGGAGAGTGGGGATCGTGGGTCTTGGAGGTTGAGGAGTGGTCTTGAGTCGTGGCCACGTCATGGCTAACCCCATGGCGCCCGCCACGGTGGGTGCCGTAAGTGCAAAACGCTGAATTTCTAGGTTTTCGTCCGTTTTCACTCCTTTTTCACTCCCTTTCTCGATTCAAGCCCCGATTATTATAAAAACCTGAAAACATAATAAAACAAAGTAATAACATAACAAAATAACAATAAAAGCTAAGAATGCATGCGAAATCGGAGTCAGAAACACGGTGAATTTTAGTGTGATCAACCATGTTGAGAAGCTTTGTGACCCTTTGATTGCCCTTGTATAGCCTTCAGTTGCTCCAATCACTGATCACATACCTATGCCTCAGCAATGCCACACATGATGTAATGTTTTTGGTTATTTTATGAACTTATGTATGATAAATGCTATGCAAAATGTTGAGGAAATGAGAGGGAAAATTTTGAGGTATTACAAATCTAAATAGGGGAGGAAGATCAGAAATAGTCGTTTTGGCGACTCAGAGATTCCACCCCCGACTGGATCGGGGACCTTCTCATCTACCCCAACAGTCGTCCAGGCTTCCCCTATTCAGGTGACCTTGAGGCATAAACGCTTCCGAGTGGAAGGGACCGTCGACCCTACTGGAGAACTGGAGAAGAATAAATATGAGCTTTCCCCATGCTTTAATAAGAGGGATTTCTTTGAAGGCACTTCCCTCAAACTTCACCAGGAAGAGTCTCTTGTGCTCGAGGAAATGGAACGATCGAACAAGAGGACAATGCAAGCTTAGAATGTCACTGCCATAACGAAAGTGTTAGGCATGGCGGTGGTCTACACTAAGGAGGGGACCTTAATGGATCAAGAGATGAATAAGACCTAGATGGACAATGTTGTTCTTGAGGGGAATTTGAAGGCTAAGGCAGAGGTGTCGAAGAAGTCCAAGGAGTTGGTCAAGGTGAACAAAAAGTGTGATACCCTTGTTGCTAAGAAGAAGGCCTTAGAGGATATGATTTATGTGCTTCAGGCTACCTCGGCTCCTGCCGAGGATGAAAATAATGATATAAATGGTTTAAAGACTCGTGCAGAGTTGGTTGCTCGAATTAATCAGGATGAGGAGGATTGTCTGGGAGCTGCTAAGGATGCCTTCAATAATATATTGAAGTAGCTCAGGGTCATGAATCCTGAAGTCAACTTTACACCGGTGGGGACGAGATTCCTACATAGTGTGAAGGATGGTCAGATCGTCAACCTTGATTCCCTAAAGATGGATGGAGGAAACGAGAAGGATCAGCAACCTATCCAGCATGAAGAGTAACCCTCCCATGAGGAGAAATCATCCCTTGAAGAGCAACTGCAACCTGACAACTGATCAGCATTGTTATTCTTTGTGTGTTTGGCATGTGTGCCTTAATTTGTAATGTCTTTTAAGGAATATGCTTGTTTTGTAATCTTTAACCATTTCCGGCCTTTATGGTGGTAGAACCCTAATTTTTCCCCTAAGATTTTGAATATTTTAATTTGCATCATTACATACAAGCAAAATCATACATTGGTTCTTCTATCCTTATCGGTTGCAGGTTTATGCCTCTCAGGGGATCACCATTGCTTTTGTATGCATTTTATTTGTTTAAGTTTAATAACATCTAACCAAAATCCAAAAATATTTTGTTTTTCATCTTTTATTAACTTTTCAGGAAGAAAACAAGAATATCAAAACAGTTCCTCAACTCAATTGAAATTCATCTGAACAAAGTCAAAGTTGATCTGCAAGCAATTCAAATTCATCTGATAAGGGATTACCAAGTTTTATTGATTATTATTCAAGGAGTTCCAAGATATGTGTTTATTTCCATGTCTTCTTTGACAGACAAAAGAATCAAGCTTAAACCACAACAGTACAAGAAAAGGCAATATTTTTCAAATTTTGTAATGTGTAACCGGTTAGCACCCAGGTTGTAACCGGTTACACATGCACAAATTTGAAAATTTTGGCAAGAACTCAAATTTGTGATTTTGGCACAATTTTCATTTTATATCACATGTGGAATATTCTAAACCATCTTCATTTAATTCCCCTACATCATCAAAATTAATTCCCACCATGCACCTTCATTAATCACCACTATTTTGCTAATTTCCCTACAAATTTGAATTCCAAGCCTAATTTTGATCTCCCAAACCAAGCTCCAATCCACTTAATTCCCATACCAAAACTCTATAAATAGAATCATTATTTCATTCAATTATCAATTTTTTGAGAGCCAAAAAATCTCTTGCAAATTATATCCCCAGCCACCAAAATTCACCAAAGCTCAATTTTCTTCTTTTGAAAGTTATCAAGAATTCATATTGTAATCTTGTTTAACTTTGAGATAAGCCTTCATCCATTTCATTTTTCTTCATCAATTTCAGTAGATCAAGCTTGTTTGTGGAGATCTTGAAGTAATTTGGAGTTGTTCTCATTCTTGAAGTGGTAATTCATCTCACATCATAGTTGAACCTTCATTTTCATCATCCATAATGTAGTTCTTTGGTGATTCTTGTGCTTGATCCTTTTTTATCTTATTTTATCTTTTGGTTTCTTGTTTTTACTCTGGTTTTACTCTAAAATTCATGCAAATTCAGATATATGATCACAAGGTATTTGAAAAATATTTTGAAAGAGGATCATGCTATATTTTGCACATTTTTCTGCTACTGTGCACCATGTAAACGATTAGCACCTAGGTTGTAACCGGTTACACAGTGCAATTTTTGAACAATAACCGTGTTTTTTAACTATGTAACAGGTTCTACCTCATGCTGTAACCGGTTACATCTGAGGCAGAATGGTAAACTTTTGTTACTTTGAGGTTGTTTTGGTATTTTCTTGATTCTTCTTCCCCTCTTTTCTTATTTTAACCTTAGAATGCATTATTGAGATTAATTCCTCTTTAATTTCAATATACTTAGGATATCGATTAGAGTGGACTAACGTTCATTAATTCAAATCTATCTTCGAGTGAATTGTTAAATTCATGAGAGGTGCTTTGGATTAATGATATGTTTCTCATACTTGAATATATCAATTAGAGGTGATTGAACTAAAGATGGAAGGACCTCAAAAGTGTAGTTCAATTTGGTTCTTCTCCACCCCTCCCTTTAATTCTCCTTTTTATTTGTGATTGATGAAAATCTTATGGATCTTGGAATTTCTTTGTTGAATTCATGATCAAGACTAGATTGTTACCTATTTTCTTTTCGTGCAACATTATTTTAGGATTATTACCTATATGTTGTTCATCTAACATGCATTAGCACTAATAATAGTTACCTTAATTGGTCTTGACTGGCCTCGTTGTAGGGTGACTTCTATAAAAGTTACTTGGAGATTGCTTAATATAGCGCTACATTTGTCCCTCCATATCCTTATCAGAACTTGTACTTTCGTGGCCTGAAACTTGATTGTTTGCGCAAGGCCAAGCATGGTTGATCTTTGTGCTAAGTTCATAATTCTCAAACTTTTATGGTAAAGGCTTTGATTCTATCAATCTTTTGGTATTGTTATCTTTGTGGATGATTAAGTTCACAACATTATTGTATATATTATATTGCTTTTATTTCTTTCTTGCTCCTTATCCTTTTATTTTACATCTTTCTCCCTTCTCTTTTATTTTATTATGCGTTATACCATCCATTATCATGTATATATTATTGTATATATTCTCTTTCATCTCTTGTGTTTTTCTTTTCTTCTTGTCCATTTGGACACCAAAAACATTAATAAAGGCACAAACACTTTAAAAGACTTGTTCTTAATTGTGGACTATGTTTACTATCCATTGCTTTGGAGGATTCCTACATTTTGACCTATGGACTTAGTACTAGGATTTTATCACCTTGCTTGATCATTATGGGGTGGTTATGCTGGCCTTTATTTGGATCATCATTTGCTCAACAGGATGGAATTCCAATTTACTTTTTCTTTGAAGTATCTCTAAGTGGTTATATTTTCTTTACCTTAACACTTTTATTTTATTTTTAGGGTAGTCTCTTCATCTCCTCTCATTCTTTAATTTTCAAAATCTTCTCCTTTTTTCAAAGGATTCTTCTTTTTTAAAACCTTCACCACTTTCATAATTCAAACCTTGACCTTGGTCAAGTGATTTTTACATTTTTCTTTTATTTCTTAATAAATTCTAATGAACTTAAGCATATTTACATGATTTTCAAAAGACCTTAAAAAATACAAAAACTCATTCACTCTCTTTTGTGCTTTGTTCACTTTTTATTTTAACTTTGTTCATATCTTTAGACATGATTCATCCTTTCTAGCGGAATTATTCGCTAAAGGATAACAACTTGTCTTTATATTCTTAAAATCAATCAAAATCAACTAAATACTTTGTTCGTTTTACCACGAACTACGAGGTTTTGATCTTGCATTGTACTTTGTGGGTACATAGGCATGAGGTGGTAAACCTCTCCAAACACAAAAAATATTAAAATCAATTCTTTTTTCATCCCCTGACTCTCATTTAATAAACTATTTTCAAACCAAAAAGCGTAAAATATTTCAAAGGGCTCCCTTGGAGTACCACATACGTTTCAGGTGCTAACACATTCCCATTTCGTAACCAACCCCCTTACCCATTCTCTATTTATTTCTTTTATTTTTTACTTTTATATTCATTTTTAGGATTTATTCGCACTTTTTTTTCTTTTTCCCTTTGGAATAAATAAATGCACGGCGGCGACTCTGTTTTCCTTGAGTTAAGTTAATCAATAATTTACACTCACAATTTTTACCGCTACGGTGGTCATGGCTTATGTAATCTTCTGACAATCACGGTCTTTGTGGCCGTTACTTTTTTTGCTATACAATTTTGGCCTTGGTGGCCGTTTATGTTTAATTTGGTTTTAATGTTTTATATTTGCTCGTGCATGATTTGTTTTCGTTTGCATGTTTATGTGCTCGTCTGCTTAAGATGTTTTGATTTTACTTGATTTTGCTAAGTGTTTGTACAATGCTCGTTATGAATGCCCATTTTCTTGGGCTGCTTTTATGAATAATTTTTGCTAAGTGTTTTCAGGGATTTGCTCGACAATACTATTGTTCGACAGTGAGGGGAACTGGTCGAATGGCCTAGGTGTATCACCCCACTTTCCCAAATAGTTAAAATAACGTATTAATAAAAATATCCGAATTTTCAAAGTGGAATGCCACATTATTTTCAACAACAATCACAAAAATAAGTTCTTTATTAAAAACAGCAGAAACAACAATTTAATTCAAATCGGGCATTAAGCTAATCTCATCAAAATATCCTTAATAATTTGGTTTTATAAAACAGATACGTAACGAAAACAAACTAAATAACTGAAAGATCTCCATCCCGTGTTACGTATCAGAGTGTCCTAGACTCAAACAAGCAACATGACTCCACACACACTCTCAAGTACCTGGATTATCTCTACTTCCAAGGAAGCACAAAAGCAACAACAACAAAGGGTTGAGAAACAAATTCAAACATAAACAGTTCATATAACATCTTCAAGGTAGTTTCTCATACATAACCACAAGCACAACAAATACACCAATAATCAAACAGCAACAGATACACCAATAACCACGCAGCAACAATGCAACAATAGTTATGCAATGTGACTCAACACAACACAATGCATGTGGTACCAAGTTTTATTCATTCAATAGAAGACGATAATCACATACACCCATCCGACAATGATTATCCCACCAATCTCCATAATGGAGTACGGATGATCGTATTCGCCCATCTGGCACGATCATCTCAACAATAATACAACAATGTATGCATGAATATGAATAAGTATACAACATGTATAATTCACCATATTATACATCTACATGATCCATCCGATCAATTCACAACAATTATTTCCACGAAAATCACCAATAATAACCTCACGCGACTTAACCAATTACTCAACTAATTAAATCCACCTAAATTCCATCATTATTTTATTTATCGATATTAAACCTCGATTAACTATGTCTTTAGGTCCATCTCAATACTTCACACCAAAATAATCGGCCACTCATGCAAAATCGAGACAGAAATCGCAAAAATCACATTTTTCCTCACCTTCGTTGGTGTTACGCATAATGCCTAATGTGTTACGCGTAATGCCTAGAGTGTTACGCGTAATGCCCAGAGTGTTACTCGTAATGCCCAGAGTGTTACTCGTAACGTGTTGTTGTACCCCAAAATTTTCCCTCCCACATTCAAGATCATAAAGTTCAAGAGGTTTCTTAATAGTCATAGGATTCTCAATTGGTCAAAAGGATTGGAGGTTTCACCAAACAAAGTCCCATCCTGAACAATGGATCTTAGAACTAGGGTTTTGAGTTTCCCCAAGAAAAGTGGACTTCCAAGGCCTCAAGTGGATTTAATAACATACTATATACCTTAAATAATCCTCATGTCAAGTTTCAAAGCTTTCCCAACAAGTTTGGTTAGTCAGATGCTCAGATACCTAAAAATCAGTTAACTTTGTCAGAAAGTCAACTGAGGACAATTGTGGTCAACTCAAAGTAAAACTTCAAGATTTTTTGTCAAAATCAAGATTATGAGGTTAAATGCATTATTTTATCAAGGTTTTATCATGATTCATCAAGGAAACCTCAAAATCATCAAGAATCAAGAGTTACTAAATTAAGGTTTTGTGTAGGAAAAGTTAACTGTACTTTGACCAGCCATAACTTTCACATACTTCATAAAAAACATTCCCATAAAAAGCTAATTTAGAAGGAAATTCAATTCTCTACAACTTTTTTGTCTCACAAGCTAAGTCCAAAAATGCTTCATTTGGAAGGTATGAGCCAAAACATTATAGGTCTTTTTGAAAATCAACAAAAGTCAACTTTTTCCAAAGCTCATAATTTGAAAATGGTAAATGATATGGACAATAGACCAAAAGGGTTAATTAGAGGACACTCTAAGATTTCTAAAAAGTCCTAGAACACCTTAATGGCATTAAAATTGAGAAAGTTATGCATTGTCAAAGTTGGGAAATTTTCAAGAGGTATATGAAGCAAAAAGGGTCTAAATTCAAAATTTTGTCAAATGGGCCCATAATATTGCAACCCAAAGTTGAAGATGAAGTCATGCACGGCCCAATGGTCAATTATTCTGATTTTTATCATTTATTTTATATTATTTTGGATTTTAATTATTAAAATTCAATTTTAATAGAAATAAAATATGAAAATCAAATATTTGATCTCATACATATTTTTTTATCAAAGATTTTGCATTCAAGTTGATTGGAAATCACTCAAAACCATGCAAGACCAAAATAGTATGTGAATATTGGATTTTTTTGACAAAATTAGTAAGGAGATTTCTTCACAATCAAGCAACACAAATCCATACAACAAAGGCCCATTCTTTGACCTAATATGCTTTATTATATATACACAACAACAATGCAATGCAAAGGCACGAAAAATTCAGGAGAGGAGGCATTGTTCAAACTTCAAAATTTCACAAAAAAAATCAATTTCCGGTTTCATAATCCAAGCACTTACAAAGCATTCCAAAGGTTGCATTCGCATCCTTGAAGGATTCTGAACATATTGCAAGCATCACCATCATCTAAAACATCATAAATCATCTAAACTGATTTGATTTTTTATGCTTGTTCTTGATTTTTTTAAATTTCATTCATTTAATCATTATAAATTTATTTTTGATTGTTTAATGTTGTTTGTGATGAAGCAAAGAATGTTTCTGGGTGATTAGATTGCAGTTGCAGGGCTAAACGCGCAAAACGCCATAACTAGGGTTTGAAGTTTGAATTTGGGGATTTTCCACTGAGACAATTTAAAGACAAGATGATGATATATTTGGACTGTAGGATTCATTTGCAATCGATTGGTGTATTTATATTGAACTAATTTTACGTGTTTTGGATTATTTGAAAAATGCAGGATTTTTAGCTACGAAATTTTCGTAGCTAAATTATAGCAATTTCGTAGCAAAAATCAGAAGTTCGAGAAGGAAGTGGAAGAGTTTATGATAATTATAAAGAAGAGTGACTACAAAATGGTAGAACAACTGAATCAAACTCCGTCCAAGATTTCAATCCTGTCCCTGCTGATGTGTTCCCAGACACACAGAGAAGCCTTGCTGAAAGTCCTGCATATGGCATATGTTCCTCAAGAAATTACGGTAAAATAATTGAAGGTCGTGGTTGCCAACGTGAATGCCAGTCATGGTCTGGGCTTTACAGATAGAGACTTAAATTGGAAGGAAGAAACCACAACAAAGCTCTACATATTACCATGGAATGTAAAGGGGTTGTACTTTCGCATGTGCTAGTGGACACTGGGTCTTCGTTGAATGTGTTTCCCAAGAAAGCCTTGATGAAGCTTGACGTGGATGGGATTATATTGCGTCTAAGTGATTATGTAGTGAGAGCTTTTGATGGATCCAAGAGATCAGTCTTTGGAGAGGTAGAGCTGTCAGTGAAGATCGGGTCCCAAGTCTTCAAAAGCACTTTTCATGTCATGGATATACAGCCAGCCTACATCTGTCTTCTTGGGCGTCCATGGATCCATGCTGCTAGCGCAATAACTTCCACATTGCACCAAAAGCTGAAGTATGTTGTAGACAGGAAGGTGGTTACCATATATGGAGAGGAGGATATATTTGTAAGCAGTTTGTCAACCTTCAAGTATGTTGAAATGGACAGGGAGATCCATGAGACATAATGTCAGGCTTTCGAGGTTGTTAACATCAATGAGGTTTCTCCAAACTCCATGGTCAAGAGTTCTGAAAGAGCAAACACTTCCATAGCCTCGTATAAGAAAGCTTTAGAAGTTGTGCAAGCAGGCAATGCCCAGGGCTGGGGAAAAATGGTTGAAGTTGACCGAAAAGAAGACAAGTTCAGAATAGGGTACACACCAGGCCAACCAGTGGGGGCTCAAAACAAAGGATCAATAAGCTTCTCGAGTGGGGGTGTTATTGATCTGAAATAGATGATTGTTGCTGCCGGAGAAGACGCTGATAACGATTATGACCTGGATAGCTGGGTACGTCCATGTGTCCCGGGTGAGAAATAAAGAACTGGTTTGAGGAGGACATCGTTCAAGTCACTTTTCAACCAGAGTAATTTTCTTTGTTTTTTCCATTTCATATGCATGTCAAATCCTGCACTATGCCCAAGGTGCACATATTCATTTGTAGGGCCTTCCTTGAATTATGTGCAATTTTAGTTTATCATAAATAAAGGACATTTTTTTCATTCAAAAATGTGTTCACTTTCTTTCAATTTTAAACTTTTTCACAAAAACAATAAAATGGAAATGTTTTATTTTATTTTTCTTTCTTTTCATAAAATAAACTCTGAATTAAGCACATCACTTGTGCAAAATAAATCACCGGGATTCCATTGATAACAACTCTGTTATGACTGAGTATAACTTCGATAATCCTATCGACCAAGCTAATGAAGGGGTTGGGGAAGATTGTGAACTCCCTGAAGAGTTGGCCAGGTTGTTGAGACAAGAGGAAAGAGTTATTCAGCCTCACCACAAAAAGATTGAAATTATCAATATTGGGTCAGAAGACGCAAAGAAGGAAATCAAGATAGGGGTTAGTCTGCATGCAGGGGTGAAAGAGGAATTGATTGGCATGCTCTGAGAATATATGGGCATATTTTCTTGGTCATATCAAGATATTTTAGGTTTATATACATACATCGTGATGCATAAGCTGCCATAGAGGGAGGACTGCCCTCCAGTTAAGCAAAAGCTTCGTAGAAATCGTCCTGACATGGTGATGAAAATCAAAGAAGAAGTTCAGAAGTAGTGGGACGTCGAGTTCCTTGCCGTGACTAGTTACCCACCCTAGGTAGCTAAATTGTACCAGTACCACGTCCTCAGGGTGGAAAAGTATCTAAAGTTCAACCACAGATTGGCGAAAGTCTATCCTCAGGGTGGCAAAGTATTTGAAGTCCAACCGCAGATTGGCGAAAGTCTGTCATCAGGGTGGCAAAGTATCTGATGTCCAACCGCAGATTGGCGAAAGTCCATCCTTAGGGTGGCAAAGTATCTAAAGTCCAACTGCAGATTGGCGAAAGTCCTTCCTCAGGGTGCCAAAGTATCTGAAGTCCAACTGCATATTAGCGAAAGTCCGTCCTCAGGGTGGCAAAGTATCTTGAAGTCCAACCGCAGATTGGCGAAAGTCCGTCCTCAGGGTGGCAAAGTATCTGAAGTCCAACCGCGGATTGGCAAAAGTCCGTCCTCAGGGTAGATAAGTATCTAAAGTCCAACTGAAGATTGGCGAAAGTCCGTCCTCAGGGTGGCAAAGCATCTAAAGTCCGAACGCATATTGGCAAGGGTCCACCCGCAGTGTGGCAAGTCAGTAGCCGTCTGACTCCATCCTAAAGACATCATTAAGGCACTGCTACAGCCTATCGAAAGTCCACCCGTAACGTGGCAAGTTAGTAGACTTCTGACATAATTCAAAAGGAATCCCCCGTTTACTATTCTTACCATTGAAATTGTATCCGAGTAGAGTTCATATGGTTGGGTTTATTTCCCTGTTCTTCTTCCATAAAGTGCAAATTTTCTGGTTGTTTCTGGTATTCAATCCCTGCATACCTCAAACATCTGAAAGCAACTGCTATCATCCATTCAGGTCTACAGTGATTAAATAGGGGCAGCTATAACATTCCAAAATTTTCTCTCTTATTTATTATCGCTAACTGGATTTATGCCTCGCATTCATCCGCATTTCCATCAGGCATTCATTAGCATATGCATATTACTGGGAGCAATGGTCTGGGAGAAATAGGGTTTTGCAGTACCCTATGGTTTGTTCTCTTTTGCAGGTTTGGTTCCTTGGAAAATAAGAGGATTATTGATTAGGGTTACCCTCATGCTTATGATTATCATAAGGGCCCTCCAAAACTTGGAAATGCAATCATTAAAATACATCATCTTCTTGCATTCACTAGCACATGATTAGGTTCATCCCTTTTAGAGAATTCTCAAGTGCATCAAAGTAGCATTGTAGAGTTAAGATGAAAATGTAGCATGGAGTGCATTTTGCTATGAGTGGCAAGGGTTGATTCAAGGTCTTAAGGTCATGATTTATCGATATTTGGTTCATGGCTCCATCCGAGTGGTTTCGTGGGGAATACAAGCTTCAAAGGAATATATTATGATTTCAAAATGTTCGAGTCATCGTCATTTGTCCAAACCATTTGGTTCAATGCCAATTCAAAGCCCAATGTCAATTTTTAAACCTATTAACAAGTCTTTGATCAAACCCACTTTCTAAAAACCATGTCCATTAAATACAACTTTTATATCCTTGTCCAATGCAAAAATAAATTTCAAAATCATGTTTTACACAAGTCATTATCCAATCAATTATAAATCCATTCATTCCAAAATATCCATTACATTAAAAGAGAATCAAATTGCACACAAAATTTACAAATCTTTGACCAGTTGACTAAAGTCAACGAACATGATTCTAACTATCTTAGAACCACCTGATCCTACTTTTGTCTACACTCTCACTGATTCTCCGTTGGTACTTGCATCTTCGAGCCATCTGGTGGTGCCTCTAGTTCTTCAAAGCTTACATAGATGTTATGTTGTTCATAATCACATTTCATGCTTCATGTTCATCAACTAGCTACATGTTATTGTACCAACCTGCAAAACCAGAAAAAAGGTATTGTTGAAGAAACCCCTGTATGGATTCCAAAAAAAAAAAAAGAATGAAACAGATTCAGTTAGAAGAAGTTTCTATGTTCCGTCATTGTAAGAATTGTCTCTTAACATTCTTGCTCAGAATTTTGATGCGATTGTTCCTCTCAAATGTGTCAGCGACGGGTTTAGACAAAGGCTTAGTCATCTATTGTGTGATTCAAGACAAATGAACTATTCCTTTCTTGAACTACTTCTTAGGGGTGTTCCGACTCAAATTCGGATTTCAGGCTATTCCTGGTTGACAGAAGAAGAATTTACTAATTATTTTCAAATACAAGTCACTTCTGAATTAGAGGAGCTGCAAATTGACAAGTGTGGAAGAATTTTGATTGAATATACATTTCCTGCTACATTGGAAAAGTCACCAAACTCCTTGTCTAAATTAACCATTCTATCGATCACTGGTGTATGTCGTCTTACGGACGAAGGATTGCGATTACTAGTTTTGTCTGCAATCGAACTTAGATCCAAAAGCCTAAGCCAATGTTCCCTTCTCACTAGTGCTAGTCTGTACATTTCGGCCGATTCATTAGGATCAATTTTGAAAGAGCTGCATATTGATGATTTTCACACTCATTGATGTTGCGTTGATTTTACCGGCCTTGAAGCGATTCAAACAATTACCAACTGTCACGAATCCCAGGCAATAAAATCACTGAAGGTTTCCAATTGCACGACAATTCACTAACTGATTTTCATCTGAGTTCACCAACATCGCCTTTTTATTTGAGTTTAGCCAATTCAATTTCCAACCTTCAAAACATAAAAAACCAACAAAAATTCAGAGAGAAGTTCAATACAAAAACAATTACAAAAGCTTCTAACTAACTCAAAACAGAAAACTAAACCAACTAACAAATTCCTAACTGAATTCAATTGACAATTACTAAGCTACCCTCATGAACTTCATGACCTCCATCTTCTATAAAGGATCAAATTGTTTCAAATCCATCTTCTTCTTCTTCATTCACTCCGCTGCATCTTCAAAAACTCTCCTCTTTCTTCCCATTTTGGGAGTCCTCATTCATTCATCTCCTTCATTCCTCCATTTTCATTTTCCTCATTCATCATCCTCTCCTCATTTTTTCTCCCCCATTTTTTATTCCTTCTTCAATCTCATCTTCAACCTCTTTACTATTCAACTTCATCTTCATCAATCTTTCAAACTTTCTACAAGTTCTTCATCATCAATCTACAAAATCAATTCCAATTTTCATCGGTCATCCACAGTGGAAAAAACCTGCAAGAATCGAAAAAACCGAATCATCAACATCAACAACAATTTGGAACGACAAAGAGCAAGAATGCATCGAGATCAAAACAGAAGTTAAAGCAAAGAAAATCAAGGTCATTGCAAGGACTCCGAGATGTTCGTACCTGGAAAAACTTCATCATCAACAATTTGCATCGATGTTCTCCGCAAGAAATAATAACTGAATTTTCATCAATCGAGGACGCGGTTTCTTCAACTCCATCAATCAGAAATACGATCTCTTCAACTCTTCATCAAATCACGTCCTCCATAGCTTTCTCAATCAACAACACACAAACGTCAACCTGCACACACAGGAGCATAACAAGGACCAATAATCAGATTACAAACGATCTGAATCGCACGAGAAGAAGAGTAACGAACCGAACACAAATACAAAGCTTTGATCGTCATTTTCACGGATCCGGATTTCCAGCTTCAACGAACCATCAACGAAGTTCATCACTCCGATCGAAGGTACGAGACTCTTGATATGTCTTCGACTCCTCTTGCTACATTGCTTCTGAATCGTTTGATCCATGAGTTTATGAAAGATTTAGGATAAATTGTTTGTAGATTTGGGATGAGGAAAAGAAAATAATAGGTGCTTGTATTTAGTGGTTGCGGGTTTAAGAGATTCGCCGGAAGGGAGGCCGCAACGGCTAGGGTTAGTTTGAAGAGGATGAAGTGTTTGAGAGAAAAAGTAAGAACACATATGAGGGAGAGAGTCGATGAAGTTTGGAATTCATGTGGTGTTTTTTCTTAAGTTATGATAATTCTGATTTTTGGATTAATTGGAAAATTAAAACTCATAAACTGTGATGAATGCACCGTTAAGAAAACAATTAAAGTCATAAAAACTCTTAATCTCCACCGTTTTTGGATTTCAATAGGATAAGATTCCCTTGGTGGTCCATTCCGACGGTGACAAGTGTCACCGTCCGATAGGACCACCAGATTCCAATCAAACGCGCGCTAACCCACTGTAATAACCATGTATCCCTCATCATAAGCGTTTCATCATAATCATCAGTATTTTCCTTTTAATCAAACAGCTCTGATTTAGTCAAAAAAGTGGACTAAGACCCATACAATGCACTGTCAGGCCCCCAGGACGTTAGAGCCTAAGTACTATGCTATTTGCACCCCCTGCGTCAGGCCCAAGTGTTTTTTAATTATAAAATTGCTAAGTCTACACCCTTTTTCTTTGCCTTGTTTTTTTTTATTTTCCCTTTTTACATAGTTTTACTTTTAATCCATAAAAAATATTAAAATTCTACAAATATTATAAAAGCATCTTAACTCATTCCAAAACTTTTGTGTTTTTTTACTTGCTGATTTCATTGATTCTTTCATTTTTATTTTTATTTTTCATTTGATTTATTTTTCATTGGATTTCTATGTTAACACTTTGTCTTGTCCATTTTATTTCTCTTAATCCAAACATAGTTTTCAGTCACTTCTTTTTGCTTTATTCAGAGGACATGTTGAAGTGCTGAAAAACTTTTTTCCATAATTTTTAGGTCACTTTAGGTATCCTTTTGAACCTCTTATTTGAGCCTAATGCCTTGAAACCCTAACTTGACTTTGCATAACCATTTGTAGGGGTTTAATTGTGAATCTTTGTGAGTTTTTTTTAGAGATTTGTTGCCTTCTGGTTGGTGACCTTAGGGGCTTAATTTGCTATTTTTTTCATGACTTGTTTAACCTTTGTATTTGTTTATGCTTTCTATATGAATTGTGTACCCAACGTTGTTTTGTAGGGAGGTTAAGGTAAGATTTGTTCATACAACTTCTCCCTTTATCTTTTTACGCTTTCAAGTGTGAATTGTCTTAGCCCTTTAGGCTTTGTTTGTACAATTTCATTCTTCCCCCGTTTTTTTAGAAACAACTTAAATTCTTTAGAGAAGTGAGTTGTTTTCTAGTTTCCTCTTCTTTTCTTCTTCTTCTTTAGGATTAGGAAAACTCATTAACCATAGGATCTCCTTGAATAAACAATTTAGGGTGAGTCTTAGTTCTCCTAGTTTTTGTCCTTTCTCAACTTGAGTCCTCTTTCTCATCTTAAAGAAAAGCTAAGAAACATTTTAATAAAGATTGAAGTAGTCTTAGATGCAGAGACTTATTCCATGGAGCACTTGTATTTATCCCATCTTGGGATAATACAAGTTTGTCTAGCAAGATGTACAAGTCTGATCATGAGACTATTTTCAAAAACATCAAAACCAAAACACTTCTTCAAAAAGACAATAAACAAAGACACCACATCTTCTCTTCTCATCTCCCATTCTTTGCGGATGATCATGGCTTGTCTCGACAATTTGACAACAACACGGTAACGCACTTGATTCAGCGAGCCTGCAACACCCGAGTTAGAGTTATGGCAACGTCATCCTAAAAACACAAACAAAGTTCCCTCCTTAGTTAGGCGAACTACGTCGACTCTGATTCTCATATCCCATGAGATACGTAGGTAGTGGGGTAGGGCCCATTCGAGCACACTTTTTATTTTCCCCATTTTCCCTTTTCGATCTCTTTTCCAATTCCATTTCTCATTCCAGTTCCAGTAGCGGTTTTTATTCAGCAATAATTTTATTCCTTACCCTTTGAAATAGACAAACAAGCATGTATCCCGTCGGTTAAGGCAGACGATCTGGGGTGTTAATACCTTCCCAGGTCGTAACCGACTCCCGACCTAGCAGACGATCCCGTCGGATAAGCATGGACCTTGTCCTTTCCTTTTTCTCTTTGGTTTATGCAGCATTACCTTTCCAATTCATTCAGGATAAAAATGCCTGGCTGGCGACTCTACCTTTTCCACGCCACTTCCGCGTTTGTACCAGGAGGAAAATCCTGGGACCGACAGCTGGAAACAATTAAAACAACGATAGTTTCCTAATGATAGAAACTATCACTAATGGTTGGTAAAGGAAAATAAAAATGAATGTTGAAAAATAAAATTACGAACTTCGATCGAAATAAAAACGACAGAAATTTGGACTTGAACGAAGC
Source organism: Lathyrus aphaca (assembly GCA_963966055.1). Classification (NCBI taxonomy): domain Eukaryota; kingdom Viridiplantae; phylum Streptophyta; class Magnoliopsida; order Fabales; family Fabaceae; genus Lathyrus; species Lathyrus aphaca. Next base: position 425,009,271 of record OZ014519.1, on the reverse strand, counting down.
TCCTCTTGCAAATTGAAGTGGCTTCTATTTATAGGTAGTAACTTAGGTTTATTGAGCATTGGTAGGCATGAACTTCGATTGGGCTTTGAACTAGGTTGCTTGGACTGAGTTGATTAGGGTGGAGGAAAATTTTCTGGTTGAAGCGAACGGTTCTCATAACGTCTCTCTCTCTCTGTTTGAATTCTATTTCGTAATTAGGTTTCTGGAATATTAGACTTGAGACGAGCGTTTTAAAAGTGAGACGAGCAACTTTGATATTGAGATGGGCATCTTGGCATTGAGACGGCCAACTTGAAGTTGATACGGGCGTCTCACATATGAGACGAGCATCCCACAGATAAATTATGCAAAATGGTTTTTCTTGCTCTTTTCCTTCTGTTTTTCCCTTGTTTCTTGTCCAATAAGCTTCCTTTTATACTTTTTCCTCCAAAAAGTTATGTTTGATCAAATGTCTACAAAACAAACACAATTCTCGCGTAATATTTTCCAAAATACGTAAATTAATATGTTAAACAATCAGAAACCACATTAAATAATTGATACAAATTCGAGTTATCAAAGAACTATAGCATTAGATAGACCTTCCTCAGTATTCAAATCACATTCTTCTACTCCATCGTCAGTGTTGGAAGAAAAATCAACATTTTTTCTTTTCTTGTCAGATTTGTCACTTATGCCAATCTCAAATGTTTGAAGAGATCCAATAAGTTCATCTAATATCATCTTGATAATGTCATGAGCTTCTTCTATGGCAATGACCTTCATGTCAAATCTCTTAGGTAGAGATCTGAGAGCTTTTCTTACCAACTTTTCTTCAGACATTGTTTCTCCAAGAGCACTAGATGCATTAGCTATCTCAAGGATATTCATATGAAAATCTTAGATACTTTCATCATCTTTCGTCCTTAAGTTTTCAAATTTTGTGGTGAGCAGCTGAAGTCTTGACATCTTAAATTTAGAGGTACCTTCACGAGTAGTTTTGAGAATATCCCAAGCATCTTTGGCAACAATACAAGTATTGATCAATCTGAAGATGTTTTTGTAAATTCCATTGAATATGGCATTTAAGGCTTTAAAGTTTCCCAGAGTAAAACTCAACTTCTTCTTTAGACCAGTCTTCTTTTGGCTTCCATTCTGCAGTATCCTACCCATCTTTGTCCTTTACAACAAGATGTTCCCATCCTCTCAGAACAACTTTCCAAGCCTTGTTATCCAAAGACTTCAAGAAAGCAACCATCCCAGGTTCTAGTAATCATAATTAGTTCCATCCAGAATGGGTAGTCTGTTCACAAATCCCACCTCATTGTCATTATACCAGAAAGTAACTTCCCTAGATCTCACCCAGATACAGAGCATGATACCTGCTATAATACCAATGGAAATTCTGGTATCAGATATGTGATGTCGAATACGATGTTACGACATTAATATATGAACATTAACAAGGTAAATACAATATAAAGTACAACAACAATAACACAAGGACTTGTTAACCCAGTTCGGGGCAAACTCACCTACTCTGGGGGATACCAACCCATGAAGGAAATCTACTATCAATAGTATCAATTTAGAGTTAAATAATCCCAGTTTACACTCTTCACTTAATCACTACCCAATTCAATTTCTATCTAAGAACACTCAGATAAGAGAACCCCCTCTCACTCCCCCTCAATCACACACTGTGATAATCAAACAAAACCTTACAAAAAAATAGAAGAACACTCTTCCAAAACAAAAAACTTGATCTTGCTTACAATCTTCAATCAAGAACAAACACTCATACTTAAAACCTTTGAGTGGACATAATACAACTCAATAAAAACACTCCAATTCAAACATCTAGGTGATGTATGAATGGCTCACAAAACACACACACACACACACAAGGAAACCCTAAAACTCAAAAGCACTCAGCTTCACAAATACACAATATTCCGTATAATGCAATTAGGTTAAACATCCAGTATTATAGAGCATTATAAATGGGTCTGGATCTGATCAGAAACTTCCACAAATAAGATCACATGATTTACTCTAAATCAAGTATGAAAAGATCTTCAAAATCTCCAAAAAAACTAAACACATAGCAGCTTCTGTATTTGACAGCAAATCTCTCTTGATTTTTCCATATACTGGAGCAAATCAAATAAATAAACACCTGCTAAAAACATACAAAAATTAAATCAAAACTTTCTGCATCAGGAAGTTACATAACTATCAAAACAAGTGTTACAACATCTGATATGACATCACAAAAACCTGCACAACAGATGCTCTTCAAGCATGTTAGAGATATCTCACAAGACATCATAACACATGATAATGTTTTTCTACACATGCATCCAAACCAAAAACCTGCATATGTTATCTTGACCCAACTTCCTTTGTTGTTGAGGTCTGACAATCTCTAGGTATTTTGTGGCATTCTTGTCAAACATTGCACTGCTTATAAGACACAACATAACTTTTAATCCTTTGATCTTGCAACTAGCCAAGAAGTCAATCAACTCCTCTTCAGCATAATCTTCTTAGTGTAACACACCAAATTTTCCCTCTTCTTTTTTAGGCATCATCATCATACCATAGTCTTCATAAACATATCATATTCTTGGCATCTTTGCATGGAAAGATGAGGCATAACATTCTCATGACCTAGCATTAGGCATATGATCAGCTGTGGAGGGATTTGAGGCACCTCAAGCTATAACAAGAGGCCCAATGGATTTGTTCAAATCCTATGGGGAGTCTACATTGCATTCACAAGCTCAAGATCATTCACAAAAGCCCAGGAGGTTGGAGGATCATCAGGGAATTCAAGCTAGGGCAAAGCTCCTACACAATGATCCCAAATTAGGGTTTCAGTTTCAAGCATGGAAACTTTGTGACTTTGGCCATTTCATCTGGGCAAAGTCTTTCATATGATAAGAGGATCTTAGGGATGAAATTTGGTGATAAAATTCCTTGTGGAAGTCAGGTATTTCTTCAGTTGCTTGTAAAGGAAGAAATTGGTCAACAGTGCATTCTAGAAGTCAACTGTGGGAATTCAAAGGGTCCAACCCTATTTTTCTAGTCAAGGGATGTTCTTATAACCTTAGAAGAGGTTTGTCAAGATCAAAGATCAAGAATCAAGAGGTTTTGAGGTGTTTTGCATTTTGGGCATGTGATTGGTCATGGAAGTTTCTAATTTTGGCAACTTTTTGCCCTAATTTTCAAAGTCACATAACTTGGTGAAAAAAGCTTCAAATGAATTGCCACCAAACATGAAAATTGAAGATTAAAGTCTCCCATTTTTAAAAAGTACAAGTACTTTTTCATAGCCCTCATGGTTTGTGAGATAGGCCCTTCGAAAATCTCTTGAATTCTAGGGCATGACATGAATTTCAAGCCTCCTCCAAATGCAAAACCTCATGAAACTTATTTTTAAGTGGTGTTATGGACAAAATAAGATTATAGTGCTTCAAGGCAATGCATGAGAAGAATTGTTGCCCAAGGAAACAAACAAATTCGTGCATGAGAGGTGGTGTATTTCACAAGAGGCAAATTTGCATAATCATTCACAATGCATGACTCAAGCATCCAAGGGCCAGGATTAAGCCACTTATGGATTGGTGAATCAAGCATGATCAGTATGTGAGAGGAGAGAGGGAAGTGCATGAGCCAAGCATGCTATCACACAACTCTTGCTAACTTGCAATTTCATTCCATTCACACTGACCTCACGTGCATTTTTCTTCTTTTTCTCAGCATTGAACATTGGCATGATATAAAAGAGAATTAGGGTTTCCATTTGCTGGGATTCAACACATTTCTCTCACTTGAAGGTTTTGCATCTCTTGCATTTCTCTTCGAATCACTCTCTACACTCACTCATTGTCAAACCCATTTGCATATTCTTCATCCTTGAGAGTTCAGGATCACAAATCCATACCTCATTCAAGCTAGTTCTCAGAATTCCATACTTTGCCATTTCATTGCAAGCTGCTTCAGATTCCTAGATCCAGTTGCTTTCAAGGCTTTAGTTGCATTTATTTTGCAACTAGAGTATATTTGGATTAGATTGGCAGCTCTTCTTGGCTTCTCTCAAGCTATTTCCAGATCTGCAGATCTCAGGTTAGCATCAAAGTCTCAGATCTAGAAATGAAATTGGTTGTGCTCTTTGTGATATACACGTTTGGCTGATGATGTTGATCTGTTTAGATTGAAAAATGATCATGAAATGAGCTTGATATGTTGATATGAAATTTGTTACATAAATATGTTTGTCTTCGATCTGGATTATTCTTTAATTTATTGTGAATTTGATTGCTATATTTGGACTCAGCATGAGTTGTTTGTTTGATCTGGAGGTTTTGACTGATTTCGGTGGTGGTTTGTTCATCATGTTGAATTTTCCGGTGCCGGAGCTAGGGCTCCGATCACCGGATTCTGGAAACAATTCAGGTGGAGAAGATGATGTTGTGAGTGTTGGATTGCTTGATCTGGATGGTTGTATTGTTGCCAGCGCATTAAAAGGGGAGGGTCTCCCTCACGTGGCTTATGTTCTCACAATAATGCTGGATGCGTGACATCCCATGGTAGTTACCGTATGCGTGCAATGAGGTGTATTGTTTGGTTTGACTTGTTTAAGTTGGTTGACCCAATCCCATGCGTACATTTGATCCTCTGGCTCTTGTTTTTCCCTATTTTTCCTGAATTTCCACAATAATTCTTATGAACCTGCGCTGGACCATTGGGCCTCAATTGCTATTCCCTCCCCCCTGCGTGGAAGCCCAATGAAAATGAACTGGAATTGCTTGCTGAACGCACCCCCTGGCCAGTTTTCTTTATTTTTATTTCTTTTTATTTTCATTTTATTTTCAGTTTGCTTTTCAATTTTAAAAGAAATAGTTTTAGGACATCAAAAATTACAAAAACATTCAGGAATGATTCTTTTAGTTTTATCTAATTTTTGGTATTTTTATTTTTCATTTATTTTTAATTACCACGTGGAAATTAATTGTCTCTTTTAATTAATTGATTTTATTTCATTTTTGAAGCATGCTGCCTTGTTTATTTTCTATCTTGGTCATTATTTTGAATTTTGAGATGATTCTTTTTGCTCTGGGTCCATAATGAGATGTAGTTTATTGGTGATTTTTGCTCTGATTTTTAGAATTTTGTTTAATTGATTTTGGTCTCTAACTTGTGCATGAAGCTTTCTAACCCTAATCCATGTTTGAACTTTTATTTGAATGGTTAAGCTTCTGATTTTGATCCCCTCCTTTTGGCATGTTGATATGGTATGATTGAAGATCATATGTGCAAGTTTGTGGAATTTTTTGATGCTTGCTTGAATTGATTTGAATTTTGGTTCTTCACTTGTCCCTTTTTTGCTTCTTTTGGATCATATGTTCACTCCTTAGCTTAGAAAGGCACTTGTGCCAACTTCTTCAAGTTGTTTAGGGCCATCTTAGGTTGTTGATACCCCTCTGGTCTTGAGTTGTGGTTTGTGCCTTGAGAAAGTTTGTGTTTGGTTGCTCTTAAAGTTCTTCCACACTTATGCATACTCACTTCACTTCCTTTGCTTCTTTCTTCTCATGATGTGAATGCTTGACTATGTGCACTTCTTCTCTTCATCTCATGTGATCCTTAGGCACTTTCTTAACATTTTAGGGTTCTGGTTTGGCACTTTATGATGTTGCTTTGACTATCTTGCTTTATATTCTCTCATGTTCATTTTGTTTTGTCATGGTGATTCATAATGCTTCATTGTGAGTTGTATTTCTTTTCTCATTCTTGTGCTTTAAGTTTGCATTTGGCATTTGTGTTTATGACTTCACTTTTGGTTGTGTGACTTTGATTTGACATTATGTTCATTTTGTATTGCATTTATGCTTGTGTCACTAACCATTTCAGGGGCTTTGGTAAGTGAGAGGTGTGGATGTGATTCCCACATCTCCTATTCTTATCTCTTCTCTTTTCTTTATTGATATTATTATTGTGATTGTGATGGGCTTAGGCCTTACTTCCTCCTTCTTTTCTTCTTCTTTCTTCTCTTTCTCTTCCTTTCTTCTCTTCCTTTAGGATAGTAAACCTCACTAACCTAGGATTACGTTTGCATGATAACTTTAGGATTCATTAGTCCCCCATTAGATTTTTACCTTTGTGATCCTTTTGTTTCTCTTCTCTTCTCATCTCAAAACCCTAAAGAAGATACTTAATAAAGATTGAAGTGATATCTTGAGCAATATCCTTATCCCATGAGACACTTGTAGTCTTCCCATCTTGGGATAGTACAAGATTGCCTTGTGATGTACAAGTCTGATCAGGATATCATCTTCACCAAGAAAATCATAAAACACACTTCTTCATTGTAAATACAAAAACACTTAATAAGTTAATGAGTTAGTGAGCTTAAGCCCTAATCTCTGGGTTCAAGTCTTGGAGATCTTCTCCTTACTTGAGTGTGCTTGTTCTCTTATTCCATCTTGGAATGTAGTGACAAGTGCACATTCCATGGAAAAGAGCTTGAGTTCACTTCCTTGTGACACACTCATAAAAAGCTTCTAAAAAACACAAACAAACAATAAGCGTCTCTCCTTCGGGAATTCTCTTCTCATCTCCTTCGCTCCATCCGCGAACTTGCTCCTACTTGTCATTTTGCAAGACGGTTACGCACTCGTCGTCCGAGCCTGCAACACCTGAGCATTGACATAGGCAGTTCAAGCCTTGATTCACAAGCAATCTTTTCCACCCCTAGTTAGGGTAACTACAGCGACTCTGATCCTCATGTCCATATGAGGTACGTAGGCAGCGTGGTAGGGCCCGTTCGAGCACTCTTTTTTTTTCCCTACATTTTCTCCCTTTCTTTTCTTTTATCTAGTTCCAGTTTATTTTCTTTGCAGCAGCTTTCATTTCTTCACCCTTTGAAACAGTTTTCTTTGCAAGCGTGGATCCCGTCGGGTACGGCGGACAATCTGGGTGCTAATACCTTCCCAGGTCGTAACCGACTCCCGAACCCAGTCTCTTTGGTTCGCAAGACCTATGTCATTCCTTTTCTTTTCTCCTAGTTTGTGCAGCATTACAATTCCCGTTCCTTCGGGATAAAAATGTCTGGCTGGCGACTCTACCTCTTTCCGCGCCACTTTCGTGTTTGTACCAGGATGGAAATCCGGGGAGCGATAGCTGGCGACTCTGCTGGGGATCGAACCCAGAATCTCTGGTTCCCCTGTGAGTCTCTCCTAGCGCTTGCGTGTTTCTGTTCTCTGGGTGGTGATATCTTGTTGTTGTGTGTTGTATTTTATTGTTGTTTATTTACAATTTATTTACAGCTTTATTTATAGTTTCAGTATTTATTTTCTGCATCATATTATATACTAGACTGTCTGGACTGGATCTTCTGTTTGGTGGGCTTGGGTGATACTATTTCTGAGAGATAAGCTCATTACCACGCCTCGAGTGCACCTTAGGAGTTAGAGTGGTTCCACTTTGGCCTCTTGAGATCTTGTCATGGGGGTAGTAATGAGTTCCACGCCCAAATTTGCGACCGTCTTGGAAATGTCTTGATTTGGGGATCTTCCTCTCTCATTTCATAACCTTGACGGTTATGTGTAGCTGGGGACCGATCATTGAGAACCTTGTGGAAACATCCCTCTCTAGTGATAAAAATGGAAGACCACATTTTGTGGCAAAACCATTCGCATCCGAGGGCCCACCTGGGACTTACATAGGATGACCTTGTTTTCCCGGACTCAGCTGAGGCCTCCCTGCGTAGTATATAATACCAAACTGATTCCCTGATCTGGTCATGAGCCATTTCTCGGAAATGGTGAAAGTATTATTGCTATTCGGCTTTAAGAGTCCGTGATGTCTGACCCGGAGCGTACCAGTGAGATTGGGAGGGGTTTACAGGTTTGCAAGAACCCTTGGCCTCTACATACCCTCATTATCAGTGGTCCTTGTTGAGATTTGGTCCTTATGGTTCTGGTTTTCTTGGTGTTATGGTTCTGAGAATTTGTATCAGAGGGTTGTGGCTTAGAGGATCTTGGTTTTCAGTTGTTCAGAGGGTCCTTATTTTCAGTGTCCAGTATCCAGATGGTCCCAGATTGATCATATGTCTGCATTGCATTTGCATTGCATCATACTTGCATTAACTGTTTGTGTTTCCATTTTTCAGGTTATTTTTCACAGTTAGCACCCAGTTCTGGTAATCTTAAGCTCTCCAGATGGCAGAAGTTAAGAGAATCACAAGGAAAAAGAATGTTCATTATACTTTTCTTCAACCAGAAGTCAAGAGTGTTCAGAAATTAGCAGGGCTGATGAATGACCAAGTCTTAGGAAATTTCAGAAAGAGGTATGGTCAGATATTGAAATACATGAACAAACCTACTGCAGACCAGAAGGACAGCTTGCACATTTTGCTTCAGTTTTATGACCCCTTTCTGCGGTGTTTTGTGTTTCCATATTACATCTTGGCTCCTACCTTGGAGGAGATTTCCAGCATTTTGGGTGTTCCAATCAGAGATACTTTGCCTTACTATGGGTCTGAGGTGGTTCTTGAGGAAGACGACGTAGCCAGAGTCTGTCGTTTACCAGTTGCTAAGGTTAAGAAGGCTTTGAAGGACAGTGAAGGCAAAGGGCTCCCTTGGAATGTGCTTATACCAGAGGCTGAAGAAAATGCCAAAGAGGGTAAATGGGGAGATTTTGGTGTTGTGTTGGCTTTGATGGTGTATGGGTCTAGTCTTTTCCCGGGAGAAAAAGAGTTTGTGAGTCTGGAAGCGATCTCCATCTTTGCTAAAGGCAATCCTGTGCCAACTCTGTTGGGAGATTTCTACTATAACGTTCATTACCGGAACGAGAAAGGTAGAGGTGGACCAGTGGGATGTTGTGCGTCATTGTTTGCTGAGTGGTTTGCCAGGAAATTGCCAAAGTCAGGCTCTTTCAAGGAGATGAGAGATGAGTGGAGGTGGTCTAGGAGGCTAATGGGGATAACTTCTGAGGATATAGCTTGGGGATATGACAGAGATCTGTTGGGAAAAGAGTTGCTGGTCAGTTGTGGAGGATTTGCAGGAGTGCCTTTGCTTGGAAGGAAGGGTGTGATCAGTTATCATCCAACATTAGCCAGGAAGCAATTTGGTTATCCTCTGAGAGATCCACCAAATATGGAAGAATTTGCTGAGTCTTTGTATTTTCCTGTGGAGGGAAACAAAAAGTTAGTTATACAAGCATCTCAGGCTTGGGCTCACAGGGTGAGAAAAGGTAAGAAAGACTTTGGCAGAGTAGATCCCAAGACGTATCCTCCTTTTGCTACATGGCTGCAGAAACGTGTAGAGGAAGTTCTCATGCCATTCTCAGTAGAAGCTCCATTATATCCTAAAGAAGTGCCAGGTCAGAGTACTGTCTCCCTTGAAGAGTATAAGAAACTGGAAGCTCAGCTGCATGAAGTCCGAGTGGAGAATGCTGAAATGGTCAACTTATACCATCTTGCCAATCGTGCCAAAAATGAAGCAGAGGGAAAGCTACAGAAGATGCAAGCCTCCTTGGAAGCTAAAGAGAAAGAGTTTGCTGGAAGAGAGGCTCACTTTCAGAGATTGGTTTTGATGGAGGCAAAAAGAGAAGCGGAGCGCAAGAGGACTTTGAAGACTCTTAAAGAAGCTCTCCAGTCCATTATTTGGTTGCAAGGCCAAAGGGAACAAGAGCAGAAGAAGTATAAAGAAAAAGAAGAGTTTTTCGAGGTACAGATGGCCTTCAAGAAAGAAGAAGTGGAACAAGTCCATAACATACGAAGGGAAAAGACTCAGCAGTTGGCACAGAGCCAGATAGCCTTGGAGGAGGCGCGGAAGGAGATTGAAGAGCTCAAGCTTAGGGCAGGTGTGAAGAAGAGCAGGACAGAGACAACTGCAGAAGAATCTGGGTCTTTAGTGTAGGTTTTCTTTATTGTTGTTCAGACTACCTACAGACTTGTTGTAGGAGTCCTGCTTTATCTTTTGTCTTTTGTTCATGCACTAACTTGTAACCCTTCGGGGAAATTTTGTTTGTGCTCTAACTTTTGGCCGGCAGTGGGTTATCCATGTTATGCAGTATTAATATGCAAATTACCATTTCTGAATATGCAAAGACTGTTTGTCTGATACTGCTAAGATTTGAACACTCTTCAAAGGGAAAGTTTGAAAACTAATACTCAAAGTGGCTATCTAGAGCAAATACCAGAACTGGGGCACATAAATGCCTAAAACTTGGAAACATGAGTAGTTACATTGCATGCATATAACGTGTTTGTTTGTTTTGCAGGTAGTTCTTCAGTTTCTAACGTTTATGTCGTTTCAGGCACTATAACTCCCAGGAAGGTTCGAGAACAACCGATCATACACAGATATCCCACAAGAGTCAACAGAGAAAGAGTCATGGATCAAATGCAGGCTGATTTAGCTAACTTGAGACTAAGGATGGACAATTTTATGACCCTTATGGCAGGAATAGGTCAGAATCAGGAACGTTTATGTGAGTTGGTTGAAAATAATCAAGCCAGGAACAATGGGGCTGTTGATGGAGGTAATCGTAACGGTGCGGGCGCCCGTCAAGTTGAGATCCCTGTGGCACAGCCAGGGGTCACCATTATCAATGATGGACTGAACAATGTACAGATGGACGGTCAAGACGAACAATTTACTTTACTGGACGAAGCGGAAGGCCAAGGGGCTGAAATGAACAGAACATTTGAAGAGATGGCTGAACAGATCAAGGCCATTCAATCTCAGAGCTCTCTGGGGTTCGACATTACTGACTTGGGCTTGGTTCCAGGGGTTAGAATCCCTTACAAGTTCAAGGTCCCGACTTTCGAGAAGTACAACAGCACAGCGTGTCCAAAGACTCACCTTCAGTCCTTTGTAGGAAGAATTGTCGCCCATAGTGACGATGAAAAGCTATGGATGTATTATTTCCAGGATAGCCTGGTTGGGGCTTCCTTGGAATGGTATATGAAGCTAAGTAGGGTTAACGTTAAGAGCTGGAAGGACTTGGCAGAGGCATTCGTGAAGCAATACCAGTACAATTTGGACATGGCTCCAAATCGCACTCAATTGCAGAACATGTCTCAAAATACTAAGGAGGGGTTTAAGGAGTATGCTCAAAGGTGGCGTCAACTTACTGCCAGAGTACAACCACCATTGCTAGAGAATGAGATGGCTGATATGTTCATGGGAACATTGCAATGGGTGTTTATCGAAAGGTTGGCATCCTGTTCGGCAACCAAGTTCAATGATATAGTAATAGCAGGCGAGAGGGTCGAGACTCTGTTAAAGATGGGGAAGATTCAGGACACCAGTGCGAGTAGCTCGAGCAGTGTAAGAAAAGCTTTCAACGGACCCCCGAGAAGAAGGGAAGGTGAAACCAATGTTGTGTATGGCCGAGGACGGGGCCGAGGATATAGAAGATCATATGAGCAAGTGGCAGCTGTCACTATCCCTTCAAGTCCTGTGCAGCAAGTACAGACTCAACCTCAACAGCAGCAACAACAACAGCCACAACGTAGCAATTATCAACAAAGACCTTATCAGCCGAGACAAGCTCGTCCGGTTAATAGGGTGCTTGAAGCAATTCCCATGACATACACTGCATTGCTGCAGAGATTGCTAGACCTGAACCTGATACAATTGAGGACATTAGAACCACCACCACCTGGAGAGCTTCCAGTGGGGTACGATGCCAATGCTAGATGCGCATTCCATTCAGGGGCACCCAGGCACTCAACTGAGAAGTGCAGGGCGCTACAACATAAAGTTCAAGATTTGATCGACTCCAAGGCGAATAACTTTGCACCACCGCCTAATGTTACTTCAAACCCTAATCCAAACCATGGAGGGGCTAGAATAAATGTTGTTGACGAAGGTGAGAAGTTAAGCCTGATTCTGAACATAGAAGAAGTAAAGACTCCACTGCTGGTAGTGAAGGAGAGGCTGTTAAAGGGACAAGTGTTTCCGGGATGCGGTTATGATTGTGAAAAGTGTTTGAATTCAGTGAACGATTGTGAAGACCTGAGGGTGGGGTTGCAGAATCTGATTGATGAAGGGTCGTTGTAGTTTGATAAAGTTGATAATGAAGGTGATTGTGTGTCCACTATAACCATTTACTATGATCCAGCTGAAATGCCTGCTAGAAGAGAACCTGTGACCATTTATGCTCTTAAAGTCAGTCCTGTTACTATTACTGTTCCTGGGCTTATTCCTTATACCGATGATAAAGCCATCCCATGGCATTACGGCTCAGATGTGTATGTGGAAGGACAGAAGGTCGAGAGTAAGTCAGTAACAATTGACCCGACTGTGGTGAACGTCGGAGGGGTTGGTGGCTTTACAAGAAGTGGACGTCTTTTTGCTCCTCAAGTTCTGAGAGGAGATCCTGAAGCTGAAGCTGCGGCAAAGGCTAAAGGAAAGCAAACAGCGACTGAAGAAATGACAACTCCTGCTGCTGGACAGGGTACCTTTGAGAAAGAAGTGGAGGAATTTATGCGAATAATAAGAAGAGTGATTACAAGGTAGTGGAACAGTTGAACCAGACGTCGTCCAAAATATCAATTCTGTCTTTGCTGATGTGTTCTCCAGCACATAGAGAAGCCTTACTGAAAGTATTGCAGATGGTATACATTCCTCAAGAGATAACTGTTAATCAACTGGAAGCTGTAGTGGGCAGTGTGAATGCAAGCCACGGATTGGGCTTCACAGATAGAGACCTTACTTCAGAGGGTCGTAACCACAACAAAGCACTGCATATTACTATGGAATGTAAGGGTGTTGTTTTGTCGCATGTCCTGGTTGACACAGGCTCTTCTCTTAATGTACTCCCGAAGAAAGCCTTAATGAAGTTGAATGTCGAGGGTATCATCTTGCGACCCAATGATTTGATAGTTAAAGCCTTTGATGGGTCCAGAAGGTCTGTGTTCGGAGAAGTTGAGTTACATGTGAAAATAGGGTCTCAAGTATTCAAGAGCACATTCTACGTCATGGATATTCAGCCCGCGTACAGTTGCTTGCTGGGACGTCCTTGGATTCATGCTGCAGGAGCATTAACTTCCACTTTGCATCAAAAGCTAAAATACGTGGTTGATGGCCAAGTAATCACTGTGTGCAGAGAGGAATATATCTTTGTGAGCCACTTATCAACTTTCAAATATGTGGAGATGGACTGAGAGATCCATGAAACGTTGTGTCAGGCCTTCGAAGCGGTTAATGTCAGCATTTTGGCTCCGGTAGAGAGGAACAATGAGAAAGAAGGTACCTCCATTCACTCCTACAAGCAGGCCAAGGAAGTAGTTCAGTCGGGAAGCGCCCAGGGCTGGGGCAAGTTGCTGGAATTAGAGAAGAAGGATGATAAGTTTGGTCTGGGTTATCAGCCTGGTGGGTCTAACTGGCCTCAAAGTGGTAAAGCCATAACTTTCACAAGCGTCGGATTGCTCGATCGCAACCACATATGTGCAACAAGTGAAGATGGAGACAGTGATCGCGACTGGGACAACTGGATTCATCCATGTGCACCCGGAGAGGAGCTCAAGAACTGGTCTGCTGAAGACATCGTTCAAGTTACCTGGCAATCAGAGTAATTTATTTGTTTCCTTTTTATCATGCTACATGTATATCCTGCACTCTGCCCAAGGTGCACGGATCCATTTGTAGGGCCACCATGCTTTTTATGCATTTATATTTTACCATGAAATAAAGGACATTTTCAAGCAAATTGTGTTCTCTTTCTTTCGTTTTAAATTTTTAACAAAAAAAATAAAATGGCAATATTTTTCTTTTCTTGTGTTTGTGTGTTTGTGTCTCTTTTGAAAAAAAACAGATTCTGAAATAAGCACATCATCTGTGCAGTGTTGATCATCTGGATTCTAGTGATAACGTTCCTGCTATGACCACGCATGACTTTGACAATCCTATCTACCAAGCTGATGAAGGGGTTGAGGAAGGTTGTGAACTCCCCGAAGAATTGGTCAGGTTGTTGAAACAAAAGGAAAGGGTCATTCAGCCTCATCGGGAAGAAGTAGAGATCATCAACATCGGAACTGAAGATGTGAAGAAAGAGATAAAGATTGGGGCCAGTCTGCAGGCCGAGGTGTAACACGGTGGGAGAACTGACTTTAGTTATGTTACGGATAGCAAGAGTCGCCACCGACTTTTATTTTATCCAAAGGAAAGGCATAAAAGAACAGGAAAGACCTTTTAAAAGATTTTTGGGTTCGGGGGGTAGGTTATGTAAAGGGAAGGTGTTAGCACCCTTTACATCCATGGTTATCCATGGGCTCTTAGTTACTTAGCTCACTTTAAACTGTTTTTGAAATGTGAAGTGTGTGAATAGAAATTTTCTTAAGTACTTTATAATGATCCATGTACGGATATATATATAAAGCCTTTGTTTTGAAAATTTGTTTGAAAATGTGAAGTGTTTGAAATGTTTTTGAAAAGTGAGCAAGTATATAAGAGGAACCTACCCTAAGTTAAGTCTTTTCTGTTCTTAAATATCCTTTAAGTGGTAAGACTATCCCTATTATTAAGGAATAGGTAGTCATTACCTTGGATGTATGGGACAAGTGAAGGGACAACTGTTTCTTAGGCAATTGTAAGGTGTATAAGCAATTAAAAGAGACTTATCATCTTTATTCGAAAGGGACCAGATCATTACGAAGGCAACCACGAAGGGACTTGATATTTTTATCTGTTAAGGGACTAGATGATATAAGATGAGGGACTTTGCTTTATACACCCTACTTGACCTTTTGTTTAGGCAACTTGAGAGGTAACCCTTAAGAAGTGAGATGGCGATCCAGGATCGACTTACGTGTGTGAGTGTACCAATTCAAATATTTATCTTTAAGATTAGTGATTTATATTCAATTTTACATATAAACATGTCTTGCACTCCCTATTTTACTAACCATAGCATTTAAAAATAAATATTAAAAATTACTACAACTATTACATATTGGATACAATTACATAATAATAATAATTAAAATAAATTAAATAAGCAAATAAATGAATAATTAAGTGGGTTAGTAATAATCATATAATATATAAATAAATAAATAAAGGGGGTTAGTAGTAAGAAAATAAATAAGAATAAGATGAAAGAATTAGCATAATGAAAATAAACAAATTTAAAGTTCAAAATTAGATAAATAATATTTTTTAAGAGAATTTAATAAAAGAAATAAACAATATATACTAAATTATTCTAATGACTTAAATTTATATACATATTATAAAAATATTGGTTAATTATAATTAAATAAACATGCAACAAAAATAAATTATATTCATAAGATCAAATTAGGATTTTTTTTTAATTGTTTTGAAAATAACCTAGGGTTTACTATTTAATTAAAGTTATTTACATGTGAAAACTATATTTAATAATAATTGTAAACAAATTATAAAATAATGTACATAATTAAAATTTACAAATAAATAAATTAAAAGTTATAATATAATTAGGTTTTATAAGAATATTAAGGTTAATCAAAATAAATTAGGGTTTATGAAAATATTAAGATTTAGTAATTAATTTACAAACTATATATATATATATATATATATATATATATATATATATATATATATATATATATATATATATATATATTATAAATATAAAAATATTTTTAGAAAAAAAGAAATTATGATGTTTTGAGAATATGAATAAAAGTATTTTAATAGAATTTATAAATTATATTTACTAATTTAAATAAAATAGAAATAATTAAAATAAGAAAACAATGGAAAATTGATCAAAAAGAAAGGACCTGGGATTTGAACCCAGGTCCCCTACCTCATATGCAGAGCACAAAACCATCCAGGCCAGCGCGCGCTGGTGATATAGAATGAGATCCATGTAGTTTTGTTTCATATCCTGCACAAATCACAACAAAAAAACAAAAGCAATACAAAAGGGTCTGGGGGGGATTCGAACCCAGGACCCTCAACCAACAAACAAACACTCCAACCATCCAGCCAGAAGGGCGCATCTGTTAAATAACCATAACAATTCATAATATATTAAGTTTTGTAAATGAATGTGAAAATCAAATAAAAAGAATGTTGCCTCCAGGAATCGAACCAAGGTCTTGAACCATAACACGTGCATCCATCACCACTGGGCCAGACGTGCATCTGTGAAATAAATTACAAACAATACAATAAAATATTAAAACAAAATTTGAATTCCAGCCAGCGCGCCAAGAACTTCATCTTCTTCCTTGATACCTACGAATTTTCTTGCCAAATCACCTATGCATTTTCCTGCGAGTTCTTAATACTCATAACCTGCGAATTTCAAACAGCAAGCAAATGGTACAATTTCTTCCAATTGATTAGGGCATTATGATTCCCAGAGTTCATACAATCATTCTATGTCTTTAAAATTTATTTATATTAGGTCTATCATGGAACCCTAAAAGCTTGGCCGAAACCCTAACAATGGCACTTCCTTGTTCCTGCACCAAAAATGAAATCAAAGATACCAAAAACGATCTATATACAATTACAAACAAGAATCACCAATCAAAATCATGTTAGAATGCTTATATGAGTAAAATCGAAAACTTCAAAATTCAAGATGAACATGGATTCGGTTTATGATATTTGGTATGCTTTTGATGCTTTTAAGGATTGGAATAGGTTCAGTGATGTCCAAAGAACATGTAGCAACCTTCAAATTGTCTTGAAAGTGTCTTTAAGGAAGAATCTGAATTATGAGTTTTTGATGAATTTTTGAAGATTGAAACTTACTCTTGAGGCAGCAAAATCGTGTTTATGCATTTGTGTAGTTTGTATACTTATAGAAGAATGGAATTAGGTCAGAAAAGTGGTGGATTTGTGGTGGAATTAGTCAAAAAATCAAATATTTTCATGCTATAATGCCTTAGCACGAATTTGGATGGTTTTGAATCAACTTAAATGGTCATTAAGAGTTTCTAGAAGAAGAATCACTTTTAAATATTCAATTTTCATATTTTATTTTGATTTAAAATGGTTTTAAATGAATAAAATCAAAATAAATAAAATAAAAAATAATAAAAATATGAATAAATGAGGATTGGGTCGTGCATGATGTCATGTTGAAGTTTGGATCACAAAATTGCAAGCCCATTTGGAAGAATTTGGTTTTAAGGCCCTATTTGCTTCATAAACCTCCCAAAAATTTCCCAACTTTGCAAGGGCACAAATCCTCTAACCAACCCCATTGGTTTCATGTCCATATCTTTTACCATTCTCAAGTTATGCCCTTTTGAAGTTGTTGACTTTTTGTTGACTTTCAAAAGGACCTATAATGTCTTAGCTCATACCTTCCAAATGAAGCATTTTTGGGCTTGGCTTGTGAGACACAAAGTTGTAGAGAATTAAATTTCCTTCAAAATGAGATTTGGCTGGGAAAAATTTGATGAAGCATGTGAAAGTCATGGCTGGTCAAAGTTCAGTTGACTTTTCCTGTGAAAACCCTAATTTAGAAACTCCTGATTCTTGATGATCTGAAATCTCCTTGATGAATCATTATCAACCCTTGATCAAATGATGAATTTTACTTCATATACTTGATGTTGGAAAAAAAATCATGAAGTTTGACTTTGGTTTGACCACAGTTGACCTCAGTTTGACTTTTTAACTACTTTGACTGATTTTGACCTATCTGATCATCTGACTGAGCAAACCTTTGGGAAAAGTCTTGAAACTTGTCATGGGGGTTCTTAAACACATATAAGATGTTATGAAGCTCACTTGAAGTCTTGGAAGTTCATTTAGCCTGACTAAAGTCAAAACCCTAGTTTAGGATGCACTACTTAGGAGGATGCATTGTCTGAGGGAATTGTCAAATCTTCTGACTAATTGTGAACTTTGTGAACCTTGTGAACCTCATAAGATGTATTGTGAACCTCATAAGATGTATTGTGAACCTCATAAGATGTCTTGTGAACCTTGTGAACCTTGTGAGCCTCTTAATACACAAAGTCTTGTCTTGTGAGGGCAAATTTTGGGGTGCAACAGCTGCCCCTGTTCAATTTTCTGAAACCTGAGGGGTTAGATTGGTATATGTGCCAGTCGTGACTTGGAAGGTTGAAGGGGATTGAACACAAAAGCCCAAAAATTTGCACTCACCGGTGCATAAAGTAATACTGATGATTAACTATATATGCTCGAGTGGGCTTGAAGATGCCACTTGGAGAAAAGGAAATAGGCTTAAAGATGCCATCAGAATGAACTGAAGATGGGCTTAGAGATGCCATATGGAGAAAAGTTCTTCAAATATACTTCTTGGATAATAAGGTAGTCCAAAGTATGAAGATATAGCTTTTGGGAAGATAAACAACGTCCCAACATTACCTTTGGGAAGATAAACAACGGCCCAAGGTAATGGAATAGCTTTTGGGAAGATAAACAACGACCCAAAGTCATGATAGAGTACTTGGGAAGATAAACAACGGCCCAAGGTCATGATAGCTTTCAGGAGGATAAACAACGTCCCGAGGTATAAGTATAACTTTTGGGAAGATAAACAACGGCCCAAAGTCATGATAGCTTTCAGGAGGATAAACAACGTCCCGAGGTATAAGTATAACTTTTGGGAAGATAAACAACGGCCCAAAGTCATGATATGGCTTTTGAGAAGATAAACGACGTCTCAAGATAGCCTTCGGGAAGATAAACGACGTCCCAAGATAATGAGGTAACCTTTGGGAAGATAAACAACGGCCCAAGGTAACAATATGGCTTTTGAGAAGATAAACGACGTCTCAAGATAGCCTTCGGGAAGATAAACGACGTCCCAAGATAATGAGATAACCTTTGGGAAGATAAACAACGGCCCAAGGTAACAATTTGTTGATGAAATTTGTATGCTGGAGAATTAATCTGAAAAACAAGATTAGTTTGATGCAAATATCATAATGTTTATAACATTCTGCAAGATAATATTAATTCATGCATTATGTATGCATGTATAGTATGATGCACTTAAGTAATGTATTATGTACTTATGGATATATATGTTATGGTATGATGTAAATGATGCATGTATGAATCATGAGCCTGAAGCGTCTGGATATCTTCGTAAAACAACTGCTGGCCAAGAAAATAAATCCCGATTTGTTGCTGAAGAATATGAGGAATTCGTTCCCGTCTCGTTTGATAATATAGTATTCATAACTTCCCGTCTTCGTTTGATAGTAAGGTATCCACAACCTCCCGTCTTCGTTCGTCGTACTCCTATTGGAGGAATAAATTCCCGATTATCCTTCTGAGGATAAAAGAGATGGATATAAATTCCAGGGGAGATGTGACTCGAAGTTTTTATGAAGATGGATTTGCCCTACTGGGGGACTTGTAGCTGTCTAGTGGGGATGAACCGGCGAAGCTTCGTTGAATTCTTTCCCTCGTTCATCCTTAGTAAATATTATTACTGCATTTTCATGCATTTCTGGTAAACATCAATCATATTAAGCATTTATGCATTTATGGTAAACATCAATCATATTCAAAAGCATACATACATTCAAACATAACCAATGGACGTTTCGCTTATGTAAATAGGGTAAAAGTAAATCTGGATTCAAAGATGAAATTTTATTTATATCAAAAATGACCCATACATAGGCAAGTTTGTACAAGGAGACAGAAATCCTAGTAAGAGGAATTTGTCGTAAAAAAATTTACAAAACAAAGAAAATCAGCTATGTGGGAAATAATCCTATTGAGTTTCAATTCTACTATTGCCATTATCTTCAAGTATCTCATCTTCTGTTGTCAAGACGGAAACGATTGGATTGAGCTTTATCTGTTCGAGCTTGAGTAAGTAGCACAACTGATTGTAGTTTCATGGGTGATCCAAACGAGACATAGTCATACGCTTTAATCCCTAACTTTTGCCTGGATTGCCTTTTCAGGTTTTCAATCCACCGGGATACCCTCTTTTGCCCAAGCCGCCTTTTCAGGTTTTCGACTTGCCGGGTGTACATTTTTTATATATATCCCTAATTTTTGCCCGGACCCTTTTGGTTCGCCGGGATGCCCTTATTTTTGCCTAGGCCAGTCAACCTAGCGGGTCTCTTTTTATGCGTAGTATTTTTTAACTATGTCTGCGTTTACAGGCTGCGAGAAGTCTTCACCATCCATAGTAGTAAGTATCATGGCACCTCCTGAGAATACTGTCTTGACTACAAATGGTCCTTCATATGTAGGAGTCCACTTGCCCCTAGGATCACCCTGTGGTAATATGATACGCTTGATTACCAAGTCACCAGCCTGATATACCTTTGGCTTAACCTTCTTGTTGAAAGCCTTGATCATTCGTTTCTGGTACATCTGGCCATGACAAACTGCTGCTAACCTCTTCTCATCAATCAAATTTATCTGATCAAGTCGAGTCTGAATCCACTCATCTTCATCCAAGCCTGCATCCTTCATAATTCTTAAAGAGGAAATCTGAACTTCAATGGGCAGAACTGCTTCCATACCATAAACCAAGGAGAATGGGGTTGCCCCTGTTGAAGTACGTATTGTAGTACGATAACCATGAAGAGAAAATGGTAACATCTCATGCCAATCCTTATAAGTCACAGTCATCTTCTATATAATCTTCTTGATATTCTTGTTAGCAGCTTCCACTGCCCCATTCATCTTCGGACGATACGGAGAAGAGTTATGATACTTAATCTTGAACTGCGTGCAGAGGTCAGTAATCACAGTGTTGTTCAGATTAGAGCCATTGTCAGTAATAATCCTTTCAGGGATGCCATACCTACATATGAGATTATTCTTAATGAATCGAGCCACAACATTCTTATTTATAGATGCAAATGAAGCTGCCTCTACCCACTTTGTGAAGTAATCAATAGCAACCAGGATGAAACGATGCCCATTAGAAGCAGTAGGCTTGATCTCGCCAATCATATCAATGCCCCACATGGAAAAAGGCCAAGGAGCAGTCAACACATTCAATGGTGATGGAGGTATATGTACTTTATCAGCATAGATTTGACACTTGTGACACGTTCTGGAATGTTGATAGCAGTCAGCTTCCATAGTGGACCAATAGTAACCTGCTCTCAATATCTTATTTGCCATAGTATGACCACTAGAATGAGTGCCAAAGATCCCATCATGCATGTCTTCCATAATCTCTGTTGCTTCCTTCTTATCCACATAACGAAGCATAGTTGAATCATGATTGCGCTTGTACAAAATGCCATTACTCAAAAAGAACTTAGCAGAAAACCTTCTCAGAAACTTCCTATCTTTGACAGATGCCCCTTCAGGGAATTCCTGAGCTTCAAGATATCTTTTCACTTCATAGAACCAAGGTTTCTCCTCTGCTTCTTCAGTGTCAATCTCATTGCAGTATGCAGGCTTTTCAAATCTATCAATAGTAATCTTGGGAGCTTCATCATCCCAGCTGATCTCAAACATGGATGCCATGGTGGCTAGTGCATCTGCCAACTGATTTTCTCTTCGTGGAATATGTCCAAAGGTAATCTCTTTGAAATGTGGGATCAAAGACAAAACATGCTCTCTGTAAGGAATGAGATTATCATGTTTAGTATCCCAATCTCCTTTAATCTGACTTACTACCAGGGCTGAATCTCCATATACATCTAGGAACTGAATCTTCATATCAATGGCAGCTTTGATACCCAGGATACATGCCTCATATTCAGCCATGTTATTGGTACAATAGAAACAAAGTCTGGCAGTAATCGGGGTATGACAACCTTCAGGGGAACTGATCACAACACCAACACCATTACCAAGTGCATTAGAAGCTCCATCAAAAACCATAGTCCATCGGGATCCTTGTTCAGGTCCGTCATATTGTCCAGGTTCTTTGGTAATAATCATAATATCTTCATCAGGGAACTCAAAACTCATTGACTGATAATCATCCACGGCTTGATGAGCCAAATGATCAGCTACAACACTTCCTTTAATGGCCTTCTGAGTAGTATATTGTATATCATATTCTGTCAAGATCATCTGCCATCTTGCTATTCTTCCGGAGAGAGCAGGTTTCTCGAATATGTACTTGATTGGATCCATCTTCGAAATCAATAAGGTAGTATGAGTCAACATATACTGTCTTAGTCGGCGAGCAGCCCATGCCAAAGCGCAGCAAGTTTTCTCGAGCAGTGAGTATCTTGTTTCACAGTCGGTAAACTTTTTGCTAAGGTAGTATATTGCCTTCTCTTTTCGACCAGACTCGTCATGTTGCCCCAACACACACCCCATTGAGTTGTCTAATACTGTTAAGTACATAATCAAGGGTCTTCCATCAACTGGTGGCATCAAAATTGGAGGTTCTAGCAGATATTTCTTGTTTTCATCAAAGGCAGACTGGCACTCATCATTCCATTCCATTACCTGATCTTTCTTCAATAGCTTGAAGATTGGCTCACAGGTAGCAGTTAATTGGGAAATAAATCTGGCAATGTAATTCAATCGTCCCAAGAAACCTCTAACTTCCTTCTCAGTACGGGGAGCTGGCATCTCTTGTATAGCTTTCACTTTTGCAGGATCTACTTCAATACCTTTTCCACTGACAATAAAACCCAGGAGCTTTCCAGATCTAACTCCAAAAGTACACTTGTTTGGGTTCAATCTCAACTTGTATTTCTTCAACCTCTCAAACAACTTACGCAGATGATCAAGATGTTGTTCTTCATTCTGGGACCTGGCTATCATATCATCCACATATACCTCTATCTCATGATGAATCATATCATGAAACAAAGCCACCATAGCACGCTGATATGTTGCCCCTGCATTCTTCAAACCAAATGGCATCACCTTATAACAAAAAGTGCCCCACTGTGTAACAAATGTTGTCTTCTCCATATCTTCAGGTGCCATCTTGATTTGATTGTAACCAGAGAAACCATCCATAAAAGAGAATACCTTATGCTGAGCAGTGTTGTCTACCAGAACATCAATATGAGGAAGTGGAAAGTCATCCTTGGGGCTGGCCTTGTTCAAATCTCTATAGTCTACACACATACGTACCTTACCATCTTTCTTAGGTACCGGTACCACATTTGCAACCCACTGAGGATAAGAAGTCACAGCTAAGAACCCTGCATCAAACTGTTTCATTACCTCTACCTTAATCTTCTCTGACATTTCAGGACGCATGCGACGAACCTTCTGCTTCTTTGGACGACAATCTTCTTTTACTGGTAAACGGTGAACCACAATGTCTGTATCCAACCCTGGCATATCTTCGTAGGACCAAGCAAAGATCTCCACATAGTCACGTAACATCTGAATCAATCTGCTCTTGACACTATCCTCTAATTCAGCCCCTATCTTGACCTCTTACCTGTTTTCTTCAGTTCCCAGATTCACAACTTCGACTGGCTCTTCATGTGGCTGTATAGCTTTCTCTTCTTGTTGTAACAACCTAGCAAGCTCTACAGGTACTTCACAATCGTCCTCATTTCCGTCTTCAGCTTGATAGATCGGATTCTCGAAATTATAATTGGCAATAGTAGAACTGTTATCAACAGGATCCAGAGTGGATAAGGATCTGCATTTTAGTGATGTGGGTGTGTGTAAGAACACATAGCTGATAAAACAAAAATAAAAGAAAGACAAGGAACACAATATTTATGAAAACGAAACGTCCACTGATTTTTATTGAATGAAGTATGCAAATGAAATGACATCCCGTAGCAAGCACACTATTGTGCCCCGGGTAAGGCACAAGGCTTAAGAGATTAATTGTTCAAAAGTTACAAACATTAAAAGTAACAACACAGTAATAGTATTTACTCCTGACTAAAGGAGATAGGAACAACATCTTCAGCTTTCCAGTTATTGAGCCCAGCACCCACAGTAGGAAAAATCCAAGCATCCAAGTTGTAGTCTTCATCATAGTCACCCACAACATTGATCTGATCTTTCATAATCCCCTGATTGGTGATACGAACAGCACGAGCACGACGAACAGCCTTCTGGGACTCTGCAGTGAAACCCAAACCAAATTTGTCAGACTTGTAAGGAATGTCAGGAAGCTGACCCCAAATAGTACAACCACCTTCATCCATCACAGCTCTAGCCTCTTTGAGGGAGGCCATTGTTGGAGGTACTCTGGTGACCACAGGAACTTTCTTGACAACAGGAGGAGCTTCGTAATTGTTAAAAACCCAAGGAACCACTTCAAATGTTTGGAACGGAGTTTCAACATATTCACCTTCCACTTCAAGATATTTAAAGGTGTTCACATGGCTAACTATATATCCTTCCTCTCCGTAAACAGTGACAACTTTTCCTTCTACTGGATATCTCAGCTTCTGATGTAAAGTGGAGGTTACAGCACCTGCCCCATGGATCCAGGGACGTCCAAGCAAACAAGAATACGATGGACGAATATCCATTACATAAAAGGTAGCATTGAAGATCTGAGAACCTACTTTGATTGGGAGATCAATTTCTCCATGCACCACTCTTCTCGAGCCATCAAAAGCCTTCACCACTATATTACTGGGCTTCAACACAGCATCTTCAGGACTAAGCTTATTCAGGACTTCTTTGGGCAATACATTCAGCGAGGAACCATTGTCTATTAATACATGTGACAGGGTAGTGCCCCTGCATTCAATAGAGATATGTAGAGCCCTGTTATGATCCCTCTTAGCAGGAGTCAAATCAGCATCGGAGAAACCTAACCCATTATCATAGGTCAAGTGTGCAACACAATTTTCAAACTGGTCTACAGAAATCTCATTTGGTACATGAGCAGTCTTCAAAAATTTAATCAAGGCTTTGGCATGAGCCTCAGAACACAACAATAAAGACATCATAGAAATCTTGGAGGGAGTATGCCCCAATTGATCAACAATATCATAATCACTCTTGCGAATGATCTTCAGTACTTCTTCCATCTGCTTAGCAAGATCATCAGCAGTTGGCACATCAGTTGGTATAATAACAGGACCTTTGCCCCGAACATCAGCAGTAGAGGTAGTAACTGGAGTAACTGTATTCTTGGAAGTAACTGTAGGAGAGAAGACTCTTCCACTTCGTGTGATCTTACTAGATCCAGCAATATTATCAATATCAAGATTTCCATCAACAACAGGTGTATCAGCTAAAGGTTCCTGCTTGACGCCATGAATATAAACATCAGAGCCATAATGCCAAGGCACAGCTTTATCAGAAGTATATGGAATAGGACCAGGAGTGGTAATGATCATAGGAGCCACTCTAGCTTCAGCAACAATCTTCACAGGGCCTTCAGCAGTAATCTTAATTGGACCCTTATGAGTGATTTTGACAGGGCCCTTGGAAGTAATCCTCACCGGCACTTTATCAACCATATCCACCTCTTCAACCTTCGCACCTTGAGTTATATGTTCAACCATGCTCTCTACAGAAAGTGTGGTCCTCTCAAACACTATGGTGTAATTATTCATGAGGCATTGAATTCCGTCCTTCAATCTCCAGCAGCTATCCGGCTTATAAGCACAATATAAACAATCTTCACGACAACCTGGAAAGAACCCAGCTTGTACCAACTTCTTCTTAATAATAGACAATGGTGTGGTTAAATTTGCAACTGAGGAAATATGTGAATCTTCATCAATGGCATTAACGGTCTTCTCATGATTTGGCATGGGAGCAGTAATCACATTTGGAGTACCCGGAGGGTCAAACTCAATCTCTCCCGCATCAATCATATCCTGAATCTTATTCTTCAATACCCAACAACTATTGGTATCATGTCCCTGACAATTTGAATGATATGCACATCGTGCATTAGGATTATACCTGGGTGAGGTAACATTGGGATTCTGAGGAGGATCCCTCAAAGTGATAAGTTCACCCTTCAACAAGTGCTGCAAGGCTTGGGCCAGTGACATGTTGATCTTAGTGAACTGTCTTCTAGCCCTCTGTTGATTTCCCTGTGGCTGCTCTGGTGTTGTAGGAGTTGGATTGGAGATATGAACTGCACTCACAGACTGATGCCTCCTATTACGATCAGGTTGACCATAAACAGCATTTGCCTCTTTCTTCCCACTGGGAGGTTTCTTTGTAGTACTGGATGAAGAAACACTCACCTGGATCTTGCCACTCCTTATACCACTTTCTACACGCTCTCCTGTCATTATCAACTCAGTGAAGCCAGATGATGAGCTTCCAATGAGATGACTGTAAAAAGGACCATTCAACGTACACATGAACATATCAACTAACTCCCTGTCAGTTAGAGGGGGTTGCACTCTTCCAGCCAAGTCTCTCCACTTCTGGGCATACTCCTTGAAATTTTCTTTAGCACCCATGGACATGCTTTGAAGTTTCATGCGAGTAGGGGCTAGATCAGCATTGTATTGATATTGCTTATAAAAGGCTTCAGCAAGATCATTCCAATCACGGATGTTGACACTCTCCAATTGATAGTACCATTCCAATTGATCTCCAGACAAACTCTCTTGGAAGAAATGGATCCACAACTTCTTATCAGCAGTATGGGGTTGGATCCTCCGGACATAAGACATCAGATGCAGCTTGGGATAAGAGACACCATCATAAACTACGAAAGTAGGAACCTTGAAACCAATGGGTATAACCACCCCAGATATCAAACTCAGGTCTTCAAAATCCAGCCCAGAAGACTTTTGCAATTCCATAGCATTCATTCTATCCACCAGCATCTTGAACTTATCTTCATTAGGCTCATGATAGTAGTTAGCTTCAGAATCAGAGTCCCCCATTGTATTATGGAGACTGCCTCCCTCTTTCTCAGACTCTTCAGACTCATAATCTTCAACCTGTTCTTTGGTCTTGACAGGACCTCTGAACCTTCTTCCCATGTTGATCAGGCCTCCTGATCTTCTAGTCTTCTTAGTCTTCTTGTCCAGCAGTGTCTTCAATTCATCCTTCCCCTTGGACAAGTTCAGGATCAGCTCTTGTAACTGTGCATTTTGTGCCTTGAGATCTTTGACTGTTTGTTCAAGAGCCATTGCTGAAATAAACAGCGAGAAGATAAGAAACCTGTGCACTAGAAACCTGTGATGCAATGATATGGTGTAAATGTATATGCAATGTTTTCAAGGACCGCAAGATTTAAATTTGCTTAAACAATCAAGAAAGTAAACTTTTATTAGTAATAAACTTGTTTGCCCTTTGGGGCTTACAAAATGAAATGAAATAAATACAAAAAATGGGGTTTTAAGTCTCCCATGGACGTTTCCTCTTTGTGTTGAGGTATGAGTTGAGATTCCGCTCCTCGTGAAGTTGCTTTGTTAGCTCCAGGATTCTTTCTTGACTTGCTTTGTAATGAGTCTCGAAAGTATCCCTTTGCTCCTTCAACTGGATCCAGGATCTTTGCAAGTCTTCCATGTCGGTGGGCATGTCTGGGTGAAGGATGGTATAAAAAGTGTCTCCTTCAGCAACAGGCTCCATAGTAACTGGCAGGATAGCAGGATATGGCATCATGAGAGTCTGAGCACGATATCGCACCCATCTGAGGTAAACTTCCATAGGAATAGTGTACTTGGGCTCCAGAGTCTTGCTGTCAACCTTGTTCACTTTTCCCCATGCTCGTATGAACCTCTGACGGTAACCTTGCAGATCGTTTTCGTAGTCAAACACAATACCTTGAATCAACATGTCATGAGGACCATCACTCCGAGCGTAACCAAACTGTCGTAAAGCTAAAGAAGGGTTGTAAGTAATGCCTCCTCTTATGCCTAGAAGTGGCACATTAGGAAACTCCCCACAACGGTCAATGATAGTGACATTCTCCATAGATCTGGAGCACCAATGGATATCTGAATGAGAGAGTGACATAATCCTCTTGGACCATCTGAACCCTTGTTCATTCTTCATCACTGAATGAGGAAGGTGAGAAATAAACCACCTAGATAGCAAAGGTATGCAACACATCAGAGTTCCTCTTGCTTTTGTAGTACGAGTGTGAAGAGAATGCAGGATGTCTCCAAGTAATGTAGGCACTGGATTATGACTCAGAAATAGGTTGATGGCATGAACGTCTATGAACTGATCTGGATTGGGGAACAACACTAAGCCATAAATCAACAAGGCTAAGATCTCCTCAAAAGCGTCATAGCTCATAGCCTTTAGGAACACTTGAGCTTTATCCATTAATACTTTAGCAAGAATACCCTTAACTCCGCTTCTCATTTCTAGAACAATGTCTGATTTCTTCAGATGTAGAGCTGCAGCAATAACCTCAGGTTTAGGCTCCTTTTCCAAACCTGTGAATGGTTTTTGATTAAGGACAGGTATACCCAGAAGTTTGGAGAACTCTTCCATTGTAGGAACCAGCTGATAGTCGG
This sequence comes from Lathyrus aphaca, assembly GCA_963966055.1. Classification (NCBI taxonomy): domain Eukaryota; kingdom Viridiplantae; phylum Streptophyta; class Magnoliopsida; order Fabales; family Fabaceae; genus Lathyrus; species Lathyrus aphaca. Next base: position 424,980,962 of record OZ014519.1, on the reverse strand, counting down.
GGAATGTGAAGCAATGGTGCTTAGGATCAAAGAACTGAAACAGGACACTCATCATGTCTTCATTGAACCCTGAGATGACTAGATCCAGTAGGTGACCATGTCTCTTGATGAACTGAGAGTTTTCAGAAACTTGAGAGACCAATTCCTTAAGCTTAGGAGGTATGCCTACAAAGTTGATCCGGATAGTGTTCCTACGAGCAAAAGCCATGACCTGCAACAAAGAACAAAGATAAATCCTTTGGTCCTTGAAATGGTTAGTGAAAATGCTTATGCTTATGATGCATGATGATGTTATGATGTTATGCTCAATCACAAACATGTGGCACACACAAACAAGTCACACAATAGCCCTAGGTTTAAAGGCTTGCATGAGGTTCAAAGGTAAGTACCCTCCCTTGAAGTTTAGATGGTTCATCCTGTCCTACAAAAGTAACCAGGTTCTAAGGGATCTCAATATCATTGATCCTTCACAAGGGTGGTTGTTCAGTAGACAACTTACTTGCCAACCAAAACCCTCCAAGTTTAGAATCTCAATGAGCGTAGTATCGAGTATCAACCAACTTCAGTCTTCACCAAAGCCGGCTATCTCACTACTTTCTAAAGGCCAAGATGGGATAACTAGGGTTCTAAAAGTTAGTTAGTGCATTGAGAACATATGGCAGCCTCATATTATCCTCAACTTGACTTAAGGAACATAAGCACCAACTAAGAAGTCACACTAACTATGGCCACCAGATCAACCATATCGATATACGCCGTACAGTTTCCTTGGTCTATTTCCATTTACCTAAGGTACACTAGATCCGGGTTAGGATCTTTCACACAGAAGAGCACCCAACAAGTAAAGTAAAGCAAACAAAGCAAACAAGTTTAAAGTGATTTAATTCCTAAGGGTACCCCTCTTTTATTAAATCCCCAGCAGAGTCGCCAGTTCTGTAACACGGTGGGAGAACTGACTTTAGTTATGTTGCGGATAGCAAGAGTCGCCACCGACTTTTATTTTATCCAAAGGAAAGGCATAAAAGAACAGGAAAGACCTTTTAAAAGATTTTTGGGTTCGGGGGGGTAGGTTATGTAAAGGGAAGGTGTTAGCACCCTTTACATCCATGGTTATCCATGGGCTCTTAGTTACTTAGCTCACTTTAAACTGTTTTTAAAATGTGAAGTGTGTGAATAGAAATTTTCTTAAGTACTTTATAATGATCCATGTACGGATATATATAAAGCCTTTGTTTTGAAAATTTGTTTGAAAATGTGAAGTGTTTGAAATGTTTTTGAAAAGTGAGCAAGTATATAAGAGGAACCTACCCTAAGTTAAGTCTTTTCTGTTCTTAAATATCCTTTAAATGGTAATACTATACCTATTATTAAGGAATAGGTAGTCATTACCTTGGATGTATGGGACAAGTGAAGGGACAACTGTTTCTTAGGCAATTGTAAGGTGTATAAGCAATTCGAAGAGACTTATCATCTTTATTCGAAAGGGACCAGATCATTACGAAGGCAACCACGAAGGGACTTGATCTTTTTATCTGTTAAGGGACTAGATGATATAAGATGAGGGACTTTGCTTTATACACCCTACTTGACCTTTTGTTTAGGCAACTTTAGAGGTAACCCTTAAGAAGTGAGATGGCGATCCAGGATCGACTTACGTGTGTGAGTGTACCAATTCAAATATTTATCTTTAAGATTAGTGATTTATATTCAATTTTACATATAAACATGTCTTGCACTCCCTATTTTACTAACCATAGCATTTAAAAATAAATATTAAAAATTACTACAACTATTACATATTGGATACAATTACATAATAATAATAATTAAAATAAATTAAATAAGCAAATAAATGAATAATTAAGTGGGTTAGTAATAATCATATAATATATAAATAAATAAATAAATAAAGGGGGTTAGTAGTAAGAAAATAAATAAGAATAAGATGAAAGAATTAGCATAATGAAAATAAATAAATTTAAAGTTCAAAATTAGATAAATAATATTATTTAAGAGAATTTATAAAAGAAATAAACAATATATACTAAATTATTCTAATGATTTAAATTTATATACATATTATAAAAATATTGGTTAATTATAATTAAATAAACATGCAACAAAAATAAATTATATTCATAAGATCAAATTAGGATTTTTTTTTAATTGTTTTGAAAATAACCTAGGGTTTACTATTTAATTAAAGTTATTTACATGTGAAAACTATATTTAATAATAATTGTAAACAAATTATAAAATAATGTACATAATTAAAATTTACAAATAAATAAATTAAAAGTTATAATATAATTAGGTTTTATAATAATATTAAGGTTAACCAAAATAAATTAGGGTTTATGAAAATATTAAGATTTAGTAATTAATTTACAAACTATATATACATATTATAAATATAAAAATATTTTTAGAAAAAAAGAAATTATGATGTTTTGAGAATATGAATAAAAGTATTTTAATAGTATTTATAAATTATATTTACTAATTTAAATAAAATAGAAATAATTAAAATAAGAAAACAATGGAAAATTGATCAAAAAGAAAGGACCTGGGATTTGAACCCAGGTCCCCTACCTCATATGCAGAGCACAAAACTATCCAGGCCAGCGCGCGCTGGTGATATAGAATGAGATCCATGTAGTTTTGTTTCATATCCTGCACAAATCACAACAAAAAAACAAAAGCAATACAAAAGGGCCTGGGGGGGATTCGAACCCAGGACCCTCAACCAACAAACAAACACTCCAACCATCCAGCCAGAAGGGCGCATTTGTTAAATAACCACAACAATTCATAATATATTAAGTTTTGTAAATGAATGTGAAAATCAAATAAAAAGAATGCTGCCTCCAGGAATCGAACCAAGGTCTTGAACCATAACACGCGCATCCATCACCACTGGGCCAGACGTGCATCTGTGAAATAAATTACAAACAATACAATAAAATATTAAAACAAAATTTGAATTCCAGCCAGCGCGCCAAGAACTTCATCTTCTTCCTTGATACCTACGAATTTTCTTGCCAAATCACCTATGCATTTTCCTGCGAGTTCTTAATACTCATAACCTGCGAATTTCAAACAGCAAGCAAATGGTACAATTTCTTCCAATTGATTAGGGCATTATGATTCCCAGAGTTCATACAATCATTCTATGTCTTTAAAATTTATTTATATTAGGTCTATCATGGAACCCTAAAAGCTTGGCCGAAACCCTAACAATGGCACTTCCTTGTTCCTGCACCAAAAAAGAAATCAAAGATACCAGAAACGATCTATATACAATTATAAACAAGAATCACCAATCAAAATCATGTTAGAATGCTTATATGAATAAAATCGAAAACTTCAAAATTCAAGATGAACATGGATTTTGTTTATGATATTTGGTATGCTTTTGATGCTTTTAAGGATTGGAATAGGTTCAGTGATGTCCAAAGAACATGTAGCAATCTTCAAATTGTCTTGAAAGTGTCTTTAAGGAAGAATCCGAATTGTGAGTTTTTGATGAATTTTTGTAGATTGAAACTTACTCTTGAGGCAGCAAAATCGTGTCCATGCATTTGTGTAGTTTGTATACTTATAGAAGAATGGAATTAGGTCAGAAAAGTGGTGGATTTGTGGGCTTTGATGGATACCTTGAGTGTGAAGAAATCTCCTTGCCAAATTAGTCAAAAAATCAAATATTTTCATGCTATAATGCCTTAGCACGAATTTGGATGGTTTTGAATCAACTTAAATGGTCATTAAGAGTTTCTAGAAGAAGAATCACTTTTAAATATTCAATTTTCATATTTTATTTTGATTTAAAATGGTTTTAAATGAATAAAATCAAAATAAATAAAATAATAAATAATAAAAATATGAATAAATGAGGATTGGGTCATGCATGATGTCATGTTGAAGTTTGGATCACAAAATTGCAAGCCCATTTGGAAGAATTTGGTTTTAAGGCCCTATTTGCTTCATAAACCTCCCAAAAATTTCCCAACTTTGCAAGGGCACAAATCCTTCAATTTTAATGATATGATGGTGTTCTTGGACATTTGGGAAAGCTTAAATAATCCTCTAACCAACCCCATTGGTTTCATGTCCATATCTTTTACCATTCTCAAGTTATGCCCTTTTGAAGTTGTTGACTTTTTGTTGACTTTCAAAAGGACCTATAATGTCTTAGCTCATACCTTCCAAATGAAGCATTTTTGGGCTTGGCTTGTGAGACACAAAGTTGTAGAGAATTAAATTTCCTTCAAAATTAGCTTTGGATGGGAAAAATTTGATGAAGCATGTGAAAGTTATGGCTGGTCAAAGTTCAGTTGACTTTTCCTGTGAAAACCCTAATTTAGAAACTCATGATTCTTGATGATCTGAAATCTCCTTGATGAATCATGATCAGCCCTTGATCAAATGATGAATTTTACTTCATATACTTGATGTTGGCAAAAAATCATGAAGTTTGACTTTGGTTTGACCACAGTTAACCTCAGTTTGACTTTTTAACTACTTTGACTGATTTTGACCTATCTGATCATCTGACTGAGCAAACCTTTGGGAAAAGTCTTGAAACTTGTCATGGGGGTTCTTAAACACATATAAGATGTTATGAAGCTCACTTGAAGTCTTGGAAGTTCATTTAGCCTGACTAAAGTCAAAACCCTAGTTTAGGATGCACTGCTTAGGAGGATGCATTGTCTGAGGGAATTGTCAAATCTTCTGACTAATTGTGAACTTTGTGAACCTTGGGAACCTCATAAGATGTATTGTGAACCTCATAAGATGTATTGTGAACCTCATAATATGTCTTGTGAACCTTGTGAACCTTGTGAACCTTGTGAACCTTGTGAACCTTGTGAACCTTGTGAGCCTCTTAGTACACAAAGTCTTGTCTTGTGAGGGCAAATTTTGGGGTGCAATAGCTGCCCCTGTTCAATTTTCTGAAACCCGAGGGGTTAGATTGGTATATGTGCCAGTCGTGACCTGGAAGGTTGAAGGGGATTGAACACAAAAGCCCAAAAATTTGCACTCACCGGTGCATAAAGTAATACTGATGATTAACTATATATGCTCGAGTGGGCTTGAAGATGCCACTTGGAGAAAAGGAAATGGGCTTAAAAATGCCATCAGAATGAACTGGAGATGGGCTTAGAGATGCCATCTGTAGAAAAGTTCTTCAAATATACTTCTTGGATAATAAGGTAGTCCAAAGTATGAAGATATAGCTTTTGGGAAGATAAACAACGTCCCAACATTACCTTTGGGAAGATAAACAACGGCCCAAGGTAATGGAATAGCTTTTGGGAAGATAAACAACGACCCAAAGTCATGATAGAGTACTTGGGAAGATAAACAACGGCCCAAGGTCATGATAGCTTTCAGGAGGATAAACAACGTCCCGAGGTATAAGTATAACTTTTGGGAAGATAAACAACGACCCAAAGTCATGATAGCTTTCAGGAGGATAAACAACGTCCCGAGGTATAAGTATAACTTTTGGGAAGATAAACAACGACCCAAAGTCATGATATGGCTTTTGAGAAGATAAACGACGTCTCAAGATAGCCTTCGGGAAGATAAACGACGTCCCAAGATAATGAGGTAACCTTTGGGAAGATAAACAACGGCCCAAGGTAACAATATGGCTTTTGAGAAGATAAACGACGTCTCAAGATAGCCTTCGGGAAGATAAACGACGTCCCAAGATAATGAGATAACCTTTGGGAAGATAAACAACGGCCCAAGGTAACAATTTGTTGATGAAATTTTTCTGCTGGAGAATTAATCTGAAAAACAAGATTAGTTTGATGCAAATATCATAATGTATATAACATTCTGCAAGATAATATTAATTCATGCATTATGTATGCATATATAGTATGATGCACTTAATTAATGTATTATGTACTTATGGATATATATGTTATGGTATGATGTAAATGATGCATGTATGAATCATGAGCCTGAAGCGTCTGGATATCTTCGTATAACAACTGCTGGCCAAGAAAATAAATCCCGATTTGTTGCTGAAGAATATGAGGAATTCGTTCCCGTCTCGTTTGATAATATAGTATTCATAACTTCCCGTCTTCGTTTGATAGTAAGGTATCCACAACCTCCCGTCTTCGTTCGTCGTACTCCTATTGGAGGAATAAATTCCCGATTATCCTTCTGAGGATAAAAGAGATGGATATAAATTCCAGGGGAGATGTGACTCGAAGTTTTTATGAAGATGGATTTGCCCTACTAGGGGACTTGTAGCTGTCTAGTGGGGATGAACCGCCGAAGCTTCGTTGAATTCTTTCCCTCGTTCATCCTTAGTAAATATTATTACTGCATTTTCATGCATTTCTGGTAAACATCAATCATATTAAGCATTTATGCATTTCTGGTAAACATCAATCATATTCAAAAGCATACATACATTAAAACATAACCAATGGACGTTTCGCTTATGTAAATAGGGTAAAAGTAAATCTGGATTCAAAGATGAAATTTTATTTATATCAAAAATGACCCATACATAGGCAAGTTTGTACAAAGACAGAAATCCTAGTAAGAGGAATTTGTCGTAATTTTTTTTACAAAACAAAGAAAATCAGCTATGTGGGAAATAATCCTATTAAGTTTCAATTCTACTATTGCCATTATCTTCAAGTATCTCATCTTCTGCTGTCAAGACGGAAACGATTGGATTGAGCTTTATCTGTTCGAGCTTGAGTAAGTAGCACAACTGATTGTAGTTTCATGGGTGATCCAAACGAGACATAGTCATACGCTTTAATCCCTAACTTTTGCCTGGATTGCCTTTTCAGGTTTTCAATCCACCGGGATACCCTTTTTTGCCCAAGCCGCCTTTTCAGGTTTTCGACTTGCCGGGTGTACATTTTTTATATATATCCCTAATTTTTGCCCGAACCCTTTTGGTTCGCCGGGATGCCCTTATTTTTGCCTAGGCCAGTCAACCTAGCGGGTCTCTTTTTATGCGTAGTATTTTTTAACTATGTCTGCGTTTACAGGCTGCGGGAAGTCTTCATCATCCATAGTAGTAAGTATCATGGCACCTCCTGAGAATATTGACTAATTGTGAACTTTGTGAACCTTGTGAACCTCATAAGATGTATTGTGAACCTCATAAGATGTATTGTGAACCTCATAAGATGTCTTGTGAACCTTGTGAACCTTGTGAGCCTCTTAGTACACAAAGTCTTGTCTTGTGAGGGCAAATTTTGGGGTGCAACACGAGGTAAAGAAAGAGTTGATTGGTATGCTACGAGAATATGTGGATATCTTCGCCTGGTCGTATCAAGATATGCCAGGGCTAGATACTGACATTGTTGTGCATAAGCTACCATTGAAAGAAGATTGTCCTCCTGTGAAACAAAAGTTGAGAAGAACTTGTCCTGACATGGCGATGAAGATCAAGGAGGAAGTTCAGAAGTAGTGGGATGTCGAATTCCTCGCCGTAACTAGTTATCCACCCTGGGTAGCTAACATTGTGCCTGTACCAAAGAAAGACGGCAAAGTTCGGATGTGCGTTGATTACCGGGATCTAAATAGAGCAAGTCTAAAGGATGACTTCCCATTACCTCACATTAATGTGCTGGTAGATAACACCACTCAATTCTCGGTATTTTCCTTCATGGATGGCTTCTCCGGGTATAATCAGATTAAAATGGCACTGGAAGACATGGAGAAAACAACGTTCATTACCCCGTGGGGTACATTCTGCTACAAGGTTATGCCCTTTGGTTTGAAGAACATCGGGGCAACGTATCAGCGGGCTATGGTCACATTGTTCTACGACATGATACACAAGGAGATAGAGTGCTATGTGGACGACATGATTGCCAAGTCCTGAGACGAAGAAGAGCATCTGGTCAATCTCAAGAAGCTGTTTGATAGACTGATAAGGTATAAGCTGAGGTTGAATCCAAACAAGTGCACTTTCGGAGTGCGTTTCGGAAAATTGTTGGGTTTTATTGTTAGCCAGAAAGGAATCGAGGTGGATCCTACAAAAGTGAAAGCAATACAAGATATGCCTGCACCGAAAACAGAAAAAGAAGTGCGCGGGTTTTTAGGGAGGTTGAACTACATTTCACGGTTCATATCTCATCTAACTGCCACGTGCAAACCAATATTCAAATTGCTAAGAAAAGAATAAACGGTCAGGTGGAATGAGGACTGCCAAAGAGCCTTTGAAAAGATAAAAGAATATTTGCAAACACCTCCGATTCTAATGCCTCCAGTTCCAGGACGGCCGCTTATCATGTACTTGACTGTGCTAGAAGGGTCAATGGGGTGTGTTCTAGGCCAACATGACGAGTCTGGTCGAAAAGAGTACGCTAGTTATTACCTTAGCAAAAAGTTTACCGACTGTGAATCCCGTTACTCACTGCTCGAGAAAACTTATTGCGCTTTGGTATGGGCTGCTCGCCGACTGAGACAGTATATGTTGACCCATACCACATTTCTAATTTCAAAAATGGATCCTATCAAGTATATTTTCGAGAAACCAGCGTTAACCGGAAGGGTTGCTAGGTGGAAAATGATCTTAACATAGTATGACATACATTATACTTCCCAAAAAGCCATCAAGGGAAATGTATTGTCAGATTACCTTGCACAGCAACCTCTTGAAGATGACTATCAGCCAATGAAGTTTGATTTCCCTGATGAGGACATCATGTACCTCAAAGCAACAGATTGCGAGGAACCACATCCGGAGGAGGGGCCAGACCCTGAATCTAAATGGAAGTTGATGTTTGATGGGGCAGTCAATATCAACGGACGTGGAGTTTGTGTTGTTCTTATCACTCCTAAAGGTGTTCACTTTCCCTTCGCTGTCATAATTACTTTTGGCTGCACCAACAATGAAGCGGAATACGAGGCGTGCATAATGGGAATAGAGGAGGCTATTAATCTTCAGATTAAGACCCTCGATATATTCGGAGATTCAGCCCTTGTTATCAATCAGGTTACCGACAAGTGGTATACACATCAAGAACATTTAATTCCTTATAGGGATTATGCCAGAAAACTGTTGACGTTCTTCACAACGGTTAAGCTTCAGTACATACCACGTGATGAGAATCAATTTGCCGATGCATTGGCTACTCTTTCTTCGTCCAAGTATTGTGTTGGAATTATGTGCCCAGGATTGACATTTCTAGGCTTGATACACCAGCTTATGCCTTCTCTGTAGATGTAGTGTCTGACGAGAAACCTTGGTATTTTGATATCAAGCTCTTCCTGGAAAAGCAAGAATACCCAGCAGGGGCATCATCCAACGACAAGAAGACCTTAAGACGACTTGCTGCTAGTTTCTTCTTGAATACATATGGGGTTTTGTATAAGAGGAACTTTGACATGGTCTTGCTCAAATGCGTGGATAGACACGAAGCAAGCCTGTTAATGCAGGAAGTCCACGAGGGATCTTTCGGTACTCATGCAGGAGGGCATGTTATGGCTAAGAAGTTGTTGAGATCGAGGTATTATTGGATGACAATGGATGCAGATTGTTGTTCATACACCCGTAAGTGCCACAAGTGCCAGATTTATGCAGACAAGGTGCATGTTCCTCCCAATCCGCTCAACGTCATGTCATCTCCTTGGCCCTTTTCTATGTGGGGCATTGACATGATCGGGAAAATAGAGCCTACTGCTTCAAATGGTCATCGCTTCATCTTAGTTGTGATCGATTACTTCACAAAGTGGGTTGAAGCAGCGTCTTATGCCAATGTCACTCGTCAAGTGGTAGCCAAGTTTTTGAAAAGAGACATTATTTGCAGATACGGAGTGCCCGAAAGAATCATTACTGACAATGGTTCCAACTTAAACAACAAGATGATGGCAGAGTTGTGTCGGGACTTTCAGATTCATCATCACAATTCTTTTCCTTACCGGCCAAAGATGAATGGTGTGGTAGAGGTAGCAAATAAGAATATCAAGAAGATTGTGCAAAAGATGGTTGTCACTTACAAAGATTGGCATGAGATGTTACCATTTGCGTTGCATGGGTACCGAACGCCAGTCAGGACGTCGATCGGGGCAACTCCTTTCTCATTGGTATATGGTATGGAGGCAGTCTTGCATGTTGAGGTAGAAATTCCTTCATTGCGTGTGATGATGGATGTGAAGCTTGAGGAGGATGAATGGGTACGTGCTCGCTACAATCAGCTATGCTTAATTGAGGAAAAGAGATTAGCGGTTATCTGTCATGGTCAGCTTTATCAGAGGAGAATGAAGCGAGCATTCGACCAACGAGTACCTACTTAGGAGTATCAAGTAGGAGAGCTTGTGCTCAAGAGGATCGTTCCTCCAGGTTCAGATCACAGGGGCAAGTGGACCCCAAATTACGAAGGACCATTCATAGTAAAGAAAGTTTTCTCAGGCGGAGCACTGATGCTCACCACTATGGACGGAGAAGATTTCCCATCCCCTGTTAACTCGGACGCAGTTAAAAAATACTTCGCATAAAAAGACCCGCTGGACACAAAAACAGAATTAAAGTCCAGGCAAGAAAAGGGCATCCCGGCGAGCTAAAAACAGAATAAAAAGCTCGGGCAAAAGTTAGGGAAAACAAATAAAAAAATGTACACCCGCTGAGTTGAAAAGCCACATCGGACAACTCAGGCAAAAAAGGGTATCCCGATGGGTTGAAAACCCGAAAGGGCGACCCACGCAAAACAAGGGAATAAGCGAACAACTACGATCCGAGTAGTCTGAACCAGATCATCGTTTCGTACAGCTTGACAAATATCAGAAGGATAGGAATCAGTCCCCTCATCTTCTCAGAAAGCAAAGGCAAGAATGGAGAGTTTCGAAGACACACTGGTCATAGCAAGAAGGAAACTCATTGGGGTGTCGTGCCCATTGCCATTAGGATAGTTTATTTTCTCAATTTCGTGGTAGCTACCTCTTTCCAGGTGGTTGCTTCCTAATGTAAAAACTTTGCCTATTCAGAGGCCTTTCAATAAAAGAATATTCAGTCAAAAAGCTGTGTTGTGTTTATTTTTGCTTGCAAAAATGTCCTGAATTTTTGGCGAAGAATAGCATTTGCATTTAAAACATGGTGATAATTTGAAAAGAAGTGACCATGCAGGGAAACATTTGAAATATTCTTTGAGTGTCGGGTGACGATGGATGAACAGATCATACCATGCAAGTCCCCGGGCACATATGTGTTTTCTGTTGTTGCAGGTTGCAGGATGGCGTCACATTCTCCCAAGCATAATTTTCCCCAGCTAAATCATGGCAGGTGGGATCCCCAGCAGTTTATTTTCCCACAAGTGAAGTATGCCTAGCAGACAGTGGGAGGCCCATTCCCCACAGAGTTTAACTGTCAGAACTTTTCTTCCCAAGCATGGGATATTTGAGGAAGCATCTCCCCAGCCGTGTTGGAAGATCGTCATTCCCCCGCAGAGTTTCATGATTGAGATACAACCATCATTGAAATATTCCCCAACACTCGTCTGTATTCACACTTTATTGTTGCTCGTTTGCATTTCCCAACACTCATCCGTGTTCTCACTTTGGTATTGCTCGTTTGCTTTCCCCAGCAGTTGCCCATGGTTGTAATTGTTGTTGCTCGTCTGCATTCCCCAACACTCGTCTATGTTTGTTATCTGTTTAAAGCTCGTCTAAATTGTTTGGATACTCGTCTGTATCATCCCTCACACTTGTCTGTGGTAGCTTATATCCATATGTGTTGGTTTGATAATTACCATGGTACTCGTCTGTATTGCTACCCCAAATGCTCGACTGTATTTGAATTTCTGGTATTCGTCTGTACCAGTGGATGATATTCGTCTGTATCATCGCCTGAAGCGCTCGTCTGTGTTTCTTAGATCATCGTCTGATATTCGTTTGTATCATTGACTTATGGAGATCGTCTGTTTTTTTTTCTTGATGATCATCCAATACTCGTCTGTGTTGAAGAGGTTTGAAGTCCTGACGGTGGGATTAAACGTCAAAATGATTACCGGTCCTGACGTAACAGGTATATCCGAAGGAGATTCATCTTTCTCAAGCATCACTTATTAATGTTGCACCTGGCGTAACAGGTTCGCTCGAACAAGGCTCATCTGTCTTAAACCATATATCCATGGATAATATATGGGGAGGGTTTGTCTACCTTGATTATGCATGTCTATCCCACAGACTTAAGTGCATCATTGGTCCTGGCGTAACAGGTTTATCCGAAGGAGATTCGTCTGTCTCAAGTCATATGTTTTGAAAAGTATGTGGGGGCTCGTATGTCCAGTTCCTGGCGTAATAGGATTGTTCGAAGAAGACTCGTCTGTCAAAGTATTCTTATCCCAAATAACAGTTGCAACTTGGAAGGAGCTCTTCTGATTTCTCCCCACTTCAGTCACCAAAGTGTCATTTGGTTGGGTTTATTTCCTAGTTCTTTCATTCTCCAGCAGAGTGCAAATTTCAGGTTTTCTTGGTATTCAACCACAGTTTATCTTGAACGGTCGATAACCCGTGCTACCGTCCTTTTCAGATTAACAGTTGTTTGAATAGGGGAAAATGTAACACCCAAAATTTGCCCTCTTCTTTTTTAGGAATCATCATCATACCATAGTCTTCATAAGCATATCATATTCTTGGAATCTTTGCATGGAAAGATGAGGCATAACATTCTCATGACATAGCATTAGGCATATGATCAGCTGTGGAGGGATTTGAGGCACCTCAAGCTATAACAAGAGGCCCAATGGTTTTTTTCAAATCCTATGGGGAGTCTACATTGCATTCACAAGCTCAAGATCATTCACAAAAGCCCAGGAGGTTGGAGGATCATCAGGGAATTCAAGCTAGGGCAAAGCTCCTACACAATGATCCCAAATTAGGGTTTCAGTTTCAAGCATGGAAACTTTGTGACTTTGGCCATTTCATCTGGGAAAAGTCTTTCATATGATAAGAGGATCTTAGGGATGAAATTTGGTGAGAAAGTTCCTTGTGAAAGTCAGGTATTTCTTCAGTTGCTTGTAAAGGAAGAAATTGGTCAACTGTGCATTCTAGAAGTCAACTGTGGGAATTCAAAGGGTCCAACCCTATTTTCCTAGTCAAGGGATGTTCTTATAACCTTAGAAGAGGTTTGGCAAGATCAAAGATCAAGAATCAAGAGGTTTTGAGGTGTTTTGCATTTTGGGCATGTGATTGGTCATGGAAGTTTCTAATTTTGGCAACTTTTTGCCCTAATTTTCAAAGTCACATAACTTGGTGAAAAAAGCTTCAAATGAATTGCCACCAAACATGAAAATTGAATATTAAAGTCTCCCATTTTTAAAAATTACAAGTACTTTTTCATAGCCCTCATGGTTTGTGAGATAGGCCCTTCGAAAATCTCTTGAATTCTAGGGCATGACATGAATTTCAAGCCTCCTCCAAATGCAAAACCTCATGAAACTTATTTTTAAGTGGTGTTATGGACAAAATAAGATTATAGTGCTTCAAGGCAATGCATGAGAAGAATTGTTGCCCAAGGAAACAAACAAATTCGTGCATGAGAGGTGGTGTATTTCACAAGAGGCAAATTTGCATAATCATTCACAATGCATGACTCAAGCATCCAAGGGCCAGGATTAAGCCACTTATGGATTGGTGAATCAAGCATGATCAGTATGTGAGAGGAGAGAGGGAAGTGCACGAGCCAAGCATGCTATCACACAACTCTTGCTAATTTGCAATTTCATTCCATTCACACTGACCTCACGTGCATTTTTCTTCTTTCTCTCAGCATTGAACATTGGCATGATATAAAAGAGAATTAGGGTTTCCATTTGCTGGGATTCAACACATTTCTCTCACTTGAAGTTTTTTGCATCTCTTGCATTTCTCTTCGAATCACTCTCTACACTCACTCATTGTCAAAACCATTTGCATATTCTTCATCCTTGAGAGTTCAGGATCACAAATCCATACCTCATTCAAGCTAGTTCTCAGAATTCCATACTTTGCCATTTCAGTGCAAGCTGCTTCAGATTCCTAGATCTAGTTGCTTTCAAGGCTTTAGTTGCATTTATTTTGCAACTAGAGTATATTTGGAGTAGATTGGGAGCTCTTTTTGGCTTCTCTCAAGCTATTTCCAGATCTGCAGATCTCAGGTTAGCATCAAAGTCTCAGATCTAGAAATGAAATTGGTTGTGCTCTTTGTGATCTACATGTTTGGCTGATGATGTTGGTCTGTTTAGATTGAAAAATGATCATGAAATGAGCTTGATATGTTGATATGAAGTTTGTTACATAAATCTGTTTGTCTTCGATCCGGATTATTCTTTAATATGAGTTGTTTGTTTGATCTGGAGGTTTTGAGCGATTTCTGTGGTGGTTTGTTCATCATATTGAATTTTCCGGTGCCGAAGCTAGGGCTCCGGTCACCGGATTCTGGAAACAATTCAGGTGGAGAAGATGATGTTGTGAGCGTTGGATTGCTTGATCTGGATGGTTGTATTATTGCCAGCGCATTAAAAGGGGAGGGTCTCCCTCACGTGGCTTATGTTCTCACAATAATGTTGGATGCGTGACATCCCATGGTAGTTATCGTATGCGTGCAATGAAGTGTATTGTTTGGTTTGACTTGTTTAAGTTGGTTGACCCAATCCCATGCGTACATTAGATCCTCTAGCTCTTGTTTTTCCCTATTTTTCCTGAATTTCCACAATAATTCTTATGAACCTGCGCTGGACCATTGGGCCTCAATTGCTACTCCCCCTGCGTGGAAGCCCAATGAAAATGAACTGGAATTGCTTGCTGAACGCACCCCCTGGCCTGTTTTCTTTATTTTTATTTCTTTTTATTTTCATTTTATTTTCAGTTTGCTTTTCAATTTTAAAAAAAAAATAGTTTTAGGTCATCAAAAATTACAAAAACATTCAGGAATGATTCTTTTAGTTTTATCTAATTTTTGGTATTTTTATTTTTCATTTATTTTTAATTACCATGTGGAAATTAATTGTCTCTTTTAATTAATTGATTTTATTTCATTTTTGAAGCATGCTGCCTTGTTCATTTTCTATCTTGGACATTATTTTGAATTTTGAGATGATTCTTTTTGCTCTAGGTCCATAATGAGATGTAGTTTATTGGTGATTTTTGCTCTGATTTTTAGAATTTTTTTTAATTGATTTTGGTCTCTAACTTGTGCATGAAGCTTTCTAACCCTAATCCATGTTTGAACTTTTATTTGAATGGTTAAGCTTCTGATTTTGATCCCCTCCTTTTGGCATGTTGATATGGTATGATTGAAGATCATTTGTGCAAGTTTGTGGAATTTTTTGATGCTTACTTGAATTGATTTGAATTTTGGTTCTTCACTTGTCCCTTTTTTGCTTCTTTTGGATCATATGTTCACTCCTTAGCTTAGAAGGGCACTTGTGCACCCTTCTTCAAGTTGTTTAGGGCCATCTTAGGTTGTTGATACCCCTCTGGTCTTTAGTTGTGGTTTGTGCCTTGAGAAAGTTTGTGTTTGGTTGCTCTTAAAGTTCTTCCACACTTATGCATACTCACTTCACTTCCTTTGCTTCTTTCTTCTCATGATGTGAATGTTTGACTATGTGCAATTCTTCTCTTCATCTCATGTGATCCTTAGGCACTTTCTTAACATGTTAGGGTTCTGGTTTGGCACTTTGTGATGTTTCTTTGACTATCTTGCTTTATATTCTCTCATGTTCATTTTGTTTTGTCATGGTGATTCATAATGCTTCATTGTGAGTTGTATTTCTTTTCTCATTCTTGTGCTTTAAGTTTGCATTTGGCATTTGTGTTTATGACTTCACTTCTGGTTGTGTGACTTTGATTTGACATTATGTTCATTTTGTATTGCATTTATGCTTGTGTCACTAACCATTTCAGGGGCTTTGGTAAGTGAGAGGTGTGGATGTGATTCCCACATCTCCTATTCTTATCTCTTCTCTTTTCTTTATTGATACTATTATTGTGATTGTGATGGGCTTAAGCCTTACTTCCTCCTTCTTTTCTTCTTCTTTCTTCTCTTTCTCTTCCTTTCTTCTCTTCCTTTAGGATAGTAAACCTCACTAACCTAGGATTACCTTTGCATGATAACTTTAGGATTCATTAGTCCCCCATTAGATTTTTACCTTTGTGATCCTTTTGTTTCTCTTCTCTTCTCATCTCAAAACCCTAAAGAAGACACTTAATAAAGATTGAAGTGATATCTTGAGCAATAGCCTTATCCCATGAGACACTTGTAGTCTTCCCATCTTGGGATAGTACAAGCTTGTCTTGTGATGTACAAGTCTGATCAGGATATCATCTTCACCAAGAAAATCATAAAAGACACTTCTTCATTGTAAATACAAAAACACTTAATAAGTTAATGAGTTAGTGAGCTTAAGCCCTAATCTTTGGGTTCAAGTTTTGGGGATCTTCTCCTTACTTGAGTGTGCTTGTTATATTATTCCATCTTGGAATGTAGTGACAAGTGCACATTCCATGGAAAAGAGCTTGAGTTCACTTCCTTGTGACACACTCATAAAAAGCTTCTAAAAAACACAAACAAACAATAAGCGTCTCTCCTTCGGGAATTCTCTTTTCATCTCCTTCGCTCCGTCCGCGAACTTGCTCCTACTTGTCATTTTGCAAGACGGTTACGCACTCGTCGTCCGAGCCTGCAACACCTGAGCATTGACATAGGCAGTTCAAGCCTTAATTCACAAGCAATCTTTTCCACCCCTAGTTAGGGGAACTACGACGACTCTGATCCTCATGTCCAGATGAGGTATGTAGGCAGCGGGGTAGGGTCCGTTCGAGCACTCTTTATTTTCCCTACATTTTCTCCCTTTCTTTTCTTTTATCCAGTTCCAGTTTATTTTCTTTGCAGCAACTTTCGTTTCTTCACCCTTTGAAACAATTTTCTTTGCAAGCGTGGATCCCGTCGGGTACGGCGAACGATCTGGGTGCTAATACCTTCCCAGGTCGTAACCGACTCCCGAACCCAGTCTCTTTGGTTCGCAGGACCTGTGTCCTTCCTTTTCTTTTCTTCTGGTTTGTGCAGCATTACCATTCCCGTTCCTTCGGGATAAAAATGCCTGGCTGGCGACTCTACCTCTTTCCGCGCCACTTTCGCGTTTGTACCAAGATGGAAATCCGGGGAGTGACACTTAGCATAATCTTTTTAGCATAATCTTACACGCTTACTTCCTTTACTTCGTTGTTGAGACCCTCACTAGCCTCAAACATCAAAGTTTATACATGCTCAATAAAATTTGCATCATTGTCCAACATAGGATTTGATTCGACCTGTATTATGGCATTGGTCTTGTCGCCTAATTTGAGCTCCCATCCTTTAAAGCGTCATGCACTAGATCCCTCAAAAGATTATACGAAGATGTTTTATGATCGAGAAAGTTATGGTATTTAAAAAAACCACTTCTCTTATTTTGTTCTAATGGTGGTGTTTTCAGGTCATTTGGTAATATAATTTGACCATCAACAACCAAAAGATCAAAGAATTCATCACATTTAGTTACATCATATGTGTAAGTTTTTGTAATAAACATATTATTTTTAGTTGGCTCAACATGATTTTTCCCATTTGAAGGTCTTAAGACCTTATAGACAAATGATGGACCTGACTTTAATTCTGCCAAGTCAACCTCATTTTCTTCAACATATTCGAAATTTCTTGATCGTTTTCATTTATTTCTACGTAGGCAACTTTTTCTTTCCTAGGGTGTCGAGTTCACCTGGCTTTTTCAGCCTCCAACCTTTCGACTTGTCGAGCCCTATCAGCTAGTTAGACCATGTACCTCAGGTATCAGGTGTCTAACTTCTTCTTGACGGAATACTCTAACCCACCTGCAACTATTTTGACTAACTCATGTTCAGACACTTGAGTAAACCATCTTGCTTTCAATAACCTAAACCTATTAAGACAATCATCTATTGACTCAGAGAATTTTCTCTTTACACTGGCCAGTTCTTATATGTTAATCTTTAACTGGCCGATATATAACTTCTCATGGAATACTCTTTCTAACTAATTCCAATTGCATATGAAATTTAGTGGAAGAGTAGTAAACCATGTAAACACGTTCTTAGTTAAAGAATTTAGGAAATACTTCATTTTAAAGTTTTCATTATTGGCTAAGTCTCCGGCCTCAAACTGATATCTAGTAATGTGTTCGACAATGGATTAATTGGTATCCCTTACAAACTTAGTGAACTTAGGGATTTTCCAATCCCTTGAAAAGTCAATATGCAACACATGTTCAGACAAAACAAAGACAAAATTTGGCTTATGAAGGCCAACATTTAGGCCATTTTGGCTAAAATTTGTTCGACCACATTGGCTATATTATTTTGCCACCAAAATGGTTTTGTTGAACTCTTCTAAGCACTTTGTCAACATCTTGGATTATGTTTACCAACGTTGCCTCTGGGCCATTTCGACATGGTTCTCCTTTGATGCCCTGGGTTGTTCAATAGGTTAGGGCATAAATTGTGGTTGCACATGGTTATTAGGAAAACCTTCATTTTCTACAACTCATAGGTTTTGGGTTGTCCTAACTGTTTGGATTTGAAGAACACGTTAAATAGGAGTTCGAGGAGCACCAAAGAAATCAACAATTCAACCCATTTGATGAACCAATTGTTGATAACTATGGTTGTGGTTTGAATCAAATGATTAAACATAATACCAATCTGTTGAGTAAGCATGGTAACCATATCATGGTTACTATCATCCATTTATTGCCTCATATCCATGAGTGAATGATTTGTTAGAGGTGGCATAACCTGAGGAATGTATCATAACCCTCCTTATGGTTGTGCTATTCGACTAGGATTATTGAAAGCTGATAAATATGCCAAATGTTGGTCAAAAGGAGATGCAATGGTTGTTGCATTATCTGCATACGTAGATGCATTAATTTGTATATTTGTCATCATAGTAGTTGGCATGTCATAGGGATATCCCCCTACTAACAAGGGGTAACGTAAAACTAAGGAGATAATAAGACCTAAGATCTCCCACAGTAGTACGCGTAACCCCATGAGAAGTTGGGAAAATGGTTGTTTGTGGTGGAGGAACCACCACTTATGGTAATGTCGTGGAAACCGACATGTGACTTATTATATGAGTAGTTACTTCAATAAATGTCGAAGTTCCCACTTCACCAATCATCGTTTTGATTGGTTGTTCTTCTTCCATATATGGGGTGTCATTCCGAAGAAGTATTCTTTGACTTTATGCTGCCATTTTAACTTTACCACTTATCAAATACATACACACTCAAACATTTATATGAAGAACAAAACAAATAAACGGAAATACACACAATTTTCTACACAAAAAAAACCTTGAATTAAAATGCACAAAAAAGGTCCCACTGGGTGTGCTAATTTCCTTACTCATAATTTTAGTAAACAATTATGAGTTTGGTTCACTTAAAATATTAAACTCGAACAATCTCGAGGACAAATTTGTGCGTGGATGTTTTGAGAAGATTAGGTGTGTTTGAAAGGGTGGTTTTGGATGAGTTCGTGAAAAACTCAAGAATAACGTGAATAAAATAGAAATGTGCATAAATGTACAAAGACTTAGAATTAAAAGCAATAAGAGTGCAATTAAAACAAGGAGGATAATAAACAAATTGAAAGTAAAATGTTTGCATTAATATAAAATAGTGCGCATGATCATATATTTATCACTAAATCTCTGAATCACTGGGACTTGGATATTGGATTCTATAGAAAACATAATGAAATTTTGAACCCTAGTTACATGCAGAAATTCAACTTATACACAAGTGAAAAATAATTATCGACAACAATTACTTTCACAACACTCAACACATTCATAAGTACGTGGGTTACTGGCCTTTGCATGACTTTCACACGTCTTCACCGTTTGAATTGCTTCAAACCATCACCTACGCTAATAACTACCTTTAAATTTCCTAACTGCCCCCGTCAAGAATCTCCAGTTGACTCATATATTTTCCGTCGAAGCATCCTTAGTTTAGCTGACCATTGGATTCAGAAACACACTAAGTCTTTGTTCTTGCGAAAACACTCAACAAGTGGCTTTATTGTAGGAACAAGAAAAGTCACAATGAAGGTAGATTTTTATAGGATTTTGGGGATTCAAGAGTGTATATCTTACTTATCCCTCTGGCGGGAGTCCCTCTATGAGTTTTCTGTATGTCTGAATCCTTCCTTTTCCATTCTCCAAGGTCCTTTTATATAGGATAAACCTTGGTCCCATAAATATTTGTAACGTTTGTCTCATCATCAATCAACGGTCACATCTTTTCATTTCCTCGGATCCGACTTTATTGTACCGAGTCCATACCCAACAAATTACTCAATTTTGATCCTGAATCACACCCCAGTTTGTCCTTAACTGCCTAGTTCATTCTGACTTCATGTCTGACCAAAACCTGACTGAGTAGTCAGATCCAGTCATTGGGGTGACCTCTTATATTGACCCCTCTTATATTGACCCGTATTTCATTTTTGGTCTGAGTTTATACCTCGACCTTGATAAAAATATTCGAGGATGTTCCGTCCTAACATCTGATGGAAGTGTCAAGTGGAAGTGTCAAACTTGACACTTCTAAACTGCAGGCAGCCACATTTCTTTTCCCTTTACTTCAATGTTCATTCAAAACACTGCATCTTCTTTGAAACTGAAATGGAGATTTCAAAGAAGATGAGTAATCGAAACTCAGAAGAATCATTTCTAGTTCAAAACGCAGACCTAATCCTCCCATGGCTAACCCCTCAACAACTCGCCAATCTTTCCTTAACCTCCAAATCACTCCACAAACTCACTCAAACCCTAACCCTAAATCGTATCTCTGACGCTTCCAGAAACTTCGAGAATTTCCCAATCCCATTCCTCAACAACAACAATCACAATAACAATCACAATCACCCTTACTCATACTTTCTCTACACACCTTCACTTCTTCTCTCCAGCACTAACATCCCTCGTTACCAACAATGGGGTGGCAATTCTGTAACTTCAACAAACCCTAAAATGGTTGCTGATAATGATGATGATGAATCGGTGAGGTTTGTTGATGTGGTAGGTTGTGACTGCGGTGAGGTTTGTGGTGATGGCTGTGTTTGTTTAGGGTTTTGTGATGATGTGGGAAGGGAATGTGGGCCGGGTTGTTTTTGTCAAGTGGGGTGTGGGAATAGGGTGAGTCGGAATGGGGTTGCGGTTAGGGTTAAGATTGTGAGGTGTGGAGAGAAAGGGTGGGGGTTGTTTGCTGATCAGATTATTTCTAAAGGACAGTTCTTGTTTCAGTATGCAGGTAACTGCTTGTTTGATTGATTATAGAATTATCATAAAGTTGATTGTGATATATATATAGTATGATTTAGTGTTTTCAATTCGAAATGACTTTTTCACTAGAGTTGATTCTAATTTGAAGCTGAAATTTGGAGTTTTATTTTTATTTTTTGTTTATGTAGTAGAAGTTAGAATTGATTTTTGAATCATAGAGTTGATTATGATGTGTTTTTGTGTTTTCGAGTTGCATTGGATTTTCCATCGGAATTGATTCTAATCTGAAGCTGGAATTTAGCGTTTTTTGTTTGTATTATAGTTAGAATTGATTTTAGAATCATAGAGTTGATTCCAATGTGTTTTTGTATTTTCGAGTGGAATTTTTCATTGGAATTGACTCTAATTTGAAGCTGGAATTTGGAGTTTTTTCTCTCCATGATAGAAGCTATTTAGGGTGGGTGGGGTAGCTCGGTTGACATTTACTTGCTGGGTGGGTCAGCTGTTGATCCAGGGTTCGATCCTTGGCAACAACATCTTCTTTGCAAACAAGTTGTTGATGGTTTATAAATCAACAACTTTAAAAAAATAAAATAAAATAATAATTGGTTGAATTTGATGTGTTCTTACATTTTTGCAAGTTGAATTGATTTCTCCCAAATTGATTTTAACTTGGAGCTGACATTTTGAATATGTGCCTTCATAATGGAAGTTAGGATTGATTCTAGAATCATTAAGTTCATTCTGATGTGTTTTATTGTTGTTTTTCTGAGTAGAATTGATTTTTCCTCGAGAAATTATTCTAACTTTTAGATGAAATTTGGAGTTTTTTTCCTCCATAATAGAAGCTAGAATTGATTGTAGAATCATAAAGTTGATTATGATGCGTTTTAGCGTGTGTTTAGTTCTAAGGTGAAGAAAATTGATTTTGATCGAGAATATTTAAAGTCCATAAATATAAAATGCTCGTAGACTTGTGTTGGGGAAGAAGTCGATAACTTGAGAACGTCGCCTATGAAGGAGAGTAATGTGAAACAGTTTGAATTTAGGAAACGCCGCAAACAGCCGTGATGGTGGTATTTTGGCCCTCCGCCATCGACAACACTGGCTAATGTTAATGTGTCCGTCTCTGATAGTTTCTCGATTCTTTTAGTCGTGTTTTTAGTTTTTGTGCATTGCCTTTCCCCCCCTTTTAATTCCCACATGGAAGCCTTGTAAAGTTAATTTGTGATTTTCTTTGTGAAAAGGTGAACTATTGACAACCAAGGAAGCACAAAGGAGACAACAACATTACGATGAATTGGCATCGAGTGGTCGTTTCTTTTCTGCACTTTTAGTTGTAAGGGAACATCTGCCATCTGGAAATGCATGTTTGAGATTGAACATAGATGCAACAAGGATAGGAAACGTAGCACGGTTTGTAAATCATTCATGTGATGGCGGTAATTTAAGCACAAAGCTAATTAGAAGTACAGGAGCTTTGTTCCCCCGGCTTTGTTTCTTTGCTTTGAAAGATATCCAAAAAGATGAAGAGCTTACTTTTAGCTATGGAGAAATCAGGAAAAGGTCCAACGGGTTACCGTGTTACTGCAACAGCCCTTCTTGCCTGGGAACATTGCCTTCAGAAGACACGTGAAAGTTGAAACATGTATCAGTTTTTATTTTGTTTATGAGGAAGCACCCTCGATTTGGGGGTTGAGGTTGTGTGTATTAGGAAAAGGTAGTTTTCATGAATTTGACAATAGTTCACTACATACATTGTAGCAACAATAACACTTCATATGGAAGTTTTGTCGGTTTCTGACATACAACCGATACCAAAACTTGTGGCTGCATAGAATCACTTCTATTTTCTCCAATTATTATCATTGTTTGTGTCAGTGTCGTGTCGTGTTCAATGTCTGCTTCTTAGAATGACAATCTCCTTGATATCCTCATAACAGTTGAGGAAGTTGTTATTGAATAATTGATATCATTATGTTGATCCTTAGTTGTATGATATATAATTATCTTCCGGACAGCAATTCCAATTGAGGCATTCTTCATTAGTGATGAAATTTACTATCTTATGTTTGCTCATATGAGATTTATTCAATTTGATTCAATAGCTTGATGCTAGCTAAGATTTAGGATATGGTATAAGCTAGATTTTTTAAATAATGTTCCGGGTATAAGGATGCAACAAAAGAAACAAAAAAATGGAAACTCATTGGTGAAGATGAAATAATATTGTCGAATCTTGCTTTCTTTCTTAATCATCATCCTCATAATGGGACAAACTTGAGTTTTGAAAAGGCTCTAAGCTGTGAGATGAAGGTGCTGTCTCCATTGTGAGGTCGAAACCATGATTGAAGTTGTTCATGTTCACGAGGTTGTTGGTCGAAGCAGATGAATTGTTGGAATACGCCGGTTGCACAGATACATTGAAGGTTGGTTGCTGTAGTATTTGATGCTGCGGCTGGTGCGTGGTTTGAAGAGCACTCGCGTATGCATATTTGCTATTCATGAGTTGAGATTGCATCATAGAAACCTCTGCTTGCATCGCTGTCACCTGAATTGGCTATAAGGTAAGTTTTTCATTATTCTGTTTGCTGAAAATTTGTTGAAAAGAAACTAAAAGACGTGTCCGACACCGATACGATACCGATATTTATGATTACGATCAATTTATTCATTTTTTTCAGATCATTTCCATTGTCCATATCGTGTCTGGTGTCCGTGTTAGTAGGTTTCTGAATATGGTTTATTAAAAGTGAATAGATGCTGCAAAACTATAGAGATTAATATTCTACTCAACCTGTTGCTGCAAAGCAAGTATAGTGGACACACAACCATAAACCGGATCCGAAAGCCTAGCCTGAGCCTCATAGGATATAGTCGCCGCTGCTTCTTGGCGGTGTTCAGTCGGAATATTCGCCAAAAGCTTCGACACATTGCTAGCACCAAACACCTTGTGCACAGCCGCAAACCTAGCCGCACCTTGATCTGTACCAAAGTAAGGTGCAAAAATGCATCCACCACTACACTTCCTTCTCAAGAACTTACACGCCCCACAAGGCGCTACAACCGGTACATCTTGCGTCGTCGCACCTGCAATGGCTCGCTTTGCAGCACTGGCTCCTTTACTACGTCTAGTTCCCGTACCACCATCACCACTCTGTGACTCTGCCATAATAATAGAATATCACACGACCGATGCAATGGTTGCAGAATGCAATTTAAAACATTGTTAGGTGGATGTTTATATATGTGAAGTTTAGTGAGGGGAGTGAACGTTGGTCATGTGAATGATGTTTATTTATGAGGAAAAAAGAAAGAGTTTAAGGTTGGTGAAGGAGTGTGTGAATAACAGATGGTAAGTTATTGGCGTGTTTGTTAGATTGTGTGAATAAAATATTAACAAGGAAGAGAAAATGATGGTTTGTGTGAAAAGGTTGTCTTTGTGGAGAGCACAAGAACTGCGTAGTCTTTGCTTATCTTACCGTGTAGAATGGAAAAACCAAAGACGTGTGTGCTTTTCATGGCTATGCACTCATAATCCAAGATTATTTTTTTCTTCTTCTCTTTTCTTTTGTAGAAATATAAAATACACTTAACTATACTTTAGAGACTTTAACAATGTCTTAAAAACCGGTTCAACAATCTACTCGGCAACGTCAAAGGGTCTAATTGAACCAGAGATTTGATAAATCGAAATGAATTATGACAGTTTAAATGGTTTGATTGCGGTTTTGTCTTGATTGAGTGTTTTAAAATAATTGAATTATGAGTTTGATTAACATTAATTAACTTAAAATTTATTCTCTAATTTTTAGCTTAAGACTATATAATACACCTTCTTTCTCTACTTAAAAAAACTCTTTTAAAACTTGATCACCTTCTTTTTTGGCTTAAAACTAGTTCTCTAAATTTTAGCTTTAAACTATATAATTCACCTTCCTTTTCTACATAATAGTTTCAATTTTTAAAACTTGATCACCTTCTTTTTTTAGCTTCAAACTTGATGTCTAATTTTTAGCTTAAAACTATATAATACACCTTCTTTATCTACTTAAAAGTTTCAATTTTTCTGATTCAAATCAAGATCTTCACAACTAGAATTAACTAAATAGTTTTCTTCTCAAAGCATCACATGTATAAATGATAAAATATACTCCAAAATCTATTTCAAGTAGCATATGATAAATATAACCTATTTAATTTTATTTTTTTGCCAAACTGCAAAAAATAATGAGTGATATCTATTTTTTCGCCAAAATCACTGTCAATCAAACATGCACTAAAGTGAATTTGAAAATGCAACTCCGACCGCGAGACCGATACTAATGGAAGTTCATTCGTCGAGCCGGTAAAGGCGAAAGGGGAGAGCTATCACTACTTAGAGACTCTCCTCCTCTCCATGCATCTTGAACTTGAGAAGCAAACTGCAAATTCCACAAAACATCTTCTATAGAAGGCCTATCTTCCATCTCTTTAACCAAACACCTCACACAAATCTCCATCATTGTCTTCAACGATTGATCCAAACACGCGTTACGAATCGACGAATCTATAATGCTTCTTCTAGCTTCATCATCTGATATTATACTTGCTTGCAACTGCATCATGCATGATCACAAATATGAAAACAAAGTCATAAACTTGCAAACTAATATTTCGGAAAATATTGCATGAAAAAAGAACCCTTTATTACCAAGTCCTTCAAAGTTTCGACATTTCTCGACTTTATAGTCCTTCCTAGAATGAGTTCCATTAGTATCACACCAAAGTCATATATATCAGACTTATCTTCACTTTTTACCCTGCGAAAAACAACATCAGTACTATAAAGTTGAGTACATTTTGCTCAAAACTAGATTCCAATTCTATCACAATTTCACAAACCTTTTGTTAAAGCTGGGACTTTTTGATAATAAAGGCATGTTATAACTACTGATTTTGGCAACAAAGTTCTGATCCAATAAAACATCAGTGATTTTGAGATTGTTCGAGTATACGCCAGGAACAATCTCCGTATGCAAAAACTGAATTCCTTTTGCTACTCCGGTTGCAGCTGCGACGCGTTGAGTCCAAGTAAGCGACTTTCTATAATGCCTATCTGCACACAAAATCACAATCATCGTGGTTGCAGTTATGCTACGAACCTATATGTGGCAAAATGCAACTGATGCGGTTGAAATTGATGAATTACCTGAGATCCAGCTCTTGAGTGATCCATTTGGTACATACTCAAAGACTATAAATATTCGTCTGACATTTGCATCATCTAAGTAATATTCAAAGCAATGTCCAAGAACACTAACTAAATGTTGATGCCGGAATTTCGATATCATTTCGATGTGCTGCATGAAATCTTTAGTCTTGTAGCTTTTGGTCAATTTTACACTTCTAATCGCAACTAGTGAACCTTCTTTAAGTTGGCCTCTATTCATCTAAACCATAAAAAAGTGATTAAAGTTAAGTTGAATTATTTGTATAATAACTTAATAAGCTGATTCTGTAAGGTTGAGTTAAGTCGAGCTTTTTTAAAGATCAACTTAAAATAAGTTGCTTACCTGTCCTTGAGAACCTTCACCACCCATGAAAGAAGTAGTGTCAAAGCTGTTAGTAGCTGCCATAATCTCTTCTAGGGAAAAAGCTCTATAAGGTGGTAGGCCAACACTTCCAAAGTTCATTGTTTTAGATACATACCCTTAAGTAGAAGACAAACAAATTACTATCATCTATTTTTAACAAGGAAAGAATACAAAGAATTAAGATTCATCGGTATTAAGATTCTGATAACTCAACCAGGGTCGTCTTAAGTTTTTGGAAGTCATATGTAATATGTAGGTTAGCTATGGTTCAGTTTGAATTTACCAAACTGGTTGTAACTGTTCGGTTTGATTTTATTTCTGAACGGAACCATGAACAATCCAACGCACAAACGATATTATTAAAACGAATAAATCATAGGGCGAGAGAATCACTTACCTGCATCAGTGATTAACTTAGAAGTGTATCCAGAAGCTGCATTTTCTGATATTAATTTTGTTTGAGAATTCTTCATCATCATCACGCTTTTACCGTTTTTTCGTCTAATAATACTAAAAATCAATGCAACAAGTGCGAATCCTCCGAAAATTCCACCAACTATCCCGAAAGAAAGAACTGTTTTAGAAACTCTTTTATGCTTCTTTCTCTCATTAGGAACTATTCCAACAGCTATAGCTTCAGTGTGACAGAATGATTGTTCATGTTGATTTTGATTTTGATTTGTTTCCTCTAAACAATTTCCTCCATACAAGAAACTCCTATCATTGGAATTCGATACTAAACATTTCGGTAATTTTCCACTCAAAAGATTCAAAGACAGATCAACTTCTTCTAAAACCGAATTACATGACAGATTCTCAAAAAGCATTCCGGATAATTTGTTTCTCGAAATGTTGAGATAAGTAATCGAAGGAAGTGAAAACAATTCTAACTGAATCGGTCCAACAAACGCGTTTCCCGAGATGTCGAATCTCTCGAGTTGATAATAGGAACTCATGTTATCAGGTAAACTAGACCTAAATTTGTTGTTTCTTAGAATGCAAGTAACCAACTTGTTACAAACTCTAGGAAAGTTAGGTCCAAAACCGTTATCATCCAACTCCAACACTTGAAGATTAACCAACCGGCTCAAATCCGGTACGGATCCGTTGAAACGGTTACCAGAAAGCGAAAGAACTCGCATATTCGTCAAGCTACTCAACGAATCAGGAAGCGAACTGTTGAATAAGTTTTGTTTCAAATTCAAAACAGTTAACGATGGAAACGAGTCCAACCAATCGGGTAAATGTCCATCAAACATATTGTTATCGAGAACGAGTGCCTGAAGATTTGAAAGCAATGGAAGCTCTTGAGGGATAGTTCCATATAGAAAATTCGAACTCATGTTAACAATCTCCAAAGATGATAAACTCGCGATTTTTCCGGGAAGCGGACCCCATAACCCTAAGGAAACTAGTGTGAGGACTTTTAGAGACGGAATTCGCGAAAGTGTCGCGAAAAATGAATCCATTGAGAAGTTTTTTGGAAGAAGTTTTGTTGTTGTTGTTTCGCCGACTATGTGTAGCTGAGTTATGGTTTCTTCATAGCATACAACAGTTAGAGAAGCTTTTGAATCTGTGCTGCAAAAATCAGTGTTTGAATTCCATTCGCTTAAAATCGAAGGGAAGTTTAATAGGCGTTTGATTCTTAGAAGAGTGTGAGTATGTGAGGATTGAAGATGAAGTTGGTTTGTGTAAGAAGTTGAAACAAAAATTGTCACTAAAACTAGAAGCACTTTTGAATAGAGCTTATTTTCCATTGGTGAGTTAAAGCATGCAATAGATGAGAGAAATTTAGATCATAGTCTTCTCAATGAAGCTTGATTCTTCTCCATAAGCCCTACAATTTCAAGGAGTGAAAAATTCATCATCCATAATATATTTAGCAAGAACTTATTTCAACGATGATACGATATTAAAAACATGTTTAGATCGACTTATTGAGTTACGACTACATCAAATGCAGTTATCTGCAATATCAATGTTTGCAGAGTAACTGCATCTGCGGCTGCAACTGCAATTTTGGATTCATAATTTTATGAGAAATTATAGAAAGTATAGAAGCACTTAAGAAAAAAAAATGAAAGTTCAAATACCTTAAGAACTTGTAACCACTTGCAAAATCAACTTAATTGAACAAAAATCAATTTTTGTGTTGCCACAAAACATTCAGAAACTCATAAATTTTTCTTATGTGTGATTATTTTTTTCTCTGAACACATGAAGACAAATTGGTGTCACAGATTGAAATGAAGACACAAATGAAAAGACCAAAATTCAGACATAAGGACACTTCATTGTTGTCACTTAGTATTAAATGAATGAATGTAGAAACCATTTTTCTTCACTTTTTCTTTGAAAGGTCTTAAAGGGAAGCCATAGTAACTTGATAAGGAAAAGAAAAAGAAAGATTCTTGAAAGAGAAGATGAGTGACTACCCTTTACTCTTTCATTATTAGTTCTTCAACATGTCGTCATGTGAAGTCCAATAGATTTTGTTGAAAAAACATTTTGTTTTTGTTTGTTTGTTGAAAAAACATTAACCGTGCAGACTAATATCTCAAATTAAAGAAGATTATAATAGACGACAAAATTATTTAAGAATAATTTATACCCGCTACGTATTTAGGACTACTCAGGACTTAAAAAAAAAGTTTAATATGGTTGTTTTTTATTTAACTATAATAAAATTTATTCATATTAAAATTAATTTTTGTACTATGCAAAATATTTTATTTTATTTTAAAAATAAATACTATAAATGTCAAATTAATATGAACAAATTTTATATAGAATAACATATAAAAAGCTAATGGAGAGAAACAATTTTTTTTTTTTTTTATATTAATTGGAATTAAAAACAAAAGGTAATGACAATGATTAAAGGTAAAAGATTGGGTATTTGAAGAGAATGAAATGATATTCAATTTTTTTAACTTTGAGGTGATGTTAATTAAAGATGGCTTTAAAGTGAGAATATTGTGACTTCAACTTTCACTTTGTTGGACAGGTATGTTTTGGCTTTATTATATTATTTCAACTTTTTTGCATGTCTCCCTTTATTTTATATGTATCCGTTGCTTTTTGGAGCTTTTCTTTTGTTAGGAAAGAAACCAGCATAAGTAAAAAAAACCACACTTATCTTATATGATTCCACAAGCGGTTCATAATTAAAAAAGAGCAACTCTAGGGCTCATAATTAAATAGTTCAAGATTAAGAGGAAACAAAATTTTGAGAGGAAATTATGGTATCTACTTATTACCAAATAGGTTAGCATTGATCATGGCATGTTTACAACCTTTTCAAATAAGTGATATAAGAAGGCGAGCACCTTTGACATGTCTTCTCTATATGTCCATCTAAGTACATTTCCTTGACCAAATAAATAATTTTATTTTTTTAGGTTTAATAGTTATTTTGAAAAATCATATAAAAAAAGTTTAGATTATCACCCTATCATTTCAATATTCCTCTATTTTGCTTCCTTAGTGGTTTTTATTTTATTTTATTCTTTTTAACCAATGGGTCCACATCACATTAAAAAAGAATAATAATAGTAATAAAAAAGTCATTGAGGGGACAAAATAAGAGAATCTTCAAATGACAGAGTGAGAATCTAAATTTTTTTACAGGTTTATTTTTCCTCCAAAACTCGTCCATATGACAAGGGGCAAAATAACTATTAACTCATTTTTTTATTAAAGATGCATGAATGAAGATGATGGTTGTGTTGCTTGTTAGAACATACAAAATATATGTGAATTAATGGAGAATTGAGTTAATTTGGAAAAGATAAAGTTAAGAAATTGAGAGAGAGAGAGAGAGAGAGAGAGAGAGAGAGAGAGAGAGAGAGAGAGTAATTGTGGGTGAGAAGAATAATTGACATTAATTTAAAATGAGAGCTTATAAGACTATTTATACACATAAAATACAAATGGATGAGTAACTAACAAAACAACTTATCCAAATAAGCTAAAATTGGACAAACCAAAAATACACGCCATAACCGGTTACGCTATATGTCGTAACCGATCACGAGCCCGTGCCTCCAACTTCCAGCCTTTTTTCGAAGACGCAATTGATTACGCATAAAGTGGTAATTGGTTACACCAACTGGAAATGTCCAAAATTAACATTTTCAACACACCACCTCGTTTTAGTTGGTCCAAGTCCAACATACTCAAGTTCTTCTTCAACCTCTTAAACACCTCATTTGTTATCCCATTGGTAAAAAAATATGCAATTTGATCTTTGCTTCGACAATATCTCAATCGTAACTTGCCTTCACTCACTAGCTCCATCAAATAATTAAATCGCATCTCTATGTTGAAGGTGTGAGAAAAACACAAGAAACAGGGGATTGAATTGAAGTTTTCACTCTTGGCTACTTTTCGTACTTTTATGAGTTGCGTCAAGCTATGCTATGAATGCGTTGCGGAAGCATAAAAGAATGTAAAACATAAAGTAAGAGTAAAGAACACATGATATATCCTAGTTCACTTGAGAACTTCTCAAGCTAATCTAGTCCACCCGCCAAGGTGCTTTCGCCTTAAACAAGAACTTAATCCACTATAATCAAATCATTATGATTACAATCACACAACATTACTATGACTCACTCAATGAATCGTCCAGGGATTCAACTGGATATAACGTTCACTGACCCAACATAACCTCTACCAATATTTCCTGCGCAGCAACCTGCCGTGACTAACTGCACAACACCACGTGTCGTGACTTCCTGCGCGGCCTACAACTATAACTAACTGCACACTAACCTGTCATGACTTCATGCACGACAACCTGCCGTGATTAACTTCACAACAACCTATCGTGACTTCTTACGCGACAACCTGCCGTGACTAACTGCACAACACCTTGTGTCGCGACTTTAGGCTCCAGAACCAACTGTTATGAGATGCACCAAAACCTTAGCCCCATAACATATCATCAGAACACATAGCTCTATGAATGCACTAGCAACTAATTTTCGTGCCTTCCTAAAGTTATGACTTTCACTCGGTCCTTTAGGGAAATGGTTGTTTACAAATGTTTTGCTTCTTAATAAGCATAAACTCTCTTAAGTACACCAGAAGAACCTAAATATACACTAAGAATATTACATTATATTCTTGCTCCATTGTGTGGTCTTCTGCTTCTTCAAGTTGCTTCTTCATTGAGCACTTGAAGGTTGAAGTCTTCTTCTTCTTCAAAAGCTTTGCTAGCTTGATCTTCAATTGAGCTTGAGAAGGACTTCTTTTTCTTGATTCACTTTAAGAATATTTCTGGACAACAACCCATGTTCTTCTTCAATCTAATGATCAATTAAGTAGTTGATTTGTAGTTGAAGCTTCCATGATCATCTTCATTGTCTTCTGCGACTTTGTAAGTCTTCTGCAACATATGAAGTTAAGCACATTGTGAATTCAAGATCTCTCAGTCTTAGCAGGTTATTGTCAAAGAGTAATCAGCTAGAAAAGTTGCATATTCAATCAAAATCTTTGTGGCTTGTTCCAATGTTATCTTTGTTTATCATCAACCTTATGTGATTGTATGAAAACATCAACAACATGGTTTAAAGACCATTTTATAACTTGTTAGTGTGTTGTAAATCAACCATGAAGGTTGTTTTCATTTCAATAGCACAACACTAATAATTCTTGGTTGAATATCAGATTTTCAACATAAGTGATAATCTACAACCAGGTTGTATTCCTATTCAAAATAAACAACATCCAAGAGTGTAGTTGTTTGTTTGAACTCAATAGGAATCAACAATATTAATGCACATGGTTGTACTTCCATTAGGAACCAACAACATCACAAAGCATGTGATGTTTTCTTTTTATAGCCAAACATAAAAGAGTCGTTACAGTCCAATTCAGCTACCAAATCCGTTACACAAGGAATTAAATAGTACAACCACGTATTGTCCTTTTCCACAATTCAAAGATAGTGGAAAGGTAGTGTGAAAAGCATTATCGTACTGTGTACTATCCTTGCCAACGGTAACATTGTCATCTGAACTTCAGAGCCTTCTGATTATAAATCAATGAATAAAGCAAGAGCTAGAGACGATAATACTTGGGATTTCAGAGAACCTAATTCTTTAGTCTTCAGAACTTCTTCACATAGAACTATGTTCTTTAGGACTTCAACATTTGGCTTAAAACCGATGATCTTTAGAACTTCAAGTCTTGGAGTCTTCAGAACTTTGTTCACATAAAATATTGTCTTTAGAGTCTTCAACACTTGGTTATTCAAAACCTTAATCTTCAGAACTCGTAAGTCTTCAGAATCTTCCAGGCACTTGGTCTTCAGAACTTCAAGTCATCAGAGTCTTCAGAACTTAGTTATTCAGAAGATTAATTTCAGAAGCTTCGCTTTGCTATCTGATCAGAACCACGTTCAGAAAAACATCCACAAGAGCATTGCTAATGCAACATCCACAAGAGCATTGCTAATGCAACATCCACATCCTTGGATCTTTCTGATTGTGTTTAAATTCAGAAGCACACTTGCTTCTTCAGCACACTTGCGACTAATATTACACATAGTAACTTTGCATATTAGCATTTGTGTACTCATTCATAATGTTTGTTTAATCTTAATATATATAATATTCATGATCTTCACTCTAATAAATATCAAAACATAAAATGGTTCTTTCATAAATACTCCATTGTTATCATCAAAACATAGAGATGAAATGCATAGAAAACTCTTGTTCTTACAATCTCCCCCTTTTTGATGATGACAAAACCATGTATTTTGATAGAAAATTTTATACAGGCAATCACGAAACATAACAGGGTAATAACCGGGTAATCACTAGTGAGAACATATTCAGAGTTTTCGAGCAACAACTGTAACACCCCACTTTTCCCATTTTATAAAATAATAAAATAACAAGTAAAATCAAAGTTTAAACACAAGTGGAATGCCACATCAATAATATTAACCGAAAAATTCCTTTATTAAAACAGCAGAAAATCTGATCCATCTCAACTTATTATAAAAATGAACATCAACAATAACCCCTCAAAGTAATCATGGTTTATGAGGTTTCTAACAACATAATTAGATACATAACCAAAACTAAAATAAACAAAGTAACAAAAATCCTCATTCCCATGTTGTGTATCAAAGCAATTCTATGACTCGAACAAGTAACATGAAGTCCACACACTCTAAAGTACCTGGATTATCTGTACTTATAAGGAAACACAGATACATCAACAACAACAAACGGGGTGAGAAATACATTCAAATATTAACGAGGCATAAAACATATCAAAGATAGTTTCTCACATAAATCAACATATACAACAACATCAC